>CM057159.1:8870506-8899944 GCA_029962745.1 Echinometra lucunter | reverse complement strand
AATAATCACCTCAACCATGAAAAGGAGTATATATTTTGTCCTCGCTCGCTTCGCTCGCTCGTATAATATTTAAATATAGGATAGTTTTTGAAAACGAATGAATTCGGCAAGCAAGGTGATCGAATTATGGGCAAATCCACAACATATGGGACACAGAACTTAAAATTTGAAGTCCCACTGTGCCCTGTTAATTCCAAATAAAAATCTAAAATTATACAGGGTCTTCTTTTTGTTACAAATAAACATTTAAGATTTAAAAAAAAAATTGCAATTCGACCTTCTTACGGAGAATTACATAAACAAACAAAAATTGCAAATATGGGACTATGATCAGGGAAATGTGCTTTGAATGCCTCTTTTTCTTATATTTAGTCATTTTTCTCAGATATTTTTTTGTTGGTTTAATTGATTTTAATGGATTGCTTCAACAGATTATGGGTAGTTAATGAGTGAAACACTAATGGAAATGAGCAAAACCTACGTCGAATTTAAGCGTAACGTCAGTTACGTAACATCAGTTACCAACATGTCTTCAGTAAATTTGTCATGGCACTAAAACAAATTATTCAAATTGTTCATTATTTTGCACATCTCTTCCCAGGAACCTAGGTGTAATGTCAAATGAATAACATAATCCTTACAAGTCTGAGACATGAGATATATAAATTTGATTCTACACCATCATTTTCCATGTCCTTTTTGCGTAACGTCAGTTACCGACACATTTTTGCTTGCTGTGTGATAAGAAATGCAGTTAAAAAAAAAACTGTCCATGTGTTTCTTCCGTATTATCAACTTATTTATCTATAGTAATTTAAAGCCGAAGCAAGTGTCATTCACAAAACTACAATATAAACAATACCACTAGTACTCTATCTTGGTAACGTCGGTTACCATGGAATTGCCCATATGATTTAGATATCTAATACTGGCCAAAGTGCTCTCTCTAAAAAAAAAAAAAAAAAAGAGTGAACGCGTTTACTCTGTTATAGGGGTGAATTTCAGAAGAGAGTGCATTTAGAGTGAATTAAGAGTGAATTAAGAGTAAATATTGGGATATTCACTCTTTATTTACTCTTTGAGGGGTGACCTCAGGGATCACTCAAGGATTGTGAGTGATCCCTGAGGTCACCCCTCAATATATACCTAGGGGGCAAAACCCCATTTTCAGGGTTTTTGAGACACGGAATGCTGTAAAAGGTTGTTGGGTGTCAATGTGTTCAGGAGATCATACTGCACAACTTCCAGGTGGACTACCTTGAAATTACGCTGCTGAAAACAAATGGCGACCATTTTTTCAAAATGGCTGCCTTGTAAACTAGTATTGAACTGTTTTGAATGTAAATATTTGATAAAACATCTATTTTTCACGTATAATACATCATATTGAAGAGTATTAAATTCCCTACGCACTGATGTCACTTTCGATGGGTTTGAAGATGATTTGCATAACATTTTTGGCTCAAATATGTGAAATTTTACCTTTTTTACCCAAAATCTTAATTGCATCAAAATACATATTTCGGCGTATTTCAATAGTCCTGATGACTAATAATTTCAGACTTTCTCAAAAATTGTCCATATCTATGGTCAATATCATATGCAAGTTTCAACTTCATCACTTATCTAACTAAAAAGTTGTAGGACTCTGAAGTTAACACTGTGATATTGACTAATTGCACAGAAATTGGTTGCTAAGGGCTGCCTACTCCCTAGCAACGTTGGCATCTTGCTATGTCTAGTGATCGCTATTTCCATGCAGCTTAATGATAAGATATGTGCTGTCTATTGATGTAGTTTGATTGTATTTCATTCATTTATGAATCCTAATTAGTTCCCAAATGCTGTAAAAACAATGCGCATGTAGCAACTGATGTACAGATAGAAACTAGTGCAGGCTATTGGTGTATTTGGTGTATATAGAATGAGTCCTTTCTGATGGTGATAGTCATGATTTGCACTCCTACTCTTAAAAATTACAATTCAAGGTTTGGTCGCCGCCTTCTGTTACATCTCCACTCCTCTCCATCCCGCCTCCCCCCCCCCCCCCCCCCCCCCCTCCATTCGGCATTTAAAGAGACTGGTACAATGCCTTTTAGTAATGGAAAATGATGAATGAATTAAAAAGGCCTGATTTTTTATTCATAGTCAAATGGTTATTTGAAAAGAAATCTGTCAGTGTCTTGCAAGTAGTAAGGCAGGTCTTGCAAACATTGATTGATTGATTAGGTCACTGTGGTTTCCAATAATTGCATATTCATGCTAAGAAAACTTTTAAGAATCTTTCCACTTCTTTTATTCCCTCTTGTATAAAAAATTGTATTTGAAAGCAACTACAAAAAACAATAAACAAACAATACTAATAAACCCAATGTGACTTTCAACCAACCGGGACATAGTATCAAGGACTTGCGTTTACCATGTTCACCAAGTTTACAGTATAGCTTGATTTGGATGGAACTCTTTTGTGTAAGTGGACCCTTGACAGTCAATTTTTAAAGGATCTTTGAATGCACGCAAAGAAGACATTAAAAATGAAAAACAGGAGAGTATTAAAGGGGGCCATTAATCAATAAACTTGCAGACTTTCACACAAGTCACAAGAAAAACTCCGAAGATTAAGATCTATCTGCCTGCTACAAAAAACATTGTCTCGGTTTAACACAGGCAGAGTTTTAGGTCATGCCCTAACAAATGAGAAACTTGATTATCTGATTACTTCTTTAAACTGTCAGGATGAGGATGTGTAACTTGTTCAATATGATCAGTCATCCCCAATAGCTTCCTAGTTTTACCATCCTTAGTGCCTTAATTTGCATGGCCAGAATTCAAATTTGTACAGTTGTATTAAAACTATTTTATAAGAATAATTGGATGGGGTAAATTCTAATAATATGGGAGCAAAAAAAAAATTGTTGAGCTAGGGAAAGATTTCTTCCTTGCATGCTCTCATAATCTTCAAAGCCTATAAGGCATAAGCAGTACTTTGATGTTTTTAATATGATTTTAATCAATTTCTCGCTTTAAAATAAAAATAAAATGGGCAGGATCATGGCTGTTGAGGAAGGAGGGGGAGGACTAGGAGTTCTGATCCCAAAATAGGAGCTTCGCTAGATATGTGTGCGGAGGTGTCACAGCCAAGGATAAAAAAGGGCAAATTTGACATTTTCATATCTATCTGCATGGGATGTTATCAATTCTATGCAGTGTTGCTTTCATGTTCTTTCTGTTCATATATTTGTTTTTATCTCTTCCTGCAGGTTTGGCAAAAATCCAATGACCTTTTATTTTATTTATTTATTCAATTTTATTTATTCATTTATTTATTTTTGCTTTGAAAACAATCGTTTCAGCTGCATAGTAAGACATTTCACAACTCAAAAGAAAATAACAACGTTAATATCTCTTCTGAGTCAAAGTCAACTGATCTTTAGTACCTATATTTGTATTGTTTGATAGCCATTGCAAATATATTTGGACCATATAGCATACTAGTACACATAGTTACCTGTATTGGTGAAACTGTAGTAAGGTTAGGTTCTGGACAAAAAGAGTAGGGTATTGGGGAAAAAATCCTTATTTGTAGATATCCATTTTATTCCCATCAGTTTTCATAAAACAATAGTTTGGCAATTCTTTTTTTTTTTTTTTTTTTTTGGGGGGGGGGGGGGGGGGGGAAGGGGCTCGAATCTCGAAATGGGCATGTTTTTGAGGTAGTGGGTGTGCGGGATAAGGAATGAGTTCTGAACCCTACACGCTCAGAAAGTTGGTTAAGATCGTTGCCAGTTGCTTATGAACCTGTCAATTTTTCGTAAAAAGAAATGTACAGTATGAAACGTAAGTGTTTTTTTTCTAAACCAACGTTTGGTTGGTTCATGATAAGAACCTACCAAATGTTCATCTAGAAAAATTCTTATTATTATAGAATAGATCTTCAACCAACCTAAAAAAATAAAAAAAAAAAACCCTTTCTTAGAGGGTAGGTTTTTTTTTTCGTTAAATCTTGTTTAGCACTTGTATGCATGTCTAATTGTATTTCGCCGGTTTCCTTGACAGTACTATAAATTTAAGGCTAAATGATATGAAAAGGGGGAGTGAAAGAGGGGGGAGCAAGAAGGGTAAGGAATGGGCAGATATGCTAACTATTAATGAGTTGTAGAGACTCTTTCATTTTTTTTGTCAATAATTCTCCATTACAACAAAGGTAATGGACGAAAGTCTCTCGCTTTTTAGCTTTTATGTGTTGGGGAATAGGGGGAGGGGGGTATGGACACATTAAGATATTAGGATGTGGTGTGGAGCAACATCTGAACAATTTCTTCATGTGATAAAGTCATAGTGTCCTTGTTCTTAATGCATTATTGGACCAATAATCTAGATTTTTAGAATAGTTCATGAACACACGACATACATGTAGATTGCTAGGCACAGACAACAGCAACAGTTTATCAGGATGGGGTGAGCGAAGGGGCCTAAACATGGCGCAAGAGGGGGTGAACGAACCGCAAAATCTATAATCTTTATGAGTTGGAATGTAAATCATAAACCATGAATACCACTTTAAGAAAGGACTCGTTCCCTGTATCACTGGACCAATGCTGTGCTAGTTTCCATCTATGCATTATCAGTTTCTAGGCGCAGTCGCTTTTTTTAGTGCTCATTGGGAACCAATGAAGATTCATAAATGAATGAAATATGATCAAACTGCATCATTAGACATCACATGACTTATCAGCTGCATGGAAATAGTAATTACTGGTGGAAATGTCATTCTACATAGCAAGATACCAACGTTGCTAGGGAGCAGGCAGCCCTTAGCAACCAATTTCTGTGCAATTAGTCAATATCACAGTGTTAACTTCAGAGTCCTACAACTTTTTTGTTAGATAAGTGATGAAGTTGAAACTTGCATATGATATTGACCATAGATATGGACAATTTTTGAGAAAGTCTGAAATTATTAGTCATCAGGACTATTGAAATACGCTGAAATATGTATTTTGATGCAATTAAGATTTTGGGTAAAAAAGGTAAAATTTCACATATTTGAGCCAAAAATGTTATGCAAATCATCTTCAAACCCATCGAAAGTGACATCACTGTGTAGGGAATTTAATACTCTTTAATATGATGTATCATACGTGAAAAATAGATTTTTTTATTAAATATTTACATTCAAAACAGTTCATTACTAGTTTACAAGGCAGCCATTTTGAAAAAATGGTCGCCATTTGTTTTCAGCAGCGTAATTTCAAGGTAGTCCACCTGGAAGTTGTGCAGTATGATCTCCTGAACACAATGACACCCAACAACCTTTTACAGCATTCCGTGTCCCTAAAACCTGTCTTGCCCCCTAGGTAATACGTCAGATTTCTCGTGAATAGCATGACAAAGAGTGTATATTTTTTTCTCGCTCGCTGCGCTCGCTCGTATAATA
The DNA here is from genome assembly GCA_029962745.1 of Echinometra lucunter. Lineage (NCBI taxonomy): Eukaryota > Metazoa > Echinodermata > Echinoidea > Camarodonta > Echinometridae > Echinometra > Echinometra lucunter. Next base: position 8,894,507 of record CM057159.1, on the reverse strand, counting down.
TTTAGACACAGAATGTTTGGGGAAAGCGAATGAATTCTGCAGGGCGAAGTGACCAAATTTATTATTTAAATATCGTATAGGCCCATCTCGTATTTTGATGAAGAATCATCACTTCTAAAATGAAAAGGAACATCGTTTCCTTGCTCGTCTCGCTCGCTCATATAAAAATCACCAAATCTGGTTGAAATTGAATGAAAATATGTAGGAGAGACGAAGGAAAATGTGATAGAGGCACACAATCGAAAGTGCCCCATGGGCTTTATACGGTTTAAGTAATAGGCACTGGTCGTCGGTAATCGGTGACAATGTTTGTCGGTAATCAGTGGCCTCTACACCCCCCACTGAAAAAGGTCTAGCTCTAGCTACGCCCCTGGCTGAAAGATGAGATATTTTCCTGCCCATGTCCCCTCCCCCCCCCCCCCACCTCTTCCTCTCTCTCTCTCTCCCTCTCACAAGAGAAATGATAAAGATGAGCAAATCCAAAAGTGACGTTTATTGGTACACCAAATTTTTCGACGCAAACACACGTTCGCATTATAAACTCTGAAGACGTGTGTCACGGTGTCGAAAATTTGGTGTACATCACTGCTGGACTTGAAAATGCATTAAATTTGTCATCTCTTCTGTACCGGAGCTAACACGCGGAATATATGACATTTTATCATATATATTTTGCCTCTTCCTCCCACTCTCTCTGAATCCCCCCCCCCCAATCCCATTCCTTTCAAAGCACTATCTATCTTTCTCCCTCCTCTCTCTTTCCCCTTCTCTTTCTCTGTCTATTGTAGACAATCATTCTTTCTTTATACCTCCTCTTCTCTCTCCCATTCCCCTTTTCTTCTCTCCTGTCTCTTATCCAGCACGATAATATCTTTTCAATCAATAATAATGATAATTATTAGTCATATCATGAATCATGATATATGTTTCTATTGTCAAAATATATTAAAGTTTATAATAAGTAGATTTCCATTTTGTTGGTTGGTATATGTATACGTATATGTACGAAATGTATGATACGCTGCTGACATTCTGTTCACCAAATGGAAATGTATGATTATTTTCCTTGAATTTTGTTTTACTCAATATATGTTTTGAAAAATATGTTTCCAATTTATGTACAATATGTATGGAAAATGAACTTTTGAGGAATAAAAATCATTGAATAAAAAAAATCGTGACAATCATACACCTCTCATATTATGTGTAGCCAGAGTTGTAGGACGGGAGGGGGGTGGCTCTGGTGTGCCCCATTCCTCTCATTTTCTTCTTGCCACTTCTTCCTCCTTCTCAACGTTCTAAATATGCTAGTCCATTTCACGTTGTCAATCCAAAGGCATATACATCGAATAATAATTTTCAAAATAAATCATTTAATTTTCTGTGCATCAAGAAAAATAGTCTATACGATTCCAAAAATTGTATACTGTACATACTCCTGAAAATTATATTGATAGCAAGGCGAAAACGATGCAGTCTGTGTAACTTTAAAAAAGAATAAATTCATCATGATTATTTGCTTGTCCACTTAAACGATTACAAAAAATATTCTTCTAAGGATTTCAAACAAAATATCACAGCTGTTTCTTCAAACCGTATATTACCGAACTATCAACGACCTTTCTGCCTTCTTTGTCAAGTTTTTGACAAGTTTGCTATCACGGCTGCATTTAACTGAAATTATGTATGAATGAATTAACACACGCCCACTATACCTTTGAATCACCGATACTATATTCTGGGTTAATCCCTGTGATTATGTCTCAAAGTCAATTACAGATGAAAAAAAAAGTCGAAAATTCTTTTATTTTTTAAATCTGAAATTTAATTAAATAAGTAGGCCAGTGTATCTGGAATAAGGGGAAATCTTAATTTTTTAGTGGGCTAAAATCGAGACGGAGATTACACTTTAGAAAAAAAATGGAAATTAGGCATCCATACGTTGATGTAGAGAATATAGATTATGTCTTTTAGCAATGGGATTATATAGAAATGTCACGTTTACATTCAGGGGCGGCGCCAGGGTATTTTGATGGGGGGGGGGGCAAGATTACCCACAGGTGAGTTTATTTACATTTTACAATTATCATTGTTACATGCCCAACCCACTCTTTTCTCTGTTCTTTCTTCTTTCTCCTCTTTTTCTTCCTTTTCTCCTTTTTTTTTGTCACTTAAAAAGTCATAGGAGCTCCCTTGGCCTCCGTAGCGCTGCCCCTGTGTACATTCCTTGAAACCAGACTATGCCTCCGCCCATTTGGAAGCATTGTCTGCTTACCCGCGTACGAGATTTTACATTGATCATGATTTTTTGCCCACCTACTTTAAAATGCACAGGCACATTTTCTAACGAAGTCAGGATTCCGTGAATATTTCTCAGAGTTGTTAAAATCATCTGATCTAAGAGTCACTGAAAAGATTTAAAAACAATGATAAAACACAACAAACAAACAAACAAAACGCATTAAAGTACGTTATAACGTATGTGAATTTGAGGGATTTGAATTATATTAATAAGCTTTCTGAATTGGCTATGCACTGTAAAAATACATAATTACTACTGAATAGGTGTTTGGTACTGCAAAATCGGAAAATAGCATTGAACACGGAAATACCGAAGCTTCGCTTCCATTATATATTGTTGTGATTAGGCTTTCTGTTCATTCATGCGATTTTACTCTGATTGAAAATACATAGCATATTATCGGGTATAACTGAAAAGGATTTGTCAAAATAATCATTTGGATTTCCCTTACTGTCTTCATTAAATTTCAAAGCGTAGTACTGAATATTGATTTTTAATGAAAAACACGAAATGTAACAAAAATCATGAAAATAATGCAATGAATGAACTGACAAAGTAAATGGTCACTCGATAGATAGGCCTATCGGGTTTTCAATCTTTAACTCATCCAAAATTATGTGAGTTAAAATCAATGCAAAGGAAATAATCACGTATTATATTTTAAAAAACAACAAACAAAGTTATGGTCAAAATCATACCAATTTCTACCTTGGTTAAAAATAGCAATATGGTTATAATGAATTAAAAGTTCTTAGAGAAACAATGTCTAATTTTCCTATTTTTGCATGATAATATGACATAGACCATATTGGCATGGCAGTGGTCTCGTAATTAACCGGGAGTACCCAGGTTCGAAACCAAGTGGATCCGGGAAGTGGATGCGCTAATGCCCTTTGGTAAGGTGTTAATCCTCATTGCCAAGTCCTCTGAAGGCCCCCTGGGTGCTTACTAACAAGCAAACACATGCGTTCTTAGCCTGTTAACAGTCATGTCAAATAACCGACCATTTAACCATTAACCATTTAAATTTAACCCCCACTTCCTTTTGAAAATAAAAATGATTAGTTAATCATTTTTTGAGAACGTCATTGTTTCATGTTTCTATATAGTTTCTCACAGGAAATCAAACTTTTTACATATTCAGCGCATTCAACAGGCCGGAAATGATTATATCTAAGCATAAAAAAAAAAATTGTGATTAATTTTGACCCGAATATGGAGGTTTGATATGTTGAAAATTTATTTTCTGGTTAAGCCATAATGTGGGAGGGAAAACGTCATGGTTTGGAGTGGATTTGTAGGAATCATGGTTTGTAGGTGATCCCCGATATTAGCCTTAAAGACGCTAGGTCGTGGGCTTTCATGGGGAATTTGACACCATGGGTGCTTACCCAGTAACAGGCGTTGCCCATCACTGTGAGTTTTATGACCAACAGACCTTATGTAATGCTCTGTATACTTCACCCTTTCCCCATATGGCAAAATCATTATCCCACTTTCCCTGGCCCGAGAATGCCCGAAGCAGGCCGAAGAATGTTTGTGGTGGGACAGCTTGTTTTGCTGTGCTCTAGAAATGTAGCTCTATTACAGGTATTTTTACTGGTGTCAGCAAATCATGATCCATTCCCCACGAAAGCCCACGACCTAGCGTCTTTAAAAATACTTTCAATTTCCTGTGCATTACTAGTGTGCATGTATCCTTGTGATGCGTTGTAAAGGCACATCGGATATTCTCCATTCATCAACATGTTGATGAAATGAATTTATAAAAACAGATTATTTGATGCTGTTCATGTTATTTTATTATTACGCACCGTCATACAGTGAAAGGCCAGTGAGCGCCGCCTCATATTATTGTGTGCTGCTGGAAATCTCTTTGTTAAGCGGATTTACTATAGGAGAGTCACGCATATTTACTGTTTCCTTTTCGGTCCGCATTATTGCCCTTCACTTGTGGTTGTACGGCTTTGTGGTATAACTTCAAGGGCCGCGAAATACTCTGAAAAAGTGAAAAGAAGACGAGAGAGAGAGAGAGAGATGAATTCATGGATGACATAACAATGAAAATGAGGACAGGATAAAGCAAATGAGCATGATATATATCTTTGGGATAACGAGCGGGAGACTGTGTGTTTGTGCGTGTGCGGATGTGTGTGCGCGCGCGCGTGCGTGTGGGTGTATGTCTGAGGGTGTGCGTATAATGTACGTAAGGGACGGCGTGAAGAGTCAAAAGGATGAGAGAGCTACAGCGGTTTAGAAAATATCAATCATTATTTTTACTGAGCATGCAAAAAGGGAACAGAGCATAAAGTTTCAAGTTTCAAGTTTCAAGGCTTAATTTCTTCAAAACCTTCCAAGAACAAAAGTACATGAACGCATCAGTAATTACGCAATTATGCAAACAGCATAACATATTTCAACATTAAAATACTCAGGTCAATAACAACAACAATAATAAAATTTGATAAAATATGAATGAATAGAAAAAAAAGAGAACAGAATAACAGTATATACATAGTAAGACGAATTTACATGGTCAATGTGATAAAAGCTATGAGTTTAACAAACTAAACAATTCCTTACCCTTGCTTGAAGCAGCAAATTTTAATTTGAGAGTGGATGGATTACTTCTTGATCAACATTTTTTTTGGGAAGAAAATTTGTTCAATATTTATTGGAATTCAGAATAGCGTGTCATCGGCTGCTCTAATGTAATCGCTGGCGTAGTAATACGTCAGATAAAAGGGTGCCTCTTGTGCTAATGCTATTAAAAATGTGGGAGTAACATCGTTGAAAAGAGCTGGGAAATGGTAACAGCAAGCGCTACTTTAAATTACAGGCGTATTAAATGGACTCGGTTATCTTCACGGATTCCATTATCGCAAGTTTCAACTCAAACAATCAAGGGCGGCGCCAGGGTATTTTGATAGGGAGCGAGATGATAATCGTATAGGAAAATTTATTTACATTTTACATGAAAAAATAGGGGTATCATATAGTTGCATGACCCAGTCCTCTCTTTTCCCATACTCTTCTTTCTTCCTCCTCCTCTTTTTTCTTTTTCTTTTTTCTTTTTCTTTTTGATCACTTGAAAAATCATAGGGGACGGTCGCCTCCTGCCCCCTTGTAGCACCGCCCCTGCAAACAGTTTAATATCTTCAAAGTAAAATGTGTACCTACCATCATAAGATACGATGCCGTCTCGATTGGTGTCAATGAGGTCAAATTCACGGAACGCTTCTACCGGACTTAGGAGACTGGATGATATACTCCTTATTGTTTCCATGAACTCCGCCAAACTTGAAAGAGAGTGAGAGAGAAAGAGAGAGAGAGAGAGAGAGAGAGAGATGGGAAAATGAGTAAAAGAGAGGTAGTGAGGGAGGGAGAAAGCGTAGGGGCAGAGAGAGAGAGAGAGAGAGGGGGGGGGGGGCGAGGAATGCGACAGAAAGAAAGTGACAAGGAGGAAGAGCGAGAATTAGGAAGAAAGGGATTGTGGGAGGAGGGGGAGACCAGAGAAATTTGTAGTCTCCTTTTGTTCAAACCATTGGCGTAAATACCGGGGGTCGTTTTATCAACATTTGTCGTCTGACAAGTTTCTTTGATTTTGATTGCTGAGAAGCATCATTACTATGGCAACTGTCGGATAAAACAGACTTTGTCGGATAAAACATTCGACAAGTCCTTTCATGAAATGCTCCCCCGGGGGGATGGGGGGGGGGGATATATCACGTCACTTTTTTTGTGAGGGGGGATGGCGTGTACAAATATCCCCCCCCCCCCAACTTTTTAAGGAAGAAGTAATATTTGCATTAATCAGTTTTCTTTTAATAATCTGTCATAAACAACCATCATATTTAAGAATTTCTATTTGAAAATGCCATTTAAAACCAGAAAAGCGCTTATTTTTGGCTCGCTCGCTTCGCTCGCTCATCATATTTTAGAATTTTCGTTTGAAAATGCGATTGAAAACCAGAAAAGTGGTTATTTTTCCGCTCGCTCGCTTCTCTCTCTCATCATTTTAGAATTTCTATTTGAAAATGCGATTGAAAACCAAAACAAGTGGTAATATTTGGCTCGCTCGCTTCACTCGCTTGCAAAATAAAAATCAAAATGTGTGTAAGGGGGTCTTTGCAGGTGGGTGAGGGCGTGTGCTTATACTTAAGTGTGAGTTCGACAGAAAAAAAAATCGGCAAAAAAGTCGATCATCCCCCCCCCCCCCCATTCCTCAAAGTGGATTTACGTCGGTGGTTCAAACTTGTTCAAACTTGGACGGGATGGACTTATGACGAGCTTTTCAAAAGTCCATGTTTCTTCATGCATGACGGGGTCTTCATTGACTGGTACAGAAATGATTACAGTTTTATAATCTACAATGGCTTATTATTGCAAAATGATTTCTTTCATAATCGATACTCATAGGCCGATTGTAAGTTTTTGAAAGATATACTGTATACTTCAGCCTGTATTCTGTTAACCTCATGCATGGCTTAACCTGTTCTCCAATAATCATGACCAGAATTAAAAACAACAACAAGTAAAATTACCTCTCTGACTTTTGACTTCTGACCAAACAAACAAACTAAAAGTCTGATCTGATCACTTTCTCCACTCATAATCATTAATTAGTGAAATAATGGTGACAACAAATCTTTAATTCAATGTATAATGACTCTATCACCTTTGGCCTAAACTGAATCCCAAATCAGTAATCGGTAATTAAACTCCATCCTAATATTGTTGGATAGAAACTTACTTTATCCTCTTGATGGGTACTTTTGAAGGTTTTTTTTTTTTTTTTCCTTTTTTTTTTTTTTAAAGAGAAGGCGGGCTTCCCTACTTGAAATACTATGCACGTACCTCAGTCGTGAATCTCTGTTCTTGTCCAATGTTTCGAACATAATTAAAGCATTTTCTTCGTTCGGTTCGCTATCTTCGCTTTCAGGAGGAGCAGCTTCTAAAAATTCAGCTTCGTCCAAGCGACCATCATCTTCAAAAATTAATTTAAAAAAAAAACATAAAGAGAGAGAGAGAGAGAGAGAGAGCGAGATGAGAAATGAGAAGGAAAAAGAGGGAAAAAACTAGGATGCGCATCCTCTTTATTACTTATCCAAAGGCATGATAGGAGGTGCGATATGGAAAATAAAAAAGAACATGAAGAATGAAAAATGTTACACCAATTACTACTACTACTACTACTACTACTTCTACTACTACTACTACAATGATAATTATAGTGATAATAACGATAACAGTAATAATAGTAATAATAATGATAACGATGATAATGTTTATGATAATAATAATAATGATAATAATAATAATAATAATAATAATAACAATAATAATAATAATAATAATGATGATAATAATAATAATAATGATAATAATAATGATAATAACAATAATAATAATAACGATAATAATAATAATGATAATAATAATAATAATAATAATAATAATAATAATGATAATAATAATAACAATAATAATAATAATAATGATAATAATAATAACAGTAATAATAATAATGGTTATTTTGTTCTTCCTGAGGGTCCCGCAATTTTTATTATCCCATTTGCACCTGGATGGAGAGTGACAAATGTCATGTGGATTAATGTTTAGCCAAAAGACGTTAGTAACGGGCTGGGATTCGAACCCTAAACCCTTAGAATGAGAGTCAATTGAATGAATACAATATCAAAAGGAGGGCAAGCAAAGGGGAAGGAGAGAGAGAGAGAGGGGGGGGGGGATTATAGACAGGGAAGGAGGGGTTAAGGAGGTGGAAAAGTGAAATAAATAAGATACAACATGCCCCTCTGCCAGGGGCGGCGCCAGGGTATTTTGATAGGGGGAGCAAAGTAACCCATCGGTAAGTTTATTTACATTTCAAATGAAAAAAATATGGGTATTATATATATTTGCATGACCCGGTCCTCTCCATTCCAATAATCTTCTTTCTTCTTCGTTCTCTTTTTCGTTTTCTCCTCTTTTTCTCCTTTATTTCTTTTTTTTTAACCACCTGTGAAAAATCATAGGGGAGATCGCCCCTGCCCCCTCCCTGTAGCGGCACCCCTGCCATGCCCTCTGCCTTTCCAATACCTACCATTTTTATCATATTTTTGATATATTCCTCGCAGCTGAACGACCAGGAGGTCCATATCACGATTGCACCGAGGTAGTCGTTGAAGGAAAAGCGACATCTCGAGAGGAATGATATACCCATCTATATCGACATCATAGAGATCAAAGAGACCTGAAATTGAGATCGACAAAAGTAAGAAATTTCCGTTTGATATAACAGTCTTCACTCGAGTGATCTTGAGGCAACAGAAAGGCAAGAAACGGTGTCGAGAATTATATGGTTAAGGGAGGGGAGGGGGCATCACTGAAGCCAATATACCTTCAAACCACCCCCTCATTGCAGGTGAAGTAGTTTTTAAATTAAATCGAAGACCGAATAAAACAAATCAACATGATCAAAGAAATTTGAGCGAAATCGGACACTACAGTAGCTATGGGTGATATGGTTTGTGGCCAACTCTCTATAGGTATTTGTACACATTATTTCATATATATTCTCTATACAGAATATTACCTGGAAGAAAACATGTTTTCTTGTCCGTTTCCCAAATATGTTGTGGAGAGAACACTCCTTCATTTTATCTTAAGTTTGGCTAAAGAAAATGTGAAGATCTTAAGCAAAATGATTTTTTTTTAATTAAATGTGTGCACAAAATGTATTGAGAGTTGTCCACAAAAACAATTCTATCAACATGATTAATAGCTATGGCAGTGTAAGATTTCGTTCAACTTTTTGTTGATCTGTTTTATTCCGTCTATAATATCTTTGATTCAAAATCTACTTGGCTTGAGGATGTTGGTTTTCTTTATAAAATGAAGAGTTACCCCATTCGTGACAGAGGTCCACATTTTGTGGTTTGGCCTAATATCTTCTGATGCAAAGCCCTAAAAATCATACCAAATACATGAGCAGAAAGAGCAAAAAATTCTACACAAACTGTGCCCATTTTGGTTGTGTCAATATTCGTTGTTTGATGCTGAAATTTTTTTAAAGGAAAATAAGCATTAAAATCCTTAAATTGGCAATGTGATAGAAGGTTTAAAATCACCGTTTTCCCCTGCAAATTGGCAACTTTTTGACTTCTCATCATAATTTCTGTCAATTTATATTCATTTCAGATACATGATGTTTTATAAGAAAAAGGTAGCAATAAAATAAAAATGTTGGTGTTGCCAATTTGAAGAATAAAAGCTGATCAAATTAGGCTTTAAATAATTCCTGTCACAAATGGGTTAACAGGTTAATGAAGTAAGGCCATATACACTATTATGGAATGCCCTAGATATTCTGAACTTGAATATGCATAATTCGAAAACACACATGACATGCAAAAAGTCTATTTAGCATAATCCACCTCTATCGGCAAAATGACAAAAGCCACACACTTAATTTTTAGCAAATAGACAGACACGAAGGAAGTGAGCGATTAAGTTTTGTGAAATATTCCTCGATCTTTTTTAATCATAAATATTTCAATCGTACTAATTAATACTTTGAAAATTTTGCCCAATTATTCAGAAAGTATTTAGACCATTGACTGCTCAAAAATAAATTGAATTACTAAAAAAAATGAACCCCTTATTTTCTTCTTTCTCTCTAAAAATTCATATGCCTAATCAATCCAAATCGTATAAATAATAAGAGCTCCATTATTATATGCCATCATCTTAAACCGCTGACTACCGAATTCTACGGTTCCAGTCTGCAACCGGTTATAAATATGTCCCCTCTTTCGGCTTTTATTTGAACTGTTTTCCCTTTTAGTTTCTCATTTTTGAGAAGTTAAAAGAAAGAAAAAAAAAACCCTAACATTTCCTTTATATTGAGAGTGTTCGGTATATATTAATAAATACCGGTATCTATAAACAAAATGATTTTTCATGTTTGGCAGCAGTCAAGAATAGGCTTTATTCGCAGAAATTTTTATTTTCATGATTAAGATTATGATTATCATGTTGTCACCAAAGATGATAGAGCGCCGCGAAGCGGCGCAAGATGGTTCACTCTCCGAAAAACGTGATGTACGCAATGGAGCGTGGCCAGCCGCCATTTTGGTGTGCAAAGCGAGCCCTGAACCTGGAAGTGCTGTACGAGCGTAGTTGCCTTTCCTGTGCATTTTGCGTGCAAATCATGGCAACAAAGTCCCGTTCGTCCGCTCATGAACATCATGATAGATTCCTGCTATAAGGAAATGATTTTTGTTGTCTCACACTACACTTTCTTGATATATTTTATGTGTATTTCCCCGTGTATTTCATTGTCATGTTCAATTCATACTATTTGTTTGCAACTTTGCAACTGTGATACAAGGTAAAATGTACAATTATTAACTGGTTACACTCAAGAAAGATTATTGATTGCAACAATAGTCCACTAAATGCACTTTTTGTATGAACTTGGGATCCGGAGTAACATACTGTGAACTTAATCTTTTTCTATAGTTTTTTTTTTTTTTTTTTTACAGCATTCACTGTATTCAGCATAACGTTTGACAGATTAATGATTGACTTCAAATTTTCCTAATAAAACTTACTCCTGCTTGCCTTTAAAATGTGACTCCAGATGTTTTTTAATATTGAAGTAAGCTTGTGTGATGTAAAAAATGTAGATATCCCTATTGCAATAAGGAGAATGTTGTGTGTTTGATTCCATATTATCGTCAGTTGAGAACCAGAAGGGGGCTATATATTAAAGATGTTGCGTTGAAAATCAGAAGAGCGCAGATGCTATACAGCCTGTAGCGACAGTACCCTTTGACTATCTTTTGTAATGGTGGAGGTGGTGGTGTGTGTTTGTGTGGGTGCATGCACATGTGCGTTTGTGACTGTGCAAGGCCCCGTAGGTAGAGATTTTTTTTCCGGGGGGGGGGCAAGACCCTCATTTACTCTTCAAAATATTTCAAAATTTAAAATCTTGAGAAAAAAGAGTGGGATTTAAATATTTCTGGGCACATCCCCCCCCCCCCCGGCTACGCGGCCATGCGTGTGTGTTGTCTTTGTGTGCAGGTGTGGCATACATAAATACCAGTTTGCCCATTTTTGACAAGTAAATTGATTTTAAGTTGTCAAATTAGTGATTTGAAATAATGTTGATATTGTTCTGTATTCTGGCATGGCCATCTTCCCACAGTCGCTTCCTAATTCATTATTTTTTTCCACCTCATTATTTTCCAAAACTATTTCCCTCCAATTTTTGCATCTATAGCATACTCCATGCCCGACTCCATGGCGTATGATTCAGAAGCCGCGGAACGTTTTTGAAAGTGGGGGGCGGGGGGCAGGAGGGGGGCTTTTGTACAGAGGCAAATGTGTCAACTGAAAAAAGCGGGGGGGGGGGGCTACCCCCCCCCCCCGGTTCCGCGACCCATGTGATTTTCATGGACGTACAATAAAAAAAAGTTGATAAAATCGGCATGTACCCTATAAGCATTCACGCCAAATGTTTAATTCATATATGTATGCTACCCTCCTCCAGTGAACAAACAACGCAAATATATCGTATTAAACCTCCAACCCCCAATGTATAAATAGCTATGAATTCAAATCTGAATAGACCTACATGTTACACAATTTATCGACCTTTTTCAATGAAAAGCGAAAGTCCCCTTTCCAAATTTTCAAAGACTACGAAGCGAAACACCGTGCGGCTCGCGGGCACCGTAAGGGTATGTTGCACACTAAGATGGCGGCCGTTCCGACCCAGTGCGTACTTCACCGATTTGAACGTACTTTTCGGAGAGTGAACCATCTTGCGCCGCTTCGCGGCGCTCTATCATCTTTGGTTGTCACCTTTTTGCTGCCATCAGGTGTTTTTAGCTTACGTAGGATTACATGTGGGGAGGGGGCTGCTGCAGTCCTCCCAAATGTTCCAAGCCATGAAAAAAAAGGTTGGAAAAATGCATACTTTGATTTGAAATAATCACATATTCATTATAAAAAGGGTGATCATTTTTGCTCTCCCGCTTCGCTCGCTTTAAAATATTAGAAATTGGAGAGCTTCGTTTTCTGAAAAAAGACCGTCATCCCTCCCAAAAATTTCATTTGGTCATGGCATCAAAGGGTGTTATCTTCCATTTGTGTCGATATTGACTGTCATAACATATTGCACAAGTTCTCTTGGAGGTACAAAGACAAAGATATACAAAACAAAATACTTAAAATAACAAAGTTAAAACAGATTTACTTGACCAAGAGCCAACATGATCGACAAAAACAAGGAGATGTACATATAAAGGAAAATTACAGCAGGTTTACTTGTTGCCGGACTCCGGGACTGCTGCCATTTCTACAATTTCCAAGCTCCTATTTAAACAGCGTTTGTTACATAAATATAATCGGTAATATTTTCATGGATAAAGTTAATTATTTAGGTGCATTAGAACAGATTCCTCTTTTTTATTGTAAAAAAAAATCGAGAGGCTCTATTATTACCAGTGGCTGATTGGGGGGGGGGGGGGGGGGTTGGCAGCGCACTTCCCCCCTCAAGGCGGAACTTTTTAAAAGAATCTTTATAAAATTATTTTTTATTTTTTGCTTGCCAGCGAATTTTGGAGCAAAATAGACCAGTGAAAAAGCCGAGGACCTTTTTTTTCTGGCATGTTAGCGATTTATTTGAGGTAAAATTGACACCTGTAAAGGCCAAGCGCCCCCCCCCCCTCCTTTTTGAATAATTCCAGATTCACCGCTAATTACAAATCATTTTGTTTGTTTGATTGATTGCTTTTATTTCTGCGTTATGATAACAAATACACACTAAGAAAAGAAGGTGCAATTTTGCACCCTTCAAATGCAACATTGGGAGCACCTTTTAGGATGCAACTGTGCACCTTTTCGAGCTTTTTGCACCATTAAAGGTGCAGTTAGCTACATTTTGCACCATAAAAGGTACAGAGTTGCACCCTTTTAGTGAATGTGCAACTTTGCACCTTTTTATACACAAAAATTTCTGCACCATGAAAGGTGCAAAGTTGCACCTTTTAGGGTGCAAACGGGCATTTTCGGGTGCAAACAAGAACGAAAAGGTGCATTTTTGCACCTTTTTTCTTTTTGTGTACAAATGAAGACATGATTACATAAATATTACATAAATAAGAGAATATGTACAAAATACGATTACCACAATCGATAATAAAGCATACAAATATGAATACAGAATACACATTAAACTAAAGAGGTAAATCATATATAGAACGCAGGAGACCGCCGTCGTGAGCGGTTTGGGTTGGAAATGGATGGCGGCCTCATGTACAGAGAGATTTCATGACAAGACTCTATAAAACTTTTTGATCAAGGGGGTGAGGTGTAATTTTCAGAAATAGAATATGAAAATCCTTTACAGGCGAAAAATGCAAATATATCCTTTTCTGGGACATGTTAAGCCTAAGTCGAATTAGAATGATTACAAATGATAGAAAGCCTCTAGACAATGAAATACAAAAGGAATCATTTTGGCAGAGCGGTGAAAAAAATATTGGACGAATCGAATATTGGACGAGTCGAATATTGGACGAGTCGAAGACGAGTCCAATATTTTTTCCACAAGCGAGTACCAATATTTTCACGTATTCCACGAAAAATGGTAATCCAATATTATAAATATTATTTAGATACAGACCTAGATCTAGATTAGATCTAGACCTACTCCACAAGAAAATGTAAAATGTGATTTAGGTTCTTCTCATCATTTTGTAGAAATCTTGTAAACTGCATCATGGCAATTGAAGCTTGTAAATAAACAAGTGCAAAATTAGAAGTTCCTCTCCATGACAACAGGAAAAGTTAATTAACAATGTTTAAATTCTAAGAACACAGAACCAGTAACTCCAACATATTTACAACTAGGTCTACATGTATATCCGCTGTCTGGTAACTCCAACATATTTTACAGGTACAAAGTTGAACTTGCAATTTCATCGTGACGTCACGCTAGCTGCAGCTAGCGCGTATCGTCTGCATATCGGTGTAACATAAAGAGATACAATCAATCTTACGATCAATTGTAACTCTTTAGTACATGGTTTGCCATAGACTTACGATTGATATCAATCGTAGGATTGATTGTATTTTTTATGTTACAGGGCCCTCATATAGGCGTGGCTTACGGTTACAAACGCAATGCAGTTTCATTGTGATGTCACGCTAGCTGCAGCGCACAATCATTTATTGACCAATGATAATTTTATGGGTCGGGTAAAATATTCATATCGTCCAATATGTCTGCAAAGTAGATTCAATCAAATGGGTTGCCATTATTCGTAAAATGTGAATTAACAGGGTTCCGGAGAGAAGCATGTATGAATTGAAATACTTTTTTTGCGAACTCTCTTATTATAAATCTTGCAATTGAAACTTAAGCTGTGAATAGAGTTATAAAGAAAATTAGAAGTGAATGACTGTGTGAGACGATTGCATTTTCAGTTTTTAGAATTTGAGATAAACATAGGCACAGAAGTTGTCGATATTCAAAATACGAACAAGCTAACAATTTCATGATAATGTGATCATCGTGTTTTCCCCATACCATTAAATGATTAAATTAAGGATTAGTAGGGCATTTCAAAGGATATTTAAAAAAAAAAAAACCCACTTGACATTGCTCTCGTGATCTGGCGATATCTCCTGACAAAGTTTATAAATAATCAAAAATCCTTTCAAGGAATGATGAAGCTCTGATAAAAGCTGCAATGCATAATAAATGTCCCCTGAAGAAGAATTGCTCTTATTAATATGTTTTCACATTTGACATTCGAAAAATGAGGAGTAATGGCGGGAAGTTTGAATCAACCCTTCATTCCACATGCGTTTTGTAAACCCATTTACCCATTTCTGTGTGGAGTAAATCCACAGGAAGGAGGATCCAGAAAACTTTTTCTTTACTCTAACAGGTGTCTAACCATTCTTAATAACTCAAACTATCTATCAATTCTGCAACTTAAACTTTCTCCATAATGGACACTTATATTCAGAATTTACTTGCATGACCAACGCTGAACTTTAATGCACTGCGTAACTATTATCTTAATCTTTTTTTTATAGCCTACCTTTCATTTTTCGATGAATATGACTATCAGTAGAGTTTTCCATCAGTAGAGAGTCAGTCGTGGGACTTTCAATGGATGCAGCAGTTGCTATTGCTGGTAGTAATGTCGTGATTACGAAGGTTACCGTGATTTGTAGACTTTATGGAAAAGAGATAAAGATGTGCCTCAATGAATATTAATACATCAAATTACCATATCGATTGACTGATTCTCAAATTTCACAATATCTAAGCCGCTACTGCTTTTAAAAAAAAGTTGGTAAACGTTTCAATCTGGGTAATTACACGTGTCATCATCTATCTTGCAATCTGCTCAACCTGAGTGATTTTTTTTCTCTATTTGTAGAAAACCCGATTGCACTTTGGCTTGGCAAAAAAGGGGTCAAAGTTGGAGCCAAAATAACAGTCTTCGGAAGTTCCCTACACACATATTAAAAAAATACCCCCTTTAAAAAAAAAGAATCATTCTATGCTGCGTTTCATGGATGCTTTATCAGGAATGTTTTTCATTTATTTTACAAGCAGGAGAGAAATGAAGGATGAGGAAATTACACTTTATAAATATATTCGACATTGTGAATCGGATTTCCTTCAAATTTTCATCATTATATTTCACTCAGTCTTTTTGCTTTTGACAAAATACGAAAAAGGAAAACCCAAATACATGAAATATGTGAATGAAAACATATAAAACGTCTGTAAAATGAATAAAATTAGATTAGAATTATCATGTGCGCAAACACAAAAGAAGATACGCCCACGGGATGGGGATAAACTTTAGACAAAATGCTGCCTTTTCTATTTGAATATGTTCCGCCAGATATTACCTGAAAGGCTACGAAGCAGAATTTTAATAATGGACCTTCTCAAATCTTGCATGTTAATTAGATATGGCAGTTCATGTTACGCAACAACAGTCAAATTAAAATCATGAAAGTTGTTGTTCATTCAGTCCAAGTTCAATAGTAACTGAGTTATAATTCAAAATCCGAACTTACTGTTGATTGGATCCCGTTACGTTTCGATGGGATACACCCATCATTGTCTGACGGTGAAACTGAGGCGAAAGTTGATCCCGTATGTGAAGCTTTTGGCGGGAAACATTTGGTGAATTCCAGCGACTGTCACGTGACTCTTCATCATGCGACGTTTGATGTGACAGACGCTACCGTTTCCCGCCAAAGGCTTCATAGACGGCCCCAAGCCTCTGCTCAGTTTCATTCTACCGTCAGGCAATGTAACGGGATCCAGTCATATTTTTTACACACACACACACACACACGCACGCACGCACGCACACATCTTCACATGACTTTACTCCCGAGGACAGCTATTGTTCCTCAATAGTTCTCCCGTCCTCGGAAGGCTGACGGAATAAGGCTCAAATCTATTGTTTGACATGCAAGGACTATTGTTTGACATCCGAGAACCATTGTTCTCAGGAACTTTTTTTTTTGTTCACTGTCCTTGCTAAAATATCTATACAAGAGCACGCGCGCCCTACGACATTCACTCACACACCAAGAATTTTCCATCATGCATGTATTTTCATTGTTATTTCTGTGTAGCAAAAGTTGGGAAAGATTCAACCAAACCTGGGTAAAAATGTCACATATTTTTTTGGCTGAAAACATATCCTATTAATGTTTTCAAGTTTGAGTACATTTGACTTTTTTATATAACTATCAATTTTGGGTACATTAAACCCAGTATTTGATAAGACTTTACGCAACAAGCAAGCACGTTCACCGTTTTTTTTTTTTTTTAATTATTATTTTTTATTAGGGGGGTGTGGCGTGGGGCGGAGTATAAACCTACCCATCTTCCCCTTTAAAACTATCATTCCGAAAAAGAACGAATATTATCCTGATTATAGTTTGCTTTTTACATACATGTATATTGGTTTCAAGTTTGATGTTTTTAACTAGTTCTGTACATCATGAATATTTTTTGTAAAACCTGTAAATTGTACACAATTCAACCTTTTGGCTGCGAAGTGCAATATTAATAAAACCTTTTCAATTCAATTCAATTCAATTCAATTCAATTCAATTCAATTCATTTCAATTTACTCACCTCATGATTCCCGAATTTCCTTCCTGATCCAATGACAGAACTATTTACACTTCGAGAGACTCGATATGATATACTTCGATTTTGGTTCCCTCAGATACTGAGTAGCGAGTAGCGTTTCGTAATCCGCATGGGATCTTGGAAGGAGTTATCTTTCTACAAACCGGGACTTCTCAGACGCGAGTTTCCATTACAGCCAGCCTGACGTCATCCAGCCAATCTTTAACGATGAGAAAACGGGAATGGCGTTCTCGCTTTCAAATATTTCTGACTTAAGAGTCAATATGAATCATATAACTCCTTCAAAATTTCTCTAATTTCTAGATAAATTGGAGAAGAACCGAAATTATATCAGCCCTATCTCCCGATTTTGAATGAGGATGGCAGATTGCGAAAATATATATATATATATTTTATATGCAAAAACTTATTGCCGACTTGGAATCCGAAGATATTAATTCAAATCGGATTAAACGTTAATACCCAATAACGTGCATGCTATCAAATCCATCATGATATCAGAGCCCCTCTGTTCTACGTAGTTGCCTACGTCACGTTTTATCACCTACACTGCTATAAACTTTATGTTTTCGACATAGCGGTACATTTCAGGGGAGCGTTTCATGAAGTCTCTTGTTAGTGATTTTTTTGACTGACAACTGTTATAAGCTACTGAAATCCTTGCACCTGATTGGCTGAGAGCAATTTTGTCAGTTAAAATCACTGACAAGACACTTCCTGAAACGCTCCCCTGACTGGCTCCACAAAGGATCTTATAAAAAAAAAAACACAATACAACCATGAATACTTCAGTCACGGACAGTTTATGTTTTTCCTTTAAGGCAAAACAGAAATTAGAAGTGCATTATGGAACTGATATTACTGATTTTATTTGCCACAAAGTTTAGGAATGGATTTGATTTCCTAAATGTATAAGAGGTCGACGACAAAGCCAAATATAGCTATCATATTCTGTGTATGATACAATTTTCTCTACCGCTTTTTTTCTCTTTCAAGAATATTAAATATCATAGTAAGGGTTAAATCAAATGTGTATATTTTTTAATCCATATGACAATTTTTCCAAACTAGGCTTTTACTGCACCGCAATAAGTCTAATAATCATGACAATGGAACAAATATAATTTCACAAATACAGCATCGAAACAGGTTACTGTGAAATATTGACGGATAAAAAGGGATTTTAGGTAAGACTTGATAAAGTAGGAATCTAAATAGACAGTAACAATTAAAAGAATAAAACGAAAATATTACAATGAAGGAGAAAGCATGATGAGTGAAGAAAACATGTCGAAAATGCTAATTCTCAGCGGTGAATCGATAAGTAGGACTATGCGTTTTCAGGCATATAGATAAAGCTAAAGTTTTTTTTTCTTAGGAAAAACAACTGAAGCATCAGAATGAAATCTAGATTATTTCAATCATAATAATTACTTGTCTTTCGGTTTACTCGAGCTATTAGAATTCAAGTGAAGGAAGGGTATATCCAAAATGAATATAAATGAAAACTGAGTTTCTTGCCTTTATGATCTGCCGATGTTCTTTGAGGAAATCTTACCTAGGGTATCTTTTATTTTTGTCAACTTTAGCCTTCGTCATTATTATAGTAACTGAATTACGCCCTTTTTTCTTTTTACCAGAACAGAAACTTTGCATTTCCATAGAACTTCAAGCTCTATTTCATAAGTTTTCCTTGTTTTTGTCTTTCAATAACTTTCGGTCAGTGCACCAGTTTTCCTCTTAAAATAGAAAACTGTACATTAATTTTACTCACACTTACAATATCTTTAATTTCGTTTTGATAGCAGCTAATGTATCTCTAAAAAGGTTCATGGCTTTTTTGCATCAAAATATGTTAAAATTCTATCACCTATTTGGTCCCATATCGCACAGCCACTCATTAGCCCACGCCGCTAATCACAATCCGATTTCGAAACGATTTATGCAGAAAATGTCTACTCGATAATCTGATTGAGCTTCTGAATAAAAGCTCCGGACAAATGCTATAACTGCAAAGAATCAGAATCGTCACCATTATTTTTCATAACAAGAAAAATGCTAATTTGAATGATGTAAGAATAGTTTTTGATAATGCCACATTCCAGGGGGGCGTTTCATGAAACAATTAGTCGGTGGTTTTCACCGACTAATTTGCTTTCAGCCAATCAGATGCAAGTATTTTCAGTAGCTTATAACATTTGTCGGTGAAAATCACTGACAAAACTCTTCATGAAACGCTCCCCAGGTGTAGTATGTAGACAGTTCTGACATTGAAATTAATATATATCATATCAACTGATGAAAGTAAAGTATCGAAAAGCATTATTTTCTAGGATCTAACATCTTTTGACAAAGTATATTCTACGTATCATATATTGTGCCCTCATTCTGCATGTGATCTGATTTGGGCCAGCTCTTGCAAACCAAACTTTCTAAAAACTTACGAAACGGCAGAAGGTTGTTCGTATATCATTTATTATCTAGAATGCACTCTTCCTGCCTTCAGACAGTTAGAGCTATTGTAATCTGAGGTAAACCTACATTACCCAAGTATTTTTATTTATTTTTTGAATAAACAAGATTTTTTATTCTGGTTGAATACAGTAATCTCAATCTATTTAACGGCAGCTCGAAAATTCATACATTCGACATGATTAGATTCATTTATCATACCCAAACACCGGAGTTGAGATTCCAAAGTGATATCCGATACTCTGGGCCCAAACTAAGGAATACGTTTCGCGACGCTCTTTTGGCAAACCTTTTTTGATACAGTGAAATTGTAGTTAACTATCAGCTAATCGAATGTGTCAATCACGGTATTCGTAGAAGCAAAATGCCGTACTATGTTTTCAGCGAGTTCAGTATGTTATGATCTGACTGATTGTTACCAATTTCATTTTGGAGATGATTAATCACCTAATTTTTCATACAATCTGAATTTCTTAGACAAGGGCGGCGCTACAGGGGGGGGGGGCGAATGCCCCCTATGATTTTTCAAGTGATTAAAAAATATTTTTAAAAAGAAGAGAAAAGAAGAAAAAAGAGGAGAAAGAAGAAATAAGAGGGTGGGGCAAGAGAGACCTGGGGCTTGCAATTATATAATACCCCTATTTGTTCATTTAAAACCTCAATAAATTCACCCATGGGTCATCTTGCCCCTCCTATAAAAATGCTCTGACGCAGCCCCTGTTCTTAGACTTGAATGAGCTACAAATCCAAAATCCAAAATCTTAATCAAATAGATTTAGAAAACAACCTTGTCGATTAAAAATTTGTTAATCACAATCTCTAGGATCAATTTCTCATTTAGAAAACAGAGGATAATTGTGCATGAATGTTTTAGCTGTATTAGCCCATTCGGTTTTTTTTTTTTCTCTCTCTCTCTCTCTCTCTCTTAATAATGGGATAGAAATTGAGATGTACGCTGAATATTATATAGCTATTTGCCAAGTAGTTTTAGGTTCAACCAACTCAACATTCTGCTAAATTCTGTTGCTTTTAAGACGATTTTATTAGTCTGTTATTAATATTTGGAAACGTTTACTGATGCTAGTGCTACACTTTATTTACATTTCCAAATACGCACGAATTTTGGGGTTTCCTTTGTGGCGTCACTTGCAACTACGCAACCGTGTGCTTCTTTTTTCTTTCTTTTTCTTTCTTTGCGTTGTGAAATTGCGCTTCAATTCATGTCTTGCCTCTTTGTTGCGCCCTATATGGTTACGCCTTTCTTACTCCTTTTATCATGGTTCTTAATTACTTTCCAAATACGCACTAATTTTTTATTTCCCTTGTGGCATCATTTGCAACCAAATCTCAGATCTCGCGCCTAGCTTTATCATTTTTTTGTATCCAAGCAACCGCCTGCGTCTCCACAATTCCTGCATCGTATTAATATTTCGAACGTGTTCAGTCATTTTATTTCGATAAAGGTCTGTGACCGAAACGTCAGTAAACTTTACGTCTTGCGTTGTCTACACACACACACACACACCCACACACACGCACATTCACACACACGTCATGCACGTGCACGCGTTTATGTATTGTAATTACGATGTTAAAACAATTACACATACAATAGAGCTTAGAATAAGGAGAAGATGGGCCTCTTCATTTTTCGCTCAGCTAGTACTTTAATATGTTAATAATTCACTTTTTAACTTTCTTAATAAATGGACCAAATGCAATATTTAATGTATTTACCGTAATAATACATGATTGAAAAATACGTTAAAAGAACAATAAAAACTGAGCACATTCCTGAACCTAGAATGGCCCACAATATCAGAACATAATTCCATTTTGCCTGACATACCAACACATTTTGTTTACAAGTGAATGTCATCCCATGAATTGGTGTCATGGACTCATATATCAATTCAATAGTTCATTACCACGCGTTTTTGAAAATAAATATAATTATCACCCTGATTATGAAAGCTTTGAGGGGGTGTTCTTGCCTTCTCATAATGGCAATGCTTAGTTGTACTAACGGGAAATAAGTTTTCAAAGAAGCAAAAGAAACAGTAACTGACTGTCCACCTGTTTACTGAAAGTAAGTAGAGTAAAGGATATATGAAACAATAGAACAATATGTGGAAACAAGCACTCCCCCTTCCTTCTTTCTTACACAACAAGTCACTCTCCCCTGTTATTATGTTTTTGTAGGTAATTTAACCGAGGGCTGCAATTATTATCAAGCTTCCCGATAAGCTGTAGCTCTCCCTTATCATATTCATATTATGCATATTTCTATGCATCAATTACTTTTGTATACCTTATTTCTAAGCAATTTCTCTTGCTGTATTGGAAAATGTATAATGTAAACATGGTAAATGAATCGAATGTAGAACATCGCATTGACGCAGTTTAAATGAGCACCTGATGAACATGCACGTTTAACAATTTTGATATAGAAATCAAATCAATTATCAATCAATGTAAATAACAAATCTGTAATAGGTATAAATATTTACCATTATGTTTTAAGATATAGAAGAAATTCAGATGCAAGTAGATAAATCTATAAGGAGAAAATGTTTCCTAGCCATTTTGAACTAGACATTCTATTCCTAGAAAAATAATGCAAGAGAAATTTCAAATAAGTCTGCTTTATATATACAGCCCAACGTGGTTATTCCTCAACATGGGGAAACAAGATTAACCCGTTGACTACTGAATTCTAAAATACTCATAGACTTAACACAGGGATCACCAGATTCCAGTGGGTTATGGGTTAAAGAATGATAAATAATTGCCTCTGAACCCAGAAAAGTGATTACATTCACTTATAGCCTGATATTACTAAATTTAGTTATCACGAAGCAAAAACTAAGACGATGCGATATCTACAACTTTAAAATTATTCAAACACTTCATTACATTTCATTTTAATCTAGAAACCTCGAAGTACTGTACAATATATGACTAAATACTAGTACACAAAGACTTCTGCTAGCTAAAGTTCTTCAAAAATGTATGCTTTATTACATGGTTATTCGAATTGCACTTTAAAAGAAATTTGTAATGTAAGATTCTGTATTTTTTTCCCCTTTTTTTTAGTGTGTGCTGGAAGAACGTACACACACACACACGCACACACACACACACATACAAAGCAACTTCACTATTTTTTATTCGATTTTCTATCCCTTAATGAGGAATATTTTGTTAATTTCGATGTAGACTTCAAGAAGCTATAATTGCATGCATCAGGTTCTATACGGGAAAACCCAGAAAGAATGCAACACCTGCAATTTCAACAACATGAATCAAATCGAAATGAAAACCCGGGGGGGGGGGCACTCATTACGAGGTGGACACCATGCCCGTACATGGACTTTAAAAAGGACCCTAAACAAGTAATTATCCTTCGATCTAAGAATACCCTAACAAGTATTTTGTCATGTTTTCCCTATACTAACAAGTATTATACCCCTTACATGAACCCAAGCTGTTGTAATACCCTTTTTCCTGATTTTTTTTTTTGTTGTTGTTGCAATTTTGATACCCTTTTCACTGCACGCGTGGACATCGCCCGTCCGTGAAAAACATCCCTTTTAACGCGTTTTTTCTTTCTGTGTACGAGCATGGTGTCCACCTTGTAAAGGCAGTGGCCCCCTGGGAATTTAAAGTTTCTAAAAGGATTGGCTCTGTCTCATTCAATAGAATTGCTTCCCAGAATATACCAAACAGAATTTGCAGATCATCACTATGATAATTTTTACCACTGTACTTAAAGTGAGAAAACAACCGAAGTCTGACTGCGATCCTCTCTAAATCAGCGACTACAGGTGGTTGGATGCAGGGATTTCGAAATCCACTATAAGTCGTGGGATTTTGTACCGGACATGTTGGACAGTGTCACTGTTTGCATCGGGGTACCAAGGGTTTCAAGATTCTTTCCTGCACCCGAGGACGAGGACTTTCTTCCGGTGTTTTTGCTATTGGACGATTCTCCACTCCAAGTGTGGCTGGCG
>CM057159.1:8836409-8870006 GCA_029962745.1 Echinometra lucunter | reverse complement strand
GTGGCTGGCGGCCCACTTCTGTCTTTGCCTCTGAAATGCTTTGCGCACCTGGATTGAAGGAACAAAGGAAGGTGAGAAAAAGATTGAAAAGAAGAATGGGGGATAGAGAGTGGAGGAAAGGGGAAAAAATTAGGGGAAAATGAAAGAAGAGTGAAAGAGGAAAAGGAGAATGAATTGAAATATTCAGTGTTTTATTTGATAACTTGGAATAACAGGGATTATGGTTATGATAACGGATTGGCGAACACAAAATGTTATTAACGTTAAGACATGTAAGAGATGACTTGGAATATTGTATTTATTATGTATTAAGACTGATTATATGGATTATCAATTTCGTATCTGTATCTAATCTTGATTTTGCAACTTGCATTATCGTATTTTCAGCTATAATATTTTTTTAATCGTAAATTATATATTATGGTGATGCATTTTCTTCATTGGTGTTGTCAATTAAAACTCTAAAACAACTGTTTATGCATAATTTGCCCATGTGATGTGACAGGTTGGTTCTTTCTTAAATGACAAAAAATTCCATCGACATGATACGTTTTATTTAGAAGGAAATAAAGAACTTACAGTGGAAAAAAAGGCAGAAAAGGAAAATCACCCACCTCAGAGTTTCTAAAGAAGTGAATGAAGAAAATGAAGACGCCTTGAAGAGAGTTGAGAACGATAAAGATGTAGGAAAAGATGACCTTTCCCTCTTTCAAGGCCAGGAACCCTACAATCCAGGTCAATCCCATGATCGGCAGAAGTACTACCATAGCCTTTACACCATACCTGCAGGAGACAGGCAAATTCGGTTCCATTACAATCCAAGTTAGAAAATAATGATACAAAATGAGTGACATAAAGGCCCGTATTCTGAACTCTGGTTTAATCTAAGCCATGGTTTAAGTCAAATGTGTTGAAATTATGGGCAGCCAAAAATATCAAACTTTTGTTTACACTGTATGTTTCTTATTTTTACTGGGCTCTTTTCTCATGATTTAATGGTGAAGCAAACTATTGTACTTATCATTCCCAGACAGTTTTTAATAGTTTGAGTGCCAAATGTGCTGATAACTTGAACATCTGTTGTCAGAGATTTGTGACACATTCGGCTACCCATGGTTAAACCACAGACTTAGACCACAGTTCAAGTTAAACCCGAGTTCAGCATAAGGGCCATAGAGTCTCGTATAAAAAAAAAAAAAAAAAATCTTTCATATATTGGCCTAATGGAAAGATACTTCCATTATCTGATCAAGCAGAGGTGTAGTGGTCAAGGGGATACCTCATCAGACGTTGAATCACATTACTTGCGGTTTCTCCGTGGCATCATTGTCGTTTAAGAAGACACTGATCTACATTTGCCACTCTCGACCCAGGTGTAATAAATGGATATCCGGTCAGATGCAATTCCTTTAAATGCAATAATAACACCGTAATAGCAGCCATGCTAAAGCCATGAGTGCTCTACAAGAACTTGCGTTTCATTCATTGAATTCTATTTTCAAAGTATAGTTATAGGCAGACACATTTCCCTTCAAAGGTATCTAGCTAATGTAATATCCCGGCATGACTAGAACTCCAGTTAATCTTTTAACGTATGCCGACAATCCAACAATTCGTTGAAATATCTCCTGTTCGCCATTTCCTAGAGCCGTTCGCACGGCATCAATATCCCCAAGCAAGACATCAACCTGCATTTTCTTCTCTCCTCCCGGGTGAAGTAATGGAAACACGATGGGAAGAAATTTCTACCGTGAAGAAATTCCTCAAATTATAGTTTTAATGCCTTATTAAAAGGAGCATACGCCGCGGAGTGAGATCGCAAGGCCCTCGAGCTATTCTGGGTAAATTTTATACATTATGCATGTTATTACATTATTCAGATTGTCAAAACCGTCTCGCTATAGTTTTAATTGCATCTAGAAATGGCCCACTGGTCTTACTTGGCTCTAGTTTTAACGTCGCCCTTCATTGTCGGCCCATCCGACATCTCAACGATTTGGATGATGACACGGATGGTGACGAAGATGTTGAAGACGATAACGACGGCGACGGGGACAACGAAGTAGAGAAGACTTTTGTCAGCCATACTCAGGAAACAACTGTAAAATGAAGGCGAGATTGATGTGATCTGTAACATTCATGACGTGACGTTTCATGCACATGGATCGGTCAAAAGTACTGTACTCCTGATACAGTAGTTTGACTCCATTTATTTTATCCGGCCACATCGGAACAGGCACATTGATTTGGCCAAATATGAGGGAACTACTTGAATACAGGTTTTCTGCAAGGTCTATACATGTTTAAACTTTACAGGCCAGTTTTCCGCTACTGGTTTTGAGTGAGTCTAAACGAGTTTTGTGTGGGTATGCTCATGTAAAATTGAGTGAAAGAACAACGTACAATGTCATTGTGATCACATCCGGTTACTGCATAGGTCCGTACAAAACAGAGCCGTATAAATGAGGTTGGCTGGACCGCAGTCATATCCCCAAATCGACTCTTGATAATAATCATAACTATAATAATTATCATGATGATGATAACAATAACAAAAAATAATGATAATAATAATAATGATAACAACAACAACAATAATAATAATAATAATAATGATAACAATAACAACAATAACAAAAAAAAAACAATAATGACAATAATTAATGATGATAATTTATAATACGTAATAGTGTGAAAAACATAATAAAAATAATTATAAAAGTGCCTACTACTTGTATAGCGCACAGTTCCGTCTTTCGGCGCCATCTTTCGGCGCCTGTTGGGTAATATAACTTTGGGGGAAATTTTTGCTCGGTTGGTTATTCATCTTGCTTGCCGGCGTCATTGTTGCTAACAGGTGGACGATTTTGTTCTTCTTTCCTGTAAATGTAATTGCATTAACAGATTTATAGTGTTCTGATTTATACAAATAATTAGATTTGTATGGCTTCTTTTCCGGAGAATTCAATGAAAGTTATCGACCCACTCCGTATATCTAGAGTTCATAGCAATGTTTACTTTACGAACGAAGATATTCATACTCACTATTTTTTGAAAGCAAACTCTTGTCCCCTGACTGCGAACAGAATGACAGCGAAGATGACAGGGATGCCTACAAAGACGTATTATACACTTGTTAATAATTTCACTTCCTCAATCATGTCAATATTTTGATGAACAGGAGATTCCACTAATTTTATTTTTACACATAACCACATATCCCGCTATCTTAAAAACGTGACAACAAAACTGCAACAAAAAAACCGAATGTCGTCTTGTCTGGTATAATATGCAAAAGAGCTGTACAGCCAAATAATTTATCAGAAAAATATGAAAATTGTTTGTCTTATTTTTTATTTTTTAATTCTTTAACTACCTATTTATTTATTTTTCTCTATCTATCTATCATGCTGCAAAATGTTTTATTTAATATCATTCAATCATCAAGTTGACTTCATGTTCTAAAAGCGTCACTAAATTTGTAGAATGTTGGTGTCTAAGGAGCAAGAGAAGCCCTCAAAATGTTAAAAGTAATAAACGTGACATGGTCGTATCTGAATCACTTTTTAAATTCAAGAAATAAAAAAATAACTTTGTGGCAAAAGATTAAACAAAATTTAGAAGATATTATCAACATGTCCATTTCATATCTATCTTTTAGTTAGCAAGCTTTACAGTGAAAATATGGGCTTACCCCATCCGCATCCCATATACCACTTGATTTTGCTCTTCTCGGCGTTCCATACCACAAATGTCAGCAAATAAAGATGTATGCCCTCTATGGCCATCCATGCAAACATTGCCATGAAGTGGTAATAAATGAAATAGGCGAGGATAATGCAGGATGTCTGCAGTGGAAACGGAGAAAAGTGCACATGGTACAGATGCTATAATGAAAAGTATTATATATGACTTATATCTAAATGTATAATATGAAGAAGGGACATGAGAAAACAATCTTAGCCTAGCTTTTGAAATCAACTTTCAGAGTCGTCCTTCATTTCAAACAGCTAAACTACGTTACCATTACTTTCTCCACTGTTCTCATTTCATGCATGGCATGTAGGCCTATTCATTTCCATACGAGTTGTCAAATCTTCCAATCATACATATATCTTTAATCCTCTCCTTTTCATTCCCCTTCTAATATTATGTAAGTCATGTACACACACCCACGCACACCCACACACACACTCCAGTATTAGCCGTTCCTTCTCACTCTTATTCCTTCCACCTGTCATGCCCTCTCAGGATATAATTCTATTTAGACATAGAGCATACTCCTATATCTGTCAGTCTGTCCTTTGCATAACTGCTTATCTCTCAAACTTTATTAGTCATCCCTTATTTGATATACATCCTGTATTTTATATACACAGACGAAGGCACAAAGCTTCACGAAACTACATTGACAAAAAAAGTGGTTTGATGGTAATGTTGAAATCATTCTCACTCTACACTCATTTAGTGTTCATCATGAATAATCATCGATCTAAAGTTCCATTCAAATTTAGATCTCAACGAAACTACACTGACAGAATAAAGGTGGTTTGATGGTAATGTTAAAATCATTCTCTCTCTACACTCATTTAGTGTTAATCATATTAATGGTCGAAATAAACTTCCATTTAAATTCAGATATTGTTATTCAGTATACAACTATTTTTTCCCGTCATTACTGTCTCTCTCTACGTTTACCCTCTAGAGAAAAAGCTTGATTCCCGTTTGCGTTTTTACCGGTTTCTGCGATGGTTCAGGTATCGCACCGAGACACAGAAAAGCAGTTTCAGCCAAGCCGACAGCCAAAGCAAGGTTCCCATGGACTAAAATGAGGTCGCTTCGAAGCCTGTTCAATATAAAAATAAATAATTAAATAGATTCTAATGGGCAGAAATCATGAGGATGGTTAAATGACATATACAACAGTTTTGGCAACTCTGCTGGAAATAAATACATGCGAGAGAAAATGAGAGAATAAGCTTAAATCAAAGTTTCCCAGAGCTGTCCTGTCCTTTAGCAATTTCTGCAAAGGAATCGAAGCCGGGTCCTTGGCTTCGATTCCTGGCAGGGACATTTTTTCAAGCTTTGCAAAAATTTCAAAAAGGACAAGACAGCTCTGGAGAACTTTGATCTGAGCTACGCTACCAAAATTATTCTATTAATTTCCTCTGACTAGACCCCGGGATTTACCTTAGAATGGCATAGCCGAAACATGTCAGGAAACAAGCTGCGATGGAGAAACAACACCCAATCCATGTCAGAAGTTCCATGATTTCTTTATTCACTTCATCAATCTGAGAAGATAAAATAGATTCATTCATGCAAATCAATGTCAATACCATTGGGATAGATGTTTTTTTTTTTCAAAACATGATACACGTACTACACAAAAATAGAAGTCGTAGATGATGTTTACGGTTCTCTATGTGGTCAGTCTTGAAAAAAGACCATGAGTTAGAGAGAGAAGAGAAAGTTGAGAGGGAGGATAAATAGAGAGGCGAGATAGAGTAGGAAAGAGTTCTGTAAACTGCTTTAAGAATAGACTAGATAAATACTGGTCTGAAAACCATGATCTTGTCTATGAGCCTGTAAAGGCTGTATGATTCCTACACGCTTTTTGTCCTTTCCCTCATATTCACCTTGATAAGCCGAGGAAAATGTATAATCGTTTGAGACTGCAAGCTATGATCGATGAACAGACAGTGTTCTATATCATCGTGGGATTAAAGTAAAGTAAAGTATCTTTCTTGAGATTGGGCATGTTGGGTGAGACCTAAAAATGACTGTCAACCAGTTGAGAAAGCGACGAGGAGAGGAGGCTCTAACCAGATGACAAGGCGATGAGGAGAGAAGACTATCTCGCCTCTGCACTTCTCCTCTCCCTCAACTTTCTCTACTCTTTCTTCAACTCACAGTCCTGTTTTTTCAGGACCACAGTGAACTGTAAACCTCATCTACGTTATCAGTACCACCATGCAAGCCTCCACCTTATCAAAGATCATCCAAATAAAACTCACTGGACAGTTGCTACACTGTAATAAATGTGGTAAATTGAATTTTGGAATAAGATTTGGGTATGAATTAAAATTTTGCTGAAAAGAAGCTCAAGAGACAGAAATGCATGAAGATATAAAGCAGACTTATGAGTAGCCTAGAGTGGTTAACACTGAAGTATCAAATAAATAATCAGAGCGCGCAGAACTAGAATCAAATTATCATCTTTTTCTTCCTTCATTGTTAACCTTTTAAACGTCTCATACAGTCTTGTGAGTTCGATACTGGTTGGTTTCACCATGTTTACTTTTGGTGATGATATTGTAAAGGGAACCTTCAAAAGTTATGTCAACGATGGCCGATATATACCTCTCCCGAAGACACATCCAGGAGCACTGCAAAACTGGTCAGGTGATCGCAGAGGCACGTGACTCGTGTCTCGCCTTCTGTGACGTTGAGAGACCCCAGGGTGCAACCCGATGTGGACCAATCGCTGTTGGAAGAGTGGACAATGTTTCGTTGAAAAATGTAACGGGAATTAAAGCTTGATCAACAAAAAGTCTGTGAAAAAGATACGTGCCTACACAATAACAGGCACCCCATTCTTCAACAGGGTACGGTCACTGCTGCGGGGGTGGTCGAGGTAGCCCTGTTGTGATTGTAAACGATTGTGATGATATTAAGAATCGTTTGCCCAAACCGAAATTTCACAAAAAGCTGTGAACAGCAGAAGGGTTTAAAAAAATATCAGTGATATGCGCTATACAAGGACGTTGGATATTATAACTCAAGTTTAAACCAATTTGCCATTAAAGCGCTCGAGCATTTCAAGGAATAAACTTTTTGTCTCCTGCCATTCACCTCCCCATTTACCTCACCTAGATCCCCTGTAGAAAAGATAGATTTATATCTCGCCAAATGACTTTTGTGCACAGCCGGAGATTCGAACCCTTTCCAGGTACTGCGGTTCACAGTCCGGAGAAAAATCCACTAGACCACAACTGGTTCTGTTTATTTCTTATACTGCTTTCACACCAAGGTACGGTCGCTGCGAGCGGTCGCTGCGACCGATGAAATCATAATGTGAAAGCATTTCATCGGTCGCTGCGACCGATCGTTTTGGTTAAAAACGATCGGTCGCTGAGTACGGTCGGTGAGGTACTTCAGCGACCGATCGCGACCGATGCAAGCTAGATGTGAAAGCACATCGTACTCAGCGACCGATCGAAATGCAATGACTCCCATACATGCCTACGCACTATCTCTACTTCCGCTTCCGGCTAGGTCAGCTATACAGCGACCGATCGCTCTGGGCCTGACCAAATTTTGACGGAGGTGTGAAAGCACGTCCGATCGGTCGCTGGGTACGGTCGCAGCGACCGTACCTTGATGTGAAAGCAGTATTAGACTTATAATTAGAAAAGGGAAATCTAGAAATTCAGAAATAGCCGAAACTCATAATTAATCACATTACAACAGGCTATTTACAAGGTTCTAGAACTTGAGATGAACGTAAATAACAGATATTAATCGGTTTTCGATATTCACTGTTATAAAATTTGACCTCGATAAATAATCACCTGTCTTCATAACTCCAAAATGAACATAATGTGTTGTTTTCTTGGAAATCAGCCTGAAGAAAGAAATATAGAAAAAAGTGACAAATATCATAAAAAACATTATCATCACAGAAACTGGAAAAGCAACTAATTAAAATTGTGTAAGCCCTGCTAAATGCTTCCGCTATCACTATCATTCCCGTTGCTGTCACTCTTTATTAAAGGTGTAACCATGATCGTTCGGCAACCCAGAATTTGACTCCTATTTCGCGGTGTTTCAAGTACATTTTCAGCCTTTTCTACCCCTATTTGGCACAAAACGGTTACAAATTTTCTTTTAAAAACACCCCTATTTTTCGCATTCCAAGTACACTTTAACTTAACCACCCCTTTCAAATTCAATTCACGTCTGAGTCAAAAACAGAAAATTGCAAACAAGGACCGGAAAAAAAACTTTTTATAATTTCGAGCACAAGCTCAGAGCACAAGCTCAAAAACACCCTTTTTTCGATTTCGAGTGCAAGCTCTTGAAAACAACCCTTTTTCAAAATTTCAAAAAGAATAAAAAAAATCTCATGCTAAAAAAAGCACCTTTTGCGCGAAATTTCGGAACGATCATGTGAACACGAAGTCAATACAGAGTGACAACACCGGGCTACCACTACAACCTCAAGTACTAAAAAAATCAACAATCACTATTTCTACTACTGCTACTACTACTACTACTACTACTACTACTACTACTGCTGCTGCTGCTGCTGCTGCTGCTGCTGCTGCTGCTGCTGCTGCTGCTACTACTACTACTACTACTACTACTACTACTACTACTACTACAACTACTGCTGCTGCTACTGCTACTACTAATACTACCACCACCACCACCACCACCACTACTACTACTACCACTACTACTACTACTACTACTGCTGCTGCTGCTGCTGCTGCTACTGCTACTACTAATACTACCACCACCACCACCACCACCACCACCACTACTACTACTACTACCACCACTACTACTACTACTACTACTATACTACTACTGCTGCTGCTGCTGCTGCTGCTACTGCTACTACTCCTACTACTACTACAATAATTACTGCAACCATTGATTCTGGGAACTGTCAATATATGCAGGCAAATTATTTCATTTTCAAAAAAAAAAAAGGAAGAAAATAATCACTGGCTAAATTGCTCTCTATGAACATGATAATGTAAACATCTAACACTTCTCTACACAATGCCTACGAAATTGATCTAGTCAGCTGTAAAATTATCAAATAAAATTCCATAATATTTCACCTCCAAAGATCTTGCGACAAAGGACAGTGAAATGCTTTGGCTGAATTTCGGCCGAGGCTGATTTGAGACTAGTCCAACACTGTGAAGATTAGATCCAAGTTTTCTGTGAGGTAACAAAATTTGATCGTAGGCGGCTGTTAAATAATCGTCTTTTGTTGCAGGCTGTTTAATCTTTAACAAGTAAAGCTGCATGATACTTTACTCCTAAGAATAACACTTTGTGAAAATGACAATTGCTACCCTAGCCTAAACTTTTAAACTGATAATCATGCAATTGTAACCGGGGAAGGGGGGGGGGAGTCCTAATTCTAATTGCCCTTTTGAGCACAATGTATTAGAAAGAATGGTCTTAAAGTCACAGACATCCGGACAAGCCCCCAGTCTGTTAATTTTGAACGAACGAGATCAGGCTTCCCCTCATAAATCGTGCGAAATGGAATCATGAAAAGTTAGTAAAAATCTAAACAGCATATTCATCTCAATTCGTGTTTCATTATAGTCAGCCGACCTTCCATCCGCGGTTGCATAATTTTATTCAGAAATGATCTACAAAGTCACTGGCTATTAAAAAGATGAATAGTCTATCACTGATTTTGGTTTATAAATCAAAATCCAAACTAGGATAGTTCTTACTTCTCGCCACCACACTTGGCACTTGCAATCACGTCTCCGCCGTACGGCAGCATCATCTGATACGCCGCCCGTGAGCCTTTCAAGACCTCACACGGTATGCTCACATCAAAACCACCTATCTGGAGGTCGCCCTCAGATTCTGCGTTAGGTGATGCTACGTCCAAAGTCAAAGCGTTGTTGGTAGACAAAATGTTGAATGCTTTCACGTAGAAGTACAAGAAAACAGTTGAGACATAAAGAGGCTAGAGACGAGAGAGGACTTTTTGATTGAATTGTAAAGCGTGATTTTATTTTCTGAAAATGTAACAAAAAATAGCTAGCCCCCCCCCTTTTTTTTGCATTGGGAAGACTCATCACAAAATATGGTTCTGTGATAATCCGTAAACTAGACTTTAGCAAATTGTCTTTTTCAGTCTGAGAACATTTGGGGTAGAAAGTTAGTTACTATGCTTTTTAAATATTCTGTACTATACATTTCTTTTTTGTTTCATCTTTAAAAAATCGGAACAAATATGAGATCGACTGCACTCCAATAGCTGTGACCATGTTATTAACCCTATGGTCTACAAACTAAACTTAAAGTGATTACACAATGGTAATTTTTTTTTTGATATATGATCGAGAATAGAATTCTAAGAAGAATAACATTAAAAATTTGATGATTTTCAGTCGAAATCAATGCATTTGGCTAATTTTCTCATATAAAGTCAAGAGTTGACCAAAAAATTACAGTATGAGCTATGACGTAAAAGTGGGTACCCAGCTTCGCGCATTGCAGTTGTGCTGCGCGCTGGGCTGTACAATATGTATTATACCTTGCGCGCATTTTGCTAGAAGTGCGCGACAAGGTACCCACTTTGACGTCATTTTGACGTAAAAGTGGGTACCCAGTTGAAACTGGGTCACAGCTGAGGGGTCAAAAATATCCTGAAATCTTACCACATTTAGGGGTTTCCTTGGCAACACGACTTTAAAAAAAACTTTAGGCAGATGATTTTCTGCTAATAAAATCATGCTCTTTTAAATGAGCTATCATTGTTTCAACATTGGGTACCCCCTTTAAGGATACTCATTGGTCTCACTCAGGCCATACGTTTACACTGCAATGCAACAGTTCAAAGATATTTAAAATATATAGCAACAGCAAGTCTATGCTAATTCGTGGACGTAGACTGATACCGATTGGGGTTAAGCTGTCAGCTCTCAGCTATCCTATAAGTTATGCCAAGGGGTGTTTCATAAAGCTGTTCGTATAAGTTACGCACGACTTTACGCACGACTGGTGATATGTTCTTGTGCTACGTGTAAACGATTGAGAATCTGATTAGCACCCAAGAACATGTTCCACATGTTCCAGTCGTGCATAAAGTCGTGCCTAACTTACTAACAGCTTTATAAGACACCTCAGGGTTTCTTTTAATCTTCACCTGCATTTTCTCGTGAGACTCCAAAAGACGTTACACCGCCATCAACGATCAGTTTGGAAGCATTAGTCAACAACTCCTCAAGGTTCTCTAGGACATCCTCGCCCGACGATGACAGATTCGTCTGAAAAAAAGATATATATCTACATAAAACAATGATAACAACAAGAGCAATAAAATGAAAAAATATATATACATATTCTACAAATATCAAAATACAAGAATCAGATACCATTATTTTAGGAATCAAGAGAAGATTAAGAAGTAGATTTTTTTCTTAATAAAAGAAAACGCTATGCACATGGGGTGCAAATTACATTGTTTCAGTATACCTACGCGAGGAACTGTAATCGTGGTAATCGGTGTGACATGGGAAGTAAACGATATGCCTATAATTGCACGAAATATGTCCCTTTTGCATTCATCCTTTAATCAAAAATCACTCTTCGAAGGTGCATCGAGACCGAGAGAGCTAGCCCCCCCCCCCCCAGCTGTACGTTCTCGTGCCCTCTTGGCACCCCACCCCCTTCAATGGATACGTCACTGTTCCTCAACTGATGAGGAAAATTAGGCGGAAACATATAGCCTTTCTCCATGAATCATCGTTAATCTAGATTTCTAATTTCTCTGAAAATTCGATTTCCGTGTTTTTGTTTTGCATGAATTCTGGGTTTTTGTTTTCAGCCCTTGGCTATATAATACAACCGGATGGGCTATTAAAACACATGCCAACTATTGTGACTGGACATTTGACACCATTTCATCGAGGGTATTTCCTGGACATACAAGTTCCTCTCATTATTCCATCTCTCCACAATTCGACAGAGGAAGTTGGAAATAAACACAGCATCCATTCACCCTGAAATATACACATGATATAAGAAGCCTTGAAAAACAAGCCATTGTTTTAGCTCATATATAGGCCTAGGCCCTTACTCGTTTCTTCACCCTCATCCATGCCATCATACAGCATCAATCTTGAAATGTAGTGTTTACAAGGCTAAAATCTGAAAATTCGATACTGACCCCTGTGACCTATAGCCTACATATCCCGACATCATAGATCAGATCATGTTTCTATAGTGATTCATACTAGCACCAGGTTTGAATTTCATCCCTGAAACGGTTCTTGAGATATCGCGTTGTTATAATTAGGCTAAAACATGAAATTTCGGAAATGACCTCTCTGACCTTTGACATGTTTGACCTACCTACAACAAAATCTAATCAGATTTGATCATTTTCCAGTTGGTACATACTAGCAAACCGAAGTTACTATTTCAAATAGTTCTATGGCGTGAGTTTGACAATGATAATCATATAAAATTCGGATTTGAAACTTTCGAAATCGTGAAACGTAATTTTCTTTAAAACAGTTCACGCATTCGAATCCTAATCTGTCGGTTCATGGTATCTCTGATGATGAAATGTACCTGCTCCACTTCCTGATATGTATATTTTAAAACTCTTGAGTTTCCTTAAAACATTCAAATATTAAGCCAGATTGTCATTTCAATTTAACCGGAACTGACTTTGTCATGTTTGTTATATGCTTGTAGTCCTTCGGGGCAGAGCAACCCGTCACAAGGATTACGTATCAACATTGTCACGATTGTCTTCAAGTTTAAGACTTCTCAAAAACGAACCTAGTAGTTCATTTTAATTCAAAGCTGCGAGGAACAATAATATCTGCGTATATTTTATATGTTCTTTATTTTAACTCTCTGCCTGCTCAATCATTTTTATCGAAAAAATTACGATTGTTCTTCTGATATTCTGGTAATTATTCTCTAGATATTACTTAAGCACGCTAGCCATGCTTTAGTATCACTAATACAA
This sequence comes from Echinometra lucunter, assembly GCA_029962745.1. Lineage (NCBI taxonomy): Eukaryota > Metazoa > Echinodermata > Echinoidea > Camarodonta > Echinometridae > Echinometra > Echinometra lucunter. The sequence continues at coordinate 8,857,255 of CM057159.1, read as the reverse complement.
TTGGGACGGGAAAAGGAGATTATTACAATTATTGTTCAAATTAATTTTACGAATGTGCACTGACACGGAAAGAAGTTAGGAAGACACTTGAGAAAACTTATTAGGTGACATTATAAAAAGCGTCTTAAGTGATCCAACACCAGGAAATATACGTTTTAGAAAAACTTGTATGTTTTAGAAACACAAGTATGTTTAGAAAGTTTCTAAACATACATGTGTTTCTAACACATAAAGTATTGAATCATTATTAATACATGTTCACCACTGTAATATAAGCAATCCAGGGAAAAGATAATGTGGACATCTGATCCGGGATACTTATCTATTCGACCTATGAACGTCTGTTTGACGGTTCATAGAAATTTTCATTTCTTACCAAAAAAAAAAAAAAAAAAAGTTGCAAAGCCTATGACTAGGATATATCATACACATAATCAGTATGGTATATCATGTATATTGTTCTACGAAACTTTAACCCTCGAAAGTTTTATTAGAGCTTTCCAACAATTTGAAAATGGGATCCTATAGACCAATTTCACGGCCGGTTTATGTATTTGGCCCTCTATCGGCGACGCCATTGCTGCTGTGGGCAAGCGCGCTGACCGCAATTGGCTCTGTGTACAAAATGAATGTAAGATATGAGATATGCCCCGATATTGTTCCATTTACTTTATTCTAGATCAATAAAATAAAGCATGGATACATGGGTAGATGAGGTAAGACAATGGTCATATCTGACGGATGAAGGTATGATGTATTTTTGTAATTTCGATGGTTTTTCAACTTAGTTTTGTCAGTAAAAGTTCGATTGCAGCATGGAAGCCGTAGTAAGCGAGAGCCCTAAATCTTACCCTGTTTACAAAGTCAAGTTTTCACTCACTAAATTTTACGCCAAAGTACATAATGATAATGTTTCTTGACTTAAAAGTCCCTTCTGTTGATGTTTTTACCCACTGGCGACGAATTCCTTCACATTGCTTACGGAAACCTGTGTAGGGAGTACGGCTTCTCACACAAACAGGCTTCATGAGTCAAAAGCGAGTGAATTTCGCACTCAGTTAGCTTCCAATTTTTAAACTTTCTCTAATCCTTGTGGTATTTGAACACCGCACAGCTGCGACCTGAACTTCCCTGATAATTTCTCATTGCAAATATTAAAATAAATCTGCATATACTGGTCAAAATAGACAAAAAATCGAACGAATGTACATAACGCGCTATTGACTTGTGTACTATAAAAGTTCGAGCGCCCACCCCAGTATGTCGAACTGTGTCGAACAGTCTGCTGCCCTCTTGCGTTGTGAAATTGGTCTATATCTTTAACACAACATTCACACATCTGCAGTCTGGAACCGTTGCACTTACCCCATCTTCACAAGCTTTGGTCAAATGCCCTTTAGTCCTCTCGGAAAAGAGAACCTGGAGTGCTTCGGAAGTTTTCTGTTTAAAGGAGGTGTAACATATAATAATCAACATCTTTCTATTATCGTATCATATTCAAAGCCCCCCTCCCCCGAAAAAGGTTTACATATGCAAAATATCAAATCATTTCCTCATTCTGGACGTTTTGTTGTACTGGTTTTAGTTTAAGCGTATTTGCTACTCCTGTATTATCATCATACATTAAATTTTACAGTACAAATGAAAAAATAGCAATACACAGGTAAACCCACAGGTGTTGACACCATCTCCAACTAAAGAAATAAAAACTAAACAAAGGGGCGGTGGGCCAACATTGCTTGTCCATTAACGCCAAATTAAGGTATTCCGAGCGGCTGTTGATCTAACACCATCAACAGTGAAGAGAAAAGGGTGCCACTGTCAGTAAAATGATTTAAGAGAACTTGTTGAATTACATTTAGGAATGACTTTGCTTCATCAACTGTCGCGTTCCAAAGGGGGCGGCGTATAAGGACATCGAAGAAGTACTCGAGAGCGATGTCGGTTTCGTTGACAGAACCCAGTCCTTCTCTGTCACCTAGAAACAAAGTGAAGTTGTTCAAAGCTTCCTCTGCCGCTTCATAAGTAGGAAAATCCCCAGGAAATTTGGCTTCTAACTCAATTATCTACAGAAAAAAGGAGAGGAATTTTATGAGAGGATTGTGTAAATGAACCCTTATCTTTTAAAATTAAAAACTCATGAATTAATAAATAGGGAAATCTACAGGGAAAGAAATTGGGGTTGAATAGTAAGACGACATGCAGTATACGGGCAGAAATATTACAAATAAAATAAGCTTTTAAAGGGTCACTGCGTTTGACAAATGCGGAGAACCCAACAAATAACGCGGATTTTTTTTTTTTTAAATGTTTTGAACAGCTATTCCCAAATGAAACATATAAAAACCACTTTCGAATCAGGCTTTAACTCCTGAATTCATAATTGTAACTCGTCAAATGAGAAAATGAAACGCCGGAAATGACGTTTTGGAATAAGATCTTTACATTGTAAAAACTATTAAAACTTGTCAGTTTTCCAAGCCTATATAAACGGCAAGAAAGCGAACTTACTTTCTTTTTCAGTACTTTTTCGCGTTTCAGAGTTTCCGTAGTCAGGGTAGTTTCGTCAACAGGGGGCGTGGCTAAAAAGATACAATATAGTTGTTAATATTTCAGATGCTCGCTTTGTTCCGAACTAATTGGTAATCGATGCACTTTTGATAACATAATAAAACTCTTGTCTTTCAATTCCTGATCATAAATAATTAATATATATGTAGCAAGGAACTCTTGCAAAAGTAAAGCAATAAACCATAGGCCCCTAAAAAATGCGACATTCGTACTAATGTAAGCGTACCATCCAAAATGTACCATTGTTGTGACATCACAATTAACTTGCGCCGCACGCGTTTCCACTGTTTATCAGGCATTATGAAAGGCATTTTGCAGTCGGAACTTTTTTCTTTGCTTTTTAAACCTTATTTTCTGTATCAAACTGTTATTGTTTTTCTTGATTTGCATGAATTTCGCAGACTTCCGAGGCGTTGTACAATACAAATAGCGAATATTCTAATTCGTGCAGTGGTACAAGATTTCGCATTCGGTGAAAGATCGCGACGTAAAGGTCGTTCTTTCACCTCATACGAAATCTCGTACCATTGCACTCATGTCCATTCGCTATTTGTATACTAATTGTCCACAAAATAATTTGTCAGGTTACTGGTACACTTTAAGTACTATGCTTGGTTTCTGTCAAAAGTTGGTTTTGGGACGAATCCGAAACATCTTCGGCAAGGCCATGGGTGATATTTTCGAGCAGCAAGAACTCTTTTACCCACAGATTGGACCAGCGAGGTGCTATAATAAAGTCATATTTGGCAGCGAGGTGAACAAACTCTTATGGGCCTTTTTATAGTGTATTCTGATGAAATAATACTTTATCGTCAAAAGAGTGTTTTTCCTCGCTCGCTTCGGTCGCTCGTATTACACAGAAACAGCCATGTGGTTTGGACAGTAAACAGTTGGACCAGCGAGGTGCTAAAATAGTCATATTTGGCAGCAAGGTTGTCAAAAATATATCATTCAAAATAACCTCATAGGCCTAGGGTGTATTTTGAAGACAAAGTAACAAAAGAACTTGGAATTTTTGGCTCTCTCGCTTCGCTCGCTCGCAAAATAAGGAACAGGATGTTTCACACTCAAAAAGAAGTGACAACAACAAAAATAAATAAATAAATAAATGAGGACACGTAATATTCCATTCAAGTAATGAGGATTTACCTGTGCGATACTGTTTAAAAAAAAAAACAGTCCCTTCTGTGGTTATAATTGAAGGGATTGTAGACTAGAGACTTTGCTTAGTCGATCCTTCACGTTTGAACCCCTTACCTTTTCCCCGTTCGGTCGCTTTGCTCCCTCGACGAGGATCTTCGGCATCAATCATCCCTCGTCCCCCCCCCAACCGCGAACACAAATCGACACCAACGGCCAAGGCTATCCAACTCTGTTTCAAGGCGTTCCGTCTATGGCTAGAGATTTGCGGGTGAGCATGTCCTGTGAGGAAAAAAACAACAACAAACCTCTCACCCCCCCCCCCCCAAAAAAAAGCAACAGAAAAACAACAACAACAAAATAAATAAACCACCTATGAGTGTTCCTTATTTGCGCATGCAAAATAACACCTCGTGCGCTAACGGGCTCATAATATTAGTTTTACTTAACTAACTGAAGCATGACAAGGGTTTAGCCTTTCTCTTACCTTCTGGAGCTACTACATCTGCCATCATTGCTGCACCGAGGCTATTGTGAAGTGTGTACAGTCTGACCCAGAACTTTGCTGATCGGTTTCCGTGAGTCACCTTGTATTCTCCATTCTGCAGTTCCATAGAGTAATGGCAGAACCTTCCATATCCTGTGGCGGACTCCGATCCGTCACTCGCATGGGAAGTGACGTTGACGCAATTCCAGCTACTTTCCGGCAACGTAGAGCCATTGACCTGGAAGAACTCTTTCCCCCGTTCCGAAATTATAATATCTGCATAATCTTTGAACTGGTCGTCCCTCTCAATTACGCGTATTGTCGTGTTACCATGGTAATCTTCGAGTGGGGGAATGATGGTCATGCTTGGATCTCCGTATTTTTGTTACTTGAACTTGCGACATACTGCATAACTTGAATGGGCTGGTCTGCTGTCACGACGCAAAGAATCTCCGTGGCACTGCCGTTGATGGCGATATCCCTAAACGATTTTCTGTCCAGAGTAATAGAATGGGAATCGTTGCCACAAGATTTCAGCGTTATGTTGGTGCCTGAGTTAATCGCCATGATGCGTATGATCCAGCCGTCAGGCGATTTCTGAAACGGGGGAGCGATGTGAAGTTTTCCCCAGGATGAGACAGGGAGCAACTGCTCCAAAATGACCCCATGTGCATCCTCAACCACTTTAGGAATATGAACTCCCGATGCACCAACAATAACAGAGATTGGTTTGTCAGATCGAATGTGAGTTCCAGACATTTCTGTTTCATTGTCTAAATTTTTCAGAATACCAGATTCACCCGCCTGAAGGACGATGAAACTCGAAAATTTCCTACCCTTGAAAGTGCAATTATTTACACAGGTAATATTTATGGTTGTATTGTTTGAAATAGCTGATATGGCTACTTGTGCTCTAGCGCTTGTGGGTGTGTAACAATCAATCAAGTATTCGGTGCCTATTTCGTCATGCGGTAGGGCTAGGAACCCGGCCGTTATATTGTCGTTTCTCCAATTCACAATGCCATGGACGGTGATATCAGCAGTTGAACAGATTTCAACCGTTTGACAATTCTGCGGTGTCAGTTTTAAGGACGTTTTCATTTTGGTGACGGACTGCCTATTAATTTTCATACATGGTACACTGATGAGTGTTTGTTGTTCAGTCTTACGTGTAATCTGGACACTCGCATGGAAGTTACTTGGGAGGTCTATGAACCGAAATGTAAAGTTTTTGCTCCTAGAAATTCCACCTTCATTTTCTAAGATCGAGATGGAATGGGAAAGATAAATAGAAAAATAAAATGGCTATCCAATTAACATACAACGCAACAAATCAAAATCATAAAAAGGTCTTGGCCTGGCACACCATTTGACACTTGTATTGCTCCATCAATCTATTTCATGGTATTCCGAGCATTTTCTTCAACTGAGTGGGGGGACACAGTGGTGAAGTCCCCAGGTTTTAGGTGTGGTCGGGGGACGCAATAGGGTGTGTCCCCCCCCCCCCCAATTTTTTTCGCCTGTCTGTATTTTGTAAAGATGACAGGTTTCATTTACGACATGAGAAAACCTTTCAAAATCTTAAATAATTTTATACCTAACGTTGAATGGCACTGTAGACGTGGTAGAATACTTACGAGATTCATCAGAAGAAGTACCAGAATAGAATAGTATCTGTAAAGAGAATGAAAGAAAACTTTAGCCTTAGGGGGAAAATCATATTCAAGTTCCAATACAAATTGAACAGAAAATAATCTCACAAACTGATCAAACAGCATTTATCAAATACACAGCGATCAGTATACAAACTGATACGTTATATTCCACTTCCAAGTTGGTAATTGTACACCTATAGCGCGTTGATTTATTTTAAATACGATAAAAGAGCAATGTAGATAAAATGCATTGGTCAAGGGCATAAGTACCGTGTCGGGGATCGAACCTCCGATTCTGGAAAAGAGGGGACGGGGGCATTGGTGCAAATCGTTGATGGGGGACCCCCTCCGCCACTCTGTAGAGAGGCGGGTATGGCATGTACAAATACACCCCTTTTAAGATCAGAAATTATATTTTAATCAGTTTTTTTTTTAATAGATTTTTGATAAAACTGTCATAAACGACATTTACACACGTATAAGTAAAGTTTCTATTTGAAATACTCTTCAAAATCAGAGGTAGGAAGGGATAGTATGTGTGTGTTTACGCGTGTGTGAGTTCGCGCCTGGAATTTTGGCTAAAGATTTCGATCACCCCCCACTCCTGCGGACGGTGGACGGGGGTATGATGTTGACTTTCTCTTCGGAGCAGGAAAGCTGAATGACGTCATATATTTAGCATGACCCTTTCATTTCATGAGTCTTGCTCTAAACACGTCCCGGACATTGATCGGAATTCAGCGGTTTTGTTGACTAGCATTGATATTCGTGGTCTCCAACACACTGACAAACTGGTACTGGTTTAATTGTATCATTCGGGCTAGAATCAGCGTTTTGATACACGTTTAAAAACGACGGTGTGCCTGGACCGTCTTTCCCCAGAAATACGTCTTTAACATGTTTAAATTGCAAACTACAGTCACACAAAACAGATCCAGCCATCAGGGTATGGTGAAACAAATTCTCAAAACTGAGTTTCATATCTGCATGCGTTTCAAAATGTTGTTTGTGAACATCAACCGCGTACATCACTTTCTGAAAAGCACCGTAAACGAGGACTGAAGGAGGTGTGCTATTGATTCCCTAAACAAGAAGGCCTGTCTGTCATTTCCGATTGTTCTACCCTTTACACGGATTTTATAATTTGCATGGTATTTTACACTCTATTCAAGGAATGTACCATCACCTATATGAATTTTATATGAAATCTAAAATTTACTTTTTTAGATGGATAAACATGTAACGCGCGCAACGTGCTTGATGTTGAAAAAGTACCCTTTTTACGTGTTTTTCTTGTACGTGGATCATGTACAGGCCTCAATGAGACATACCCCCCCCCCTCCCCCGGGGGGAGGCCTTACCTGGCAAAACAACAGAGGAAAGGAGAGCGGGAAGAGCAGGAAATCTTTGCTTGTGGTTCAACAAAACACGTTATGTCATTGCCAAGAACACCCACGCACAGTATTGTCTTGAATAAGCATTTTACGTGCAGGAAAACGAATAACATGGGTTTGTTATTTCAGTAGCTAATGTTGGTCATTATAAGAACACAAACGAAAAAAAAAGCATTTTACGTGCAGGAAAACGAATAGCACGGGTATATTATTTCAGTAGATAATGCTCGATATCAAGAACAGAGAAGGATATCATTGGCTATAGATCGAAACCCAGGACGGTCACATTGTTTGGCTTGTATGGTACATGAATGTGTGCCAAGATTCGACAGCCCATAGCTTAGAACTGCCAGTATTCAACTATAAAGCTGCCAATGGCTATTACAACCAGGGTATAATGTTATGGCAGGGAGCGGGAGACTGCCTACCAAAGAATAAATAAAAGACTGAAAATTTCTTCTTCTTCTTCTTCTTCTTCTTCTTCTTCTTCTTCTTCTTCTTCTTCTACTCCTTTATCTTCCTCCTCTTCCTCTTCTCCTTCGTCGTCGTCTTCTTCTTGGCTTTTTTCAGTAAAGATATAAACAAGGATAGGTTTAAAAGCGGTATTTTTTCTATTTGTCAAGGATACAGGAAATATCGAACGATAAAGAAGGGGAGAACCAAAATAAATGGCATCGCGATGCCCTGAACGGGAAACATTTAATCGAATTCGGGAACCTATATCGAGCGCTTTACTTTTTGCTTTTCAATGCCATCTTTACCTGAGGTGACCTTTCAACGAATCGCAAGCCGCTAACTTTAAAGGGGAATTCCCTCAGCGCGTCAGCGATTCAACGGCGTTTACACCTCACGTTATGTGATAAGGCCACACTCGTGTTTTCCTGCTTCTATTTCTAGTCTCCTTTACCAGACGTAAACTTTTTTTCCTGATTCGTGTAGTCTCTTTTGGCAGATGTTTACAGCCCTTTCTGATGTTAACGCAGTATCTTTTCCTCCTCCTTCTTTTAGTCTGCTTTAACAGACGTTAACACTCACGTCTTATCCTGATAACCCAATATTTTTTTCGTTCTTCTGCAATTCGATAATAGGCCTAGAGTACATTAATCTAAAGCATACATTTTGTAACTTATTTTTGGTGAATGATTTCATTTTCACTTTAAATGTTCCGTCTGTAATTGTAATCAACCCTTTCGCAAGACGGCCTCAGTTCCACTGCTTGCCATGAAATTACCTCGGGTGGGGGGGGGGGCAGTGACTGTCAGTATAATTCCTGTACACATGCATGACCACGGGTTTTCCAAAACCACCCTGAATGAGTTCTATCCAATGGTCAAAACCACCCCCTTTCGCGCTCTTTGAGCCTCTTCCCGAAATATTTACGCCCTAAACGAGTTTAACCCCCTCGAACACAACCTAAACAAATACGAGGCTACGATAGTCAAGACTAAGGATAGGAAAAGGGATACCCGAAACTCGTGTCAATAAACTTGAAAGAAACATACTCTTTTCCCTGATTTTTGGCCCTTTTCTTTCACCCTAAACCCGTGAAGCGTGAAGCGCCAAATGCGGCAACCCCCCCCCCCAAAAAAAAAACAAACAAACAAACAAACAAACAAACTACCCTTTCCAAGTATTTTTCTGGGGAGCATTTCATGAAGTGTCTTGTCAGTGATTTTTTTTTTTTTTTTTTTTACTGACAACTGTTGTCCTTGCATCTGATTGGTTGAGAACAAATTTGTCAGTAAAAATCACCGACAAAACACTTCATGAACCGCTCTCCTGGTGGTGCGTGTGTACAGCAATGACTGCCCCCACCCAGTGAAAAATTACATCATGGAGGGGACTGTATCCACTCAACAGACTGGAGCAGGTAATAATCTAGTATGAGCTTTGAGAATTATCAGAATATATGAAATTGATTCGCTCTTGCAGAAAAGCAAAACTCCTCCTGATTAATTTCGACACCATTTCCGAAAATTGAAGAAATCTCCGAATATCAGAAGAAACACATTTTCCTCTCGTCTATTTGGAGCTAGAATGGCGTTAAGTCTGTAAAAAATTATATGTGTTCACGCCCTTTTGGCTCTGAACAGACAACCTGTTCCATTAAAAAATGAATCCTGAATAAATTTCGTTCCTATATACATGTATATAGCTGCAAGCTGAAATCCGGGAGAAAGAAATATCTTCCCCTGTTCCAAACCTACTCGTAGAATGCTATATTTTCTTTCGAAACTCTGGGGATTAATTTTTTACATCTCTGTGTTTATTAGATTTTATCAACATAGCAACCGTAAACAACCATTATCTACAAATCGAGAAGTAAAGCTAATGAAACAGTCCTTGGGGAAATGGTCTCTCATGTCTACATTCATAATGCTCCAGAGCCTTGCTGATTACCCACTCTTTCACTTACTTTAAATAAATTATGAGCTGTAATTCTGTCAAAGTCCGTCGTTAATCAAGCGTGAACCGATTTCAAAGAATCCTTTTCATTATTACAACCTTAATAACTATGATTATTATTATCATTATTATCATCATCATTATCATTATCATTATCACGTTTTCCACAACTTCTTCCAGAAATCTAGAGTCATCTGTTTTATATGGTATGAAACAAGTGCTCTTCTCATTGTTCAATTCTCTTTCTAATTCAAGACTTTCCGCAGGATATGAGCTGTTCCAAGCAAGCTTGCCGTCTGTATCGTTTCATAGGACACCTCGACTCCTAGATCAGTCAGGAAGCTTCTGTGCCTGGTTGTTACAGTTACTAGGGCTCCAATGACTATTGGTACTACCTTCGTCTTCACCTTCCATATCCTTTTCAGTTCCCATGCTATATCGTTGTACTTCTGTATCTTTTCCCCCTCTTCATTATTATTATTATTATTATCATCGTAATCATCATCATCATCATCATCATCATCATCTTCATCATCATTATAAGCAATTATTAGCAATACGTTATCATTTTTGGTAATTCTTTTTTAGTGTTGTCTAGTAGTTCACACTGTACTATATCTTGTGTCTGTCTTTAACGGTGCTTTATTTTGATTGATAATACATGATATAATGAGAGAGTGTGAATGATGTCATAATTTCACTGGATAATCAGGCCATCTGTTTCAATAATTTGGCAATCTGTTACAAGTATGTACATCCGAATACCCTCGAACCATGATTTCACTCGAATACTGACTACAACATTACGGCATGCCTGAATTTGTATTCTCTATATATAGTTTCTATTGTCGGCTTTCTGTCACTGATGCGTGCGATTTTACTCTTATGAGTGCTCGTCGAAAAGCTTAAGTATGTCCTCTCTCTCCCTCTAATGAAAGAGAGAGAGAGAGAGAGAGAGAGAGAGAGAGAAGCTGCTTGTACAACGAGATCGGAAAAACGCCGATAGGAATACGTAAGCTGGTTAGGGAAGATCGGGAAGGAAGTTGAAAGAAGGGGGGGGGGGACATAAATGTCATCTAATATACTAAAAAGATACAATATATATCATATATTATATATAATATAATAAAAAGATGAACTAAAGAAATACATAAATGAGTGCATCTTACCTATATACGAGAAATGTATGCCTATCAGACAAAAGCAATTATATATGAATACATCAGGAAAGACAGGAAAGGATGGAGAGAGGAGTATAAAAGAAAGATAAAAAAAAAACTTCAATTAATCCATATCAAAAATAAACGTTAGAAACCGACAAATGCGTGCATCCAGCCAACGAGAATGACCCATGCAGCAAACGAGACTGAAAGAAAAACAACAGGGATAAATCAGGTAAGAGAGATATGGAAAGAAAGAAGGAAGATATTAGTGCAATCTTAATGCATACGAAAGAGAAACGGTAAAAATAGAACGACGAGGTCATCTTCCCCACGTATTTAAAGCACACGAGATTAATTGACAGAAAAAAAAATAGAGAAATACATGTACACCAAAGAAAACGGAAAAGGTAATGAACGTGATGAAGAAACGAACCAGCAAGATATCAAAAAGGGGGTAAAGAGTGATATGCAGACGGGAGAATTTTACAAATCCTGTGAAACGAAAGGTTTCATAATTCAAAATCAACTTCTACAAACATAATAATTGTGGCAACAATATTTGCTGCACAAACAAGAAATTTCCCCCTTAAATCAGTCTATTGACTTCTAAATTCTTTTATACCCGTAGGCATGGTAGTGCTAATACAAGAGCCCCCAGTTCCCGTATAGGGAATGAGTTAGTGTTTGAAGCAGGAGCTGACTGGACATCGATAGTTAGGGAAATATTCCCCACTGCTTCCCCGGATGTGTTGACCTGAAGTTCGGTCGATTTTTGATCTGAGTGCAAGTAGAGGGCTGTTACCCCACTGGCTACTGGAATCGGTTTATCCCTGTATTAAGCCTGCGGGAATTTGGACATTCAGCACGGATTCCACTCGAAATTGCCCGACCTAATTTCAGTCCCAGTTCACTTATTTACTGAAGAAATGATCGTCAGTAGTTTTCAATTTCACGCCAAAATGGTTAAATGGTTATCTGACTGCTAAGAAAGCATAATGCATAATATATGCTTGTTAGTAAGAAACCAGGAGAGCGACGGTTTTAAGTCCCTTCCGAAGGACTTGGTAATGAGGAGTAATACTTTATCAAAGGGCATTAACGCATCCACTTGGTTTCGAACCCGGGTACCCGCGGTTACGAGAACACTGCTCTACTAATGAACCACAGCGCCTCCTGCTCCGAGTTAAATTGTATACGGAATTAAAGTTCAAAACATTATTCATTTTACAAGTATCAGTTTCCTCGGATATTTCATTTCTCCAAGCATAAAAACCCCGCGGTTTCCGGCAAAGGACAAAGTCAGGAAGAGTATCTTTCCGCTGTCCTGTAAGCATAAACTTGCCATAGTACAAATAGTCTAGAAACTTAAAGATTCATTATTTTCAGTGCTTTGTACGTTGCTATATCCCTCTTTTTTTCAGTACAGTGCATCGTTGGCTATACTATGGTCACTTGGCATATACATACGGTCACTGCATGATATAGTTTATGCAGGTTTTTAATCCATTGCTGACCCAGGGTTGACATTATTTTCAAAGACCTTCGTATCCAGTGGAAAAGGCGCCAAATAAAAATCGACTATCATTTACAGTCACGAGAAGAAATCATTCGATTTTTAGTAGTGATAAGCAGGTAAAAGGTTCAATTACCAAAGTATAGAACAAATCACATGTAAATGACCTACAGACAGACAAACGAATCTGTTGAAAAGTGCAACTATGACTGTTTTCTTTTCTTTTCTTTATTTATTTTTAAACCGTAGCAAAATAAAAACGACCTTGCTGGTGTATTGGGAGTCTTTAAAAAGTTAAAAAAGTGCTGAAACATGGGAAAGTGATGATCCGCGGGGGTCATGGATTCGACATCCCTTTTGTTATTTTTTTAATGCAGATCAGAAACCCTCCGAAAACCCCCAACAAATTATAAGGGGAGAAGAAGTTAGGGTTAGTCAGGATTCCTTTTAAAAAATAATCCACGTTTACTATTCCCCCGTTTTTCTTTAGAAGTCTATTTTGGAATTTATGGAATCCCCCCCCCCCCCCATTTTTCGACGATTCCGTAGCCGCCTTTAGAAGTAGATACGACATAATCAGTTTACCCAACCAACAAATACTGACTCAATTGTATGTGCGGAATATTTTCTTTTGTTCTTTCTGCTCAGGTATTTGTTATTTTTTATAGGGCTATGCATCAAAGTTATTAGGCTAAACCACATAATGTGGGCTCTCCGTCACGATTGGGTTAAAGAACCTGCAGACTTTTACCTGTATAAGGAAATAAAGGGAAGAGAAGTACCTTCAGAAAATCTTACGTCACGGTGATGAAGACCGAAAATCACATTACTGTTGCCTTACCGCCTTTAAGATATTAATACATTAAGACATTAATCTACAATTGCCACTCTCGACCCAGGTGTAGTAATTTAATGGATACCCGGTAGGAAGAATTTCCTTGAAATGCTAGCTGGGTTAATAACAGAAAGCGTCAGTTCTGACGGACATGGGCGCTTTACAAGAATCCGCTATTATTATTATCATTATCATTATCATAATGGAATTGCCCAGTTAGGATAAAAATAAGCAATAATTATTTTACTGAACGAGCGAAATTTCCATCATATTGGATAAAAAGAAATGCCCAAAGATATGCCCGAAGTTAGTAGGACACATATATTTATAATTACTCTCATGGCACATTTTTACCCAATATTTTTTAGAGTGTAACTCTGCATTCAAACCATTATACATTATAAATGCGTGCATGAAATATTGATGCAAGCGAGAATAAACCTTTAGAGAATACATCACAATGTAAATATATTCGTACTGTAATGCTATGAGAGAATGGTGCATGGGCATGGTGGCTCAATTGATAGAGCGTCCGCCTCATGAACGGGAGGTCTTGGGTTCGATCCCCGGCCGAGTCATACCAAAGACTTACAAAAATGGGACTTTCTGCCTTCTAGCTAGGCGCTCGGTATATAGACCAATTTCACGGCCGGTTTATGTATTTGGCCCTCTATCGGCGACGCCATTGCTGCTGTGGGCAAGCGCGCTAACCGCAATTGGCTCTGTGTACAAAATGAATATAAGATATGAGATATGCCCCGATATTGTTCCATTTACTTTATTCCAGATCAATAAAATAAAGCATGGATACATGGGTAGATGAAGTAAGACAATGGTCATATCTGACGGATGAAGGTATGATGTATTTTTGTAATTTCGATGGTTTTTCAACTTAGTTTTGTCAGTAAAAGTTCGATTGCAGCATAGAAGCAGTAGTAAACGGGAGCCCTAAATCTTACCCTTTTTACAAAGTCAAGTTTTCACTAATTAAATTTTACGCCAAAGTACATAATGATAATGTTTCTTGACTTAAAAGTCCCTTCTGTTGATGTTTTTACCCACTGGCGACGAATTCCTTCACATTGCTTACGGAAACCTGTGTAGGGAGTACGGCTTCTCACACAAACAGGCTTCATGAGTCAAAAGCGAATGAATTTCGCACTCAGTTAGCTTCCAATTTTTAAACTTTCTCTAATCCTTGTGGCATTTGAACACCGCACAGCTGCGACCTGAACTTCCCTGATAATTTCTCATTGCAAATATTAAAATAAATCTGCATATACTGGTCAAAATAGACAAAAAATCGAACGAATGTACATAACGCGCTATTGACTTGTGTACTATAAAAGTTGGAGCGCCCACCGCAGTATGTCGAACTGTGTCGGACAGTCTGCTGCCTTCTTGCGTTGTGAAATTGGTCTATAAGAAAGGAGAAGGGTAAAATAACATATTATGTTATGCAGGGCCCGCTGGAAGATCAGCTGATAGAATTCTCTAATAACCTTTCCTGGTTAGAAAAAAAAATATTTCTAACAAGTGTTACATTTGATTGTTGCCATGGAACCCTTTTTTTTTTTTTTTTTTTAAAACAGAAACTTCCTGATATTGTAAGCCAAGACACACTATCTCTCGATACAGAACTACGTACGAATGTGGTCAAAACTATTGTTATTATTATGAGTAAGAATGAAATTCGACTTGTTCAGGAACAGGAAAGGTGTGACTAAGAATATCAGTGTCTATGTCTACTCGTGGCTTAGAGTATTTACAAAATGTACAAAGGCTGTGAAGACATTTAGTATGAAACCTGAACTATTTTACGTGGGAGTGGGTGGGGTTACTGTTGATGATCTCTGAGAAATGTAAATGGAAATGCAAATGATCTACATCCACATCAGGACGGCACTACCGGGGGGGGGGAAATTCCCCCCTATAATTTTTCAAGTGATGAAAAAAGGAGAAAATGAAGAAAAAATAGGAGGGAGAAGAAAAAAGAGGATGGGAAAAGAGAGGCCTGGGGCTTGCAACTATATAAAACCCCCCTATTTGTTCATTTAAAACGTCCATAATTTCACCAATGGGTCATCTCCCCCCCCCCCCCATCAAAATAGCATGGAGCCGCCCCTGATCCACATTTTATCACGTCGGATCCGCAAAGCATAGCACAAGATTTCCCAACATGGCAAAAATTCTATGCTTACATAGTGGAAAAACTAAAAGTGATATAGATGAGTTATTTCTTTTGAAGAGGGAAGGGGGAGGGGGTTGCATATACGTTGATAAACTCAGAGAAATACGTCCTTAAAGAAAATATCTAGGTCCACATTTAAGTTTATTTTCTGGACCTCTAGAAAGAACTGTGTATGTTTAGAGGAAACAGTAATTTTGTAACTGGATCTGAGCAGGGTATATCAACCCTAATTCTTCCTTATGTACGATCTACACACATGTAATTAAATCATATGTTTATTTATCTGTATTCAGTATTGTATTTACAGAAAATAATACTATCAGCAAATCGAAACAGCAATAAAAACCACTTAGCATACTTTCACACGATTTCACATCCATTTTAGAGCTGGAAGAGAATTTCCCATGCAATTAGATATGGCAACAATAATAATCAAAGGAAATGCACTCTTGCCTGTTTTTTTTTTTTTAAATAAAATGGAGTTTGTAAAATGATAGCTATAAATGTTTCTCACGATCCTCTTGGAGAAAAGTATCATAGGGAGTGTTTCATGAAGTCTTTACGAACGAGTTGAATATGAAGTGGAATGTCCAAAGTTTTTCCTAGTATTTTAACAAGGTGTGACCGCATTTCCCATAATCTCAATTAAAGTATGCCAACAAAATTGATAAATTTGATAAAAAATGGAAAATTTTGAAAGGATTTTGATTGTATAGAATAACTTTATTGCACTTCTTAAATCATTCTACGTTAGTAGCAGTATGGCATTGTTTATTATGTATGTATTTTCGTACATGCATAGATTATTATTCTCATTATTATTTTCATTGCGATATGTTTTCAATAATCGCCTATTACTGTGGATATTCGCCATGAATAATTTTTTTATTTTATTTCATTATATGATATTCCTTTGTATATTGTACAAAATGGCCGTCGGAGGGTTAAAAAAATGGGGAAAAAGTATGACAAAATTATACTTTGCAATAAAATTTAGTAAACAGAAAGCCGCGGAGTGTTTTCGAAAGGGGGGGGGGGGGGGGCTGAGTGTAAAAACCAGGATAATCATTTCTGCATTATTGTACAGAGGCCAACGTATCATAAGTGATGCGATTTATAACGACCGAGAATCCTATTTGGCGTGCCATTTTCAGTCATTCGTAAAGTAATTCGTTACTTTACGAAGAGCTTTATATGAAACACCCCCATAAAACATCGGTGAATAAGTCCTTTTATTCAAGTTTTTAACCCAGAATCAGTTTTGTTTTCGATATATTTTGTATAATCAAGGAAAAGTTAAATGTAGAATGACAGACTGTGACATTCTCAATTAGCTCCTCATCATCACCCCGGGGGGGGGGCACTCAGATATATTGGTGTACACATGCACGAACAAGAAAAAGGGGCATTTTTTTTTCTTTTGAAACGCGTAACGTGCGTTACGTGTTCAGGGGTCCTAAAACGCTGAATTTTAACTGAAAAGGGTGCTTTTCGGGGATTTTCATAAATGTGGTAGAACGCGTTAAGGGGTAAATTTTCCATACCGGCGCAATTATGTGAACGGACCATTTTGGGAAATTTACAGGTATTTTCAGTTAGCAAAAGGTAATGTGTCAGTTTGCAAAAGGTTATCCTGAATTTTGGTCTATCACAGGTTAGTTTTATCTTGTTTAGGGAGTTATATTTTGAACAAACCTGTTTAGGGTGTAATATTTCAATCAAACCTGTTAATGGGGTTTAGTTTCATGAGAAACCACGCAAAATCCTTGTTAAGGGGTGTTTTTTCATCAAAATTAAAAACGTGCTTAGGGGGTATTTTCAAAAACGCATGTACAACGCATGCATGTGTACACAATTATATCTGAATGGCCCGCCTGGGATCATTACTAACAAAATAAATCACCCATTTTATAAGCATGTTTCGCTGTTCTTATTTTGCAGTGAAATCCGGAACAAGTCCATATCATTTACAAAAATCAAAATTTTAAAAAAAAAATCAAAGTCAATATACCTGCATATTTATTCAAAACCAGTTTCCATGTCTTTTGTTTCTTTTTTTTTTTCTTCTTCTTCTTCTTCTTCTTACTTTCTGTGGTATTGGGAATTGTTCAAGGCATCCCATGTTAGCAAAAGTGATGGCGGATGTAAAGATTTTTTTTTTCATTTTCTACTGAATGTCAGTCTGCCTGGGCAGGTATTCTGAAATTGTTTTATCTTTTATGTTATCTTCACTCTACATTTATAATTTTGTAGGCGAACTTGTGATTGGTTTGAACTGCGCGAAATTGCGCCCATGGCCCAGCACGCAAGTTAAAAGTGCGCGGCGTAAGCAGGGGCGTCGCTAGACTATTTTGAATGGGGGGGGGGGGGGGGGGGGGGGGTGTAGAGGCCAGATTGCCGACAAATAATGCCACCGATTGCCGACGACCAACGTCGATAAATTCAACCGTATAAAGCCCATTGAGGCATGTTCAATTGTGCACCTCTATCATATTTTCCTTTTGAACTATATTTTGTTCACCTCACTTGCCGAATGTGTTTGTTTTCCGAAAACATCCTGTATCTAAATATAATACAAGCGAGCGCAGCGAGCGAGGAAAAATATACACTCTCTTACGTACTTAAGTGATAGTTCTTCATCAAACTACATGGTGGGCTTAAAGATATCTAAATCAATTATATTTAGTCACCTCTCTGGCCTATTCATTCGGTTTCAAAGACCATCCTAAATCTTAATATTATACGAGCTAGCGCAGCGAGCGAGGAAAAAAATCTATTTTTCATGGTAGAAGTGACAATTCTTTATCAAAATACACGATGGTATTAACTATTAGATATCTAACTTATACAGGTACATTTGGTCACCTCACTTGTCGAATTCGTTTGCTTTCCCAAATCCATCTTGTATCTGAATATTGTACGAGCGAGTGTAGCGAGCGAGGAAAAATACATATTTACTCCTTTGCATGATAGAAGTGAAAGTTCTTCATTAAAAAAATGCATGATGGGCCTTTTGAATATCTTGATTTTGGTCACCTCTCTTATCTAATTCATTTGCTTTCAAAGACTATCCTGTATCTAAATATTATACGAGCGAGCGCAGCGAGCGAGGAGAAATATGTATACTCTATTTTATGGTAGGTGATAATTCTTCATCAATATACACGATGGGCCTATAGCTTGCAAAATTTGTTTGCTTTCCCCAATCCATCTTGTATCTGAATATTATACAAGCGAGCGTAGCGAGCGAGGAAAAATTCATAATCCTTTTCATGGTAGAAGTGAAAGTTCTTCATCAAAATACACGATTGGCCTTTAAGGTACCTATTTTTATATATTTGGTCACATCTCCTACCTAATTCATTTGCTTTTAAGACCATCCTATATCTAAATATTACACAAGCGATCGCAGCGAGCGAGGGAAAATATACATACTCTCTTTTTATGGTAGAAGTGATAATTCTTCATCAAAATACATGATGGGCCTAAAGATAATTTATCTAAATTATATATTTGTGTTCATCTCATTTGCCGGATATGTTTGCTTTCCGAAAACATCCTGTATCTGAATATATTACGAGCGAGCGCTATGAAAAATATACATACTCTTTTATGGTAGAAGTAATACTTCTTCATCAAAATACATGATGGGCCTAAAGATATCTAGATTATATAGTGTTCATCTCACTAGCCGAATGTGTTTGCTTTCCGAAAGCATCCTGTATCTAAATATCATACAAGCGAGCGCAGCGAGCAAGGAAAAATATACACTCTCTTTCGTGGGACCAGGATTATTTCGTCGTCAAAATGCACAAGTAAATAAGCCGAATATGACTCTATTTGGGCACCTTACTCCTCTTTTTCCCCTTTTTTCTCCTCTTTCCTCTTCCCCCTCCTTTCTCTCTCTCTCTCTCTCTCTCTCTCTCTATCTCCTTTTTTTTTGCCGACAGCGATCGTGAATTTGCCGACAAGAATTTTGAGTGGGGGGGGGGGGGTGTCACACCCCTCACACCCCCCCTTTAGTGACGCCCGTGGGCGTAAGTTAGTCAATGGCTTACCCTATTGACTACTATAATAATTAAAATAAGATAAGAGAAAACAAATTTCAGAATACCGGTCCTGATTACTAAAATGGGTTAAGAAGGAATAAGGAAACATGGGGTGTTTCACATATAATTAAGTTGGACTTGAAGTCGCACTTAAATTCCTAGTTGCGTGATGTATATACATTTATTATGTATATTACGCATCACCGCATTGGTCAGATCATTTTGCGAAGGGGACGCGCACCATTGGAATTGCAATGAGATTACGCGTTAAATACCGATTGCGTATTGGTACTTACGCATGACTCTAAGTCGAACTTAACTCTCTGTAAAACACCCCGGTTACAGTTCGTTATTCCGAAGGTTCATTATTCCGAAGGTTCGTTTAATCCGAAAAACGAAATAAGGTTCGTTATTCCGAAGGTTCGTTAGTCCGGAAATGAAATAAGGTTCGTTATTAGTTCATTAGTTTATTTCGAACTGACGAACCTTATATCCTTTTCGGAATAACGAACCTTCGGAATAACGAACATCACCCTCCACCCCCTCCCCCCGAAACGGTATTTGTCATCACATTCTGCGCAAGGCTTTGATCACGTTTACACGGAAAATGATTATCAGATCTTACCAGCAGGTTATCTCGATGAAAAGGAACCTGGTATCGTGACCCTAGATATCAGTTACAAGATACGTAACACCGTTAACAACATATGGGACCGAAAATCTTTAAGGGAAATTTCCGCGGAGTGGGCGTGACTCTGTGCTGCTTTTCGCACCATCCTGTTTGCTTGAAGTAATGCCGTATTTCTCTGAGGGACCTAATTTACAAAGCTTTGCTTCTCTTCTCTGGTCACCTCGTCTTTCCTTAACTTTTACTGCTAATCATAAAAAGAAAATGCACAATGTACTTGTAAAATGTTATGAAGAAGGATAGAAAATGAAATAAATAAATGAATAGAATAATAAATAAATAAAGAAAGAAATAAATAAAAAAAATAAATAAACAAAGATGCGGGTCAAACACTAGAAACCTTAAAGAGAACTATAAAACCCAGGGGGACAAAAATCAATTTTAATGAAAAGAGTGGATCGAGAAAAACAATCTTTAAAAAGTACCATTAAAAAAAAACGGTTACGAATGAGAAAGTTATGAAAGTTCGAAAAGTCTCAATTTACTTCTATGGCGATCTTCAAAGGCAGTGTTGCTTCAAAATGGCAGGTTTAGAAAGGACAAATCCAATACATTTTTTACATAAAATTTCCTATTTTCTCATTATCTTTAAAGAGCAGCTTGTATCTTTGTGAACTTAACATATGTTGTGGCAAATACATTTCCTATGATATATCTTGAGTTAAGGAGGAGACAAGCTGCACCTTCAGAATGGAGAACATATGAAATTGTGTGTTGTCCTTCTAATCTGCCATTTTGAAGCAACAACGCCAAT
>CM057159.1:8779205-8835909 GCA_029962745.1 Echinometra lucunter | reverse complement strand
AAGAAGAAAAAGAAGAAGAAGAAGAAGAGGAGGAGGAAGAAGAAGATTATGATGATGAAGAATAAGTCAATGTCCTTTAATGTCAACCTTCACGCCTCCATCTGTCGTTCACTTATTTCATTATTTTCATTATCATCTTCACAAATGATTTGTAAGATGAAAAGTTAGATTGTACCATGTCATACATCTGATAATTCACCATCTAATGAAATGAAGAAGGTTTACTTATGCGGGGTACCAGGCCTCACCGTGTGGACTTGGGAATTGTAATGGATGACGCAAATACATGTTTTGTGAATCTAAAGTATTAAAGTAATAATATTTCTGATTTTTCATTGCTTTATGAATTCGTAGTTTAATTATATCAAAGAGAACTGTTGTAGATGCATCATTAACTTGTTGAACGGTGTGTTTGCTCTATAATTTTTCACTCTTAATTTCTTTACCATTATTATTATTATCATTGTTATTTAATATTATTTTCATTATTTTTGTTATTACTATTATCATTGTTATTATGCTATATGAAATGCCTAGAAATTTTCTTTTTGTAATACAGATATACGCTTGACAAACATCATTTCTGTGACCACAGCTTGTATTATGACTGAAGTTGTAATTTTTTAAATGCATATCGTATTCTGCAGTTTTTATCTCACACATTGTGCCCTTTGTTACATGAATTTTCCTCTTTGCTGACGTTCAGTAATAGCTCAAGGATTCTTTTTTGTTTCTTTCTCTGCCTCTTACAAGAGGATTTATTGTTCTCATAAATCCTCATTTACATATTATCTTTGATATTTACACAAAAATTGCAATAATTCAACATGTTCATGATACAGGGATGTGTTTCATAAAGCTGTTCGTAAAGTTACGAATGACTTTAGGAACGACTTGAATATAGCAAGCCAAGTGGAAGTCTCAGTCATTATAAATGGCATCAGCTTAAGGTGAAATTATGCAGACGTAGATTAACATTACTTTTGTTTTCAGAACATTTTCATTGCAAAGTAATGTTTTGTCCTAATTTATACTGTCATACTTTGTTAAAACTTCAGTAGAAACTTTAGACATGCCATTTGGCACTTTATATTCAAGTCATTCGTAACTTTACGAACATCTTTATGAAACACCCCCAGGAAATATTTTTGTTAAACACATCTAAATTCAGAGGAAACTGATTGAACATTTCAATGCCTTTTCTTATAAAAACACCTTTAAAATTAACTTGTTCCAAATAGATAGTTGACTTAATTCTAATCCACCAGAACTACCCGAGAGCAAATCGTGGTCAAACAACTAGCACTGACTAGTGAAGAGTTCACTTCTGATAACGATGAGTCCTAAACTAATTGATTTCACACTAAAAGTGGCAATGTCTATTCCGTCGTCTTTGGAAAAATCTTTCTTGTTTAAGGCAAAGCACTGTCTTTTCTCATTATTCATTCACTTCAGTTGCCATGGTTGCCGTATTTCTCCTTGTGTATATGACAACAGCAACAGGTCCAGGACTGTGATGAAATTAGTTGTGCCTTTGAAAATAGCAGATTTTGGTCCACTGTTAGGCTGTTTTCATATTGGTATTTATTCACTTTAATTGCAATCTTTATGCAGAAGAGAAGCGTTACATTCACGTGTGGTACATGGGCATCAATCGAGAAGGGGGGGGGGGGGACGGACTACAGACTAGAGTGTCTCCCCCCCCCCCCCCCCTCCCGAAAGAAAATACAAGATGGGCTGACGCCCTGTTGGGTGGGTTAGGAAACACGGCTTTTGTCACTACTGACACTGTTGTCTTATTTTTCAATCACCCGGGATGCAATTTTGATCAGCTGCATGGTATACCGCTGCCTATGGACGTTTCTGGGAGATGAGGTGTTTCGACATAAGGCTGAGTTCCACACAGCCGAACGGGTTGTCCATTTTCCTGTCACGTCAGTTAAAGCCTTTTATCCGCAAAAGGTAACGATATACACAGGTTCTGTAGGAACCTCCTGCAAGTATAAACAAACTACTAACTTACATGTACAGCCGAGCACGTTGGGATTTCTATTCTCTCTCTTTAGTTTTCATAAGCAGGCTTAGGATAAACGTTCAATCAAGTCCCATATCAAGTCCTATAGTCACAGTTTTCACCCCCAAATGAACCGGAATACATGGGTCTATTGGTTTTGTAACATTTATGCAAAATCAAGATGCTTACAAAAAGAACAAGGCTTTCCAATTTTCATTTCCAATCTTTTATATTCGTTCACCTCCGTCACAGTCTTTATCCTGAATAGAACCGCTACATGACGGTTCGATGAGAACTTTATTCAAGTCAAGGTGTCTTTGGTATAGCTTTTGCCCTTCCGATCAAGTTATTCTCATTGCATTTTAACTTATGCTACAGTTTTTCATCTTCAAGTGTACCGTCTTGGTTTCAGCATGAAACGCATCCAAAATCAACGTGTCTTAGAAATTGGCAAGGCTTCCGCACAGCCGAACAGCTTCTCCCCTTTTCCATTTTTTTTTTCAGTCACAGTTTTTATCTGGAAAGGAACCGCCATTCACATTTTCTGTGTGCATGTTCATGAGCGTTAAAGTCTGCTCCGGCGTCTTTACGATAGATGAATTCGTCTTGTCTACGGCCGAGCTTGTCGTTTTCTTGGTGTTCTTGACACGGTAGTCTCCTTGTCTGCTATGACTGATTGACCATCTCTCCCTCTTTCGCTTCCAGGCATGCCGCACCTGTGTAACAAAAAAATAAACGCTTACAGTGAGAAAAACATGACGTCGAAAGCCCACCGCACACTATACATACGATCCGTCTGCGACCCGATTTTTGAAAAAAAAAAATTATAGCATTTGATATTATGAACATTCAAACGCGTAAAATCTTAATGATCAAAGTTCGGAATAATAATTGTACAAATACTAAAATCGAAATTCCGGGCTATTGGGAGCCTTCCCGTAGGAGTAAGAGCGAATTCAATTCCGAATCTCAGTGACGTCAGAACAATCTTGCGATCGGCTACGATTTGAAGACGATTTGGCCTTTACTCCGACCATAAGGCTTGCAATTAAACAAAAATTTAGATTTTTAGTATTCCTGTCCTTATTCCGAACTGCAAAAAAGATAATTTTACTTATTTAAACGTTCATATTTATTCAAAATACCATTTTGTTCGAAAATTGGGTAGTGCTCAGTCGGATCGTATAGTGTGCAGGGGGCTTTAATAGACGAGATTTCGACTCTCAGCTCTAAAGCACTTGGCCGAATCTTATGAACACTTCCTCTTGCAAATGACTGAAATTGATCGCAAGTTGATATTAATCACAACTATGTAATTAAGGTAAGAATAAAGATCTTGTGAATTTGAAGTTGATTGAAGTTGATTGAAGGTTTTGCTCCAGTCCGTCCGGATCAACCGCAATGCTAATGCGCCTGAAAATTAAATGTAAACGCCGTCAACCATTGTTAGCACACATTGTAACCCTTCTCCGAATATTCAAACTTACCAGGTAATGGTGGGGTAATAATAGCAGGGCGCGCAGGGAGATCAATACCCTAAATAAGTCATACCTCCTACTGTTTGGGCCACTTTAGCATTAAATAGATTCTTCACAAAATCCACTTGTGCATATGAAACCAATTCTTCCCAAGCAGAATGCAGCAAAATGATAATTTTTGTAATCTCTTTGACATGTTTGAGATGTATATTCGATTTCATTCTTTACGCTGAACCTGCTTACCTCGGAATTCTTGATGAAATGAAAGAGGAATATGAAGACCCCTTGGAAGGAATTAAACATGACGAAGAGGTACTGGAAAAAGAGGGACGCCCTCTCGATGGCCAAGAAGCCGAAGACCCACGTCAGTCCCATGATGGGCAGTAGGACTAGAACTGCCCTCGCACCATGCCTGCGGTAGGGGTAGAGAAGGTAATAAGAACAATTCAGAAACAATTGCGAGTTTGCGTACGTGTGAAAGAAACCACTTAACAGTGAATTTAGCTATATACTTTTATGGTTCCTGTTATATACAAAACAAAGAAGGTACAGTTAATGCATTTAAGGCCGCGTAACATATTGGCGAATACAGCTAACGAATGCCTAACGAACAGCTATTTTTTGGAAAACTCCAAATACGCTGAAATACGCTCAAATTCTTGGACACAATAGGATTCTAAATTTTTGAGTAGGAAATCGGCTCCAGCGTATCTCTGCGAACACCTACGAACATGACGAACAGCTAACGAATACCATGTACGTCAAACGGGTCACGAACGAATGGCAACGAATGTTCAAAATTTCGAATACGCTATGCATTCGTTGGCTCGATTCGCTAATATGTGACGGGGCCTTTAGCCAGTAAGTTCGTTTTATTTCCTCAAATTTTCGACGATCCCCAGCGTATTCGTCAGGAGAAAGACGCTTGACGCCTTCGTCAGGGAACGTCGAAAGTTTGAGAAAATAAAATGAACTTACTGGCTAAAATGCATTAGATGGGAAAAAGAGAAAAAAAGAAGTCAATGAATTATATGGGAAGACAGAAAGACTCATACAAAGGAACAAATCGAAGAATATCAGGGATAATGACAATAATAATGGCCATTCATACATCGCTCATATTCATCAAGCTGTGACGTTCATGGCGCAATAGACACCCAGGCAACATCCCAGTCATCAAATTAACTAGCCCTCAAGCATTATAATTTACACCTGGGTGGGGAGCGGCAAAATAATGGAGAAACCATAAAGGAGAAGGAGTAATACCAACCATCAGATGAAAGTTTGGAAACCTTTCTGTTCAACGCCCCCCCCCCCCCCTCCCCCCATAAAAAAGCAATTGAAAAAAGGTATTTTAAAGTTTTATCAACTTTATTTTTCATGTTTTTTACCGTTATCATCCCTGGTTATTATAAATTTTCTGCTACCTTCAGCTTAGGTTCAATCGCAATATAAAAATCATATGATTCTAGCGTCGTATTCTGTTATTCTTCCATATCTTGTTTGTGTACCTTGATTGTTTTTTATGTATATATTTATCACTGCTTTGCGTTTTAAAATGATTTTGTAATTACTGAATTACAAAATCTTCTTTGTTATCATGGCTATTATACTGTCAATAGTATTTTAAATATTTATATTTATGGTTTAAGCCAAGCTACTTTGTCGAAATCGTGACCAAAGACTTCTTAACATCATTTCGGATGAATGAGGATGTTACTAAGCTTTTAAAAGACCCGATATAGCGTTGACCAAAGCAAAAATTACTTCTGATGTGAACTATTTTTTAAAATCAAAATTGCGCTCGGGAATGGACGGTAAACTGCATCAGCACATGAGCAAATGTACATGTATCTGCGCAGGGTGCATTTCAACTGGCTACAACCTATGAAAAAGAAGGGCCACTTTATCCTACAGCCCTTCTAGATTGACGTCAGAAGGACCAACATGTTCATCATGGGCGTGTTTTTTGTTGTTGTCATTTTCCTGAGAATTCATTAGACCGAAGATGGCCGGTCTCGTAGACTACCGGGGAGTGTTTCCATGAAGTGTCTTGTCAGTGATTTTTACTGACAACTGTTATCAGCTACTGAAATCCTTGCATCTGATTGGCTGAGAGCAAAGTTGTCAGTAAAAATCACTGACAAGACAGTTCATGAAACGCTCCCGAGGTCTACAGGTCTGTCGGTCTATGCAGATATAACGATTACAACTTACCGTACTCTTGACTTCATGTCACTTTGTAATGCAGGCCCATTCGCCATTTTGGCAATCTGAAGGACAACCCTTACCATCACAAAGAGGTTGAAAACGATCACGATAGCTACCGGAACCATGAAAAATAGGAGACTAAGATCTTCAAGCGTCAGGAAACATCTTCAGAGAGAAAACAGAAATAGACAGATTTAGGACTGCATCATCAAACGATTAGTACAAGTGTCTTTTTGCTATTTCTTTTTCTTTTAGAAGAGTTTTATATAACCACTATGACAAAGGTTATACATCTCTAAGTAAAAATGCTCACTGGAATGTGCTTTGCCTTTCTTTTTCTGCAAAAAGTCAGTCTTACTGCTTTCACACCAAGGTACGGTCGCTGCGACCGATGAAATCATAATGTGAAAGCATTTCATCGGTCGCTGCGACCGATCGTTTTGGTCAAAAACGATCGGTCGCTGAGTACGGTCGCTGAGGTACTTCAGCGACCGATCGCGACCGATGCAAGCTAGATGTGAAAGCACATCGTACTCAGCGACCGATCGAAATGCAATGACCCCCATACATGCCTACGCACTATCTCTACTTCTGGCTAGGTCAGCTATACAGCGACCGATCGCTCTGGGCCTGAGCAAATTTTGACGGAGGTGTGAAAGCACGTCCGATCGGTCGCTGGGTACGGTCGCAGCGACCGGTCGCAGCGACCGTACCTTGATGTGAAAGCAGTATTTAAGACATCCTCTTGGGAGTTCCATGCAGATTACGTTACGTCTCCCGAGACTATAAAGTGTGGAATCGACAAGCAATATTCAAACAAAAATCCAAGAAGCAGCAAAATTTGGACTTTGCCTTCGGGGGACTGGAATATTAAGAACAGATTTGTGTGGGGAATATAAATCACAGGAATGAACTTAAATTTGGTATTTATTTTAAAGTTCTTAAATTCAATGTCCATTCTGTACGGTCACTCGGTGGCAAACTCAGTTATTACATTTTGTTAACGACGGGAGTCGAACCCGGGTCTTCTGCCTCTCAAGACCGACGTGCTACCCATTATACTAGGAAGAGATCGCTTTAGTGATTGGATGAATACTCGAAACGTAATATTCTCATGGGAAACCAGAATTTTAATTGTATACTTACACTTTGTCATTTCCTATTTCCCCTCTAAATACGCCTAGAAGAACTATAAGAAAGACTACTGGAACTCCTGTAAAATTATATGAAGCATAAACATAACGTGAACTAAAATTTTTGAAACGTCGGTTTTGTTATCAAAGCAGTGCATTTCTTTTAAAAAATGTAATCCGCAGATTCAAAATATGATTTTACATTTTTGCTGTCAAAAACTTGTGTTGTTAATGAAACAAATCTACCAATCCAAATAACCAACTGCATACAAAGGCCTACATTTTCCAGCCTTTAGTTTTCTGTATAAATGACGATATGAATAATGAAAGGTAATAAGAAACTCGAAAACTTTATTTCTAGTCCTTGCAAATGTCTGACTTTCTGTCTGATTTAGAAAGAAATTTTAATCTCCTGGAGCTTAGTCTAAGTCCCATTACTTTTCTGTTATCTTATTTTAAAGCATTCACCCTCTTCCCCTCCTTGTTTTTGCCGAACATGTCTGCTCACAAAAATACATCTTAGATTCGCGTCTTCACTACAATTCTCCATATCGCAAATACGAGATTCAACAGCAGAGGGCGATATTTCCCACACACACTCCAGACATGGACACTTCCGGGAGGCGTTTCATGAAACAATTAGTCGGTGGTTTTCACCGACTAATTTGCTTTTAGCCAATCAGATGCGAGTATTTTCAGTAGCTTGTAACATTTGTCGGTGATTTTCACCGACAAAACTCTTCATGAAACGCTCCCCAGGTTTCCATACAAACATAATGGGTCGAGTCTTAACAAGTCCCATAAAAATCATAGTTTTTGAGCGTAGAAAATGTAAGCAACAAATTCTGATCTACCTGCATATATATAATAAAACTATCAAGAGAGTTTTTGATAAAATATTTTCGTCAAACGAGGGATTTGTTAACCTGGCTGTACATTTTCTATGGAAGCAGGAAGAAATCTTGTCAAATCGTTGGTACTGGATTTGTATCTGCGCATGTGCTGACCTGCGCGGTATATGCAGAAAATATCGCCCTCTGCTTTTGAATCTCGCGTTTGCGATACGGAGAATTGCCTTACCCCAGCCGCATGCCATATAGTACTTGATTTTGCGTCGTTCGGCGTTCCATACCACAAAGGTAAGCAGATAGAGATGAATGCCCTCTATGGCCATCCATGCAAACATCGCTAGAAGATGATAATAGAGCAAAGCGCCAACTACAGTACATGGTGTCTTGGAAGGAAAATGATAAAGTAAAAGAAAAGAATCAAAGGCAATAACAATCTCGATCATTTGTTCCGTATAAAATAATGAAGTATATACCACGTTTACCGAGATTAACAACAGGTAACTACAGCTAAATACTGCTGTTGAAATGGTTGATGTTTTTGCCAGTGATAAGTGAAATGATTACACGTTATAGGATATGTCAAACATAAGTGGTGCAAACTTAGCAGCAACAATTTATTCTAGATGATAATTCTTGTGCCAAATCAAAAAAAAAAAAAATCGATGTCATTCACTAATCATGACTATGGGGCCAACACAAATGAAAGAAAATGCCGTGTAATGGTAAGCACAAAGATACTATAAATGTTATGTTGTGTCAGGATCCGTTACGGCATGGAGCGCCTGCTATCAAAAGGGGGCGCGAGATGAGACTTACCGATCGATACTTAATGAGATTGAGAAGGAGAAAGACTACTCTCTATGGCATGGATTGCCAGCCATAGACTTAAGGGGTGGGGACTTACCGATAGGTACTACTTGAGATTAATACTCGATAAGATTCAGTTCATCTTAATGGCAATGATTGCCATTCAAACAGTTCGTAGATGGAGCACTTACCGATTGGGGCTTGACGAGATCGAGAAAGAGGAATACTATCTCAGCCACACCCACCGCTGTGGCTAGGTTACCATGTATCAATATTAGATCACTATGGAGTCTGGAGAAAAGGAGATCATATTAGAATTACAAGGAGTCAATCACAACAAATGTGAATCTTTTAGATAACACGATAATATAACAATATTGGATATTTGTACAGCGCATGTATCCACCAAACATGGTGCTCAAGGCGCTCCCAATACATGTAATTACCCCGGTTCAGCTAAGCTACCAATTCAGTGCTCACAGCACTCAAGGAATTCCTTCCTTCCGGGACCCATTTACACCTGGGTGGAGAATGGCAAATGTAGATTCATATCTAGCCAAAAGACATTGGTAAATACAGTCTTTGAAGAAAATAACACCGACTGAGGATCGAACCCTAGACCTGTCGTATGAAGGGCAAGGGCCTTCACCATGGTGCTCCAGTGGCATAATCGTGAATCGATTATAAAATCCCTTTCAAAAGATAACTATGAAGGTGTTGAGGTGCTTCTTATCCGCATACCTTACCTGAGAATAGCGTAGCCTGCGCAGGTAAGGAAGCATGCTATAATTGAGAAGCCGCACCCAATCCAGGTAATGATTTCCATGGCGAATTCATGTTCCGGTGGAGTCTGTTTTAGATAAGATAAAAATTATCAGATAAACGTCTTATTGCTTATGAAGGGAAATTATTCCTTCTCTGTGTTAAGCGGTTTAACAAAAACAAAGACCCCCCCCCCTTCCTCACAAATAACCTCGCACCAACACAGGTCTATCACGCGTATATATGCCGGCAAGTGGTGTAACCGAACCCATGTGAGACTTTCAGAGGAGGAAGATCACTGGCCCAAGACCACTTTATCAAGATGATTTAGATCTAATTTAAGGAATTTTATCATACTAAACAGTCAAAGCAAAATGTATTCCAAGAAATTTGCAGGTAAGTTTTCCTCTTCCGTTTAGAGGTCGACAGGCGCCGAAATTGACACAGCTCTGCTTGCCCCCCCCCCCCCTTTAAAGAGGCTCTGTCGTGGGCTTTCATGGGGAATTTGACACCATGGGTGCTTACCCAATAACAGGTGTTGTCCATCACCATGAGTTTTATGATCAACAGACCTTATGTAATGCTCTGTATATTCCACCCTTTGTCCCATATGGCAAAGTCATTATCTCACTTCTCCTGGCCTGAGAATGCCCGAAGCAGGCCAAGAATGTTTATGGTGGGACACCTCGTTTTGCTCTGCTCCAGAAATGTAGCTCTATTACAGGTATTACCAGTGCTTTTCACAAAGTCTGGTGTCAGCAAATCATGATTCACTCCCCATGAAAACCCACGACAGAGCCTCTTTAAATCCACAGCCACCAGCACCATCACTCCCTTCATTAAAGTAATAATTAAAGTTGATACTTTTGATTCAGGGAAATATCAGGCAGGGACGGACCGGAACTAAAATTCGGTTAAGGGAACGTCGATGTGATCGGCCGGATAACTGACCCTCGGACCACAATCAACCGACCCACAAGCCATATCCGTGACGAAAGCTTCCCAAACTCCACCGTGGCCATAAACGCCCATGCTATAAGACAGCCACGAAAATACAGAACACATTTTAACACTTGCAGAAATTTTGGCGTGGTCCCCTTTTATTTTCCCCACTCTACAGCGACAACTGCATTTCGCTCATAATTATTTCGATCTAAATGACTAAATATCTTGGAGCTGTCAACGTACAAGTGACTATCAAATCAAATACTTTCCAATTTTATTTAACTTACTTCAGTAGAACTGAGCAGTACCGCAAAGCTTGTCAGGTGATTGCACAGGCACGTGACCATGGTCCCATTGTCTGTATCGTTAATCTCTCCCAGAATGCAACCCGATGTATTCCATTCACTGTCAATAATTATGTACACACGAAAGATGAAACAATAGCACCATTCAGTTGCAAGTATTGAAAGGAGGTAATCACTGACTAAAAAAAAAATGTATTCACTGATATTGTTATCAAATATAACTTCAAAACCTTAAAAAGAAGTTGTTTCTTGTTTGTTTTTCGATCTCACGAGGTGCCTCAAAAGTTAACCATAAACCTAACATAAAGTGAACCATCTACATGATCTAAGGAACTACTTACCTGGCACTGTAATCCCAGTAAGAACAAAGTGTGTTGTTGTCCGTGAAATTCATCTGTAAAAGTGAATGAATTCATTGAGTTAAAAGAGAAAAATGAAATGCAAAGTGAACAGATATCACATAATAAAATTGTAACTACCTTTGTTTCGTTTAAAATATCATAATTTGATATACGGGTGAAAACAAGGTAAATGAAGAAAAGTGAAGTCTATCTAATTGTTGTTTTCATTGTCAGTCGGTCACATAATGCATTAATTACATTTTTTCTTTTTCTTTTTTTTTAAACAACACATGCAAACGTTGGTCACTTTATTTGATAGCCGATAAAACAGCAAGTAGATAAAATGCCTTGCTCAAGGGCATAAGTGCCGTGCCGGGGATCGAACCCCGGACCTTCGCGTCTCCAGTCAAGCGCCTTAAACCACTCGACTACGGCACCTTTACTATGTCTAACCGAGTATCAATGCCTAACCGAGTATCGTCTGATCGTTGAGAAAATGCAATCAATATTTTTTTTTTACCCTGAGCATAAGAAGTCACTAATATTGAGACAGGGATGAGGAAAAAATATTACTTTTTATAAAGAGATTCATCTACATAACTGGTATTTGATCATAAACATTTGTCTTGTTTGCTCTCTATATAGGTTTTTTACAGTATAATATAAAATGTTACAAACCTCGATAGCTCTTGTTGGAAAGGTCAACGTAATGTTGCTGCTGAATTTCTGCT
The DNA here is from genome assembly GCA_029962745.1 of Echinometra lucunter. Classification (NCBI taxonomy): domain Eukaryota; kingdom Metazoa; phylum Echinodermata; class Echinoidea; order Camarodonta; family Echinometridae; genus Echinometra; species Echinometra lucunter. The sequence goes on along the minus strand of CM057159.1, from coordinate 8,824,331 downwards.
TTGTCATGTTCGATATCAGACCCACACCAAGTAGAGGCGAGGCGACAATATTCCTTGTAAAGAGGAAAAAGAGGACGAGGCGGAAGGAGAGAAGGTATCAGAAAAAAACAACAGGTGAAATTAAAAGGTGAGAAAAAAGAAGAAGGAAATAGAGAGAGGGGGGGGGGATGAGATGGTGGTGGTGAGATAAAAACAGATTTATCTACTAAAAACAGGCATAACAGTATTTCTTTCATTAAAAATCATATCTAAACTAAAATTCTGAAACAGGAATTACATCTTCTTGCAATTGGTATTCCATTTTAATAAAATAACACATTATGACGAATGTCTACAATACTACAAAATAAGAATGACATCGCAAATATATTTCCCAGCAGATCCAGAATGTAAAAGACAGTACTAAACAAGATATTGAAAAGAAAACGAAAAGGCACACCTAGGCCTAATTAAAAAGAGGATGGCGGGTCTAAATTGTATACGAAAATCATAGTTACTTTTTTTCGTTATATCTTTCGCAGGAGGATCTCGCCACCGCCTCGGCTCCATGAGGAAGATTGATTCGGTAAGTAGCACGTGATCCGAGTTCTAGGAGAACGTCGCATGGAATTCGTACGCCATTCATGTCTAGGGCCTGGTCTAGGCCTAGGGCGTCCTCACATAGAGTAGGTGCAGCAACAGTCACTAAGGAAGTGGCTAAATTAGTAGAAGAAACTGCGATTTCTGCGGGATGAAATTGAAGCACATTTTAAGAGTTTAATGTGGGTATGGAGTGAAATTTGATAAGTTTGAATCATACCATGCATATGATGCACGTCGCGAAAGTGCGTGAGGGAAGGTGCAAGCATTGGTGGAATGTGTGACAGCGGGTGCGTGAGTAAGGTGCGTGAGGAAATGGGTGTGGGTGGGTCTATGTAAAGAGGAGTGGGGAGTATGTGGAACTATGATAATTGAGCTGCGTGGACTGAATGAGTTCATTTCAAATGCGAAGTTATACAATACAGTAATTACATTACAAGAAGAAAATGAAAAAAAAAAAAAAAAGCATACGAACAAGCAAAGAAGCAAAAACTTTTTACGGTAATAAGGACAGAATAGCAGAATGATTTTTCCAAAGCTAATAACAACTGGCTATAATTTAAAGCTTTTATCGGGGCGATCACATCACTTTAAAGAAGACGAAAACGGAATATCCCTTCTATTGAAAACTAAAGTACTTAATTTCGGTAAAAGGAGAGAGATAGACTAGTTTTCATATTTGACGTCAGTGGCTTGGAAAGGCCTTTTTTCTTTGTATATGAATTTAAGAAACATTTTTCGATCACGTCGGGCTTTAATACCTGCGTTCTTTGTTTTTTTCCCAAAAGATGGTGTACCGCCATCTACGATGAGAGCTGCTGCATCATACATCAGTCCCTCAAGTTCTCTTTCAGCATCCTCTGGGGTCGACGTCAAATCGAACTATAGGTATAACGATAGACATTATCAGGGTTGATTCCAATTTCATTTTCATAAACGAAAAAATATAGATATTTCCCTTCATACTTAATTATCTAACATATTTTGATTCGGGAGGGGGGGGGGGGGGGAGTTGAGTTATATACCAAGTGTCGAAGAGGGAGTTATTTCTTTAACATGTTTAATAAGACTTATGCTTGAGCCTTTAGTTCAATTGATTTCACTTTTCCTAACCATTTACCATTATCAATAATAGTATTTATGATATCATTACATTATACTTATCAACTTTATTATCATCGTTGTTGTTGTTATCATAAGTAGTAGTAGAGTAGTAGTAGTAGTAGTAGTAGTAGTAGTAGTAGTAGTAGTAGTAGTAGTAGTAGTAGAAATAGTATCGTCATCATTAATATATTATCATTACTACTACTACTACTACTACTACTACTACTACTACTACTACTACTACTACTACCTCTACTAATACTAACTACTGCTACTAATGTTTGTACCGTTATCATGATTATCACCATCATCATCATCATCATCACCATCATCATCACCACCGATAATCATCTTAATTATTATTGACGCTATAATCATCTGAATGTGAAGAATACAACATGATTATTCTAGATTTAATTATTCATAGTTCAATTTAGAGGATTGGACAGAAATCCTTGGAAAGTCCTCATATTCCTCTCGCTTCCAACACTCATTCTTGAAATATCATGGCTCCAATAGCAATAGGGTCACGTCAATTCGCAAAATGAAAATAAAACGTGACGTCTGGCAATTTTGTTTAGCTATTAGATACTAGAGCCAGGGGCCAATTCCACAATTCCATACCATCGCAAGAGTACATAATGTGACGTCATATCTAAATTTGGCATTAGGGGTCACTGATTCAGCGATGTCAAGTAAAATTAACTGTTGGAGTCTTGAATATATTAGATATAGCATGTTCAAAACAGGAAAAACCAAGAGACAAAAGCAGAACATTTTGGGTTGGTCTTATATTCTTAAGAAAATGTCCTTCATACTTATTTTTTCTGCATTTTCAAGTAAATTTCATGAGCTGTTAATAAAAGGAATGAAAGATAAATTGGCTAAAGTTAATACGAAGATATGGCCCTGCATGTACAGGTATTTCCTTACTTGAGGAAAGAACAGTTGAAAGGCGATGAATCATGTATGTCCGTTAGTTGATTTTTGTTTGTTTGCTTGTTTTGTTGTTCACTGTAATAAATTACCGTGAAAATTACGGTGGAAAGTTGTGCAGCAAGTTGCCACCCAATTACCGTAATTTTTACGGTTGGACTGTATTGTAAATTACAGCTAACCACTGTATATTACGTAATAATTACCGTTATTTTAACGGTAAAATAGAATAAAATGGGCCAACCGTTGAATTAACGGTAATTATTACGTAATATACAGTGGTTAGCCGTAATTTACAATACAGTCCAACCACAACAATTACGGTGGAAAGTCGTGCAGCAAGTTGCCACCCAATTACCGTAATTTTTACCGGTAATTTTGTACAGTGTTGCCTTGCTTTCCTTTTTGGTTTTGCTTCCAAGACAGAATGACATGGAGAGATTTTCTTCTCAAAGACCAGAGACTATATGAAGCCCGCTGATATGCATGAAGTACATGAAATACGTTTTTTTTTTTTTTTTTTTGGAAGATAAGGTACTTAGTACTACTTGGTACTTTAGGCATCGAGGTGTCTGTTCCAAGAGTGTACGTCATAAAACTCAAAATCTGGCGAATTAAAATTTATATGAAGTACAAATTGTACATTCGATGGTCGCGAGACAGGAATGCTTGAAGGAAAAGTGCTTTCTGGATTTGTTCAAATAGGTGCTTTGAGCATCTCAAGTACACTCTGAATTTCGAAGCGTTGAATCAGGGACAACTCCAAAATTCGATTTAAAAAAAATCTTAATCTAATATATCTTTAAAATCTAAATCTAATATATTTTTAAATTAATCTTATTATTATAATTTCTTAATCTAATTCCGGGGGTGAACCTTATTAAAATCGACTTTTAAAGAAATTTAGAGATAGTGGCGGCACCAGGATTGTTAAAGTGTGGGGGGGGGGGGCTAATGGAGGGCAAAAGAAAATGTTGGGGGGGGGGCAGGGGCAGTCAAATTTTTTTTCGTGTATGGAAAAATCGAGCGTGAAGCGCGAGACTTAGTCGCCGGCGTAAATCCACTTGGAGGAGTGGGGGGGGGGGGATAATTGAATTTTTGGACTATTTTTTTTCCTCTTACACACATTTTAATATCAATTTTCGAGCGAGCGAAACGAGCGAACAAAAAATAACTGCTTTTTGGGGTTTTTAATCGCATTTTCGAATAAAATATTCTGAAATATGACGAATGAGCGAATCGAGCAAGCCAAAAATTGCTACTTTTCTTGTTTTTAATCGCATTTTAGAAAAGAAATTTTAAAATATGATGAGCGAGCGAAGCGAGCGAGCCAAAAATAACCACTTTTTTGGTTTCAATCAAAGTTTTGAAGAGCGGAAAATGGTATTTTAGAGCTTCACAGCTTGAATATGATGCTTATGACAACATCTACTTATTTACAAATTACTGTATAATTTTTCTTTTCAGTCCTCAAAATTTCGGGGGGGGGGGGCAACTGGGGGGCGGGGGCAAATGCCCCCCATGCCCCCCCCCCTTGGTGCCGCCACTGTTTAGAGAGTATGGAGAGAGGAAAATGTGAAAAAGGCGTTTGACTTCACTGATGTTCAGCTAATGCTTAATGGGGAAATTACTTCTTTCCAAATTTCTTTCCAAAAATGACGAACTTTGTCAGTTTTTTGCCACCAGACATGCCAGAGAAAGATAATCATGTCGTTGCCTGTGGTTCTTTAATGCAGGTTGGACATTAGGTATAAATATAATGCCTCAATCGAAGTTGTTCAATAAAACAAAACGGCGAGTGATCGATACACATGTAGCTATCCTTTGTTTGGTGTAAACTTCTTTTTCCTTTACCAGTTTCATGCAATTTTATGAACGCATCCCTGCGTCAAGGAATTGCGCCTATGTCTAGAGGGTTCCCTACGGGTCTGTCCTGCGAATTGATCTTGTACATGTTGTATGGCGCAAGAGAAATGGTTCCTCGTGCAGGTTGCAACGGCTTACAAAATGCCCATTGCAGAACGCATGGCTCAGGGCGTCAGATTTTTGCTGACGTATGATACTTCATACTTGAAGCCCGGTCATTGACCCACCATGGGAGACTGATTCCCGCAGAATAATGACTGATGATTATACTCTCAATCATGGCGTTTAATTACTTAGCATACACCAATTACTTTCACAGGGTTGGTTAGCTGACATGAACATGGTGAAGGTGCATGACTACTTGTGTGAACACGCCTGAACCCTTTTCAGCAAACAGTCGTCTTCGGGCAAAACTGAGGGGTGTTTTATAAAGACTTAAAGCCGCACTTAAATTCCTAGTTGCGTGCTGTATCAGTTCAGTTCAGCTCAGTTCAGTTCAAATACATTTATGTCCAATTATTCAAATAAAAGTAAAAAAAAAAAAAAAAAAAAGGAACAAATTGACATTCGTGATATTGATAACAATTATGACACAATATACAATCATCGTAATTACATAAATAATTATATATACTACGCATTGCCGCATTGGTCGGATCATGCTGAGGGGACGCGGCTATAAAGGGAAGTCTATCAATGAGATTACGCGTTAAATAGCGGATGCACACTGGTGCTTACGCAGAACTCTAAATCAAACTTAACTTTTGGAAACACCCCATCCCTAGGATATCACCTCTGTGCTTAACATCGACTACATGCCAGTATTAGCGCAATGGTTTGGCGCTGTCGGCTTAGCAGGAAGCGTTATTTTTCATTTGATTCATTCTACTTCAGAGGCTTTAAAGAGGCTCTGTCGTGGGCTTCCATGGGGAATTTGACACCATGGGTGCTTACCCAGTAACAGGTGTTGTCCATCACTATGAGTTTTATGACCAACAGACCTTATGCAATCCACCCTTTGCTCCATATGGCAAAGTCATTATCTCACTTTCCCTGGCCCGAGAATGCCCGAAGAAGGCCGGAGAATATTTATGGAGGGACACCTTGTTTTGCTGTGCTCCAGAAATGTAGCTCTATTACAGGTAGGCCTATTACCAGTGCCTTTCACAAATTCTGGTGTCAGCAAATTATGATTTACTCCCCATGAAAACCCACGACAGAGCCTCTTTAATGGCAGTGCATGTGTACATCCAAAAAACCAAAATCAATTTCTACACACATTATACTTTCAGGAAGCAGATTGTGACAGAAGTTCTAGCTTACCCCATCATTACATGCGTCGTCGAGAAGTTGATTGGTCCGGTTCGCAAACAAAACATGGATGGCATCAGATGAGAGCTGGAAAAGGGGGGTTTGTGAGATAGTAAAAACTATTGTATTTGTGACTGTTTAAGTTATTGTTAAATTTTCTATTCAATAGCGAATATATATTTTATATTCAATAGCAAATTATGATTCTGTCTGTAATTATAACCTTAACTGTACGTATTACCCGATGCTATCAATTTCCTTTTAGCCTGTTACATTAATCGACTTTTATTTTAGTTGTATCATTTTATGTGCCTATGTATTTCATTATCCTGTCATATTATTGATTATCATGTTCATGTATATTTTATGTAAGCATGCATATTCCAGCCTTTTGGCTGCCTTCCATGTACTTTAAACAAATAAACCATTACAACAACAACAACAAATTACTACCAGGAAACTCATTCTGAAATATACGTTAGAATTATGCGTATGAACATTTAACCTCATAAAAACGTAGCCTGAAAGGGGGTGTGCGGGTGCGTTCCCGCGGGAGCAAGTTAGGAAAGGAGAGAGAAGGAGAGAGAGAGAGAGAGGGGGGGGGGAGGGAAGGAAAAAGAGAGAGATTGGGCGTCGGAGAGGAAAAGGTAGCTCTAGAAGACAGATATTTTGAAGAGATGGAGACCGAGTGGGTGAGTATGTGTGTGTGTGAGAGAGAGAGGGGAGAGAGAGAAAGAAAGAGAAGGTGTGAGAAACTGAGAGAGAACATGCAGGGTGAAAGAAAGAAGAGAAAGTTTGTGCGTGCGTGTTTTTTTGTGTGTTTTGGGAGAGAGAGAGAGAGAGAGGGGGGGGGGGGGGTGACGGGTTAGTGAGCTTGGCTCGCTTCCTGTGCATGTAATTAGAAACCAAAAGTGACAAAGGATAGCAATTTTGAGGGGGGGGGGGGGAAATCGCAATTTCATCACTGTGTCTGGTTTATGCAGACCATGAAATTCGAAACACACGAGGGAAATAAATTCAGAGATTAATCAAGAGATCGTGATCGTTAGCAGTGATTATGTGTTCCATCAGGCGAGTGTGTCTTCCAGGTCATGTCGTATCAAGCGAAGCATCTTTTTCTCATGAGTAATAAATGGTGCGTATAATTATAATCTGCGATGAACATAGGCTTCTGAAAGCGCACTTTCGTGAACATGGTCAATACGAAACGATATGCGTTGCAGACATTATAAAGCGAATAAGTTCCCGAGCTGATCTTTCTCCCACTCTCCTCGGGCACAATCTCCCACAATCTTCCTCAAAATTTTTGTTGTTTGTTTGTTGCTTTCTTTTCTGGGAGATAGGTACTGTGTTTGTTGTTGTTTCCATTTTTAAAATTTTTTAATCACTTCAGTTTCTTCTTATTATTTTTTCGGAAGAACTCTTCTGTAGTCAGATTTCAGTGCATTTTCATGATCATAAGATGCTATTATCGTATACAGATTACATGAAAAGGGCCTTAAACTCTTTGAGTTCTGCGCGAAGGAATTACGAATCAAGGATTACTTGCTTTAGGTTTCAACTCGGGATCTCTTGTATGCAATACTTCTCCTGCTGCAATCACCGTATCTCAGTTTTTGTTCACACGTCTACCTGCTCTTGGTTGTAATTAACCATATTCTTGATACACGAACAGGACGCCCATCATGCCCATTTCTTGTGCGTCCTGGGGTGTTTCATAAAGCTGTTCGTAAAGTTACGAGTGACTTTACGAATATCTTTAAAATGGCAAGCCAAATGTGATTTTCAATCATTGCCCATCAGCTGAAGGTGAAATATGCAGACGAAGATTTATATTACTATATTGTTCACAAACTTTTTTTTATTGCAAAGTACATTTTTTGCCCAAAATTAATTGAGATTATGGGAAATGCAGCCACACTTTGTTAACATATCAGGAAAAAAATTCGGGCATCCCCTTTGGCATTTCATATTCAAGTCGTTCGTAAAGCCACGCGTAACTTTACGAACAGCTTTATGAAACGCCCCCCCCCCCCTCCCGGTAATGGTAGTGGGTGACAGTCTTTAGAGGATGTTATTTATACCACGCACTATAACCCCATGTTTGATCTCTTCGGGTGATTCAGTCATATTACAATAGACCATCCTTACCTTGTTTATCCTAACATCTTAATCCTTGAAGTAAACGTATCAGAATATAAACATTGCCATCCTTACTACTATGATCAACATGAATCAACACATTTTTTCTCCCACAACACAAAACCTGTTTAAAAAAACATGAACATGGCACAAGCCGAAATTTATGCGCTGACCTGTCAACTAGCGCATCGGTTCAGAGTTTTGTAAATTTCTTTTGTTTTTTTTTCTTCAAAAATATAAGCCCTTGAGGTTTATATAACTTTGAAAATATACCAATCAAATCATTCTTGAGAGATCAGTTGTGGAATTGTTTAAGAATCATTTTTAAACCTTCCCTGAAGTACATTTGCAGATTTTGATGAATGATTAAATTTCCCGCGTATTCTCGTGCATTGATTTGTTTTATGAACCGATTAGTTCAATTTCTGAAGCGCTTCTAAAAGCCATGAATTAAATATTATCATTGTTATAATTTACTATCATTCTGCCATTTACAGTTTTTCTTTAAAGAATTGTAAGTAGAAGCAGTACATGAGTGTGAGAGACGGAAGAAGAGGGGATGAAGGGGAAGAGAGAGAGAGAGAGAAAGAGAGAGATAGAGAGAGAGAGAGAGTGAGAGAGTGAGGAAGAGAGAGAGAGAGAGAGAGAGAGAGAGAGAGAGAGAGAGAGGTCTGTTTCCAGTGCCATAGAGAAAATCATACAGGTTATTATATCATGAATATGGGTGTGGCAGTAACAGGTTGTAATCGTGCTAAGTTTTGTAAAGCTTTTCCCACTCTTAGAACAATGTTGATTGTATATTCGTCATTATGTTAATTACACAGCCAGAAATTCGAAGATTAAAGTGTTATCAAATCAGTATTCCTCGAACCCTGATTTTTTTCCTCGAAGTATACACTTACCCCCAGAAACGATTGCGCGTCGTTGCCCGTGGCTTTTTTCAACGGGTTGCGCTGGAGGACGCCGGTGAAGTAATCGAAGGCGAACGCCAGCTCGTCAACGGATGCAAGTTCTTCTTTATCGCCGAGGTAGTCAGTGAAAGCAGACATGGCAGCCTCAGCATCCTCGAAGGTCTGGAACTCACCTTGGGCACGGAGTCGGGCAGACTGTCGTGAGCGAATAAAATTTGATGATAAGACTTTTGCTACGTTTGCTGGTACACAACTCTGCAACGATTTACTTTGTAAAAAATGATCTTTAATCTTCCTCTAAAATTTAAGATGAAAAAATTCTTAGTGATTGATATAGAAATGCACACATCTCCTAAAAGAGAAGGTTATACCCATTTACTATATACAAAAATGATAAGCGTTTAAACATTTCAAATGAAATCAGCCGCTTCTGTAGCAATGATAAGCTATATGGCAACAAAAGTTTTCTTCCATGAACATGTTCACGCATGTACATGTACATTTTTAAACTTCATACGATTGCTCGTTACGTAACTTGCCTGCACACCATTATTACTGACATTAAAGGAACGGAAATCTACTGGGGGGGGGGGCATCATTAGGGGTAACTTCGTTTTAAAGTTAAATCCACTCAAAACATATCGGAATCAAAAGTGGTGGTTTCAAACACTCTTTCCCGAGGGGATTATACTATTTTGAGTGTGGTTTCCACTCCAAATCGAAGAGATCTATATAAAAAACTGCCCCCCCCCCCCACAGGAGTGAATTTCACTCCTCTGCATCTGAAAGGTACAACGATTGGTATCTTGTACTCACAAGGAAACTACGATTCTCCTCATCGGACATCTTTGTCGTGGTTCCTACGGTTGTATCGATTTGAATTGTTGAATCTGGGGGAAAATGTAATCCATCATTACATGTTCTAAATATGAGACTGAAATTCATATTCTTATCAGCTTATATTCAAATTCGCATCCTCTCTTGTTTTGACCAAAGCAAAATAACATGTAAATAAAAGAATGTAATGTAGGCCTAAACGAGAATTCGACCGTAGATTTAGTTTAAAAGTGGCTAACAAAAATACACATAGGAGAACATTTATGTCTTCAAAAAAAACCCAAAAAACACAAACGAAAACAAAAAAAAACAAACCCTGAGATATTTAAACTGGCGTTAATTTTCTAACATATTCACAACATTTTATTAATATTCCTTCATATACCGGTGACTTTCAGTCTCTGTTAAAGTGGCCCGGACTTTGTGTTAGATGGCGCTTCAAGTAATACTTGCGCATTGACATCACAGTTTCCGAGCCACGGCGAAGGTTTTTGTGTGTGATGCGATGCGATGCGGTGATGCATAAAGCCCGGTGCACATTATACGATCCGTCTGGGATGCGATTTCGGAAAATTTGGTTATAGCTATTGATATGAACATTCAAACATGTAAAATCTGAATGATCAAAGTTCCGAGTAGCCGTATGAATACTGAAATCGAAATTCCGGGCTATTGCGGAGTCTCTTTGTAGGAATAAAAGCGAACTCAATTCCGAATCGTAGTGACGTCACAGCAGTCTTGCGGTAGGCTACAATTTGAAGCCGATTTGGCCTTAACTCCACCCAAAAAACTTGCAGTTAGCCACACTTTCGGTTTTAGTATTCCTATCTTTATCCCAAACTTCAAATAAGATAATTCTACTCGTTTAAACTTTCATTTTTAAAACAAAATGCAATTTATTCGAAAATCGTGCCGCAGCAGATCGTATAGTATGCGCGAGCTTAACACGCACACACGCCACAGAGATGAATACTTGAATCTCTATGACACACTGAATACACACACACACACACGCACACACACACACACACACACACACACACGCACACACACCAATTAGTGGAAATTTGCTGGTGCAGCGTCGGTTCGAATAGGCCCTATATCATGGATCCTACTACGGAACCCATGAATATATAGTGAGGCCAGTGTTCGGTCAGTGCATGCAGTGATTTATCGCGTTGTCGGCATGTTCGTGTATTCCCAGCTAGACTGGTTCGTGGCGTGGCATGGCACTGCCAGTGGGACTTTCGCGAGCATTACGTGAAACGCCATCTATGCACCAAGTCCAGGTATCTTAAAGTCACGTTAGGTCACCGGATAGGGTCGGCCTGGTCTGAAAGCACTATTTGTACAGTTTACTGCTGCATAGCAATGTGAAAAGCCTTTAAGAAAGCATATAAACCTAATATTACCTGAATTGAAGTTTTGCATTTCATATGACACGTCTGCCAACATCGCACCCCCAACGTTCTTCGTCTGCGCATAAAGGCGAACCAGAAACTTCTCTGAGGGATAGCTTTGGGTCACGTGGTACACACCATTTTCCAACCTCGTATAAAAGTAGCAATAACTTTTGACCTGCCTGTGGCCCAATGGATACATCACCAGCAGCTCTTCGGTTATATTGAAGCAATATCCAGTTAGGTTGGTGACTGCTGTTCCGTTAAAAAGCAGACTATCTTTCCCGCGCTTTGTGGTGACAAAATCTGCAAACTGCACAACTTTGTTTGTATTATTAATGTGCAATGTGGTATTTCCGTGAAAGTTCTGCACTGGTGGAATAAGTGTCATACTGGGATCCCCAAACTGATTATTCCTCGAACTTGCCATGTACTGCATAACCTGAACCGGCATATCCGATATCACCATACAGACCGACTGAGTGTTGTTTTCCGCGATTGGGATGTCAAAATGTTGTCTGCTGTCGAGGGTCTTGTTTCGTAATGTTTCGTTGCCACATTGCACTAGAGTTACGTTGGTGTTCGGGTAAAACGCCGATACGCGTATCACCCATCCGTTTGTCGCTTGCTGGAAGGGTGGGGCAAAATGGACACGCCCCCATTTTGAAACAGGAATCAGTTGTTCTATCACAACGCCGTGGTCTAGTCCGGTTCCTTCTGGTATTTCTACGTTCCGTGATCCAACGACAACCGAAATTGGTTTATCGGCGTGGACTAGCGTTCCAGTAAGGCTGTCTCCAGCTGAAAGAGTTTTCAATACAAACGATTCCCCCACATCTAAAGAAATAGTCCCGTTCATGTTGCAGGAATTCACGCAATCAAAAGTAACGCTCGTATTGTCACTTATTGAAGATATTGCTGCTTGGGGACGGATACGTGATGGTGGTTTTGGTGGTGGTGGTGTGTACACATCAATCAAGTATTCAGTCCCCAGATAATCATTAGGGAGAGCTAGAAAACCACCCGTGATAGCATTCGCGCTTTCTACAATTCCATGTACAACGATGTCCGCAGTGGAAAAAACTGAAATAGTGTCGCATCCCGTTGCTTTTTTCATAAGCGAGGTCTGATCATCAAGTCCTCGAAAACATCGGCTTATATTAGGGCATGGAACTCGAATGCAGGTTTCATTCTCTGAAATTAGTGTTATTTTGAGATATGCCTTGAAGTGACTACTATCCCAACCTATAAACCTAAATGTATAGTTTCTGATCCACTGGTTCACTGGTAGAGCTGCATGAAGGAAGAGAAATACAACAAACATAAAGAAGTTGGACTTTATCGAAATATTAATTTATCGTAACTCTTGGGATGGGATATTAATACAGAGTCCAGAAAATAAGGTAATATGAATTTATGCGTTTCATCTTTATCAGTGTCGTGTGATGAAATACTCTTTACCCCTTTGACTACTGAATTCTTTAATTCCTATAGAGCTTTTGTAAAGGGACCACCCACGTCCAGTAAGTGAGGACAATAGTGCCTTTTTGAGGTAAGCACTCGTCACTGCCTAATAATATTCAGCATGACAATACACATGAGGCGAATATTGCTACTCATTAACCACGTTTGGAGGCTCAAGAAAAAAAAAATTGACGAGACGCATGTATAGTAAAAATGACTTGCACTACCCTCCTAGGCTGGGTGGTATTTTCCTTCTCCCATAATATCTATACATAAACATGGTTTTTAGCACGTAATAGGTATCTTTATTCCTCATTTGAATTATACTGACATAACCATGGGCCAAATTGAGCTAGAGATTGTAGATCCTATACATGTATATCAAATCAATTTATAGATTGATTCATTTATTCTCGAATATCAATACAGAGTGGTGGTCTGATCAGCATAAAAAACAAAAACAAAAACAAAACAAAAAAGAAAGAAAATGAAACAGCATAACAGATATAACTGCATCATATATAAAACAAACATAATAAAAATGACAAGGTACAAAACAGGTTGACATGAAGAATAAGCCCGTCTTCCTCAAGGACCCTCTCCCTCATCAGTTTATTCAGTGTATGATATTCTTGTTTTATTTTGTTTTTTTCTTCAATCAATATTCAGTACAGTAATTTGGTATTAATAAGATGTGCAGAAAAATGAAAGTAACACATCCTCAATGGATCAATTTGTAGTTCGACATCGATTATCCAGCCACGTCGGAACCGGCAATATTCGGAGAAGTGATTTCGTCGGATAATGAGAGATCTGCTTAAATACAGGTTGTTAGTAAGTTCTATGCAGTGATAACTTCAGTATTTTCTTGGGGGAGGGGCATGTCATAGTCTTCTGCGCTAACGACAATCATAATGTACAGAAGGCACAATAGTCAGTGTGCTGAGTGTATTTTTAGCAAGTTTTGGTATTTTCAGGCGAGATTGAGGAAAAGAACAACGTAATTATGTACTTTGTAAAATCGCATCTCTTTAATGGACAGATCCGAAAATAATTTAATACAACAACCCCTCTCCTCATCAATGTCGGGATACACCACCCGTTGACTTAAACAGCCTTCAACCAATGCACTTCACAAGTACAGGATATGCTGGCCTTAAGCTTTGACCACCATGCTTTCCACAACCGGATCGTATCCTTCATGCCAGCCATTGGCGTAGCGGGTCCTCATGGGGGGGGGGGGGGGGGTGGGGGATGATTCCCCTCTTCAAAAAGTGGAGGGATGCATACCCCCATCTCCCCCTCCCCCGCTATCTACTCCCATGATGCTACCTCACAAGAACTATACTTTTATTTCAAAACAAACTTAATGAACATGATGAAGTTTTTATCTTTTAAAAAATGAGGGAAAAGAGGGGGGAAAACGACCAGGGCATTATTTCAGGAAACCACTATCCTGGTAGGAATGGACAAAGTCAAGCATCTGTGAGCAGTGATAGGAAAATAATACTCTTAGTCAGTGGCGGCGATTTCATGTAAGGAGTGGGGGGGGGGGGGGGCGGAAACACGGAAAGCCTCCGCCGAAAATCTGTTTCGAGAACTGAGAGGGGGATGATCGTTATTTTGCGAGCGAGCTAAAAATAAACCATAAAAATAATAAAAGAAGCCTGATTTTGCCATCAAAATGCATTCTAGGCCTATGAAATATTGAAGTGGTTGGTCCAAATTTGATCACCTGACTCAAAACAGAAAAATGAAATATTAAGCTTTAAAATTCAAGGGGGGAACATGTCCCCCGCCCCCCCCCCCGATCGCCGCCTATACTCTTTGTTCATATTAAACCAAGTACCGTAAATCAGTACCAATTGTGTGATTATAATGATCGCAATGTAATTATGTTATTATCATGATTATTATGCTTAGATTAGATACAAGAAGATATTTTAATAGATCATTTAAATAAGCATTTATTTGGTAGCAAAATTATTTCATTATTTCGTGTAGACGGCAACATGTACAGTTTTTAATCGTACACATTACAGCCTCATTTAAACAGTACGAATTTTGGTTCGGAAGAACGGATTTTGAAAAAAAAAAGTGCTAATTTTTCGAGTTTTTAAACATAATATTGTATTGTTGTTAACTACTACAACTACTACTACTACTACTACTACTACTACTACTACTACTACTACTACTACTACAACTACTACAACTACTACTACTACTACTACTACTACTACTACTACTACTACTACTACTACTACTACTACAACTACTACAACTACTACTACTACTACTACTACTACTACTACTACTACTACTACTACTACTACTACAACAACAACTACTACTACTACTACAACTATCATTATTACTACTTTTACTACTACAAGAAGAACAAAAAAATACAGAAAGGTGGAAAATGCGATAATTTGATCTCCAAAGTGTATTGACAAGTTGAAAGGGAAGACGCATGCGGAATATGGTATTAATTAAACCCTAAAACTTTATAACAACGTCCACACTTTCAACAAAACACCTAAAACTATCTTCGCTAAATGAGTACAAAACATAACATACAAAAATCGGCTTTTTAATTGCATGAACATGTTAAACCATACTGAAATTCCACTATTTTCCAACTGTATGACATTGTCGACTCTCGAATCTACTTCTCCAACTTACGCCTTTTTTTCCCTTTAACTGTGAGACACATCAAACTTTTTTTTTAAATCTTCTGTATCTATTTATTTTGCACTTATCCTTGTTCTCTGCCTTTTCAATTTCTCAACCGATAAATGTAAAACCCTGTTCAAAGTGTCTTACTTTATTGCTGATTATACAATAGTTCCTCTACCAACATATGTTTCAAGAGGGGTTGATCATTACAAGCCCCGCTTTTCAATAAGTCCCTCATTTTCACATGTCATATAGTTTCAAAAATGTTCAAATGTTTGTATTGATGATTATACAATAGTTCCTCTACCAACTTATGTTTCAAGAGGGGTTGACAATTACAAGCCCTGCTTTTTGATAAGTCCCTCATTTTCACATGTCATATAGTTTCAATAATGTTAAAATTTTTGTATTGATGATTATACAGTAGTTCCTCAACCAGCTTATGTTTCAAGAGGGGTTGACCATCACAAGACCCGCCTTTCAATATGTCCCCCATTTTCACATGTCATATAGTTTCAATAATGTTCATTTTTTTGTATTAATTCAGTTGTCAATAATGTAAAAAAAAAAATACTGATTATTTTTTACAATATTGTTTCCAGCTGTACTTTGTTAATACTGTTTGTCTTTTTGTATATGTAATGGACATGTGGAAATAAATTAATAAAGTGAAACTGAAACTGAAAGGGAATATCATTAAATCTCGAGGGTCCCGCATTCACAATTGCAGTGCTCCAAGGAGGTCAGTGAATACAAATAAAACAGTATCAAATAGATTTACATGTAAGAAGAAGAAAAATTAGAATCGAATGAAATATCACCAAAATACAAAATTGTTTTATACAAATTTATCAACGACAATTTCATCAAAGATAAAAAAGGAGAATGAATTAAGGTAGATGTTGAAAATGAATCAAGCAGAATTTTCCAAAGGAAGAACCCCTTCAAAATGACTTCATTTTGCTCATTTGCTCATGGCAGTATACCAGTAATTAGAAAATGAAAATCGTCACATGAGAGGAAACTGAAAATATATGCTATCCAAAATATAATTTGTTAACAGAGATCACATTTTGCTAATGGGCTCAGCAGACTATTGTCTTGTTTTCAAGATGTTAATCATAATACATACACATTCAACATAGGATCACATTTCAGTAAAAAAATACTTGAGAGAATATTCATATCAATTTGTATCGAATGAGTTCCATGACAATGATTATGTTGAAAAACAAATATGTGTTTGCCAAGAGAAACCAGATAACACACTATATGCGTGAGAAAAGAACAGAGATTATTGTATGTTTGTTTTGGCTAAAGTGGTCTTTTAATTCGAGTAGAAGTGTTATCAATTAATAATTGTTAAGAGCTACATGTAGCTAGTATCACACTACGATTTTCTGTGCGCTTCCAAAGGACTTTGGCTGCCGCGGCGCTCAGTGCATTCAAGGAATAAATCCTACCACGGGGTGTTTTATAACGCTGTTCTTAAAGTTACGCATGACTTTACAAAACGACTTCAGTTCAGTTCAGTTCTCTTTATTCAATTTCATCATTAAAAATATTTTACAAAACATTGAATTAAAACATGCAATTCAAGATAAAATAGAAACATATTGAAATAACATGCACACAAGTATGAAATGACAATGGAATTAAATTAGTTACAGCTGTGAAAAAAAAATCCCCAAAAGGTCTTGTCAAGACAGCTCCCATACAATGTGAGATATGGTGAAATAGAACAGCGGAGAACAAAGTTGAGTAATGATAGAATTAAGAAATTAATTGCGCCTTGTACCCAGACAAACCCCAACAACAAACAATGAATATGAAGTGCCAAATGAGATGCCCAATTTTTTTCCTGACACTCTGACAAAGTGTGCCAGCATTTCCCATTTAATCTCGATTAAATTGTGGCAAAATATATACTTGGCAAGAAAAACGTTTGTTAACAATAGTAATGTTTATCTGTGCCTGCATATTTCACCTTTAGTTGATGCGATTTATAATGATTGAGAATCCCATTTGGCTCGTCATATTCAAGTCGTTTGTAAAGTCATTCCTAACTTTTCGAACAGCTTTGTGAAACACCCTCAGATGCCCTAAACCTGAATCGAGTGTGGTTAAAGGAAGATGAAAGATTGGGAAAATATAAATTTTAATGATAGAGAGAGGATAGAGAGAAACAATTTCAAAAAATGTTCAATCAAAATCGGTTACGTAATGAGAAAGGTATAGAGGTTTGAAAAGTCTTAATATACTTTCTACGGAGATCCTGAAATTGGCAATGTTGCTTCAAAGTGGCAGGTTTTATAAGAAGGGCAACTCTCAATACGTTTTGTACAAAAAATTGCATATTTTCTCCGTTATCTCTAAAGATGCTGCGTGTCACTTTGTGAACTCAATATAATGTTGTGTCAAATACATTTTCCAATGATCTTGAGCCAAGTCCTGGAAAGAGACAAACTGCACCTTGAGAGATAATGGGGAAAATATAACATTTTGTGTATAAAAAATATTGACAGTTGCCCTTCTAAACCTGCTATTTTCTCATCTTATACATGATATTTCCAACTCTAGGACATTCGAAGAGAAATCTTATTCAAGGGACATTCTCCTGTGATATTCTTCCCAAGAAGAAGAAGAAGAAGAAGAAGAAGAAGAAGAAGAAGAAGAATGAGACAGCTCCCAAATCCTTTAGGCCCTCACATAATTAAACTTGCTTTTGATTGTCGGTTTCCACAAATAATAACAATCATTATTTTTTCCGGCCCAGCGGAAAATGACCATATTGGATCTAATTGGACCTCAGTGGCCTTCATTTATGTTAATAATAAAGAAATAAACTGAATTGATTTAACCGAATTCGGATCGCTTTACCGGAACCATGTACCCTTGTCAATGTGATGTCACAATAATGTAAACATCCCACGGTTTTATGGAGCACGTTCCAGGTTCAATTGCATGTGAACGTGTGCGCAGGAAATTTACATGGATTATTAACTACCTAAGTGTCAGTCAATATCGATCACTAACATAATACCATACCATGATCCGGTAAGTGAGAATCCGGAATGATATACAGGTAAGGTGCATTGCACTTAAAAGAGATTATATTCTATAAAAGTTACACATAAGCAGGTGGAAGATGTTAGTCTGCAGACCCAGGCTCTATTTTGACACTTAAGCACAATTCCATAAAGACTTGAGTGGAGTCTAACTTTGTCCGTCTCTGGCTGGAGCAGCTGTAGTACAGAAACTCCATAGAGTTCATTTTTAATCTCAGGTTCAGACACTCTAATGCTCGTTTCTACTGACCAGGGTTTGTGCCTGCAAACTCAGAATATGCTTCAAGCATTGGCGAATCCATTAATTGGGAGGGGGATTATTGACCATGGACAGTCAGAGGGAAAGGGATTCCGGTTACTTATTGAACGATGTCCAGCACCTATATTGCAGTCCGAAGCATTACGCCATGCCTGACGGTCATGACGGTAGTTGAAGTTGTGTTTAGATATGCTCTTTCTATGCTCCCTGATGGGCTCATAGGAGGGGGGGGGGCAACTATTATAGAGAGTCGGTTCACTTGCTTCATTTATCATGTTTTCATTCTATATAAACATAAACATAAAGGAACTTCATTGATAACTCATAATTATGTATAGAAATGGGAGATTTATAGGCCTACTCGTCATAAATAAACAATAACAATTAAGGTTTAAATATGCACATGATTTAAAACCTTGAAATGTCAGAACGGTATTAGGTGAAGAAATATTGACGGTGCATTCGTTGGTTTTGCGTTTGTGCCTTTGTGCGATATCGTGCCACAAAGACTTCCCTCAAATGATTTGATTGTGCCAGACTATTTTCAAGGTGCTTGAAGAAGATCACCATGCCTTAAAGTGTATCACTGGTGCAACCAAACACATGTGATTTAGAGCTTTTTATATTCATTTCTTACTTTTTTTTATTTTTTTTATTGTTGTTGCTTGTTTGCTTGTTTGTTAGCTTTGCTTTTGCATTTGTGCATGTGCATGTGCGATATGTACAGCTGTAAGCTACATAGACTTTTCTCACATCATTTGACTGATTCGAAAATGTGCCAGACGACTACTACTACTACAACAACAACAACAACTACTACTACTACTACTACTACTACTACTACTACTACTACTACTACTGCTACAACAACAACAACTACTACTACTACTACTACTACTACTACTACTACTACTACTACTACTACTTCTACTACTACGTAGTAGTAGTAGTAGAAGTAGTAGTAGTAGTAGTAGTAGTTGATGTAGTAGTAGTAGTAGTAGTAGTAGTAGTAGTAGTAGTAGTAGTAGTAGTAGTAGTAGTAGTAGTGGTAGTAGTAGTAGTAGTAGTGGTGGTGGTAGTAGTAGTAGTAGTAGTAGTAGTAGTAGTAGTAGTAGTAGTCTACTATATTACTTCTATTAAATAAATACCCCGAAATGCCCTTTATTTCTTTGTTGCGAATATTGCAATAAACCGATAAACGGTTTTATGTGCGAAGTGGTGCTTAAAAGCAAAAGCAAAATTGTGGCGGGGCAGAAACTTGAAGTGAAAATTAAACAGAAACAATGCTCTCACGACATGCCTATTTCGGTTGGTTGGTGACCAGAGCTGAGGAAACCACTCTCACTCTTCTGGGTGAGGGCGTCAATCCGCAGGGTGGGGGTCTCGATTCTCATTCCTAGGGTGGGAGACATGCCTCTTTCTGTTGGCTGATGACCAGGGGTGGGGGAGGCACTCTCACTTTCATGGGTGAGGGCCTCTATCCCCAGGGTGGGGGTCTCGATTCTCTTTCCTGAGCTTGGAGACATGCCTTTTTCTGATGGATGATGATCAAGGGTAGGGGAGGCACTCTCACTCTCTGGGGTGAGGGCCTCGGTCCCCAGGGTGGGGGTCTCGATTCTCATTCTTGGGGTGGGAGATATGCCTTTTTCTGCTGGTTGATGATCAAGGGTAGGGGAGGC
The DNA here is from genome assembly GCA_029962745.1 of Echinometra lucunter. Lineage (NCBI taxonomy): Eukaryota > Metazoa > Echinodermata > Echinoidea > Camarodonta > Echinometridae > Echinometra > Echinometra lucunter. The sequence goes on along the minus strand of CM057159.1, from coordinate 8,804,093 downwards.
ACTCTCACTCTCCGGGGTGAGGGCCTCGGTCCCCAGGGTGGGGGTCTCGATTCTCATTCCTGAGCTGGGAGACATGCCTTTTTCTGTTAGATGATGACTAGGGGTAGGGGAGGCACTCTCACTCTCCGGGGTGAGGGCCTCATTCCCCAGGGTGGGGGTCTTGATTCTCATTCTTGGAGTGGGAGATATGCCTTTTTCTGTTGGTTGATGATCAAGGGTAGGGGAGGCACTATCACTCTCCGGGGTGAGGGCCTCGGTCCCCAGGGTGGGCGTCTCGATTCTCTTTCCTGGGGTGGGAGACATGCCTCTTTCTGGTGGTTGATGTCCAGGGGTGGGGGTGATATTCTTAATATTCTGCGGGGTGAGGGCCTCAATCCCCAGGGTGGGGGTCTCGATTCTCATTCTCGGAGTGGGAGATATGCCTTTTTCTGTTGGTTGATGATCAAGGGTAGGGGAGGCACTCTCACTCTCCGGGGTAGGGGCCTCGGTCCCCAGGGTGGGGGTCTCGATTCTCATTCCTGAGCTGGGAGACATGCCTTTTTCTGTTAGATGATGACTAGGGGTAGGGGAGGCACTCTCATTCTCCGGGGTAGGGGCCTCGGTCCCCAGGGTGGGGGTCTCGATTCTCATTCCTGAGCTGGGAGACATGCCTTTTTCTGTTAGATGATGACTAGGGGTGGGGGAGGTACTCTCACTCTCCGGGGTGAGGGACTCACTCCCCAGGTTGGGGGTCTCGATCCTCATTCCTTGGGTGGGGGACGACGTACTGCTTGGAACCAATACTGAAACTGAACAAGTTGAAAGTTATCGGTTATCACCTCCATTTCAAGTTCAATGAGATGGAAAGATGATCAAAACAAAGTTAGGGATCTCTGACCCTTTATTATGTCCCACATTATCTAACATCATGATCATGTTCATGATTATAATCGTCGGGGTTTATACCGAGGTTAAGGACACACACAGCCCTACGAAATTGTACAGGATATTTATATTTTAGGAAAACAAAAACAAACAAGTAAAAAATGTTCTCATTAAAAAAGCAGAGAGAACTAATTTCCATTCTTATCTTTTAAACATACAATGACAGATACTAAATAAAGCATAGTAAACTGTCCGTAATTTCTAAATTATGTTTGTATATATTCATCTCATTTATTCGAAAGCTTTCTAAGATAAAAGCATAATGTTTTTTGTGTTGTCATGTTTAAGAAAAAAAAAATCGAACAAATAAACAAAATAAAATAATGAATCAGTTTCTTATAGAAAGCATGATCATCTTGGGGTAAATCATACGATCCATTACATGTATTACCTGTCATTTGAGTGGTAGAAATAAACAAAAAACAAAACAAAAGAAAACAAAACAAATTTTGGTGTCATGCAGTGCGTGAGGGGCTAATGATGCATGCGAATGAATTAATTTTGACCTATCGGCACACAACTTGAGCTCTGACATGTCTAATGGCAAGCTTTTTCAACATTTATTCGCATTTTCAGATATAAATAATTTCGATTTTGTATATCAGTAATTCAATTCTTGATATTAGGAATTCTCATTTTGTTAACTACGGGAAATCTTTTTTTTTTATATAAAAAATTCATTTCTTTTCATACCAAGAAAGGAATTCTTGATACTACGAAATGAATGCTTCATATCAGGCATATAAAATGAATACTTGATATGAAGAATATACATCCTCAACAAGAGCAGATATCCAATTTAGTTCGTGCATGAGCAAATGGATATGTGCATCATCTTCTTTAATTATACAACGAAAATCCTGGATTCTTTTTTATTTCAGACTGGCTCATTACATTATCGATGCCAAGTAAATCACAAGTTTACTACTTGCTAAACTTACGAAAGCGCGCACACAAAGTACCGTGTCAGTGTGATGAAACCTGAATGTATCTCAGTTTTTGGTGAAATTTAGTTCTATTCATAAACTTACAGCTAGGAACGCTCAAAATGTGTTTTCAAACCCTCTCATTCCCATCTGCAAAGATGAGGCCACTACCCGGACTATTGATAAACGAAATTTGAGCGCATCCATTGGCTGATGTAATGCTAAAGGAAGCTCTTTTTCTCTTCTTCTCTCCCTCTCTCTTCTGAACATTTAACATTCTTTCTGTTTTTTTAATATGAGGTTTTTTTTCCACCCCGCCGACGATAGTTGCAGTAACTTTTACCCGCGCCAACGCGCACGCTAAAGTTTATGCGCACTGAGCTGTTCGCATACCTATATCGTAGGATAGTACGGCAAACTACTCCACGCCTTTTTATAGATCATTGCGTGACAGTCTCAAAAAGTGAATCACACGTGATAACACTCAACCAGTCGTTTGATTAGGATCTAGGAGTAAGTGTAATAACTAATGAATAAAGTCTCACAACATGCCTTTTCTCCTTTGCAAATGAAGGGCGGAGGATGGGCTGAACATCATCTCACTGGAAGTATCTGGAGCTTAAAGTGATTACACAATGGTAAACAAATTTTTTATATATGATCGAGAATAGAATTCTAAGAAGAATAACATTAAAAATTTTATGATTTTCAATCGAAATCAATGCATTTTGGTTAGTTTTCTCATAAAAAGTCAAGAGTTGACCAAAAAAATTGAGTATGAGGTATGACGTAAAAGTGGGTACCCAGCTTCGCGCATTGCAGTTGTGCTGCGCGTTAGACTGTACAATAATTATGTATTATACCTTGCGCGCATTTTGCTAAAGTGCGCGACAAGGTACCCACTTTGACGTCATTTTGACGTAAAAGTGGGTACCCAGTTGAAACTGGGTCACAGCTGAGGGGTCAAAAATATCCTGAAATCTTACCACATTTGGGGGTTTCCTTGGCAACACGACTTTTTAAAAAACTTTAGGCAGATGATTTTCTGCTAATAAAATCATGCTCTTTTAAATGAGCTAACATTGTTTCAGCATTGGGTACCCCCTTTAAAGGGGGTACCCAATGACGTCAAAGTGGGTACCTTGTCGCGCAATTCTAGCAAAATGCGCGCAACGTATAATACATATTGTACAGTCTAGCGCGTAGCACAACTGCAATGCGCGAAGCTGGGCACCCACTTTTACGTCATACCTCATACTCAAATTTTTTGGTCAACTCTTGACTTTTTATCAAAAAATTAGCCAGAATGCATTGATTTCGATGGAAAATCATCAAATTTTCAATGTTATTCTTCTTAGAATTCCATTCTCGATCATATATAAAAAATTAAAAAAAATTACCATTGTGTAATCACTTTGAAGATAGATGATGAACAAGAAAAGCTTTCTGTGACCCCTCCCTCACCCAAAGAAAAGATGTCGAAAGAAATGCTTCGTTCGTATATTTGAATTAAAAAGTTAACAGTAGGAAACTGATGATAAAAAACAAGTGGGTTTGGTATACATTACACGACGAAAACATGAAAAATATTAAAAATTGTATTCAAAATATACACATAGCTTATAAGTACACGAATGTATCATTATTTCGTTACATTACCCCTATAGCAAAAAAAAAATAGCAAAAAACTCTCATTTCAAAATAAAACATTTAATGATAACAAAAACCAAAAAAAAAATAACCTAGGATTATATTACTTCACAATGAAATATGAAGAAAATAAAAGGTAACATTGAATCTTTGCCGTACGGATCTCAAGCCATGGCTATAGGTTGTGTAATTTGTGTGCGCCACACACGTTTTTCGACTGTTTTGTTTGTCTGTTTGTTTGTTTGTTTGTTTGTTTCGTGAGAGTATGATCAACTCCTAATATCTCACAAGATTTGTATTCTAATCTCATATTATGAACATAGAATCTCATAACATACACAGCGACTTATTGTTTATTTGTTTGTTTGGGTTTTTTCCCAGTGACTGGTATTCATGATATCCTGATAACGTCTTACCTTCATCTATCTCGCCGCTCGAGCTGGAACTACCATCCCCTCCGTCACACGTACCATGCGCAAGTAACACCTGACCAAAACAAAAAAAAAATGGTTTATCATTATTATCATCATCATTAGTGTTATTACTTTATCATAAGCAGTACTACTGATATTATTATCGCTATCATTATCATCATCAATGTAACACCTGGTCAAAACAATTAAATGGTTTTATCATCATTAGTGTTATTACATTATCATTAGCAGTGCTATTGCTATTATTATCACTCATATCATTATCATTACACTTCGATTTTAAGTTTATTATTATTCTTCTTACCTAAAATGCGATAAACATGATAAAATGGCATTACTAATAACTATAGTGTCCAAAAGATTTTCGTTCGTTCGCCAAATTGAGACATAGGGCATTAAACCACATTCTCCTTTCCTTCTCCTTGTTCTCTCTCTCTCTCTCTCTCTCTCTCTCTCTCTCCATCTCCAACTCTTTTTTGTTCTTGTAATTCTCTCTCTCTCTCTCTCTCTCTCTCTCTCTTCCTCTGTCCCTCTCTTTGTTTTTGTTTTTAATTTGCCATATGACTCAAATTCCATGATCAAAAACACTAAAATGCTCGCCAACGTTAATTGCAAGGAACATCGCCTGAAGTAATGACACGGTGTCAGTATCATAATTTCTACGCTGGTTTAGATGACAGACTCTTCTCAAAGGCTGATACTTTCCGTAAATATTTACACCGACTTTGAGACACACGTCATGAATCAGCTCCTATTATTCCGCCACTGGTCATACCACGTGATTTCGATCCTCGGTACCTTTTCTTTTGCTGCAGTACATTATTAGCTTTGGATGTCGGCACACGAAGCTAATGTAGGATGGTAAAATACAATCTTGAAATACACAGAAGCAAAAAAGGACCCAAGTCCATTTATCAAAATTCAATACGCCAAAAAGAACATTCTTAAAGCGTTGTTATTGGACATATTATTTTCGGAAGTTCATAGTGTCACCAGTGAATTGAAATATAAGAGGTGTTAAGTGGCCACTCATTTATCTGACCCTACTGAAGTAATGGCGGCGGACAGATTTAAAAAAAAACTGGCACCTCCATTTACCACCTGCTGAACGCACTGGTAGGGGTTACATGGCATTCCGTTATTATTCTATTTACATTTGCCTGTGTTTCAGTTTAAAGGTAGAGGAGGTTTTCGCAGCCCCCATAGCTTGTCAGATTATAGAGGTAAAAGATCAAGGTCTTCCCTCAAAGTTGTAAATGTATTATTAATGGGGCAAAATGAATTATGAGAAGGGACATGTTTTCCATTTCAGTGATGTTCATGTCCAGGAATATCCCAGGCAAACAGCATTATGCTATGACTATGGTGTTTCATAATGGTATGTTGTTCCACCCTCGTAAGATTCATGAGGTTTCCCAAAATTTGCAAATGGAATCCTTTACCTTTAATGTGGTAGTCTCTGAAATCTGAACTGTTGGGTTTGAAAGAGGATAAATTAGTAAGGAAAGGGCAAGAAAGATGTATTATTGTCTTATCCTAAGAAGGACTTTTGAGTGATGAAAGAGAAGGAGAAAAATTGGAATGTTCGTCGAATGACCGATGTATTGGCTCAGTAGGTAGAGCGTCTGCCTCACAATCGGGAGGTCGCAGGTTCGAATCCCGGCCGCGTCATACCAAAAGACGTTAAAAGATGGGAGTTGCTGCTACCTTCTTTGGCGTTCTAGAATTGAAAAGGATAGAGCAACGTCGATCTGGCGCTGCTCAGTGGCTGCCGGGCCCACGATCAATTGGGCAAAAAGAATTCCCTTTATCGGACAATAAAATTTGGAGATTTGGAGATTTGGAGTTATTATGTTGTGTATGGTGAAGAACTAACAATTTCCGTCTTGCGTAAAAAGTTGCGTTTAAACGGAGTACACACAAAACAAACGGACGCAAGTCCTAAATGCTCATGTTTATTTCAGTAATTTTGTGAGATACGTGTAAACGCAACATTTATGCAAGAAGACAAATTACAAGTATACCAGGTATTGTTCTATTTTTATCATTCCAACATTATAACAGAACATGGTAATAAAGCAGTCTCTTTGACTTTATATTTTGCAAAAAATACCTTTTCTTGATAATCCAAAAAAAATGTGGTGTTTTAATAGACTTCGGTCGTTCTTCTGGTCATTTCTGGAATTTAAAAGACATTCTTAAACAGGTCCATTGCGGTTCTTTTGAATAATGCTGTAATTAAGAGTACAAAAAGGGTTGTAAGGTATTCCGATTTCTTCTTTCTTCCTACTCTCTGCTCTCTCTCTCTCTCTCTCTCTCTCTCTCTCTCTCTTTCTCTCTTTCTCTCTCTCTCTCTTTCTCTTTCTTTTTTTTTTTCTCTCTCTCTCTCATATCAACCCTCCTCAAATCACATTTCGTGTGATTTCTATCAGGACTCTGGCACTAAGGATAACTTTCTTATAGGCAACAAAGCTGACCTCCGTTTTACATAAATCATTTAAAAGTACTTCCTCTTCCTAGTGGCAACAGAATATGTACCTTCTTGGATTTCAGGAGTATTAAAAAGTTCATTAAAAGGGGAAATTATAGATTACGGTTTAATATACACTTAGAATGTTTCTATTCATTGAAAAAGAGACTAATCGCACATGCCGCAGCCATTTTAATTTCAATTCACTGGTGGCACTAATGGACTTTCGTAAACATTTCCCCAAGATTTATTTGTTTTTCGGTTTCATGCGGCATCAACAGAATAATTCTTGGTTTTCATTAACAACAAAGTCCATTAAAAGGGAAAATTATAAATAAGATATCGTTTTATGGATTGAAATATGACACTCTGAAACAGAAAGCAATCTAGTCCTCGGAGTTTTGATGAGCTCACTCAGAACGTCATTAGAAAAGATAAAAAATAAAACTGCAACAACAAACAGCAAGTTTTTTTCACGACTGAAAGTCTTGAAAAAGTGCATGAAGAGTTAACTCCCTTCATATCGCAGAGTCACACTAAAGTGCCAAAACCACTAGAAATGTACAATTAGCCAAAAACGTGTCGCACGTGTTTGATTGCGAATATGTTTATATCAGATTATTTAAAAAAAATAATGATTTTAGTCATAAAACCTCTTGAAATAAGTAATGATCTATAACTTCAGAAAATTTTAGCATTCAAACATGGTTTTTTGAGAAATTATTCTGTTTTAAGTACTCTCGTCGGGGGAAAAACTGCATGTCGCAAATCAATAATTTAACATATCTTGCGATGTTGTAAAAAACAAGGATGTTTTTATTCTTAGATTCTGGCATAGAAAAATAGACTGTGATATATGTGTGCAAGATAACATTATATTCAGGCATTGTACACGTGTAAAAATAAAAATTTTCGCAATAGAAATTTGTCGCCAAGGTCAGTGAAACCTATAGAATAAATATCTGATATACCACCTTTTCCCAAGTTTTATACTCTGTTTCTTTCAATGTAATGACTCATTGATATCCCATCCACAATCTATAAAAGTTTGCAGCGATGTGTGTAGATCCATTCTGGAGAAAAAGAAGCTCATAACAAGAGCTGAGGCATGTGTTTTTAACCGTATGGATAAGAAATGTAACATACGTTACCGTCAGTATCAGAACTGAACAATGATTGACAACAGAAAAGCTGCCACACGAAAAGGGCTTGGTAATCTTGTCAATTTGAAGGGATTATAATGGCATCTGTGGCCTTACATCATTTCCGTAAATCCCACTTAATGCTTAAATGAAACATACGTTACGAAACATACGTTACTGGGCATTTTTTATTTACAGTTAAATTCGGTAAAATCTTAACTGTACGCTTGTCAACTATTGTATTATCTAGCGCCACCACACTAAAGCGACGCTTAGCTACCATAAGGCCAATAATGCCAGTCTACAATCTTATGGTAACGTAGGTTTCTTTAACCAAATACTTGAAGAAAAGCGGCAATGACACGAGATGGACATTTCTTGGGTGGCTTTTTGTAGTACTCAACATCTAAGCTTAAGAGTTGTAAAGTGATAATATCATCTTCAAAACGTCTTCAATCCAGGATCTCGGTCCTTCTGTGTTAAAAATGTTAACGTAGGTTACGAAATAAATTGTGGAAAGCTATCACATCTGAATCTTCATTTTTTCACTCAAAATTCATTTTTATTGTAAATTCTCTTTTTCCAAAAATCTCTTTTCATTATCACATAAAGGTCAAGGGACGAAAGGAGCATGGGGGAGGGAGAGAGAGAGCTCAAATTCAAACAGAATTGTAGGAACAGAAACAAAGAAAAACTGAAGCCAAGTTCCGATAGCAGAATGTGAGAACAGGAAAGCAAAAGTAGATATAAGCAGATTAAAGAAGACAATACAAAAGAGGAAAAAAAAAAACTTTTGAAAGGTTACATCAAGAGAATTATATTGATCTGCCTAATGATATAAAGGACAAGCGACTTTGATCAGCTAGTTCGCCAGAGTGTCGCCTGTGCCTAAACCAAGAACGCACAGGCACAACAGCTAAGTTGCAAGTACAGACTGCTAAAAGGGAAAACCATACACATATAACAAGCCAATGAGTAAAATGATAAGAAAGGACATTAAAGAAAATCGATGTGAACATTTTCGAGTAAACCAGGCTGTAACAGAGGTATTTTCCGCGACTCAGAAATAACATCAGAATCTCTGGAATCTATCTCTGTGGAACTTATTTTGCAATACTAGTGTTTTTAATGATACCCACGAGCAATTACTTTGATTTTCCAAATAAAACAAAAGGGTCCAATTATAAAATATTTGTTAACATCAAATTTTCTAAATACATATACATCAGTTTTATCTGATCGTTTAGTTTGCAAATAACACTTAGCACTGAAACATCAATTTTGTAGCTGTAGCACGTTTTGGGGATATTTTTCTCTCCCTCGAGTGGTTTTGCGTCTTTAATTATTATGATTATTGTTACTTATAAGAAACATACGTTACTACTTTTAAAGTGGCATAAGGTTCCTTAATGATACCAACATGGACATTATTGGGTGATTATATATGTAAGATACGTTTTGTGAAAATCCATTTGTCTAATGGATAGAATAGCTAGAGTCAGAAATAAACAGAAACCAGGAAATGGAAATTGGTTATACACAACCCAATCTTTCTGATTTGCTTGGCTTATATCATGTGTATTACATAATCAAACATGCTACTAATTATCATTTTTGTGTACGAACACGTCGTCTTCACTTTGGAATGAGAACTTTGTATCTATATAGTGTAGTTGTAAGTGTTAATGTTGGGTTACTTACTGAAAGCGCTGGACTTTCTTAGGTTATTTTTTATTAAGTTTTGGTAACATACGTGACTGCTTAAGAGAAACCTACGTTACCATATGAAACACAGAAATAAGTTCCTTATGATATTGTAAGAGATATTGATTAATTTATGTATGACAAATACATCCATATGGAAAATTTAGGTAAATTGATATGGCGTATATGTTGAAATTTTCAACATAATATGTACCGAACAATTGAACCCACATGCGTGCGCAGATTCTTCCTCATTTGTTAATAATGAATTCAACTTGATTTAAAATATTCACATGAAAGAAAAACTGAAAAATTTCTTTGGCATTAGAGTTGTCTCAGGAACAGTACAGATAGTGATAAAAAAATAAGTAGCAGAATGCATTCCTTAGCTAATTTAATGATGTAGACAAAACTGAGGGAGAAGTAACGTATGTTACACCAGCAGAAAATCCCCTCTCCTCTTTGATTCGTTCTGCAATAAAAAGTTCACAATATTACGTGCTCATATTTTTGTTTTTCAAAATTCATATTGTCATCTTTCATTTTTAGTCTACTTAACTATTTTGAGAAAAGTTGAATTTTCTGAAATTCTAACTTCCCAATTGTACATTTTTAGTGGTTTTGACCCTAAACCATGACGGCTCCACACCGACGTCATACAGACCGAACGATCGAAAAAGAATACAAGAGGACAGAGACGAATCAGTCGGTTTGGGAATCGGTATAGACACATGATAGAATCGGCTTGATATTGTGACTAAGGTATGGGAGGAGTGGGGCATTGATGGTAGAAGGAAAGAGGAGGCTTAGTGGTAGAGCAGTGGTTTCGAAGTACCCAGGTTCGAAGCCATTTGAACGCGTCAGTGCTCTTTAGTAAGTCAGTAATCCTCGTTATCAAGTCCCTCACAGGAGACTTGAAGCCCACAGGGATAAATTTAACTATTTAACCTTTTAACCCTAGAAAATACACTCCAATTTCTGTGGAGTCGAATTTGACTCGGAATGGCGTCAGCTTGGAGTTAAAGTGACTCAGATTTTTTAATTGATTTGACTCGGATTGGTGTGGCCTCAACTGAGAATCGACTAAGTCAGTGGGGTCGAAGTCACTCCATTACGATTCAAAAATTGATTTGGAAATCCGAGTCACTTTAACTCCGAAAAGAGTTGACTCCCAATGATATAGGGGCGCATACCATCACCCCCCCCCCCCCATATACTTACGCCACTATTTACCGAATATATTTTATCAAGCTGATTGTACAGATATTTACTATGCATTCACTATCCCTACAATTTTTTTTCCTGGTCGTGTATTGCTTTCTAATGTAGTAATTGGTGCGGTTGATCATTTTGATGAGGAGACGTCAGTTTTACACGTATACAGTCCGAATACTTGATAAAATTTCCTATTTAATAAACAAAACTGAAATACCAAATACAAGAAGTCACGATGACCCACGATGCTACCTTTCAGCTTTTACTTAGAATTCACCAAGGTCTTCTGACCATAATGTCCAAGTTATGAAGATGATCAAGGCCTCTCAGTTTCACAGTAAACTGAACGTACTACCAGCATGACCAGTCGAACTCCAAATTTGGTTTCAAATTTAGGTATCATTGACACTTAATAACCCGTCCAACCTATCCTGTCCTTGATGACACTAATATGAAAGAAAAAACCGAAACAAAGAAAACAAAACAAACTAAACAAAGCATGTGTGAATGGTGATATTCTGTAATTTCCATGGCAACCATTACCTGATATTATTAGGTCACAAAATGGACCGGAACATAGCACACGGATGGTGTTTGAGGGATATCGATTTCACACCTGTCTTGACTGTACATATCGATTCTGTTAGTTAGGTCGATTTCTCATCCGTCAATTTTCGTATTAACAAAATCTCTACAAAACTAACTAATTTTTGGCACAGTTTTTTTCTCTCATACATAAACTATGATATTCAAGTAAGAACCTGGTCGGCTTATTCTAAATAATGAAATCGATAAAATCGCTAAACATTGTAAAAATTGAGAATCAATCATCTGTATAGTAAAAGCAGGATCGCGTTTCTTTCTCTTACAAAGCATCATATTGACATTTTGTGTTTCGTAAACTCAGGTAATAATACATGCTGAGTTTAAGCCGAAACTAGTTTTAGTAACAGCCAACGATTCTTCATCGCAATAAGTGAGGAAATACCGGATTTCCGTGTAATTGAAATGAAAAGTTTCGATTTACCAAGAGTGAGTTGGGATCATTATTTGGACAATGAAAAAAAATAATGTTTGAGGCTATACATGCACTAAGCCGCAGGGAGCGACAAGGACGCAAAACAGAATTAACTGCAATTATTTCCTTATTGATCCATAAACCATGTAAAATGACTTTAAAAAGAAGGAAACTCAACAAAGTAAGTTCAGAATCCCTGTAATATATTTTCGGGCACTGAATTTCCCATATTTGAAAGACTAATTCATATGTCTTCTGTGAACAATATGACAGTCTATGAAGATAAGTTGATTCGGGGGCTGCAGAATGGACCCCCTGCCTATAATCTAGTCCAAAAAGTTTTACTGTGGGGCTTTTTATTGGGCGCAGAGCATGATCTTTTTGGACGGACGGGCATTTATTAATTTTATAAAGTTTGTGAGCCTGTAAAAATGAGGTGTCTTAAGCTATTTTGTGTTTCATTGTGAAGGGCATCACAGAAGGAGTGGTATTTCAATAAAATTTGGTCGCCTTGGTTGTTTGCTTAAACAAGACTCCATATTAATCAATGCCACGGACGGACAAAAATGGCAAAATTAACCAATCAGGTACTGAATGAACAAAAGTCATACTTTTGTCACTGCTTCTACAAAATTTTGTCATTATCCGGCAGAAATGGGAGGGGGATTACTAAAACATCGAATATTTAAGAAATATTGAATAAACGAAAGTTATGATCATTTTCCAATCGGAACAGAGGGAGTTTCCCCGAATAATCGTGTTAACATTAAACATTCTTGCTTTATCTTCATGCACATGCCTGGCGCAGGCTGCTATATGCGACAGGAATATGAACTCCTTGGTTGGTTGATTTTGCGGTTTTGAGGAGCTTATTATGACTAAATTACATTTTCACCCTCAGCCTCAGCCGCAATACCAAAATTTTCTCTTTTTTAAAAAGTAGTGTTATATTATTAGAAAAAGCGAATGATACTTTCGAGCCAGAAGACAATCACACACACACACACACACACACGCACACAAAAGAAAAACATATGTGCCACTGGAAGAGAGTGAAAAGGGGGCCTGTTCATGTCAATTAATTTAATGATGTTAACAGTTGCGTGTTGGTAGGAAGCCTTCATAATCTTGGGGGAAAAAAACCCTGTCAATTTATTAAAAGCAAAAATAACACAAAAGATTGACAAAACCGCCCGTATGCGAACAAAATTAGTAACGGGGCCAAAGGAGAAACGGAGAGTATTTAGGCTAAGAGTTTTACTCGAAATGGATCCTCTTTGCCGAAAAAAAGAAGGAAAAAAGTCATACATATACATTTTTAACATACTTTCCTTTTTCATGTTTTTAAATGATAATATTGTGCCAATTTTGCATTTCTTCTCTTTTATGTCCGTTAGTATGTCCCCTCCCTCTCTCAATCTCTCTCTCTCTCTCTCTCTCTCTCTCTCTATCTTTCTCGCTCTCTCTTCCCCACTCACTTTATATCACTCTATCTCTGTTTCCTGTAACCATAAAAATAAACATATGTCTAATGCTATTTTTCAGTATAAGTTAATTTTGATCAGATTATCTACATAAGCCTCTGTGGTATTTCGCATACCTCCCCTGCACGGTGTATTCCCCCCCCCCCCCCCACCTCTGACCATCTTGTGAGCCATCGAGCGCGATCGCCTTCATTTTCTTCGGCTATGTCAGCCCTGTTAAGACGTGCTTCGCTGATCCTGTGACACCTTGGTCGTGTTGGTCACACCGCAATACCGATTCCATTCCGATTGCAAACCAATTGGGCCTTTTGATGATGTGACCGGGGAATTAGCCTACGTGCGTCATTCTATCCTGTTATACCACTTGGTCACACCGCCAAACCGATTCCTTATACCATGTATACTGCTCCAAACCAACGCATTCTCTGCCATACAGGGTACTGTTGTGGTCGGTTGTCGTTGTTACGTCGCTCTCGCTAGTGTGACTGGACATGTTGAGCTTTTGCCAATACATATTCTACCCTGAACTTTGTACAAATTTCTGCATGCGCATAACTCTGTAGTGTAAAATATTAACTGAAGGAAAAAAAAAATCCCTTTTGCGTGTATATGCAGGACATCGGGGAAGTTGGCAGAAAAAGTGCTTTCCATGAGGAACAAAATGATGGAAAATTCTAAACGGAACTAACAAACAAAAAATGGTTTAGCATGTTTAGAGTCAAATATACATGTAGGTTGCTCAGTTTGTCCATGAGAAATTTGTAATGGGCTCTTTACTGGCTCCCAGAAATGTTGACTGTTTGATATGGACAAATATGATTTAATACAAGAACGTATTTGCATTGAGGTATAGGAATAAGACTCTTATAGTATGGTGGTATACAATTATGGTAGAGATCCACCTTTTGAGAAATCACATTAGGAATCGCTTAATTTTGAGTGGCAATACATCATTAGAAATTGGAATTCACTCTGAATTATTGTGGAATCAACACCAAAATCAAGCGACCCGCTGTGACTCGTCTGTGCACTATCACAGAAGTATGCCGTGCGCTTTGAGGGTAGAGGTTTGGAGTCATAACAAAGAGAGGAACTATCGGGGTGATTAAAGGCTGTGATCATACAAGGGGAGGGCCATGCTTGATTATTTAAAAAAAAAGGGGGGGACAGGACCAAATTTTGCAGCCTTAATCAGATTTTTTAAAGGTGTCCACAAAAGAAAGAGGGAATGATCAGATATTTGCCAACAGACATTTAATCAAAAGTAAATAACCTTCTAGAAATTTGCTGAAATCGTCAAATATGCCCCCTAAAAAGTCAAAAGGTATCACAGCCCCCCCCCCCCTCACTCCCTCACCCTAGATCTCTCTCTCTCTCTCTATCTATCTATCTCTCTCTCTCTCTCTCTCCCTTTTCTCTTCTTTAGCGAAGCTTTGGGGATGTGTTAATTGTTCACAGTGCAAACATGGAGGAATCTAAATTCTAACGATGGCTCTTAATCAGTTTAATTATATTCGGATGACATTTTTATTTAGGCCTTTACTACGAAACAAGCCACTATTAAATGTTTACATTACCTGATCCTTGATAATTAAAGCATGTAAAGCGTTAGATGAAAGAGAAAGAAAAACGGCTCCTGTTGCTAATATCACGTATAAGAAGTGAAACAATATTTTGTCACTCACGTCCACATATTTATTTGAGATATATACCCCCAAAGGAGGCGCTACAGTAAGGGGCAGGGGCGACCGCCCCTATGATTTTTCGAGTATTTATTAAAAAAAAAAAAGAGGAAAAAAGAAAAAGAGGAAGAAGAAGAGAGAAAAGTATGTGAAAAGGAGGGCTGGGTCATGCAGCTATATAATAACCCCGTCTGTTCATTTAAAACATAGATAAACTCGCCTATGGGTCATTTTGCTCCCCTATCAAAATACCCTGGTGACGCCCCTGATATACCCCTTGGCTCCTTCAAATTATTGATGAAAAAAAATCCCAGAATTTGATTTCATTTTTGTTTTTAACTTACTTTTTTTAAAGTAATGTTCTGAACGTTTATATGTTTATAATATCTAACTCTTTGAGGTGGGGGTTTCTTCGGCCTATCAAAAGTCTTTTAATTCATGTTGAATTATCTCAATAAAAGATTAACTAATTCTTTGGGGTTTTTTTCATTTGAAATTGGCGAGGTTGCTTCGAAAGTGGTATGGGAAATCTACTTGATGATACTCTATAAAAAGCTATTCAATTATTAACCCTACAGTGCTATTTCAGGTGGAATTGTCATGAATGCTTGGTCATAAGACGGTGTTGACAAGAATGTTATCATTTCTCCAGTGACCTTGGACGTGTCACACTACCCCGATTTCCCTTGCGATTTGAAACAAACTGTGTCCACCAGTCAAGAAGCGTATCAAATCATCACCGAGGAAGTTGATGAAATTTTAAGATCTTTGTGTGAAAGTGAGAGGCACAGATCTACACAGGCAGTCCATTTGAAATCATGAATACCCGGATGTGATACTTGTAAAATAAGTGGCATGACGGGGTTTGGGTAAAATTGAATTATTGTAACTAGAGAGATCAGTTTGGACGTGGAAGTCGTTTATCAGTTTTCATTGACCCCTCGCTATTAATTAGTGGTATCCCTCTTGTAAGGTTTCCAATTGGGTAAAGTGTGATTCTCTGTCGCCGCGTGAATATGGGATGGTGTGTTCCCAAAGGCTTCTCAGTGGGTGCTCTTTAGTTCACAGATTCTTCTTATTAACGGAAATCGGTCATTAACCTCTCACTATTAGGAGATGTTTGTATTTCACACTTTTACAGGGTTAATTGGAAGGTGATGTGTAATTGTTCGTCTGTCACCGTATGGATTATTAGGTGTTGTCCATAAGGCTTCTTCATGGGCCTTCTTCAGTTCACGGATCCCGCGTTTAAAACAATGGTACCTTAAGCGTAATGCGCTTTGATTTCTATCAACAGACATAGCATAAACACGATTATGTATTCAATTTCGTTCCAGGAACCCCGATATGCCCGACAAGCTCTGTCTTTAAATATAGCCTTCAGCTATTTCTCAATGAGGATAGAATAATCAATCCCGTGAATTCGCAAAACAAAATACAATCTTCTGCAATATTGTACCTTAGCGCTTAGTATGCTCAATCAATTTTGAAGAGAAAATAATGACAATTGTTCTTTTGATATTTTCTTTAAATTCTACTGCAGTATTGATACTGGTAATTATTCAACAGATATCCTTAAGCACACTAGCTATTTTTGTTTTGTTTTGTTTTGTTTCACTGGTACAATGGCGGAAAAGAAAGTTAATTACTACGACTGTTCAATAGTCATGATAATTGTACGAATGAGCTAACGCTCAAGGATTTTCTTTCTCACAACAAACAATTTTTTCCCCTTACCTTAAGAATCTTAAAGGGGGAAATGATACTAGTGCTTGCTGCATCATAGTTTTTTCCTCTCTCTCTCTCTCTCTCTCTCTCTCTCTCTCTCTCTCTCAACACACTTGCACACGTTGGTAACAATATCCCTATAGCACGTTAATTCATTTGATGCATTAGCGTAAATCCCGGGGGGGGGGGGGGAATGGGGGGATATATCCCCTCCTAATTTTAAGGAAAAATGATATTGTGATTAATCAGTTGGTGAATTTGTTATTAAAATGTCATAAATGACTTTCATATTGTGCAATTTTTTTTTAAATGCTCTTAAAACCCATTTTTTTTTCGCTCGTTCGCATAATAATGATATTATGATGTGTGTGGGGGTCCGCGCGGTTGAATGAGGTGTGTGTGGGTATATACTTAAGTGTGAGTTCACGGGAAAAAAATCGGCAAAAAAGGGAGACCATCCCCCCTCCCCCACTCCTCAAAATGGATTTACGCCGGTGATTTGATGTACGATAAAAGAGCAGTGTAGATAAAATGCCTTGCGGAAGGGCATATCGAACCCCTGATTTTCGAGTCTCAATTCAAGCGCCTTAAACCACTGGACCACGGCACCTCACAGTTATTTCAGATTAGACAAACGGAGGAGTGGTCTTATTTAGTAAAATTGTACAAGAATATTCGCTGCTGCTGCCGGCTAGAGCACGTTTTTATGTCTTGTTGTGCCTACTTAGCTGGCTAATTACGTCATTTTAGGAAAATCATAATAATATCATATGACATCTGATATATTGGGCGTTCCCAAATCAAACTTTTTACTAAAAATGAATAAAAAGTTAAAACAACACATCATACTACTATAATTCTCTTCAAAAGCCTTTTTCAAATCTACGACAAACTCAAATGCAATCTATACCAGCATGACCAGGACCCCTCACACAAAGCTTAGCGATTGATCGTACGATTGATTCTTACGACTGATTGCACATAGTGATCAATGCAATCAATCGTAAAAAATCAATCCTACGATTAATCGCTATGATTTGTGTAACGGGACCTTCTTAATACTGATGTACACAAACTGAAGCTTATAATCCCGCGTTAATGATGAGCCGTGTGCATAAAATTAGACAGAATCGATAAATCATGGTTCCTCATCATTTTATCAACTTAAATAACTATTCATGATCACGTTCAAAAGAACTATACACACACCTGTATAAACATTCCTTCATAACATGTTTTTCATGCTAACCTTGAAAACTTGAAGAAAAAAAACACATTTGATGAAGAGATTTCAGTTCGTCTCCTAATGGGTGTGTCATTCTATTGTCAACGTCTCAGTTTATTCTTAAGATTCGCTTGCCAATTAATCATGTTAATAGCAACTTAGAAAGTGAGAGAGAAGGGTGGGGTAAACAGATATAATTATGAAGTACTTAAAGGATATCATTATAATACTTGTTATGTCGGTACAAGATTGGGAGAGAGGGGTGGAGGAATGGTTAGTTTTATATTTCTTGTTCAATCTTAGGACATGGATAATAGTGAGAGGGAGATAAAGAAAGATTTAAGGAAACATAGGGGAAAGGAAGACAGAAAGAAAGAAAGAGAGAGAGAGAGAGAGAGCTCTGTCGGCATAATTGAAGATGGATTGATCTTTACGTAGTCATGGTATTAAAGCCTACGTGGTCAGGTGCAACAGTCAAAAGAGGCGAGGAAATGATTTGGAAGATCCTATATCTTGCGTTGAACCAACGACAACCGTAGTATATTGGTGTAATCTCTTACCTCTCATAATAATGATACAAGCATGGTCGTACGCAGTGGAGAAGGGGGGGGGGGGGCAGGGGGCAGTGCCCCCGGCAATTTTTAAGACTTGCAATTTTAATGAAAATTTTCCAACATTCCACCCAAAGTGTGCACCAGATCCTTCAATTTCAATATTAAAAATGCAAAAGCGCCCTCGTGACCAGCTTGGTCGCTTCGCTCCCTCACTTGCGTGTTTCTTCGAACATTCTACGTATTCTTGCTCCCCCCCCCCCCCCTTCGCAGGAGAACATTTCTGCGTACGGCCCTGGATACGAGATGTTTTATCTAATTCGATCAGTAAGTACAGTACCATGATCAATGGACATGATGTCTACGTATGATCTCGACCCAGGTGTAGTAAATGGGTACCAGGCACTGCTGGGACAATGATAGTTACAGGAATCACAGAAAGAGAAGTCATGATTCCTTTACCCCTTAATAGTTACTCCTGAATCAACTAATGGTCTTGTGAATGAAGTGGAAGGTAACATCACAAACGCCTGCCATCCATGATCAATTAGCAAATTACTAAATCAATATTTTAAACAATCCGATGTGTGAATTATACAGTTCAACCCGTTATCTTTTACAGTGATATACATAAATAATCTTCTGCAGATCAGCGATGTGCAATTAGCAAATTACTACATCAATATTTTAAACAATCCGATGTGTGAATTATACAGTTCAACCCGTTATCTTTTACAGTGATATACATAAATAATCTCCTGCAGATCAGCGATGTGCAATCATCTGTATGATAAACGAAATATTAATGACAAAATATCATAAATAAGTATAAATCATTTATATAAAGCAGCATAATTTGCGATCATGAAGTATTGAACCAAAACAACATCATGATTATAGTCGTCAATCAACTACCTAATAAGAAATAATATATATCAACTCAACAAAAGGTTTGTGATCGAATCAACAATCCATTTCAAAGAAAAAAGATACACCCTTAAAAATTCCGGGTCAGATTGACCCGGAAAAGAGTCCGTTGGGGCCACACTCCGTTCCGGGTAAAGCATGACCCGGAATAGGGTCATGAATGCTTGTTTCTGGGTCACATTTGACTTTACACCGGGTCATTTTTACTTTTAACCTGAGTCATTTTTGACCCGGAACGGAGTGTGGCCCCAACGGAGTCTTTTCCGGGTCAAGTCTGACCCGGAATTTTTAAGAGTGTAACGGGCATTTAAAGTATGTATCAGTTAATTAAGTGAATTATTGCTTTTCATGTAATTTATGCAAGTACTTTCACTCCAGCTTAATCATATTAACAATAGTTATTTCATCCATGTCCTCTCAAGTGTCTCATTTCTTATCTTCCTCTGCCCCCCCTCTCTCTCTCTCTCTCATGCACACACACCCACACCCACACACAAACACCCACACAGTTCCGCAATGATCTTCCCTTCTCTATCCCATCTTTTATTTTGTTCTCTCTTCCAACCCTTCTTTCTCCTTTTCTCTCTGTTTGTATCTCCGAATCCCACCCTCTCTTTCACTCCCTCACTAATCCAGTTCCCATTCTACCAGCTCCCCCCCCCCTCCCCTCTCTCTCTCTCTCTCTATCCACTAAATCTTCCTTTCTCTCTGTGTTTCCTATCTCTCCAACTCTTTCTCTTTCCCCCTGAGTCCCCTCTCTCCCTCTCTCTTGTTCGCTCATAAAATTGCTCTCATTTAACTAGACTAGACTACGTGGGCAAGCCAAGCTATTTACTCATTTTTCTTCCTCCAATACGTTGCCATAAATAGAGCTCGTAAACAAATAATTAATACCATGCCGAGTGTCATTGTTATTAAGTGGATAATTATCATCGGAAAATTAGACAAAGTATTTATTCATTTTCATTCTATTGTATGTCTATGCACTGGGACCTTTACGACATCATAACGCGATAGAGTATATTGGTATATTAGCTGCGCTATATAAATTTATCTATTATTGTTATCATTATTACAAAGTAAGACATATTTAGCTCCTATACATGGCTGCATTATCTTTATCATATCATAAATTATTACTTAACATATCTCTTGTATACTTATCATTCTATATTCGATTTTTCTCGTTCAACTAATCGATCAATACGTTACTTTGATTAGTTTACTTTGACTTTGTTATCGTAATAATAAACAGACGAAAAAAGAACAGCATATTTCATAATCTATAGGCATGATACATTTGTTGTAAAATCAGAAGGAATACTCCGGCATTGCTCAAAGTAAATGGTTATTGCTATTCATCTTGGTGAAGAGCACAATTATTTTAACCTTAAGAATATTAATAACAGGGATTTTAGCAAAATCTACAACAAACATCCCTTTTCCAGACCTGAGTCTAAATTTGGGCATGACTAAACGTGTACTCACCGATAAAACAAGGAGGGAAGCAACCGACCTCATTTTGTAAGCCAACAATCCAAACAACATCAGCAAAATTTAACTCCTCAGCCACCGAATTCGAGTCGTGTCAGTATTTCACATTTCACGTAGTTTGCGAGTACCTTTGAGCGCTTCCGGACCCCGCTTGTGCTGGGGTAGAGCTGGGTTGAAGATTCGGCCGGCTGTTGGTGCTAGACGGCAGCTGAACGAGGATGTCAACAATAAACACGTCCGTAAGGTTTGAGTGCACAAACCATGTATGATGTCAATGTTTGAGTTGCATTGACTCAGCGCTTGTGAAAGAAATAATACGTCACAATTGCAAAGAATTTCGTCACAGTTCACCTAGCAGGTTAAACTATGAAAAAAAATATGATAAGGTCTTGTCTGTGAAACGCATGCGCAGTGGGCAAGACTTCGCAAACAGCACGATCGCATTTAATACAATCATTTATTATTTTTTAATTCGTTCGTTTGTGTATTTG
Source organism: Echinometra lucunter (assembly GCA_029962745.1). Taxonomy (NCBI): domain Eukaryota; kingdom Metazoa; phylum Echinodermata; class Echinoidea; order Camarodonta; family Echinometridae; genus Echinometra; species Echinometra lucunter. Next base: position 8,783,028 of record CM057159.1, on the reverse strand, counting down.
TCTGATTGTTTGGTTTCTCAGCCACATGACTACATGCCTCCAGAGAGATTTAGTTGTTCTCTGATCATCATTAAATTAAAAACTTATGTAATAAAAGTGAACATGTATACTTATAGGGACCGCAAGAACATGAAGATGAAATTTTGCTCATCCATAATAATGTTCTCAGTTGGCCGTCAAGAAGATACAAACAGGGGAGCTGCAGGATTTGCCTTTGCCTACTAACTAATTCTGATCGGACCCAGGTTTGGCCCTGTAGGGGACATGTTGCCATATAGCCCGTGTTGAAGTTTAGGAGTGTCTTTCGGATGTAGAATCCAGATGGGGCCCAATTTGCAAACAGTTTATGGGGGCCAAAGTGGACCCCATACATATCATAATGACCATAACTATACAACTCGGACGGTACCCAAGTGCCAACCCATTTATGAGCACTTTCTAACCCACATGGGCCCAAGATATTTTTCCAGCTGTGATAATTCATTTTGTCGGATCCCATTAACGGTCAGAGCTCCGGCCTTCTCTCCCATATTCGCTTGTTTGTTTGTTTGTTTGTTTGTTTGTTTCTCCCCCTCTCTCTCTCTCTCTCTTCTAAAGTATATAGGATGTAGGAGGTTGCGGAATGAGCCAAGAGTTTTTTAGGGGACAAGCAGCATGGGCTTAATACTCGAGAAGAATATCATGCGATAGAAAAATAAGACTAACTTTTGTAAACATAGTAAAAGCAATTCTATCATTGGTACTTCCACCCCTCCCATTTTCGGTGGAATCATTTCTTTGGGAGGAACTGCAGTCCCCCAAGCCCTCAAGCCGCCCCCCCCCCCCCCACAAGTACACCCTTGGACTTGGGTATGTTTAGACGGTAGAGTTGGTGGAGCGGATATGATGCGATGACGCTACCTGCCCATCAGGCCATCGCCCTGTCCGTTGAACTCCCATGAGACCGGATATACATGTACATGTATACTCATGACAATTGTCTTTTATACGCGGATATATCACTGGAAGACTGGTGGCGTATCCAGCAGGGGCAAAGCAGAATATGTGAGCCCCCCCCCCCGCACCCCCACCGCCGCCTTTGTGTGTGCAGAGCTTACTCTCTTCTGCCCAAATGAAAGAGTTATTACAAAACTCCTTGCCAGAAAACAAAAATAACAGCAAAAAACAAAAAACAAAGCAAGCAAGCAAACAAACAAACAAACAAACAAGCAAACAAACAAATAAAAAACATAAATAGCACTAAACATCCTCCTTTGCCTTCTAGGATCCTACCTCACCCCCCCCCCCCCTCCATCTCCCGGGTTTTTTTTTTATTTTTTTATTACACTAATGATTGGTATCAAGAATCTAGCCAAATCACATGTAAAAGAAAGAAAGGAATAAAGAAAGAAACAAAGAACGAAAGAACGAAAGAAAGAAAGAAAGAAAGAAAGAAAGAAAGAAAGAAAGAAGGAAAGAAAGAAAGAAAGAAAGATACGGTAACTATTTCAACTATACATTTGCCGCGGGCCCATTCTTTAAAATCTATCATTTATATCGACCACAGTTGCCAAGACAAATATTTTGGACGCTCTTTTGTCAGAACAATATGAATTGTGCATGAATTTCCTTTTCATGAAACCGCTGAATTTCATTTGGAATGTGGGTTTTCACGCAAAGGGTGTATGCTTTCAGGCGTTATTCAAAAGTTTGCTGAAGACGGTGTCTGCACTTTTTTTTTTCAAATTTGCATACATGTCAAATGAAAAAAAAAATTGTCATTAATGTGTCCCCTGTTCCAAAAAAGAAAGTACCATGCTACCTATGTTACAAAATATACAATCAGGGTGATTTGACGGTACATGTATCATGTGTATTGTGTTCAAATTACCATGGTGTACCATCAATGTATCATGTGTATTGTGTTCAAATTACCATGGTGTACCATCAATGTATCATATGTATTGTGTTCAAATTACCATGGTGTACCATCAATGTATCATATGTATTGTGTTCAAATTACCATGGTGTACCATCAAATTACCATGCATAATTTTACCATGGATCCCGTGGTACTTTTTTGCAAGGGGTGTTTACAAAGATATATTTTATAAAATCTTTCTTTGTTATGCTGGTAAACTTTCCGTGATCATCTGTTATTACCAACATAAAGTAGTTTCTAACCTTTCGTGATGCTCTTCTCTTACGAGTACTTTCCAGGTGGTGTCATATTTTTCTAGATACACAAAAAAGTACAAAACGTTTGATTCCGTGATATGCCAGCATATTTCGCAAGGATACGACCTTACTGACACTGAATTTGACTATCACTTCGGCAGGTCAATTTGTCACGGTCATTTAAAGGTAGTAGCTCACATTGCAAGTGGCACCCAATCTGCACAACAGTTTTACTTTAGATTGCTTTAAGCCATAGAAAAAAAAACATTCGTAAAGTTTTAGATCCAGTACATTCCCGTTTTAGGATTGAGAAGGAAATATGCAACACAAATTTTCTTTATTTTCTTCGTTTTGTAAAGGCGTCTTCCTGACGCCTTTCAGTTTCAGTTTCAGTTTCAGTTTATTTTCATATTTCACATAAATGATGATGATACATGCATGCAAGTGAGAAATAATACATAAATATACATATGAATAACATCATAAATAAGACGATTCATAATACAAAGGGGGAAAATTGGAACATACAAATACGTAGACCTTAATATATTCACCATAAGCTTAAGACAAATTAATTTAAAAAGTGAAATATGAGGGAATCTAATAAAAAGCTGAGCTTGTAATTAAAGATTCCCTAGAAGGTTTAAAGAAAAGTCTATGATATTTGCGTGTTATTTTGAAAGATCTATTTAAAAAAGTACAGGAAAGGAAAAGAAAAAACAAAGGAAGAAAAGGGCAAGGTAAACAACAAACAAAACACACACCTAAGGAACTAAACTATTGTTTACTTATTCTTTGGAATATTGTTGTAAATTTGATAACATGATAGTTTTACATAAATATCTGTCATTTAAAACTGAAATTGGCTAATTTCTCTTCAAATTCTGAAACAATGTTGTGCAATTGTGGGATACTACCTTTAACGTTTTTTTCAGTATCATTTACGTATAAAGACCTTGCACAGGGAAGTAATGAAGGTAATTGCGAAGGTTGTAAAATATTCATAATAAGGGTGAAAAATATTTTGTGAGCTTTCTGATTCTTTTTAGTAAAGGTTGGAGATTATACCATAGGCAGGACAGACCAAATTTCCTCTAAAAAAGAATTGTTCCGTATTGGTCTAATTATTTAAAAGATGATGAAAATTACCTCTCTTTTTTTTCACGTTACTCTTACCTGTTGTCACTATAGTCCCATACAAACAGTTTTGTGTGCAGTGACTTTCAACAAGACTGAGTCCGTTTTTTCTATCGTGATTTTGATAATAAAATAACCTCACTTGAGACACCGTTTTCATGTACACCATGATGTACTCTCCCGGTTGTTTTTCAGTTTCTCAGTCATGTCAGTGGGATAAGCCTGACCAATTCCCAACTTTATCTTTGCAATGTGGGGCGTCTTCAGATCGTTTTCTGTCACAACGTTGCTAGAAAAACAAAAGGCCCCCTCCCCCCGCTCCCGCAAAAGAAGGGGATAGGAAATTTCCAAACTGTAAGGGCCACGACATTCAGAAACCTCAGGAAATATAATAGACTCGTGGAAAGGGATTTTTTCAATTGAGAAGATAAAGTTATCGTCCCCTCTCACCCATCCCCCTTTTCCTAGTGACGCTCCCTGTCTTTAGACCTTTTTCGTGTTTTTTTTTTATTAATTCAATGAAATGTTT
>CM057159.1:8761059-8778705 GCA_029962745.1 Echinometra lucunter | reverse complement strand
AACAAACTGTGTCCACCAGTCAAGAAGCGTATCAAATCATCACCGAGGGAGAAAGTGAGAGGCACAGATCTACACAGGCAGTCCATTTGACATCATGAATATCCGGATGTGATACTTGTAAAATTAGTGGCATGACGGGGTTTGGGTAAAATTGAATTATTGTAACTAGAGAGATCAGTTTGGACGTGGAAGTCGTTTATCAGTTTTTCATTGACCCCTCGCTATTAATTAGTGGTATCCCACTTGTAAGGTTCCAATTGGGTAAAGTGTGATTCTCTGTCGCCGCGTGAATATGGGATGGTGTGTTCCCAAAGGCTTCTCAGTGGGTCCTCTTTAGTTCACAGATTCTTCTCATTAACGGAAATCGGTCATTAACCTCTCACTATTAGGAGATGTTTGTATTTCACACTTTTACAGGGTTAATTGGAAGGTGATGTGTAATTGTTCGTCTGTCACCGTATGGATTATTAGGTGTTGTCCATAAGGCTTCTTCATGGGCCTTCTTCAGTTCACGGATCCCGCGTTTAAAACAATGCTACCTTAGGCGTAATGCGCTTTGGTTTCTATTAACAGACATAGCATAAACACGATCATGTATTCAATTTCGTTTCAGGAACCCCGACATGCCCGACAAGCTCTGTCTTTAAATATAGCCTTCAGCTATTTCTCAATGAGGATAGAATAATCAACCTCGTGAATTCGCAAAACAAAATACAATCTTCTGCAATATTGTACCTTAGCGCTTAGTATGCTCAATCAATTTTGAAGAGAAAATATGACAATTGTTCTTTTGATATTTTCTTTAAATTCTACTTCCCTTAGTGCAGTATTGATACTGGTAATTATTCTACAGATATCCTTAAAGTGATTACACAATGGTAAACAAAATTTTGATATATGATCGAGAATAGAATTCTAAGAAGAATGACATTAAAAATATGATGATTTTCAATCGAAATCAATGCATTTTGGCTAATTTTCTCACAAAAAGTTATGAGCTGACCAAAAAAAATTGAGTTTGGGGTATGACGTAAAAGTGGGTACCCAGCTTCGTGTACAACATGTATTATACCTTGCGCGCATTTTGCTAGAAGTGCGCGACAAGGTACCCACTTTGACGTCATTTTGACGTCAAAGTGGGTACCCAGTTGAAACTGGGTCATAGCTGAGGGGTCAAAAATATCCTGAAATCTTACCACATTTGGGGGTTTCCTTGGCAACACGACTTTTTAAGAAACTTTAGGCAGATGATTTTCTGCTAATAAAATCATGCTCTTTTAAATGAACTAACATTGTTTGAGCATTGGGTACCCCCTTTAAGCACACTAGCTATTTTTGTTTTGTTTTGTTTTGTTTCACTGGTACAATGGCGGAAAAGAAAGTTAATTACTACGACTGTTCAATAGTCATGATAATTGTACGAATGAGCTAACGCTCAAGGATTTTCTTTCTCACAACAAACAATTTTTTCCCCTTACCTTAAGAATCTTAAAGGGGGAAATGATACTAGTGCTTGCTGCATCATAGTTTTTTCCTCTCTCTCTCTCTCTCTCTCTCTCTCTCTCTCTCAACACACTTGCACATGTTGGTAACAATATCCCTATAGCACGTTTATTCATTTGATGCATTAGCGTAAATCCCGGGGGGGGGGGGGGGGGATGGGGGGGGGATATATCCCACACTTTTTCGAGAGGGGGATGGCGTGTACAAATATCCCCCCCCCCCTAATTTTAAGGAAAAATGATACTGTAATTAATCAGTTGGTGAATTTGTTATTAAAATGTCATAAATGACGGTCATATAGTGGAATTTTTATTTGAAATGCTCTTAAAACCCATTTTTTCCCTCGTTCGCATAATATTCATATTATGATGTGTGTGGGGGTCTGCACGGGTGAATGAGGGTGTGTGTGGGGGTGTATACTTAAGTGTGAGTTCACGGAAAAAAATCGGCAAAAAAGGGTGACCATCCCCCCCCCCCTACTCCTCAAAACGGATTTACGCCGGTGATTTGATGTACGATAAAAGAGCAGTGTAGATAAAAATGCTTTGCGGAAGGGCATAAGTGCCGTGCCGGGGATCGAACCCCTTATTCTCGAGTCTCAATTCAAGCGCCTTAAACCACTGGACCACGGCACCTCCACTGCTGGACCACGGCACCTCACAGTTATTTCAGACTAGACAAACGAAGGAGTGGTCTTGGTTAGTAAAATTGTACAAGACTCTTCGCAGCTGCTGCCGGCTAGAGCACGTTTTTTATGTCTTGCTGTGCCTACTTAACTGGCTAAGTACGTCATTTTAGGAAAATCATAATGATATTATACGGCATTATATGGGGGCGTTCCCGAATCAAACTTTTTACTAAAAATGAATAAAAACTTAAAACAACACACATCATACTACTATAATTCTCTTGAAAAGCCTTTTCAAATCTACGACAAACTCAAATGCAATCTATACCAGCATGACCAGGGCCCCGTTACACAAAGCTTAGCGATTCAACGTACGATTGATTCTTACGACTGATTGTACATAGTGATCAATGCAATCAATCGTAAAAAATCAATCCTACGATCAATCGCTATGATTTGTCTAACGGGACCCTCTTAATACTGATGTACACAAACTGAAGCTTGTAATCCTGCCTTAATGATGAGCCGTGTGCATGAAATTAGACAGAATCGATAAATCATGGTTCCTCATAATTTTATCAACTAAAATAACTATTCGTGATCACGTTCAAAAGAACTATACACACACCTGTATAAACATTCCTTCATAACATGTTTTTCATGCTAACCTTGAAAACTTGAAGAAAAAAAAGACATTTGATGAAGAGATTTCAGTTCGTTTCCTAATGGGTGTGCCATTCTATTGTCAACGTCTCAGTTTATTCTTAAGATTCGCTTGCCAATTAATCACGTTAATAGCAACTTAGAAAGTGAGAGAGAAGGGTGGGGTAAACAGATATAATTAATGATATCATTATAATACTTGTTATGTCGGTACAAGATTGGGAGAAAGGGGTTGGAGGAATGGTTAGTTTTATATTTCTTGTTCAATCTTAGGACATGGATAATAGTGAGAGGGAGATAAAGAAAGATTCAAGGAAACATAGGGGAAAGGAAGACAGAAAGAAAGAAAGAGAAAGAGAGAGAGCTCTGTCGGCATAATTGAAGATGGATTGATCTTTACGTAGTCATGGCATTAAAGCCTACGTGGTCAGGTGCAATAGTCAAAGGAGGCGAGGAAATGATTTGGAAGATCCTATATCTTGCGTTGAACCAACGACAACCGAAGTATATTGGTGTAATCTCTTGCCTCTCATAAAAATGAAACAAGCATAGTCGTACGCAGTGGAGAGACTTGCAATTTTAATGTAAATTTTCCAACATTCCACCAAAAGTGTGCACCAGATCCTTCAATTTCAAGTTTAAAAATGCAAAAGCGCCCTCGTGACCAGCTCGGTCGCTTTGCTCCCTCACTTGCGTGTTTCTTCGAACATTCTACGTATTCTTGCTCCCCCCCCCCCCCTTCGCAGGAGAACATTTCTGCATACGACCCTGGATACGAGATGCTTTTATCAAATTCGATCAGTAAGTACAGTACATCACCATGATTAATGGACATGATGTCTACGTATGATCTCGACCCAGGTGTAGTAATTGGGTACCAGGCACTGCTGGGACAATAATAGTTGCAGGAATCACAGAAAGAGAAGCCATACTCCCCTTACCCCTTACTAGTTACTCCTGAATAAACTAATGGACTGGTGAATGAAGTGGGAGGTAACATCACAAACGCTTGCCATCCATGATCAATTAGCAAATTACTACATCAATATTTTAAACAATGCGATGTGTGAATTATACAGTTCAACCCGTTATCTTTTACAGTGATATACATAAATAGTCTCCTACAGATCAGCGATGTGCAATCATCTGTATGATAAAAGAAAAAATTAATTAACACCCACACAGTTCCGCAATGATCTTCCCTTCTCCATCCCATCTTATATTTTGTTGTCTCTTCCAACCCTTCTTTCTCCTTTTCTCTCTGTTTGTATCTCCGAATCCCACCCTCTCTTTCACTCCCTCACCAATTCAGTTCCCCACTATACCAGCTCCCTCCCCCCCCCCCCCCCCCCTCTCTCTCTCTATCCACTAAATCTTCCTTTCTCTCTGTGTTTCCTATCTCTCCAACTCTATCTCTCCCCCTCTCTCTCCCTCTCTCCCTCTCTCTTTTTCGCTCATTAAATTGCTCTCATTTAACTAGACGAGACTACGTGGGCAAGCCAAGCTATTTACTCATTTTTCTTCCTCCAATACGTTGGCATAAATAAAGCATGCACGTAAACATCACAAACGCTTTCCATCCATGATCAATTAGCAAATTACTACATCAATATTTTAAACAATCCGATGTGTGAATTATACAGTTCAACCCGTTATCTTTTACAGTGATATACATGAATAATCTCCTACAGATCAGTGATGTGCAATCATCTGTATGATAAACGAAAAATTAATGACAAAATATCATAAATAAATATAAATCATTTATATAAAGCAGCAAAATTTGCGATGAATTAAAACAACATCATGATTATAGTCGTCAATCAACTACATAATAAGAAATAATATATATCAACTCATCAAAAGGTTTGTGATCGAATCAACAATCCATTCAAAGAAAAAAAGATACACCCTTAAAAATTCCGGGTCAGATTGACCCGGAAAAGAGTCCGTTGGGGCCACACTCCGTTCCGGGTAAAACATGACCAGGAATAGGGTCATGAATGCTTGTTTCTGGGTCACATTTGACTTTATACCGGGTGATTTTTTTACCCGGAACGGAGTGTGGCCCCAACGGAGTCTTCTCCGGGTCAAGTCTGACTCGGAATTTTTAAGAGTGTTACGGGCATTTAAAGTATGTATCAATTAATTAATTGAATTATTGCTTTTCATGTAATTTATGCAAGTACTTTTCACTCCAGTTTAATCATATTAACAATAGTTATTTCCTCCATGTCCTCACAAGTGTCTCATTTCTTATCTTCCTCTGCCTCTCTCTCTCTCTCTCTCTCTCTCTCTCTCACACACACATACACACACACACACTAACACCCACACAGTTCCGCAATGATCTTCCCTTCTCCATCCCATATTTTATTTTGTTCTCTCTTCCAACCCTTCTTTCTCCTTTTCTCTCTGTTTGTATCTCCGAATCCCACCCTCTCTTTCACTCCCTCACTAATCCAGTTCCCATTCTACCAGCCCCCCCCCCCCCCTCCCCTCTCTCTCTCTCTCTCCATCCACTAAATCTTCCCTTCTCTCTGTGTTTCCTATCTCTCCAACTCTTTCTCTTTCCCCCTGAGTCCCCTCTCTCCCTCTCTCTTGTTCGCTCATAAAATTGCTCTCATTTAACTAGACTAGACTACGTGGGCAAGCCAAGCTATTTACTCATTTTTCTTCCTCCAATACGTTGCCATAAATAAAGCTCGTAAACAAATAATTAATACCATGCCGAGTGTCATTGTTATTAAGTGGATAATTATCATGGGAAAATTAGACAAAATTTTTATTCATTTTCATTCTATTGTATGTCTATGCACTGGGACGTTTACGACATAATAACGCGATAGAGTATATTGGTATATTAGCTGCGCTATATAAATTTATCTATTATTGTTATCATTTTTACAAAGTAAGACATATTTAGCTCCTATACATGGCTGCATTATCTTTATCATATCATAAATTATTACTTAACATATCTCTTGTATACTTATCATTCTATATTCGATTTTTCTCGTTCAACTAATCGATCAATACGTTACTTTGATTAGTTTACTTTGACTTTGTTATCGTAATAATAAACAGACGAAAAAAGAACAGCATATTTCATAATCTATAGGCATGATACATTTGTTGTAAAATCAGAAGGAATACTCCGGCATTGCTCAAAGTAAATGGTTATTGCTATTCATCTTGGTGAAGAGCACAATTATGTTAACCTTAAGAATATTAATAACAGGGATTTTAGCAAAATCTACAACAAACATCCCTTTTCCAGACCTGAGTCTAAATTTGGGCATGACTAAACGTGTACTCACCGATAAAACAAGGAGGGAAGCAACCGACCTCATTTTGTAAGCCAACAATCCAAACAACATCAGCAAAATTTAACTCCTCAGCCACCGAATTCGAGTCGTGTCAGTATTTCACATTTCACGTAGTTTGCGAGTACCTTTGAGCGCTTCCGGACCCCGCTTGTGCTGGGGTAGAGCTGGGTTGAAGATTCGGCCGGCTGCTGGTGCTAGACGGCAGCTGAACGAGGATGTCAACAATAAACACGTCCGTAAGGTTTGAGTGCACAAACCATGTATGATGTCAATGTTTGAGTTGCATTGACTCAGCGCTTGTGAAAGAAATAATACGTCACAATTGCAAAGAATTTCGTCACAGTTCACCTAGCAGGTTAAACTATGAAAAAAAAATATGATAAGGTGTTGTCTGTGAAACGCATGCGCAGTGGGCAAGACTTCGCAAACAGCACGATCGCATTTAATACAATCATTTATTATTTTTTAATTCGTTCGTTTGTGTATTTGCTTGATTGTTTGGTTTCTCAGCCACATGACCACATGCCTCCAGAGAGATTTAGTTGTTCTCTGATCATCATTAAATTAAAAACTTATGTAATAAAAGTGAACATGTATACTTATAGGGACCGCAAGAACATGAAGATGCAATTTTGCTCCTCCATAATAATGTTCTCAGTTGGCCGTCAAGAAGATACAAACAGGGGAGCTGCAGGATTTGCCTTTGCCTACTAACTAATTCTGATCGGACCCAGGTTTGGCCCTGTAGGGGACATGTTGCCATATAGCCCGTGTTGAAGTTTAGGAGTGTCTTTCGGATGTAGAATCCAGATGGGGCCCAATTTGCAAACAGTTTATGGGGGCCAAAGTGGACCCCATACATATCATAATGACCATAACTATAAAACTCGGACGGTACCCAAGTGCCAACCCATTTATGAGCACTTTCTAACCCATATGGGCCCAAGATATTTTTCCAGCTGTGATAATTCATTTTGTCGGATCCCATTAACGGTCAGAGCTCCGTCCTTCTCTCCCATATTCGCTTGTTTGTTTGTTTGTTTGTTTGTTTGTTCGTTTGTTCGTTTGTTTGTTTGTTTCTCCCCCTCTCTCTCTATCTCTTTCTCTCTCTCTCTCTCTCTCTCTCTCTCTCTCTCTCTCTCTCTCTCTCTCTCTCTCTCTTCTAAAGTACATAGGATGTAGGAGGTTGCGGAATGAGCCAAGAGTTTTTAGGGGACAAGCAGCATGGGCTTAATACTCGAGAAGAATATCATGCGATAGAAAAATAAGACTAACTTTTGTAAACATAGTAAAAGCAATTCTATCATTGGTACTTCCACCCCTCCCATTTTCGGTGGAATCATTTCTTTGGGAGGAACTGCAGTCCCCAAGCCCTCAAGCCGCCCCCCCCCCCACAAGTACACCCTTGGACTTGGGTATGTTTAGTGGAGCGGATATGATGCGATGACGCTACCTGCCCATCGGGCCATCGCCCTGTCCGTTGAACTCCCATGAGACCGGATATACATGTACATGTATACTCATGACAATTGTCTTTTATACGCGGATATATCACTGGAAGACTGGTGGCGTATCCAGCAGGGGGCAAAGCAGAATATGTGAGCCCCCCCCCCCCTGCACCCCCAACGCCGCCTTTGTGTGCAGAGCTTACTCTCTTCTGCCCAAATGAAACAGTTATTACAAAACTCCTTGCCAGAAAACAAAAATAACAGCAAAAACAAAAACAAAAACAAAGCAAGCAAACAAACAAACAAATAAAAAAACATAAATAACACTAAACATCTTCCTCTGCCTTCTAAGATCCTACCTCACCCCCCTCCCCCCTCCATCTCCCGGATTTATTAATTTTTGTTTTATTACACTACTGATTGGTATCAAGAATCTAGCCAAATCACATGTAAAAGAAAGAAAGGAATAAAGAAAGAAACTAAGAAACAAAGAACGAAAGAAAGAAAGAAAGAAAGAAGGAAGGAAGAAAGAAAGAAAGAAAGAAAGAAAGAAAGAAAGAAATAAAGAAGGAAAGAAAGAAAGAAAGAAAGAAAGAAGGAAAGAAAGAAAGAAAGAAAGAAAGGGTAACTATTTCAACCATACATTTGCCGCGGGCCCATTCTTTAAAATATATCGTTTACCACAGTTGCCAAGACAAATATATTGGACGCTCTTTTGTCAAAACAATATGAATTTCCTTTTCATGAACCCGCTGAATTTCATTTGGAATGTGGGTTTTCATGCAAAGGGTGTATGCTTTCAGGCGTTATTCAAAAGTTTGCTGAAGACGGTGCCTGCACTTTTTTTCAAATTTGCATATGTCAAATGGAAAAAAAAAATTGTCATTAATGTGTCCCCTGTTCCAAAAAAAAAAGTACCATGCTATCTATGTTACAAAGTATACAAACAGGGCGATTTGACGGTACATGTATCATGAGTATTGTGTTCAAATTACCATGGTGTACCATCAATGTATCATGTGTATTGTGTTCAAATTACCATGGTGTACCATCAACGTATCATATGTATTGTGTTCAAATTACCATGGTGTACCATCAAATTACCATGCATAATTTTACCATGGATCCCGTGGTACTTTTTTGCAAGGGGTGTTTACAAAGATATATTTTATAAAATCTTTCTTTGTTATGCTGGTAAACTTTCCGTGATCATCTGTTATTACCAACATAAAGTAGTTTCTAACCTTTCGTGATGCTCTTCTCTTACGAGTACTTTCCAGGTGGTGTCATATTTTTCTAGATATACAAAAAAGTACAAAACGTTTGATTCCGTGATATGCCAGCATATTTCGCAAGGATACGACCTTACTGACACTGAATTTGACTATCACTTCAGCAGGTCAGTTTGTCACGGTCATTTAAAGGTAGTAGCTCACATTGCAAGTGGCACCCAATCTGCACAACAGTTTTACTTTAGATTGCTTTAAGCCATAGAAAAAAAAAAAACATTCGTAAAGTTTTAGATCCAGTACATTCCCGTTTTAGGATTGAGAAGGAAATATGCAACACAAATTTTCTTTTATTTTCTTCGTTTTGTAAAGGCGTCTTCCTGACGCCTTTCAGTTTCAGTTTCAGTTTCAGTTTATTTTCATATTTCACATAAATGATGATGATACATGCATGCAAGTGAGAAATAATACATAAATATACATATGAATAACATCATAAATAAGACGATTCATAATACAAAGGGGGAAATTGGAACATACAAATACGTAGACCTTAATATATTCACCATAAGCTTAAGACAAATTAATTTAAAAAGTGAAATATGAGGGAATCTAATAAAAAGCTGAGCTTATAATTAAAGATTCCCTAGAAGGTTTAAAGAAAAGTCTATGATATTTGCGTGTTATTTTGAAAGATCTATTAAAAAAAAGTACAAGAAAGGAAAAAAAAAAAAAAAGAAAAGGCAAGGTAAACAACAAACAAAACACACACCCCTAAGGAACTAAGGGACTAAGGAGTAAAACCATTTATTGTTTACTTATTCTTTGGAATATTGTTGTAAATTTGATAACATGATAGTTTTACATAAATATCTGTCATTTAAAACTGAAATTGGCTAATTTCTCTTCAAATTCTGAAACAATGTTGTGCAGTTGTGGGATACTACCTTTAACGTTTTTTCAGTATCATGTACGTATAAAGACCTTGCACAGGGAAGCAATGAAGGTGATTGCGAAGGTTGTAAAATACTCATAGTAAGGGTGAAAAATATTTTGTGAGCTTTCTGATTCTTTTTAGTAAAGGTTGAAGATTATACCATAGGCAGGATAGACCAAATTTCCTCTAAAAAGGATTGTTCCGTAATGGTCTAATTATTTGAAAGATGATGAAAATTACCTCTTTTTTTTTCACGTTACTTTTACCTGTTTATGTCACTATAGTCCCATACAAACAGTTTTGTGTGTAGTGACTTTCAACAAGACTGAGTCCGTTTTTTCTATTGTGATTTTCATAATAAAAGAACCTCACTTGATACACCGTTTTCATGTACACCATGATGTACTCTCCCGGTTGTTTTCAATTTCTCAGTCATGTCAGTGGGATAAGCCTGACCAATTCCCAACTGTTTATCTTTGCAATGTGGGGCGTCTTCAGATCGTTTTCTGTCACAACGTTGCTAGAAAAACAAAAGACCCCCTCCCCCCGCTCCCGCAAAAGAAGGGGATAGGAAATTTCCAAATTGTAAGGGCCACGACATTCAGAAACCTCGGGAAATATAATAGACTCGTGGAAAGGGATTTTTTTGAATTGAGAAGATAAAGTTATCGTCTCCTGTCACCCATCCCCCTTTTCCTAGTGACGCTTCCTGTCTTTAGACGTTTTTCTTTAAAAAAAAAATCAATTAAATGTTTATTTTCTTTCCATTGATTTTTGTAAGATTTTACAATCCCTTTTCCCCCCTCAATCATCTTTCACTAACAAATAGCAATGTATGGGAGAAGGTGAGGACCCTGAAGCGAATGTTGGTGGCGGGCACGCCTGAAAGCATGTAATGTTGGAATAAAAGAAGGAAGAGAGGGACAGCACCTTGCAATAAAATACTGGTACCAACCATTACTAGTACAGTACATCCAAAACTGCACGACTACAGAGTAATTTCATCCTTCCATATGGAAAATATGCTGGCACAATAAAAAATTGTATGTTTGTTTTTCTTTTGTTCAGAGTTATATACCTGTAACCCCTAAAAAAATGAGACCAGTATCATAAGCCTCTTTTGTCAAGAACGCTAGAAAATTATACCTTTATGACCTGTTAGAGAAGTTGGCTAATACAAAGGTTTTTACCCACTCATTACTAAATGAGAGTTAGTGATCTCTTGTGGAATAGTCATCAGAAAATCCAGGTTTCGGAAGCCATTTGTTTTTCCCATATTACGTAAACTATTATTCTAGTGCGATTGCCTCCTGTATGTGTTAGAAATAGGAAAAATTTAACCGCCTTTTTGTTTCATGAATATAGAAAAGAAAAATAGAATTAGGTCTGCGCTGTAGTTCTATTTTACAGATAGTCTATCAAGTCTATGGGGTGCAGTAGTCGCTGGCCCCTCTACGGTTTTCTTGCAGGAGGGTCTCACTTATGGAGTGCTTTTCGTGTGAGGGCCAGATGGGGTGTTCTTTCTGTTTATGCCTTGTTGTTTTTGTTTGTTTATTTTTCTTTTCTATTTGTTTTTTTAAGTTCTTTTCTTTTATTTTTGTGTTCATAAGATCCTCGGAGATGGAACACATAGACGTATACTCGAAGAATAAACTTTGACAGTACAACGAGTCTTCCTCAAAAACAGAGTATGTCATGCATATTTCTTTCAAAGCTTTAAGGTGCTTTGACACATGGTGCGACAGTGCATGTCACCACACCTTTTTTTTGTGTACAAGCCTATGGGGTATAGGGCGACAAAAAAATGTCGCCGAGGCAGGACACACTTTTTTTTTTGCTGCCTAGATACACAAAAAATGCGCACCAATCAAATTTCTAAAAAGTTAGCGCCAAAATTGTTGCCATGAGATTGCTTGCGCAAGCGTGCGCAGGTTTTGACAATGCTCTCTTATTGAGAGTTGACGCGTTAATGCGCGTTCATTAGCAAATGTGGTAACACAAAGTCCTACCATGTGTGAAGACGAAACAGTGTGGCGCCACAGTGTGGTACCACACTGTCGCATCATGTGTGAAATCACCTTTAAGCTGTCTTTGGTCTTACGAAAGGGAATTACACGAGAAAAAAATCTATATTTCCCGTATCCGCTTTACTGTGTAAAGTACAGTTTCATGCTAAACGGGATATCGGTTAAGCATGGTACAAAATGCGTACTTTCTGGTTTGGTCAAATAATACACCCCCTTGCCCTGCGGGTTGCCAAAACAGGAAAAATGACATATTTTTCTGAATAATCGAGCTATTGAGAAAATCCTGTAAACCAATTTATTCTCGTGATTTGTATTGTTAGCATTTTTGAATACCCGTAAACATGGTAATTGTTATTATTCTTTGAATATATTTTTCATTGTGTGGTTCCTCTTTGAAAGCTATGGTGATGTTGACGTAGCATTGAACTTTGGTTTATTCACCGAAGTGTACAGCATTCTAAAATGACAGTTACAATAGATTAGATATAGAGTGAAATTTTAATTCTATGTCATATCCCTCAGCACACGTTTCACTGTGAATCACAAAATAGATTAAAACAGTCAATCAAAGAGAGAGAGAGAGAGAGAGAGAGAGACGGTTGAAAATATGATTAAGTCTTCAAATGATCTCTTTTTAAAGAAAATATTACAACTGTACAATCTTATAATGTAAGAACAGTGGTGTTGTAAATTCAGTAAACATATGAATATCGTAGGTATTCAGTAAATAGGTCAACATGTAACAAGTGTTTGTAAACACATCTAGCATGTTTATATGATAATTTGTAGAGATATATAGCCTATTCAACTTTCTTAGAGTTTATAAAAAGCTTGTCCTAGGTAAGTGTGAATGCTATGACAAGAAGTAAAAAAAAAAAAACACATTGTTCAGTGTTAATCCTTTATAGTAATGACTTTCTCATGAAGTACGAAGAGGAGTGTCCCTTGTGAAACCATAGCTTTTGTTATCTGTTTCCGTCATCACTTTAAATTTATCTCTCTACTCTCTATGTAGTTTTCAGAATATCAAAAATATATAGTTATGTTCTTCCTAAGCTTTTATCATTGGATTTCGGGGCTTACTCTTCTTCAGTGTTTCTTTAGAGCATGGTCGACGTTTAAAGTAGTCAGACGGGAGGTTATTTATTTTTGATGTCCCTCGAAATGATAAACATTCCCAGTCACCTGTGATCCTAAAATTATTTATCTTAATCTTATTTATCATATTATAACTTGTAGCAGAATTCTCTCATTTTTCAATTAAAAAATAGCAATGATCGTATACCCAACAACAGAAGGTTATTATTTCATCATTTCAATGAGAGTACATCATTTTCTTTCAGAGGTCAACATTAGGGGACGATGAAGTGTGTGACCTCTCACGAAAAGGGGTTTTGCTTGTTAGTATTTAAAAATCAATAATTTCAGGATCACAGGTGATCAGGAATGTTTATTATATCGAGGGACAGCAATTGTGAATAACGTCCCATCTGACTACTTACACAAACTGTTTGAAAATATGCTATGTACATTGCCAGTCACTTATTTAATAACCTCCCTCAATCTGTTAAAATACAAAACAATCTCCCGGCTTTTATAAAAAGCATCCAACATTATATAGCTTTTCGAGATAGTTGCCGAGATTCCGATCATTATAATATTTTTATGTGCTTTGCATTCATTTTGTTTTAAGTTTGTTTTTGTTCTTTTTGTTTGTATTTAATTCCTCTCGTGATTTCTGTTTCTCTGTTGAAAATTGTATTTATTATTTGTTCATAATTGTCATTATTATTGTCGTTGTTTCTTTGTTTATTTATATCTTTTATATACGGCTTGCTGAAAAACAGCCTGCGGCTGAAAACAATTTTTTTAATCACCGTATTGAAATAAATAAACATACATACATACAAAAGGTATAAAATGGGTTGTCACGTGTGTGACCACTCCACTATGACTGGATTTTTTTTCTTTTGTAAAAAGAAACGGATGCCTTTTTCGTGTCAGAAACTGATGATAAGAAAATAGGATATCAATATACATTCATTGAAAACTGACCTTCTGGCAATGGGCAAAATTGGATGAACTTGTGCTTGTTTGTGTGTGACCATTGTTTCACTTTAAAGAATGGTCCGAAGTACAAACAAATGCCCAGCCATAACCTCTTTATTGAGCAAACAATGATGTTTTCTTAGAATTAGTCATAACTGTTTTTTCTTTCCTTTCTTGGTTTCGTTTGTTTGTTTCTACCGTTAAGGCCTAACTGTATAGAATTGCCGTTTCGATGACTTTTATTTTTAAAGAAAAATAGAAAATGGAAACCAATACCCTGCTTGTAAGGAAATTAAGTAGTATGAAAAAAGGTTGAATAAATATTCTATTTTCAAGCTTAGAATAACTTAATCATGTTGATATCAGCACTTTAAGTAATGTATTCTTTAACTTACGGAATCGAAACATAGGTTGACATTGCTCAGCCTATTGCTCTTGCCATTTTTTTAATACATAGAATGCCAAGTCACACTGAGGCGATATATCTAAATCAGCTACACTCTAAAAAATGATTCAGTCAGAATAGATAAGGGTCAGCTGAGTGCAACTAATATGTCTAGTCAAATATCTTACTATATTCTAGTCAAAACTGACTGTCTTCTAGTCAAAATACGACTAAAATAGTCAAAAACTAGTTAGAAATGACTAAAATAAAAGTTGCAGAACCCAACTGACTCTTTCCTTCAGTCAGTTTTAAACTGAATTGTTCTAAAGAGTGTACTATGAACTCGTTTCTTCGTTCGTTATCTCCTTTATCTCATTCATGAATATAAGCTATGATCATCAAACAGCTGGCTTCAATAGAAGAAGTCGTTTGGGACGTTCTGAATCGTTGCGATTCGCCCAAAGTGGGTCTTTCCTGGTTCGTGCTCCATTCCACATTTTGTGGTATATCGTGCAGATTGTTTGATTCGCTGATGCGTCACTGAATGGTTGAAGGCATTGGCGGTTTTCATTATGATATCTAGTTGGATAGCATAAACTAGTGTGTAAATATGTAATTATTATTATTCAAGTGATTAATGATTTGTATAAGTTATAGTCCTTAAATTATGCGGTAGTTTAAGTTTACGTATTTTATCATAACGCCTTAGAGAGGATTTCTGATTAAGCGCTATTTGAGATCCTGACTTATTAATTATCATTATTATTATCATTATATTAAGGCCTGAAAGTAAATCATGTACACTCTTAGAAAAATGTGCCAGTTATAGAATCCTTTTTCTCCCCGTATTTAGAATCTCCAGAAAAGGGGGGTTCTATAACGGTTCTTTATCATTTAAAGAACTCCCAAAAGGTTACTTGTACAAGCAATAATGGTTCAAACGACTCCTTTATGGCCTTTGAGGGAACCTTTATGGCCTGTTAAAGGTTCTTTGAAGAACCTTTTATAAGGTTTCATTAATGTAGGAGAAGAAAAGGTTCTAAGGCACATTTTTTTTTGGGGGGGGGGGGAAGTTATACTCTGGATATAACCCCATCAGCATTATGAGTGCTCTTATTGAGGCTCCTGCAGTCACTGATACCCCAGCTTATCCAAGTATACACCTGTGTCGAGAGGGGCACAACAAGGGCAAAACACCTTGTTCAACGATCCGGGAACGAATCCAGAACCTGTCGTACTAGAGGCGTCACCAACAGCCCACAGCGCTCCCACTGCAGTGCAGAAGAAAATATGACGTGTTCTATCTTTGTGGTTTGGTTAACCGATTCGCCTCCAGTATAAACGGGACCTTCTTTGGCACTTGGCACAATGACTTCCTTCCTTCACCACCCATTTTTATATTTTTCTTCCACTTATATTATGAAGAGCTTTCTTCCAAAAGGCGCTAAATCAATTTTGGTAACTTGAGAGAAAAATGCATTTCTTTGTCCCAAGTTTGTACACGTGTCAATGGAAAATTAAAATTACAGAGCACTATCTCGTCTGTATTTCTTGATAACTTTACCTTAACATTCTATTCATAGCAAAATACTCCAGCTGATAAGTAACACAATGATGTTAATAACCCAACTTTGATTTAAAAAAATAAAAATAAAAAACTGGATATAGCGCCTTCTGGAAGCAAGTTGATTATAGTTCACAAAATGTGTTTTTTTAGTTCCTTCCGCAGTTATGATGTCATTTTGGTCATAGTTTGACTTCAGCATGTAATGCAAAAAAAATCTTGTATATTTCATTAAATGTAAGATTCTTTGTTGTTGAGACATGATGAAAACGATGTAGTTGAAGCAATCAAGATCTTTGAATTTTTAAAGTAAAATTCATAAAAGTTCATATGCAGACCTTGATATTGAATTACGTTTAGCTCTGTTGGTTTGTTGTTTTGTTCTCTTCTTGTTTGTGGTTTTTGGTTATTCTTTTGTTTGTGTTTTGTTTGTATTGCTTTGTTTTGACTCATCGTTAATGCCCTTGACCAGGCCCCGTCACACAAAGCTTAGCAATCGATAGTAGATTAATTTTTACAATAGATTGCATTGATCACTATGTGAAATCAATCGTAAAATTCAATCGTTCGATCAATCGCGAAACTTTGTGTTACGGGGGCCAATCCTGTATGGTAGTGAATCGCAGACAAAATAGTGAAATTCACCTGAACACACTATGCGCAAAAGTCAGTTTGCCTAATATGATCCCAAACATTTTAAGGATTCAAGCACAACTCGTCCACTTCATTTTGACCCTGAATATATTCAAAAAGTCCTTTAACTGTCAAATCCAAACTCCATACTTTCAAAGACATTGTATCCATTATTTAAACACGAGCTCGATTTGGTATTTCACTGGAATGGGGCGGCAATCAAAACCCCTAGCGCAACGTCAAAATCAATTCGTTACTTGACTCGTCAAAGGTGTAAACGAATGCCACTGTCTGAGAAAACGAGAACGAGAGAGGTATTAAACCTTCAGAAATCATGCTCTACGTCATAAAGCAGATATCTGTTGCCGCCCTATTCCTCCTAATTTGGTGGCTATTTTGAAGAATGGAATGTGTAAGATATGTAGTTGTCTTCTATTATTATTTGCAATGATATCATCATTTTCACTAGGAAAAAAAATGAAAGTATTGATACGCTGACTGTATCCGTAATAGTGATATGATGCTGTTGTTAATGAAAGAAGCAGAGAATGGATTCAGGCTATTTTTTGCATACCAATGAGAGAGAAAGCGATCGGAATGATGACCAACGCAGATTGAGATTCATAATTAGAAAACCTTTATTAATTTTCTGAATGTAAGTGATATCAAAACAATACTCCAAAATCATCCTTTTTTAATGTAATCATATAAGTCTTTTCTGAAGAAAAAAGATGAATAACAAAAGTTAATATTTTCCCTCTAGTGTCGTTATTTAACTGGGGTTCATCTTCCTCCAGTCAAAAGTAGCTCGTTCCTTTGACAGAAATGATAGCCAAAGGCCATCGCGCAGGTCTTCGACCCGATATTGGAACAATCGCATTCTGAATTAAATATGATAGCTTTAAACATGTATCCTAGTTGAGGTTCGGAATAATGATAGGATTTCGGTTTACTGGAACCATTTTAATCGCAGTAGAGAGGGCCAAATCGTCTTCAATTCGTAGCCAATCGCAAGACTGCTATGACTTCACTACGATTCGGAATGGAATGCTCTTTTTCTTCCCTCACATAGGCTATAGGGCTCGCATTAATCCGAATCATCGATTTAGTATTCATACGACTATTCAGAATTTCAGTCATTCAGATTCATGTTTGAAAGTTCATAATTATCAAATGCTAAAACCAGTGCTTCCTAAATTCGGATCACCAACAGAATGTAAAGTGTGCTGTGGGCTGTATAAGAGCTTTACA
>CM057159.1:8634600-8760559 GCA_029962745.1 Echinometra lucunter | reverse complement strand
AGGAAGAAAATATATTTTAATTAGTCAGTTAGTAAAAATTCTGAGTATCTATCATAAACAACCATCATATTTTAGAATTCCTATTTGAAAATGCTACTGAAAACAAATTAGTGGTTACTTTTGGCTCGCTCGCTTCGCTCGCTCGTCAAAATCTTAGGATTTCTATTCGAAAATGTGATTAAAATCGAGAAAAGTGGTTATTTTTGGCTCGCTCGCTTCGCTCGCTCGCAAAATAGATATCAAAATGTGTGTGAGAGGGGAAAAAAATCGTTAAAATTTTTTTCATCACCCACTCCTCAAATCGGATTTACGCCGGTGGAGCACTACCGTCCTCCTAAAATGCAGTCGTAGCTACGCCACAGATTCTAGAAATAGACTAGTTACCGGGAAATTTTGGGCTCTGCCCCCCCCCCTGATAACAGGTACCTGTTACGCCCCTGCCCCCCCCCCCCCAATTTGTACAATCATCTTTCACTAACTAATAGCAATGTACGGGAGAAGGTGAGGACCCTGAAGCGAATGTTTGTGGCGGACACGCCTGAAAGCATGTAATGTTAGAATAAAAGAAGGAAGAAAGGGGCAGCACCTTGCAATAAAATACTGGTACCAACCATTACTAGTACAGTACATTCAAAACTGCGAGACTACAGAGCAGTCTTATCCTCCCATATGGAAAATATGCTGGCACAATAAAAAATTGTATGTTTGTTTTTCTTTTGTTCAGAGTTATAAACCTGTAAACCCCTAAAGAAATGAGGCCAGTATCATAAGCTTCTTTTGTCAAGAACGCTAGAAAATTATACCTTTATGACATGTAAGAGAAGTTGGCTGATACAAATGCTTTTACCCACTCATTACTAAACGAGAGTAAGTGATCTCTTGTGGAATAGTCATCAGAAAATCCAGGTTTCGGAAGCCATTTGTTTTTCCCATATCACGTAAACTATTATTCAAGTGCGATTGCCACCTCTATGTGTTCGAAATAGGAAAAATTTAGCCGCCTTTTTGTTTCATTAATATAAAAAAGAAAAATATAATTAGATCTGCGCTGTAGTTCTATTTTACAGATAGTCTATCATGTCTATGGGGTGCAGGAGTCGCTAGCCCCTCTATTGTTTTCTTGCAGGAGGGGTCTCACTTATGGAGTGCTTTTCGTGGGAGGGCCAGATGGGGTGTTCTTTCTGTTTATGCCTTGTTGTTTTTGTTTGTTTGTTTTTGTTTGTTTATTTTTATTTTCTATTTGTTTTTTAAAGTTCTTTTCTTTTGTTTTTGTGTTCATAAGATCCTCGGAGATGGAACACATAGACGTATACTCGAAGAATAAACTTTGACAGTACAACGAGTCTTCCTCAAAAACAGAGTATGTCATGCATATTTCTTTCAAAGCTTTAAGGTGCTTTCACACAAGGTGCGACAGTGCGTGTCACCACACTTTGTTGTGTACAAGCCTATGGGGTATAGGGCGACAAAAAATGTCGCCGAGGCAGGACACACTTTTTTTTGCTGCCTAGATACACAAAAAATGCGCACCAATCAAATTTCTAAAAAGTTAGCGCCAAAATTGTTGCCATGAGATTGCTTGCACAAGCGTGCGCAGGTTTTGACAATGTGCTCTCTTATTGAGTTGACGCGTTAATGCGCGTCATTAGCAAATGTGGTAACACAAAGTCCTACCATGTGTGAAGACGAAACAGTGTGGCGCCACAGTGTGGTACCACACTGTCGCATCATGTGTGAAATCACCTTTAAGCTGTCTTTGGTCTTACGAAAGGGAATTACACGAGAAAAAAATCTATATTTCCCGTATCCGCTTTACTGTGTAAAGTACAGTTTCTTCACGGTATTGCCTTACCATCATGCTAAACGGGATATCGGTTAAGCATGGTACAAAATGCGTACTTTCTGGTTTTGTCAAATAATACACCCCCTTGTCCTGCGGGTTGCCAAAACAGGAAAAATGACATATTTTTTCTGAATAATCGAGCTACTGAGAAAATCCTGTAAACCAATTTATTCTCGTGATTTGTATTGTTAGCATTTTTGAATACCCGTAAACATGGTAATTGTTATTATTCTTTGAATATATTTTTCATTTTGTGGTTCCTCTTTGAAAGCTATGGTGATGTTGACGTAGCATTGAACTTTGGTTTATTCACCGAAGTGTACAGCATTCTTAAATGACAATAGATTAGATATAGAGTGAAATTTTAATTCTATGTCATATCCCTCAGCACACGTTTCACTGTGAATCACAAAATAGATTAAAACAGTCAATCAAAGAGAGAGAGAGAGAGAGAGACGGTTGAAAATATGATTAAGTCTTCAAATGATCTCTTTTTAAAGAAAATATTACAACTGTACAATCTTATAATGTAAGAACAGTGGTGTTGTAAATTCAGTAAACATATGAATATCGTAGGTATTCAATAAATAGGTCAACATGTAACAAGTGTTTGTAAACACATCTAGCATGTTTATATGATAATTTGTAGAGATATATAGCCTATTCAACTTTCTTAGAGTTTATAAAAAGCTTGTCCTAGGTAAGTGTGAATGCTATGACAAGAAGTAAAAAAAAAAACACATCAAGTTATTGTTCAGTGTTAATCCTTTATAGTAATGACTTTCTCATGAAGTACGAAGAGGAGTGTCCCTTGTGAAACCATAGCTTTTGTTATCTGTTTCCGTCATCACTTTAAATTTATCTCTCTACTCTCTATGTAGTTTTCAGAATATCAAAAATATATAGTTATGTTCTTCCTAAGCTTTTATCATTGGATTTCGGGGCTTACTCTTCTTCAGTGTTTCTTTAGAGCATGGTCGAGGTTTAAAGTAGTCAGACGGGAGGTTATTTATTTTTGATGTCCCTCGAAATGATAAACATTCCCAGTCACCTGTGATCCTAAAATTATTTATCTTAATCTTATTTATCATATTATAACTTGTAGCAGAATTCTCTCATTTTTCAATTAAAAAATAGCAATGATCGTATACCCCAACAAACAGAAGGTTATTATTTCATCATTTCAATGAGAGTACATCATTTTCTTTCAGAGGTCAACATAAGGGGACGATGAAGTGTGTGACCTCTCACGAAAAGGGGTTTTGCTTGTTAGTATTTAAAAATCAATAATTTCAGGATCACAGGTGATCAGGAATGTTTATTATATCGAGGGACAGCAATTGTGAATAACGTCCCATCTGACTACTTACACAAACTGTTTGAAAATATGCTATGTACATTGCCAGTCACTTATTTAATAACCTCCCTCAATCTGTTAAAATACAAAACAATCTCCCGGCTTTTATAAAAAGCATCCAACATTATATAGCTTTTCGAGATAGTTGCCGAGATTCCGATCATTATAATATTTTTATGTGCTTTGCATTCATTTTGTTTTAGTTTTTTTTTTTGTTCTTTTTGTTTGTATTTAATTCCTCTCGTGATTTCTGTTTCTCTGTTGAAAATTTGTATTTATTATTTGTTCATAATTTGTCATTATTATTGTCGTTGTTTCTTTGTTTATTTATATCTTTTATATACGGACTTGCTGAAAAACAGCCTTGCGGCTGAAAACAATTTTTTTTTAATCACCGTATTGAAATAAATAAAACATACATACATACAAAAGTATAAAATGGGTTGGTCACGTGTGTGACCACTCCACTATGACTGGATTTTTTTTTCTTTTGTAAAAAGAAACGGATGCCTTTTTCGTGTCAGAAACTGATGATATGAAATAGATATCAATATACATTATTGAAAACTGACCTTCTGGCAATGGGCAAAATTGGATGAACTTGTGCTTGTTTGTGTGTGACCATTTGTTTCACTTTAAAGAATGGTCCGAAAGTACAAACAAATGCCCAGCCATAACCTCTTTATTGAGCAAACAAGGATGTTTTCTTAGAATTAGTCATAACTGTTTTTTCTTTCCCTTCTCGGTTTCGTTTGTTTGTTTCTACCGTTTAGGCCTAACTGTATAGAATTGCCCTTTCGATGACTTTTATTTTTAAAGAAAAAATAGAAAATGGAAACCAATACCCTGCTTGTAAGGAAATTAAGTAGTTGAATAAATATTATATTTTCAAGCTTAGAATAACTTAATCATGTTGATATCAGGCACTTTAAGTAATGTATTCTTTAACTTACGGAATCGAAACATAGGTTGACATTGCTCAGCCCTATTGTTCTTGTCATTTTTTAATACATAGAATGCCCAAGTCACACTGAGGCGATATATCTAAATCACGCTACACTCTAAAAATGATTCAGTCAGAATAGATAAAGGGTCAGCTGAGTGCAACTAATATGTCTAGTCAAATATCTTACTATATTCTAGTCAAAACTGACTGTCTTCTAGTCAAAATACGACTAAAATAGTCAAAACATAGTCAGAAATGACTAAAATAAAAGTTGCACCAACTGACTCTTTCCTTCAGTCAGTTTCAACTGAATTGTTCTAAGAGTGTACTATGAACTCGTTTTCTTCGTTTTTTTTATCTCATTTATCTTCATAAAATATAAGCTATGATCATCAAACAGCTGGCATTCAAATAGAAGAATCGTTTGGGACGTTCTGAATCGTTGCGATTCGCCAAGAAGTAGGTCTTTCTGGTTCGTGGTCCATCCCACATTTGTGGTATATCGTGCAGATTGTGTTGATTCGCTGATGCGTCACTGAATGGTTGAAGGCATTGCGGTTTCATTATGATATCTAGTTGGACAGCATAAACTAGTGTGTAACTATGTAATTATTATTATTCAAGTGATTAATAATTTGTATAGATTATAGTACTTGAATTATGCGGTAGTTTAAGTTTACGTATTTTATCATAACGCTTAGAGAGGATTTCTGATTAAAGCGCTATTTGAATCCTGACTTATTATTATCATTATTATTAAGGCTGAAAAAAGTAATCATGTACACTCTTAGAAAAATGTGCCAGTTATAGAATCCTTTTTTCCCCGTATTTAGAATCTCCAGAAAAGGGGGTTGTATAACGGGTTCTTTATCATTTAAAGAACTCCCAAAAGGTTACTT
The DNA here is from genome assembly GCA_029962745.1 of Echinometra lucunter. Lineage (NCBI taxonomy): Eukaryota > Metazoa > Echinodermata > Echinoidea > Camarodonta > Echinometridae > Echinometra > Echinometra lucunter. The sequence continues at coordinate 8,755,514 of CM057159.1, read as the reverse complement.
GTAATAATAATAATAATATACAGTTCTTGTATAGCGCATATCACATTATGATATAACGTCTCTATGCGCTTCCAAAGGACTTGGATTGTACACCCAATAATGGTTCAAACGACTCCTTTATGGCCTTTGGGGGAACCTTTATGACCTGTTAAAGGTTTTTGAAGAACCTTTTATAAAGTTTCACTAATGTAGGAGAAGAAAAGGTTCTAAGGCACGTTTTTTTTTTTTTTTTTTTTTTTTTGGGGGGGGGGGGGGGGGGGTTATACTTTGGATATAACACCGACTGCATTATGAGTGCTCTTCCTGCGGCTCCTGCAGTCATTGTTACCCCAGCTTATCCAAGTATACACCTGTGTCGAGAGGGGCACAATAAGGGCAAAACACCTTCTTCAACGATCCGGGAACGAATCCAGAACCTGTCGTACTAGAGGCGTCACCAACAGCTCACAGAACTCCCACTGCAGTGCAGAAGAAATCATGACGTGTTCTATCTTCGTGGTTTGGTTAACCGATTCGCCTCCAGTATAAACGGGACCTTCTTTGGCACTTGGCACAATGACTTCCTTCCTTCACCACCCATTTTTATATTTTTCTTCCACTTATATTATGAAGAGCTTTCTTCCAAAAGGCGCTAAATCAATTTTGGTAATTTGAGAGAAAAATGAATTTCTTTGTCCCAAGTTTGTACACGTGTCAATGGAAAATTAAAATTACAGAGCACTATCTCGTCTGTATTTCTTGATAACTTTACCTCAAAATTCTATTCATAGCAAAATACTCCAGCTGATAAGTAGCACAATGACGTTAATAATCCAACTTTGATTTAAAAAAATAAAAAAAATAAAAACTGGATATAGCGCCTTCTGAAAGCAAGTTGATTATAGTTCACAAAATGTGGTTTTTAGTTCTTTACGCAGTTATGATGTCATTATGGTCATAGTTTGACTTCAGCATGTAATGTAAAAAAAAATCTTGTATATTTCATTAAATGTAAGGTTTTTTTTATTGTTGAGACATAATGAAAATGATGTAATTGAAGCAATCAAGATTGTGATGTGATATGAAATAATTTTTGAAGTAAAATTTATAAAAGTTCATATGCAGACCTTGATATTGAATTACGTTTAGCTCTGTTGGTTTGTTGTTTTGTTCTCTTCTTGTTTGTGGTTTTTGGTTGTTCTTTTTGTTTGTGTTTTGTTTGTATTGCTTTGTTTTTGACTCATCGTCAATGCCCTTGACCAGGGCCCCGTCACACAAAGCTTAGCAATCGATAGTAGATTAATTTTTTTACAATAGATTGCATTGATCACTATGTGAAATCAATCGTAAAATTCAATCGTTCGATCAATCGCGAAGCTTTGTGTTACGGGGGCCAGATCGCTGTATGGTAGTGAATCGCAGACAAAATAGTGAAATTCACCTTGAACACACTATGCGCAAAAGTCAGTTTGCCTAATATGATCCCAAACATTTTAGGATTCAAGCACAACTCAGTCCATTTCATTTTGACCTGAAATATATTCAAAAAGTCCTTTAACTGTCAAAATCCAAACTCCATACTTTCAAAGACATTGTATCCATTATTCAAACACGAGCTCGATTTGGTATTTCACTGGAATGGGGCGGCAATCAAAACCCCTAGCGGCAACGTCAAAATCAATTCGTTACTGACTCGTCAAAGGTGTAAACGAATGCCACTGGTCCGAGAAAACGAGAACGAGAGAGATATTAAACCTTCAGAAATCATGCTCTACGTCATAAAGCAGATATTTGTTGCCGCCCTAATTCCTCCTAGTTTGGTGGCTATTTTTGAAGAATGGAATATGTAAGATATGTAGTTGTCTTCTATTATTATTTGCAATGATATCATCATTTTCACTAGGAAAAAAAATGAAAGTATTGATATGCTGACTGTATCCGTAATGGTGATATGATGCTGTTGTTAATGAAAGAAGCAGAGAATGGATTCAGGACTATTTTTTGCATACCAATTGAGATTCATAATTAGAAAACCTTTATTTCTTGAATGCAAGTGATATCAAAACAATACTCCAAAATCATCCTTTTTTAATGTAATCATATAAGTCTTTTCTGAAGAAAAAATATGAATAACAGAAAGTTAATATTTCCCCTCTAGTGTCGTTATTTAACTGGGGTTTCATCTTCCTCCAGTCAAAAGTAGCTCGTTCCTTTGACAGAAATGATAGCCTAAAGGCCATCGCGCAGGCCTTCGACCCGATATCGGAACAGATCGCATTCTGAATTAAATATGATAGTTTAAACAAGTATCCTAGTTGAGGTTCGGAATAGTGATAGGATTTCGGTTTACTGGAATCATTTTAATCGCAGTGAAGGCCAAATCGTCTTCAATTCGTAGCCAATCGCAAGACTGCTATGACTTCACTACGATTCGGAATGGAATGCTCTTTTCTTCCTTCACATAGGCTATAGGGCTCGCATTAATCCGAATCATCGATTTTAGTATTCATACGATTATTCAGAACTTCAGTCATTCAGATTCATGTTTGAAAGTTCATAATTATGAAATGCTAAAACAAGTGTTTCCCAAATCGGATCACCAACAGAATGTAAAGTGTGCTGTGGGCTGTATAAGAGCTTTACATACCAGTGCGAGAGCAACAGATCAGATGGATGATCAGACTTATCAATACTAAAATAAGCCAAAGTTAAAGAAGCCTTCAGGATTTCAGTTAAAGAATCATATTCTCACAAAATAATAAAAGGCATAATCAGCCACTTCAAAACAAACGTTTTATATACTTTCTATGCTCATTTGGAGATCTAAACACTGGAAACAGAAGAAATCTTTTCATAAAACTACACAAATCATTAAAATCATAATAAAAACCTCCGTAAATATGCCGTAGGATGCTAATGGTCACTGTAATGTAGAATTCTTCCGAGTTTGTATTACATTTTCACAGGATTAGAAGTTTTAACTCATGACACTAATATGCACGAAGGTATTTGATAGGAGCAATTAAATTTTACCCCTTTCAGACAGATCTTCAACCGTGCAATATCATGAATATGCAGGAAGTATTTCAAAGCAATTTCATTCGTAATTCACTAATCGTAAAATTCTCTAGAGTAATATTCTAATTAATAAAGACTTCAAAATATTAAAGCCATAGGCCTGTATTCACATAGGATGTATTAAGTTAAACCACGATTTAAAATCAGTGGTCTAACTATGGGTAGCCAAATGTAACACAAATCTCTGACAGCTGATGTTCGTTTTATCAGCATTTTCGGTACTCAAACTATTAAAATGCCTGGGAATGATAAGTACAATAGTTTTCTTGACCATTAAAGCATTAGGCCTAGGGCCCGTAACACCAAAGTTTGCAGTCAATCGCAAATTGAAAACAACCACTCTGATTGGTCCAGGGTCACCTTTTTTGAACGAGATGTGCATGAAACAATGGTCTTGATTGGCTGTTACAACCTCGCGATTAATTGCAAATCTTTGTGTTCCGGGGCCCAGAAGCCTAGTAAACATAAGGAACATAACAGCATAGACAAAGTTTGGCCACCCATAGTTAAACCACAGATTTAACCATGGTTTCACGTAGTACACCTTTGTGAATACGGGCCTTAATGTTTTCCTGAGGCCCAGAGTTCCTAGACGACACTACTAATATGCTTTGCTCGGTAATGCCTTTTGCATATCTTCGGGAAGGTGGCTAAAGTCGTAAAAGAGCTGACAGGTCATTCTCGGGCATTTCAGACTTTCGCGGGAGCACTCGACCTCGAATCGGGACACGTTCGTATTTGCGCTGTCCTTCATCACGCGCTCCTTCCCGCCGGGGATCTCGACCTTGAGTTCATCGATGAAGTACGCGAAGAGCTCCTTGAAGAGGAGACCGTGTCCGACGACGAGCACGTGTACGAGGTCACCATTGGTCGACGTTGTCGTCGCCTCTTCTTCGAGCTGCTTATTGCAGATGTCGTGGAAGACTTTCACGATTCGTTCACGTGCCTGCGGTTTAAAGTGAAAGGAAATTTTATTCTATTTCGTTGAGAAGAACGAGAAGAATGACTTTAATCAGTTAATATCAGTACTGCATTTTCCTCCACTGTATTATGAATATTCAGTTAGTAAGTTAGTTATTTGTTTATTTATTTATTTATTTTGGAGGGGGTACTGTTTTGTTCTGTACTTAAATTTTTCGTGATGTGACACAACGTATAAGCCTCGGATCTAACCCCTCCCTCCCCCCCCCCCCCTCCTACTAGCCAGCAGAGCAAAATTAATACTAGTAGGTGATATTTCAGAGTGTTTTTTTTTAAATCCTAATACTCATGACCTAATGACACTTGCATATCTAACACTTCTTAAACTTCTCGTTTCAAAAGAACCGTCACCCCGGCAATGATTGTATTGGGCCGATGCGTCACGAAGTCATTTTATTTTTCATACGTCTTCAATGTGCTCCTATGCTTGATCATTATCTTTGTGATAAAAGCAAGACACTTGACTTGATCTGGGGGGGGGGGGGGGGGGAGAGCACACCTTTAAAATCCTTACATTGACATGTAAACATCTTATCCTATATCTCCGGAAACTGCCGAATACTTACGAACTGAAAAGATTCGCCACCCTCCGGAATATGCGTGCGAAAAGTATAACCCTCACAAAGTAGATAAGCTCTGTACTCGGATATCTCAAGCCCTTCTTTGTCTCCGAAGCTCTAGAATTCAAATTGAGAGAAAAAAAAAATACAACTTTATATAGCTACTGTATTGACTCTGTCTCAATTTAATACAACAGTCACTGCCTCCACTTAAGTTTTAACAAGTTGCCTTTCACTGAGAGTGCGTTGGTTCTCAGGCGAAATTTGACAATTGAACTGAAATGAATTCGGTCTTGGATGTGGGAGTTGATGAGGAATAATAATTGATTTCCATTAATAAACATGCACATTTGCAGACTAATCACGGTTTTAACAGGTCAAGAAGTGGGCATTTTATAGATAGATATATCATTGAGTCGAACACATTGTTTATGTTTCAAAGGATGATACATGGCTTGATGTGCCATTAGAATTTAATCATCTGTTCGCGATTGCAAAACTCCGCTCATTTTATGAAAACATCAATTAATACAGCACTTACCCGCTCTCTCAAACCGATTTCCTTGATCACGTCGCGTGGGGGCGTCCTTAATGATTTAAGAATGGTGTCGGTTGTCTGTTGTGAAATTAATCAAGGAAAGTGAATAAAGCGGATACTGATGAAAGTGCGTCATTCTCTCCCTTACTCTTATAATTCTGTCTGATTCAAAGTCTATGCTGTTAACCTTTTTTTTTCTTTTGTCACTGTCACCTATACATTCTATTTTTCGTTGAAATAGAGAAATGATTACAACAAATTCAGAGCCTATGGAAGATTAAAACCAAGAAAGAAACGAACTTAAAGATTTCCAAACGATGGATGCCCCCTCAAATCGCCCCCTCTTTCATCAAAAGTGAGATGACAGATAATGTCAATGCATTCAGATTTGCGGGAAAGGTTATTGGTTCGGTAATTAAACTCTCATTTGCAAATTATTGGTGCATGCAATAGCAGTAGAAGCAGGCGTGCCAATCTGTACAATAGGTAACACTATACGCAAATTTCCTTAATTACACGTACATGTATGAATATTCCCTTACTGCAAACTCTAAAACCTCAAGATCCATCCGTCTTATAGAAATAAGCTGTGGAACACTTATGCAATTTGAGTGGCACTTAAGAATCAACAAATATAAATAAAGCAATAGAACAGGGGCTGCGGAACGTTCTTTTGTTGTTGTTGTTGTTGTGGTGTTTTTTTTTTTTAGGGGGGGGGGGGGTTAGTGGGGGGCTGACACCAAAACAGGTGAGGCCTAGGGGACGGAGCCCCCTGAAGCCCTTGGGGTTTTTTTTATGGTTTTGCGAGCCTATGAGCAATTTAGATAGTAAGTTTTACAATGATATTTTTCTTTTTCCTTTCCTTTTTTTTTCTTTTTCTTTTTTATTTCTATCCGCGGCCAATATCCTTTACTTTCGTAATAGCCTTTTCAATCAAAATTCATTAGACTGAGGAAGATAATTAGGAGCTCTGTACCGCATTTCGTACCTCTTTATTACATACTGTAGGACTGACCCCCCCCCCAAAAAAAAAAACAAAAAACAAAAAACAAACAAACAAACAAACAAACAAAACTAAACTAAACTGAACTAAAACAAAAACCAAAACAAAACAACCAAACCAATCCGTGAGGCTTTAATCAGGCCGACTAAATAGAAGAATCATATTTCAATAATTTCAATAATACCAAACCTTTGGGTTATCACGAAATATGAAAAGATTGGATATTTATCTATCCTTCTCACTTTTTTTTATTCAACCTTCTTTCAAGAAAATTGCCATTTCATAATTTCAATTAATGAAACTATAGGGCTTTGAATCTGGCTACAAAGACGGCGCAGACCATGAATTTTCTTAGACATCGTCGGATTCAGGAGAAAGGTCTTCTTACCTGCGTGGCTCGTAAAAGGTCGCTCGTGTAGACGTAGTCGAATCTTTCATTCGCCAAACGAGCGCTCAGACTCTCGGCTTGAAGGACGCCATCTTCCGACAGCGGAGGGTTAGACTGGCCTGAGATGGCAGTTGACAATGTACACAAAATGATGAGTCAATAAGGCAGTTACGGAAAAAGTAATGAAGACATTTTGCGTTTGAAGCATTGAAATAAGATCCGACTTTTCTAGTTTTAAACGATATCATTACAAATGAATTTTCTTTCCAGAAGGCAGAAACAAACGCAACTTAGGTTAGAAAACAGAGAAAACCGTATTGAGAAGAACAATTAGTGTGTAGCTGAAACTTTCATAAAACTTATCTACTGCATGAAAAAGTCCCAGCTAAGTTACAGCACTAAAAAGTGAAATAAGATGTTTGATAAGTCGATTACGACATACAGCTAAGTTTTGAGAGTAATCTGTTTTGTACTGGACATTTCATAATAGGAGTTGTTTACTAAAAGAAGAAATCGTATCCAGTGTGTGATGTCAGTCAGCATGTTAGTTATTTTTAATTTCGTTATTTTCATACTTTATTTTTAAAATGAAACTGAAGAAAAATAACATAGTAAACACCTATGAAAAAGTATACATCGCTCTAAACACGTGAGTGATAGCATTGACAATGATTAAATCAACTCGCGTCACTGCTGATGTAACATACACGGGTATGATTCATCATAATTACCGACGCAGCTGACAATATTGTTTTCTCGCAGATGGCAGACTTTCGTTCATTAATCATAACGAGATGTCGAGAGTTGAAAAATAAGTTCTTATCAGCTTAGGTTTTACTCTCTATGGCCCACATTTTGCTGAAATTTAACTCTTTTTTTTGGGGGGGGGGCGTGGTCTATAGTCAAGTTTTAACCCATTCATGACAGGAATTATTTAAAGCCTAAATTGATCAGCTTTTATTCTTCAAATTGGCAACACCAACATTTTTATTTTATTGCTAGATTTTTCTTATAAAACGTCATGTATCTGAAATGAATATATATTGACAGTCAAAAAGTTGCCAATTTGCAGGGGAAAACAGTGATTTTTAACCTTCTATCACATTGCCAATTTAAGGAATTTAATGCTTATTTTCCTTTTAAAAAAATTTCAATATCAAACAACGAATATGGACGCAACCAAAATGGGTACAATTTGTGTAGAATTTTTTGCTCTTTCTGCTCATGTATTTGGTATGATTTTTAGAGCTTTGCATCAAAATATATTAGGCCAAACCACAAAATGTGGACCTCTGTCACGAATGGGTTAAGAGAGAAAGTGATGGAGAGAGGTCTAAGTTTCCTTTCCTATAAACATGACTCTATACCGAGCACTAGGCTTAACTGAATTAGTACTGTTAAACCCGGTGGAAGATAATGATGAAAAGGGCTTTTTTCACTTGTAATCCGCGCTTATAATGCATTGCTAGAGTTGCTCATATAGCGATTAAGCAAATAATTAGTGTTTCTGACTGTGTGTGTGTGTTTTTTTTATTCATAATTATTTCACTAAGTAAATTTGTAACACTTTAACGATCTGATATATGCTATATGAAATTGATATATTGATAACACTTCATGGATTACTGTATATGTATCAATCTTTTGTAACAAAAAATTATATTTGTATAAAAATATATAATTGTGTTGATACTCCATAAAGGAACCCCGTGGAAGGTAAAAAAAAAAAAAAAAAAAAAAATAGATTCGCAGAAAGGAGAGAGAGAGGGGCGTATAATTTTTTTAAAAAAGGTCTTACCTTGAACTAGTTTCTTGTTGTTGTATGTACTTTCTCCGCTGATAAGAGATGAGAATGAGAATAAGCATTTCAAAACCAGTTAATTTGACCTCCACATTATGTGATCTTTTGCGTATAAGAAATGATGGTAACTTGAGGAGAAATGGATATAGGACACCTTTCACAATCTCCCCTTATTCTTGATAACTTGCATTTTGCAGAACTATTATAAAGTTCCCATGGCCCCTCCACACCCACTCTAGGACTAGATTACCTTGGGCTATAATGGTAGCTCGAACCATATCCTTCAACGCAGTCAGTATTAGTAACCATGGTGGACGTCTCCGTCAGGCAGGGAAAGAATTCTCCGTGACTCTTGCAAAGATAGTAGTATACGACACCATGATATACCTATATCTATCTCTCTTGGTTTTATTTCGTAAAAGATTAAACATCAGAGTAACCAGGGTTAACTGGAATAGGGGTTAAGTTAGTTTTAGTAAGGAGTTATTACCAAGTTTTGAGAACTCCTTGGGTTTGTAAATGGTTGAAATTAGAAATTCGGTGAAATGGTGAGCAGCAATTCTCACATGTGTTGTAACAGCGGCAAGGATGCGAGTATACACACAAAAATATTGTAATAGCGGTACTTACTGTCGAACTAGGCTGAGGATAAATTTCACCATGTTGACGAATTTTGATCTTTCCTGCGTTCCTGTAGAGGGGTTAAAATGACGAGGTACAGCTCTTTTCATGTAAGCAGCCGGTTTCACAGTAGATCACACCAATTATGCCCAAGACCAACTACACGTGATTTAAGGGTATGCCGGTGTGATGTCGTGACTACCCGCATAATTTCTATATGATAAACATGATAAAACCCTGCATGATCTTACTTACAGCCGGAAAAATCATACTTGGCACTCCTTACGAAACGTCAAGATCTTATTCATCGTCTAAAACCTTTCATTATTCTACAGTGTTGTACAGTTACTTTTGTCTAAATCTTTAATCAGTTATCTAATATCATCGTAAAATTGACTGTAGGAAAACTTCTATAAAGCGCAAATTAGTATGTCTTTAAAAACTACTTTGATATCATTAATTATATAATCAAAATTATCATCATTATTATAACTGTTATTATGATTATTAGTGTTATAGTTATTACTGTCATCATTATTATTATTGTTATAATTATTATCATTATCATCATCATCATCATCATCATCATCATCATCATCATCATTGTTATCATTGTTATCATTCTTCTTTTCTTCTTCTCCTTCTTCTTCTTCTTCTTCTTCTTCTTCTTCTTCTTCTTCTTCTTCTTCTTATCATTATTATTGTTATCATTGTCATCATCATCATCATCATCATCATCATCATTAATCATTGGCTATTCATGTACCGATCTGATCATCATTGTAACATTCAGTGATGAAATTCGAGGATTATCATTTTCCCTGAATCTCTTAAGTCATGTAAGTTTGTTTGTTTGTTTGTTTGTTTGTTTGGGGTTTTTTTGCGTGTGGGTCGTTCTAGCAATAGGGTATGTATATCAAGAATAAGACTTTCTTATATATATTCCCGGTTTCAGTGACTGCGCCCATAGCAAAGCCGATCAAACAAACGAACAACAACAACAAAAAAGATCCCACACAGAACGTGGTGATACTTCTATGAATTACCATGATCCAAAGGAACTCTATATTCTTAAATATACTGGTATTTTAAAGCAAGTTTTGCGACCAATGTCTCCGATGAAATAATATATACTGGTATTTTCTATTGCAATAAAGATTTTAAGCTGATGATTCAGAAAGTTTTTTAGCGGAGTCTTATTGAGCCCGGGATCTCGTTGCTACCTGTATATATTAGATTTTATGACTTACTTTGCATGCTTTTGTACATACAATGCTGATACAGGCGCCTCGTTATCAGTAGTGTTAACATGGTGAACGAGGTGTCAAGAAATAATAATTTCAGCCCTACTGGCATCAGTTGGCCCTTGTTTGCAGGCACAAACCCTGGTCCGTCGAAACATGATGACAGAGGTCTGAGTAACAGACTAAATGAGGTCAATGGTGATCGTGTACTATTTAGCTGCTGTTGTCACAGCCTTCTTTTTTCGTTGTTTATTAGCAATAAGTCATATTTGACTATTGTCGTCAATGACCATGATGACTTTACTCTCTCTCTCTCTCTCTCTCTCTCTCTCTACCTCTCTCTCTCAATGTATATTATTTGTATACTTTCTCTCTCTCTCTCTCTCCCCCCCTCTCTCTCTCTCTCTCTCTCTCTCTCTCTCTCAATGTATATTATTTGTATACTTTCTGTATTTTATCTTTAGCCGTCATGGCCATAGGCCTTTGACTAGGCTTCTCTCAAAACGCAATGCATTTAAACAATGTCATGTCGGGTCTGTGCCTGCAGACTAAGTTGGTCCCTAAATCGAGGCTATGTGGGCGAGAGAAGATTCAGTAGGCATGGTAGGGAACAATCAACGTTTGGGGGAAAAAAAAATGTTCTTCCCTGTCGATTTGATTTTGATCCATAGCAAGTGTACCCAATGTTCATGTGTGATTTCAAAGATCATCCTTTGTTTGATGTGTCACTGTGTTATTCATTCAATCACTTATCGATCAATAATCAGTCAATTAACCGACTAATCATCCATCCTTACACCAATCAATCCGGCAACCAGGAAAATTTTCAATCAATCATTGGTCAATCTAGGCATTAATCACTAATTCTTACAACTAATCACTTCCTTACCAATCAATCAATAAATTTAATCAATCATTCAATCAGTCAGTCTATCAATCAATCAATCAGTCAATCAAACAATCAATCAATCGGCGATTCAATCAATCAGACATGCAAATAATCACTACCTTGCCACTCAATCAATAAACAGGCAGCTAATAACTTTACGCTGAAATTGATGGATTAATCAAATAGTCAATCAATCATTTAAATCTTAAAAATGTTAGGATTTACTATTTCAACTTAGGCCGTTTCCGCCTTCTATAATTCAATAAAACGAGCAGAAGTTGGTCTAACGGTAATGTCAGCCTTTTGTCCCCGCCTACAAAATGAATCTGATCGGACCCCGGTTCGAGTCCGAGTCACGTCTTTCAGATGGTGACGTTTAATAGAGGTTGGTCCCAGACGTAAATAATCATATCTGACTGATACACGTCTGTAAAAAAAATAATAAATAAATAAATAAATCATATCTTATCCTTTCACCGATCATGCCGAGGATGGCGATAAAACTGACAATATGACGACAATATCTCAATTAAGTCCTAATTAAAATCCTATCATTATTTATGTCCAATACGTGGACATGCAAAAATCATGAAGGAGTCCATTTTACATTCCTTTGATTCATTTCAATCGTGAGCCGAGCATATCATAATTTTCTTGATACTACACAAAAGAGAAAGAGGTATATTACCTCTCATGTTTTTTTTTTCACCTTTTTCCTATTGTTTTTTTACACATGAATGCAAGTCATAATAAACACGTGCAATCCTGCTTTTAGATGTCAAAATAATGACATATTAACCCATTCGTGACATAGGTCCACATTATGTGGTTTGGCCTAATATCTTTTGATGCAAAGCCCTAAAAATCATACCAAATACATGAGCAGAAAGAGCAAAAAATTCTACACAAACTGTGCCCAATTTGGTTTTGTCAATATTCGTTGTTTGATGCTGAAATTTTTTTAAAGGAAAATAAGCATTAAAATCCTTAAATTAGCAATGTGATAGAAAGTTTAAAATCACCGTTTTTCCCTGCAAATTGGCAACTTTTTTACTTCTCATCATAATTTCTGTCAATTTATATTCATTTCAGATACATGACGTTTTATAAGAAAAATATAGCAATGAAATAAAAATGTTGGTGTTGCCCATTTGAAGAATAAAAGCTGATCAAATTAGGCTTTAAATAATTCCTGTCACGAATGGGTTAAGGACAACAAAAAAGAGTCAGCAAAACACATAGAAAAATCGTTTGATAGTTCTTTATATTCGAATGTTCTCCTAAGCACCATATTCACAGTTTTGTTGTCGTTTATCATTTTTTACTCTGACAATATAATTCATCACTGAACTCGTCCCTTCACAAACTAATGTAGGAAAATGGTTAAAATCAATTACATGAGGATGGAGAAGAACTTTGATAGTCCGAGACGAGGCAGACGAAATCTTATTGGATGGACTGATCATGCTGATGGAGTCAACAAGTTTACAGATGCTCCTCTCGCCTCAGCTAATTGTCCGAAAAGAACCCACGTCATCCTCAAGATCACAATGGGTCAGACCTCACGACGACAACTTCAAAGAAGACGATGAAGACGACGGTGACGAAGATCATGGTGGTGGAGAAGATGGTATAGTGATGATGAGGGATGCTAAAATCCTTCACATGGTGTTAGTCTTTTTTTGCTGCTGAAGAAAGGGCAACGACATTTGCTCCTGCGAGAACGACAACTGCTCCTGTCTTAATCTCTCAGAAGACATAGGGTTAGGGTCGTTATAGGAGTTTTGCTTCAGAATAATGTGAGAATCGGGATTAAGGTTAGTGTTAAGTTTGGGGCTAGGTTTTATGTTTGGCTGATGTGCATCAGCGGCATAGATTTCCTGTCCCCTGTGCCCCCCTACCAAAAACCCCAGCAATTAAAACAAAACAAAACAAAACAAAATAGCTTCCTGTGCCCCATACAGAATGGGGGTGTCCCCAGTTCCCCCCCCCCCCCCCCCACTGAAAACATCCTGGTTACGCCGCTGATGTGCGGACTTTCCATGGGGGCATTGTCGCTGGAGCAAACGTCATGGAACTGATGGAAATAAGTACTAATTTCAGCGATATCGATTATTAAATTTCCTTTACAACATTTACAGAACATCATAAGAAATGCACTTCCTAGCAAATCTTCTTAAACAAATACGAAAGTGTTGATAGCCTCCATTTAAAAGGCGAAGTTTCACAATTCAACATCATGGAAACGTTAAAATGAAATAATTTATTTACTTTGAACTCAGCTACTTCTATGGATGCATATGCACGACCTGGCCTTTCGAAATACTTGTTTTTAATCAAGTCTCAAACATTAGTTTCAAAACTTAAATGAATATGGATAGTCACAACAAAAATAGCATGGCCAAATGTCCAATTATTTATCTTTGTTACCATGGTTACACAAGGGATATCAAGTGGCGTGAATGTATGTAGGATGCAATAATTAACTCACTAGGGAGTCGCTTGACGCATAACATAATTTTGTTAAAGAAAAAAAAAAGGTTTATTTCCTCAAATATTAATATTGCCAACATGTTTTTTTTAAAATAAACGTGAAGTGAAGTTGCTTTTCAAAGTAGTTCACATACTACCAATCTCAAATTTATTGTATCGCAAATTACTCGAAGAGATACAAATCGTGTTTTCTAAAAACTATACGAGTTATTTACAAAACGTTCCCAAGTTATGCTTCATTGCCAAGTCTGAAAATTTTCAAAATGTGAATGACTTTGTAACCTCTGCATCTGATTAAACAATCTGCCAAAAGCAGTATAGATTTTTCTTGAATATGCTAAAGGTTTAAGCTTCTCAAATGTCCGTGCTCAATTTGGAAACAATTAACTTTATTTCCTACTCACACATGCTTTGATGAAATAAATCATATGGAATTTATGAATGTGAATGAAACCTGCAAAATTTATTTTGAAAAATATGCCAAATAGCGCATGAAAATAGTAATCATATGAATTTATTCCACACTGCGTTGCCAACTTAGAAAGATTAATCGATTAGCTACATTCAAATTGCTGTATCACAGTACAACATACTGACTTAGAAATATTCCACATAATTTCTGTGATAGTAGCTTTTTCTGCTCATGTGTAACGTATTCTTCCTTGCATTCTAAATCAATAGATAATTCAATAGTGTCTCTAAATAGAGATGAAAATGTACATATTTTCATAAAACATTATTATACAGTAGATTGTTTGCTTTGTTTGTATCTTTTTCAAAGATGGGCGAAATGCATCTTGAAAACTTGACCTTTTTCCAAACAGAGTGAGAGGGAATAAAGCACGAGAATAAATCCGACGGCAGCCTGTACTTAACAGCAAATAAAATTATGTAAAGGAAATTTATTTACGTACAGATACTTTTGTAGCGTATTTAAATGAAAATGTCTTTTTATACGATAGGTTTCGGATCAGCAAACGGACGCCAGTTCTTCGGTTGTGCATCCATACACGCAGCATAATTGACCAATTGGGAGACCACTGCGGTTGATCTTGGCCGATCGCCGAAATCGATTCGAAAAGATGATATCGGTTAGACTTGGGCGCACTCGCTCTGCTCCTAGCTGGGCGACTTCGTACAATCCGATGGGTAGATCTGCACAAATAATTGAAAGAAAGTGACTGGAGTGAGTCTAATATGAAAACGAACGATGTGAAATTTGTAAAATACATATTACAGAATGCCAGATAAAAAAGTGGCACATTTTATCTTTTTACATTCCTTTCAATCAGTCATCTTTAACGGAAATCAAAGAAACAAAACATTTCAGAATAAGAAAATTGTGATTCTGATTATTCATTTCTGAAAACAACATCCTAATATTTGAGACAAGTTAGAAACTATTAGAGATTGTTTCCCTAAAACGATCGAATAATTTTTACATAAAATACATGCACAAGGCTCGAATGTATAAAATGTAAACGATGTATAAAATGTCATCACATTAGAATGTCGATAACAAAAAAAAAATAGTGTGTGCAAGAAAATGTAATCACCAAGGATGCATGAAGAGTGACATGGGATCTTATTAGGAAGATAATTATGTTCCTACGGGCAGTCATTTCAGAAATGTGTCGTTGAGTCACCCCAAGTTTATGGAGACAAACCATGTTGATTTACATATTTCAGATAGAGCCTTGTTGTTCAGGCAGAATAAAAAGATCAATATATTTTAGGAGTCAGACAAAACTTTTTAAAAAAAGAAGAAAAAAATGATTACAGAGCCATCATCGTTCTTTGCAATACAGTATGCTCAGAAGAAATTTGATCTAAATCTGTTTTTCTTAAAGTTATATATTGAGCCTTTATTTTGAGAGCAACACAAATATCCATGTTGAGTACATCGGACAAATAAGTACAACACTATACTATAATATACTATACTAAATAAGTATGGAGGAAAATGACAGGCCTACATTAATGTACTAAATAAGGATATCATGTCTGTATTAAACTGCCATGATAATTAGTAACGTTTGGAACAAAAAATTACCGAATAAACATGATAAAATGGACCTGGCAAGACAGGCCTGCATCCAAGATTACGCTACTCTGCTATTGGTGGTAGTGAAAGAAATATGGTTTGGGTGTGCATGAGATGTTGGCGCGTATTCGTGTGGATAATCATTTTGCGTATGTGAAAAATGATTTATCATTTATAGTGTTGTGGAGAGATGAAGATCATGGCGCGTCCACAAAACAATGACGTCGAAAATTACCATGGTTCACTTTAGATACCCAATTAACAATAATAAAGCCTATGGGCATGCCAAGATTTATACAATTACATTCTTTCCGTAATAACATTTTAAAGAAAATCATTGGGTTTAGGTGCGCTAAAGGGTAACGGCGTAACGTTGACCGAGACATGATGCACTTTGAATACCTAATTAATAAAAGCATCAAAGCCAATTGGCATGACAGGATTTATACACCGCAAACATTCTTTTCGTAATGACATTTTAAAGGGAATAAATAGATGTGGGTGCGCTAAAGGGTAGCGGCGTAGAATTGACCAAGACATTGAGGGGGGTTCTGTATCACGGAATGGGAAGAACCGTGGAATAGGGTGTCTCCGGTCTTTCTATAAGTTCATTGACTAGGAGAGGAAGATGCAGAAGGGGACAGCAACATATTTTATAAGGGGGTGTTTCATTAAGCTTTTCGTAAAGTCACGAATGACTTCACGAACGACTTGAATATGGCAAGCCAAATTGGATTCTCAATCATTATAAATCGCATCAGCTAAGGGTGAAATACGCAGATATAGATTAACTTTACTATCTTTTTAACATTCTTATCTGTTTATTGCGAAGTATATTTTTACCACAATTTAATCAAGATTATGGGAAATGCAGACACACTTTGTTCAAGCGTCAGGTAAAAAAACTTTGGGCATCCCATTTTGGCATTTCCTATTCAAGTCGTTCGTAAAGTCACGCGTAACTTTACGAACAGCTTGATGAAACACCCCACTTTTCTTTCCATCCTATGCCTTTACTTTTTCACGCTTTTCGAAGGGGGCGTTCGCTTCCTGTGTCTACACCACAGAGAGGGGGGTAAGGTGATAAGGCGATGTTGTTGCCATGGAAACGTTGCTCTCTTACCATCTGCTTGTTCGTATCCTGTATCATGTACTGGATATCTGCCTGCCAACGACGAAGAACCGGGGTAGCCGCCTGGGTTGGTCCGTTTCGCCCTGGCGCACTGGTTGAACACCGCCCTCGCAAAATCCAGCCCGCAGTAGCGGACGTACTGTCTCTGCGCCGAAGCTGCCCCAAGGAGTAAAAAGACCGTTGAGATTGCTGCAGCTGCTGCTACGATGTTTGTTGTGTGAGCCATGACTAGGTCGTAAGTGAATAAACAAGATGACAGAAGATTGATTTTTCATATTTAATACGATAAAAATGATAATAATAATGACAGTAATGATTATGATGATAATAATGGTTTCTTATATAGCAATAACAAGCGTTTATAGTAAAAGCTGGCAAAGGGTTCTTTATTTTTTATTTTTTATTTTTTTGCTATGTGCTAGTAAGGTGTACTGCCGAAAAATGGATTATACGAGTTGGTTCATCGTTTACAGAAGCGGATACCGGGTTTGGGAATCGAAGAGGAGCGGGACTGAGCTACGTACGTTAATAGAAAGGCAGTGCTAATTTCATGTGGATGTTGTCCACCTACCCCCTAAACTCATAACTAACGGGGCCAGATCGAAAACCGGCCGGTCCTTGAGCCACAAAGCTATCTTGCTAGCAATCGGGAATGCTTCTCAAACTATCCCTAACCCTATAACCCTAACCCTATAGCTGGGCATAACCTCCTTGTTGGAGTGAAAACGTACTGAACAAGTGCTACTTTCTCTAAATAGGATTTCTCCCCTCCCCTGCAAAGAGTTTCGGTTGGGTACGTCTTCAATTAAATGTGTACAAATTGACATATCAGTAGAATTTGGATGCTCAGGCTAGGTATTGTATGACTGACTTTATAAGAATGTTGCATACTTAATCAAGTTCTTTGCTTCACATTATGGAATCTTCTGCACTATATGGTACCATACCATGCATTCGAATCAAATCGAATGTAAACCCAAAACAAAAAATAAGTTCCCCCTAAACCATATCCCTCTATTTTTTTTCGATCAGGATCCTTGATGAAATCTGAATACAGAATCTTGTAATTACACTTCTCAGCTACATTTCCTGGAAAATTCAGGGCAAACCCTTCATTCACGCTTCAGTGAATACGACAAATATGCAAAATTGTCATTTTTTGAAGTTCACAAGCCTCGTGCCATGACTTTGATGCTGTGATATCGGAAAATACTTTAAGTTTTCTGTGTTTGAAGACATGCAACATAAATTTTATTCGTTATCAAACATGCCAAATGACTTGTGCACCGAATTTCATGCTTGAGTGAGCAAGAGGTGAAAATGGCAAAAACTGCAGTTTTGACATCTTTTGCGCGTTGAAATGGATCAAATGCAGAAGAATTCATGTTTTGGAAGGGTGTTTGCAACTTTTGCAATTGATACCTATCAATTCAATTTAATTGAAAGTTCACGCTCCACTGAGCACGTGGGACTCGAAAAGCTTTTCTTTCACCTATCGACCAAAATTCAATTGCTTAATGTGGTTAATCATCATAAGTCTTCTTGGGGGGTTCCTCTGATTTGATTTTCATCGAAATCCCGATCTCTTACGCTTCAGTGAGCAAAAGAGACAAGAAAATTATGCAAATGAGGAAAAAGTTTAGGGCATTGTCCCTGCTCCGTGCCGCATCGGATACTTAATTTGGTGCAAGATCCTGTTAGTTAATGACCTTCTGAAGATATGTGCTAATTTTCATGAAATAACTCTTAGTAGAATGAACAATAATCATCGATGAAAATAAGCCAACTTTCACTTTTGTTAAAATTCTGCTCCCTAACTGTACATAGTAACAATGGGAGGGGAAATAAAAAGTGAAATCTGGCCTATTTTCATCGGCGATCATTGTTCAATCTACTGCGAGTTTTTTCATGAAATTTGGCACATATCTCCCTGAGGTCACTAACTAAAAGGCTCTTACACCAAATTAATTATCCGATGCGGCACGGAGCAGGGACAACGCCTTAGACTTTCACCTCATTTGCATAATTTTCTCGTCTCATTTGCTCGCTGAAGCGTAAGAGGTCGGGATTTCGACGAAAGTTAAATCAGACGAACTCCCCAAGAAGACTTACGATGATTAACCACATTAAGCAATTGAATTTGGTCGACAGGTGAAAGAAGAGCTTTTCGAGTCCCACGTGCTCATTGAATCATGAACTTTCAATTAAATGCCATGAGATCATTGATACATGTTCACGGTCATGTAGACATGCTAAAAATGTTATCAATAAGATTTTTAGTGCACAAAAATAAGGTAATAATTTCAACATGGTGATATTTTGTTTTTGTTATGTGTTCATTCAACTGTGAATTGATAGGTATCAATTGCAAAAGTTGCAAACACACTTCCCAAACATGAACTCCTCTGCATTTGATCAATTTCACCGCGCAAAAGATGTCATAACTGCAGTTTTTACCATTTTCAGCTCTTGCTCACTCAAGCATGAAATTCGGTGCACAACTCATTTGGCATGTTTGGTAACGAATAAAATTTATGTTGCATGCCTTCAAACGCAGAAAACTTGAAGTATGTTCCGATATTACTGCATCAAACTCATGGCACGAGGCTTGTGAACTTCAAAAAATGACAATTTTGCATATTTGTCGTGTTCACTGAAGCGTGACTGAAGGGTTTGCCCTGAATTTTCCAGTAAATGTAGCTGAGAAGTGTAGCTACAACATGATTCTGCATTCAGATTTCATCAAAGGTTCCTGATCGAAAAAAATACAGAGGTATGTTTTAGGGGGAACTTATTTTTTGTTTTGTGTTTATATATGTATATATATATGCGAAAAAACAAAACGCATGCCATAACACTTAGATTTGAAGAGAAAAATTATTGACAAAATAAGCAGACTGGAATAAAAGACTTATAGCCGTTGAGGAACTTTCAAAACTCTGAGCTGCACGGTCCTGCTATCTGTGTGTGTAATATTGTGTAAATATGAACTATAAAGCAGCATTATGTGCATAAAAGTGACCAGAAATGTGCCAGACGGTTTTTACACCACAGATTGCAGTGTTAGACAAGCATTGCAAATGGCGGAATTCACCGATAGATATCTTGATAATACTATCTTATATTTTAAAACCTTTATATTCCTGGCTGTGTATATATCCTTCTGCAATACAACACAGACATCAAAATTCAACAATTTACCAAATCAGTCCTCAACAAAGTTACCGCATCCTTTTTAGAAAGCTGAGCATTATAATGACTTTTTGGGGGGTAATCTCATGAAATATTAGGCAAAATGCATTTTTACGAAACTAAATTACACTGTGATTACTTTGCCAAAGAAATCATTGATATTCAATTTCAAACTTTCTTTATTTCCTTTTAAATGTTCAACTGAATATGTCACTATCGCTCTCCAACTGTTAGTGCTCGTATCTTAATTCATTACTAATATTTCCCCCTAATATCAAACTTCATTTGAATGGAGATAACAAAATTGAGCGATGTAAAAAAAAAACAAAAAAACTGTGAGAGAAACTTGCGACGGAAATCGAAATTGGTTTTTTCATCAACACCACTCCGTCAAAAAACATGTTTCTATCGACAATCAAAAATTACACCATCAATATTGTAGGCGCCCGCTAGCAAAAATTAGAAGCAAAACAGCGTTCCGTTTTCTTACGATTACGGTTGTCTCAGGTACAACTTAAGGTTGGAAATTGCATCCTTAACCCCCTGACTGGTCAAAAGACACTTCTGTTTTCCCCTTTCTGCAAGCTTGGTCGTGACATAGTAGTATAGTGAAATCATGAGAAATGAAAGGGTTAAAAAGGACACGATTATTTATTCGTGTTTGTCAGCAGGATCGGCATAGGTGATGGAGTATTTAACTTATGCTCGAAGTTTAGAACACCTGTCCTGGGCGCGTCAGACAAGAGAGAGATGGATAGTGGTCATTTGCGCGCCATTCTTCTCAATTCCTGGTGGGGGTGGATGAGTGCACAGGCTGCAGGGAGAAGCATTATCCAGTGGTGAGAATTAATAGACAAATATTTCATCAATGGGCAGTGGGCACATCTGCCGCCCTTGCATAAACCTACTTCGAATTCTGAACCACATAAAGTGCAGAAATTTTATAGATCCGTCTGAAAATGTGTTTACGCCAAATTATTTGTCGAGAATCAATCAAAAATGAATATATCCTGCATTGTCATAACGATCAGGCGTTCATATTTCCTCTTTGCATTGCCTTAAGGAAACGTAAAGGTTGATATGTCAGGGAAACTTAATAACCGTATGACAACCGTCCTGATTGATAGGGTCGATTTCAATGGGTTAATGGGACCAATTGCCAATAGGGACCAACTTGAAACTTGAAATCGTTTATATGATTTCTTCTGTCGTCGAAAATTCATTGTTATTCATTGCTACATTTTTGACATACGAAATAATGATGAAAACCGTATTTTTTGTCGCAGTGGTTACTTTTTAACAAGACAAAAAAGAATACCATGGCCCATCAGCCTATGGCATAAAAGGAAAAATGTTGGGGGACAGCAAGGTCCATCTAAGTTATGGAACGGCCTTCCTGAAGACATCAAAAAGTGTTTAACCTGTGAAATCTTCAAGAAACATCTTAAAACATTTCTATTTATTTCCTGATTTCTTTAAAGCGCCTTGAGCACTCCACAGAGTGCATCTGGCGCTATACAAGTCACATCTATTATTATTATTATTATTATTATTATTATTATTATTATTATTATTATCATCATCATCATCATCATCATCATCATCATCATTATTATTATTATCTACACTATATCCCTAAACTGTGGTCATGTGTGACACGAAATTAGCGCTACTCCTGGTAGCCACGTTGTGATACACTAGGTCGCTGCAACTATTACTACCACCATTACCTCCACCAAAAACCCGCGTCGACTGCTTTCACTACACAACCACATCAAACTCTTTTAACCAAATTAATCGTTTGTGATTCATGCAAAGTTCAGAAACCTTTCAAGCTTTTTTTTTTATGAATGAGCCATCATGCTTGCTGCTCGAGGGTTTTGATATTTGTCAAAATATCGATTGACTGCATTGATTCCTAGTCATATCATGCGTCAAACCAGCCTCAAAATTTCACACTTCCCAGTGAACGAGTCGTGCTTGAAGGATCGTTCACATATCCAAGTAAAGCGTTGCTGTATTTAATAGTTAGCATAAATGTCAATCACAATGTTGTTCAATATCACGCAAGGATATGTGGGTACATGATTGTAAAATCTTTGTTGCGCAGCTCCTTTTTTTGATTTACTGGGTCATGGGAACGAGCCCATACAACTGTTGATTTGCCTTTTGCCAGGGTAATGCTAATGGATACAATAGAAATATTCGTTATGGGTAAACACCGCTACTTTTGAAGAGCAGGCTCGAGCTTTTTAGCCGTCAATGGGAGATGACAGAGTGGCCATCCGTCTAAAACATATGGGACGTATCAGTCAAGAATTTTTAAAATAGACAGGCACTGGGTTTTAGATAGGTTGTTCGATCAGAATATCCGGCAACTTAAATGGTGGCGAAACGATTTGCAGTGCAACCAAATTCAATATTTCATTAAGTTCAAAACAAAATTCGCCTACAAGTAGAATGCAGGCTTATTTTATAATTTAGAAGATGCGATGACTATGACCAATTGTAATATGTGAGTAATGATGGCAGACTTCTTATGCTTGAATTTACGTATTTGATGAAATGAATAACGTAACGTGTTTGCACTTTAATTTATTGTTGACGCATAATAAAGATACGAATACAGACCCACAGTACTCATGGTACTGAATCCATGAGGAAATCTGCTATAATAAGCTTCGCATGGAAGTTCAAAAAGTATCATATTACAATTCATGAATAGGGCCCAGTCCTACCCAGCCGATAAACCATTTACGTTAAAAAAAAACGTATTTGACTTCACAAATTATCACCAAAATATTGGTAATAATGATGATAATAATGAAATGAATACCAAAAATAGAATAGAATGAATAACTCGCGTTTACATAAAAAGGATAAGCAAACTTTTCGAGATAATTTTAACTTTAACCTGTGATCTGTTTTGTCACTTCTTGAATATCGAAATAATACCAAAAAAAATTTAAACCCAAAAATGCTTAATGCAAAAATGTAAAAATGAAAAAAAAAGAAAAAATGAGAAAAAAAATCTGTTATGGGAATGACCTTTCTAATCATTTCTGTAAAAGAATTGTAAACATATCGTGGAAACGCCCGCTCTAATCATGCTAATAACTTCACCGATATATTGCTATTGTCACTTATTGCTTTACGTGCATGTCTCTACAATTGTTACTATGCTGCAGTCTCCTTTCTCTTCTTCTTCTTCTTCTACTCCTTCTTCTTCTTTTTCTTCTTCTAATTATTATTATTATTACTATTTGTTTTCCTCCTTCTCCTCCTCATCCTCCAACAAGCTCTTGCTCCAGGGAACTCGCCTTCTTTCACAATATTTCTTATTCTACTGTAAGATATTTATGTTACAACTTATAAACTGTAAAACTTAGTACTTTTAGTGGTAGCAGCAGTAGCAGTAGTACTAGCAGCAGCAGCAGTAGTAGTGGTAGAAGCATAGTAGTGGTAGTATGTACTAGCAGTACAAAAGTAGTTTTAATAGATTAGTAGTACTAGTAGGAGGAGCTCTTGCAGCGCAGTAAATTATGAATACATAGTTTCTGTACTCAATAAATGATTTTTATTATCATTGTTATTATTATTATTGTTGTTGTTGATGATGTTGTTATTATCACAAGAGTAGTAGTACTTGTAGAAGTAGTAGTAGTAGTAGCAGTAGGAGTCATTAAAGTGTCTTGATGATCATAATACTACTACTTGATGGTAATAATCATTATAACAATAATACAAAAAAAACCAAGTGTGTACTGAGCCAAAAATTGGGAAAAATATTCTGAGGTGCACGGTGAAACATTAAAGAAACAGAAAGGGATTAAGTGGTAGAGACTGGAATAGAACGGACTGAAGAATACCACAAGCAGTAATAGTTATACTTGTAGTAACATCAGTAGTTAATGTAGTAGTGCAGTAGTATCTGCAAACGTAAACATATCGTAAGAATTTAAGTGGAAGTGCAGTGGGAATATGAAAAGTAACTAGTGACCAGGAGTGTGCGCGCACATGTGTGTGGTGTGTGTGCGCGTGCGTCTGCGTCTTTGCGTATGTATGCAGGTGTGGGTGTGGATGTGTGGGTGATATGTGTTAGGAGTATGGGGAGCGGGAGGAGGGGGAGGAGGGGGGGGGGAGGGGGGAAGGAGGGGGAGGAGGGGAGGGGGTATAAATAAATATCTTTCCTTTTTAACAAGACCATGAGTGTAAGATTGTTCTTGGGAATAGGTTGTTTTACCCGTTTTGTATCTCTCTTATTTTGGATGAAGCACATTTTTTTGTGTGTATGAGTATATTTGTATCTTTGTATTATAGTGCACTCTCTCGTGCATTTTATTTCTTTTTATTTCATTATTCACATGAATACCATGTTTTTATTAAGAACTTTTCTAAAAGTATTCAGATGGCTGAGTGTAAGTCCATTTAAATGACGTACATGTATACTTTTTGTTAAAGTTATATCATTTTATATGCACTATTTGTTTAATGTACTATATGATTTGTATGTGATCATGTGAAAAATAAAAATAAAAATGGAAACAAAAAAGTGAGAGGGAGAAAATGCAAAGATAGATAAAACGACTGATGAGAGGGACAAAGAGAGAGAGAGAGAGAGAGAGATGATACGAGAAGTGGGATACGTAAATACAAAGCACATACATATCCTTCTTAACCCATAAGTGCAAAGAACAAGTCAAAATATTTTAAAGGAAACCAATACCGTCAAGTCAAGTAGTTTTTAAATCAAAACTAGGAGGGAATAAAACAGATCAGCGTAAATTTGAACGATATCGGACACGGAATGAGAAAGTTATGGCTAGATGGTGACATGATTTGGTGGATGACTCTCAGTTTGTAACACGCATAATTAAACATTTTCATTCATAAGATTTGCCAAGTTTCTTAAGCCAAACTCAAAATATATAATGTAGGAGTGCTTTCTCCACAACATATTTGAGATAATTAGGACAATGAAAACATGTGTTCTTCAAAAGATAAAGAATAGGTAAAATTCTATGTACAAATCATGTTGAGAGTTGTCCACAAATTATATCGCCAGTGACAGTATGTTAGTGTCAAAAACAGAAACTTTAACATTGACATAACTTTCTTTTTCTGCACGTTTTGCGTAAGATTTCGTTCATTTTCATTTTCGATGATCTGTTTTATTCTGCTATAGCTTTGATTTAAAAATTACTTGAGGGTTAGGGTTTCATTTCAATAGCTGTCAGATTTGAGGGATTACTATCCTAATTTCCTCATTTTTACACCCTCCCATTTCCAGAATATGAAGTGATAAAGGCATAAACTGATAAAGGCATAAATTTGTCTCCAAGAAATATATTGCTTTGTGGATTATGAATTCGTCAATTACTGATAAACGTCTGATGTGTTACCTTTGGGTGCTATCAAAATGATACATGAACCCATTAATCGCCTTTGTCAATTATTTGAATTGAATTATAATGGAAAAAAGGGTTACGCACACCTGTTCCACTGAATCAAGTGATTGATTAAGCTGATTAACCTGTTTTAACTGTTGAATCATTCATCTTCCCCAATGACTGAACAATTTGTCCCATAAAATCAAAAGGTACAAAATGTGAGCCCTGGGAGGTCCAGAAGAAGGTTGAAGCAATACGGACCAACATTGTTGGATAGTTCAGTCATCATATTAAATCAAATGAAATATTTACAGATATTAACAAATTTAGTTTACGTCTACTATTTTCCAGGGTTTTGGTGACGCCATTTATTTAGAATGGCCTATACAGGTGCAGTGAAACCCATCTGGAAAAAAAAATGTCTAATTGCTCGCTCATAAAATGCGGCTTATATTTTTCCCCTCTTTCTTTAATTCATTTCCTCCCTTCTTTCTTTCTTTCTTTTTACGTAAGTCATTATGAAAATGAAAACACGTTAACACATCTCTCCCATTCGTCATATTTCGGGGGCTTTACGAGGGGCAGTGGCCTGATTTTTTTTTTTTTTTGTAATGAAATAGCAAAGTTGCCTTAAAGAAACACACTTCAAGTTATTCCTAAGCTCTCTCGATTGGTTTATCACTAAACTAGCAAAACCTTTGAAAAAAATACAGGTGGCTATCTATCTCATATCAATGGATGACAATTTGCATTCAAAGCTTGAAGGAGAAAATGAACTAAACACGTCACCGACCACCTGCATTAGCAAGTGCAAGGCAAGACTCACTGATGAATAATTTCGTTATTTACAAATTCCTGACCCAAATCAACGCGTCCGCCATTGTCTGAAAGGGAGACGGAATCCGGTCTATGGGAGGCAGGATGGTTAAGGTTTACGCACGGTCTACGCATGTCTTTTGCGAATGAGCAATCATCGATTTGTGACGTATTAAATCGTATTCTTCTCCGTGTTCAGGAAAACAGGATTTTCCGCTTGTAATCGATTATTTCGCTATATCCCAAATATAATCATGCACATCTAAAAATGCAGTTACAAAATAAGATCAGTTAATTGTAGTAATGTACGTAATACCCTTTACAGCATAGTGATCACTTTAGAGGAATACTGCTCAAGGCTATAACAAGAAAAAAAAATACTAATCGATTATTCGTGTTAGTGGTTCTTAAAATGCTTTACTAATGGGCATTTACCCATTTTTTTTTACAATATGAGATACATATCATGCTCTTTAAAATGAAAAACAAATAAAAGAAGCCAATTGTTTTGAAAGTTAAACGTATAGTATTTGCATGTCGTTAAACATGTTATAGAAGACATATGATTATACAAGTATGAAAAATGAAAAAAATACGATAAAAAAAAAGTTGAATGTATAGTTTAACTTAAGGACTGAATAAGCAGACGAATCTTCATTATGAAGGCTACATTAATTTCGTTCCCCTGTGCTGATAAAAGATCTTAACTTTGCATGAGTCTCGACTTTCAGTTGTTATATTTTTCTGGTGTGGAATGTGCTCCATTTAAGTACTTTCTAACCTCCTTGTTGTGATAATCATATTTAGTTCTATCGAAAAGCCGTCTAACTTTCAGATTATGTGTATTTAGAGAGGCGTTGCCTTAGCCATTCAGAGGGCACTATCGTTTTGTTTTTTGAAGGGACCGGGAATTGCTGAGTGTATAAACTGCTCGTCGAGAAGATAAAGCTAAAATTGGGGTGTGTGCATATGCGTGGGAGTGTGAGAGTGTGTGTAGTTGGTCGTTGTGAGCGTTTTTGGGGGGAAATGGGGGGGGGGGGGGGGGGTTGGAGTTTGCGCAGCCTTCTTTTCTCTTCCTTTTATATCCCCTGTTTGAATTTTCATCGTAGGGGTCACGCACACCCACCCACATGACCCAGTATGCACGCCATTGCGTAGTTCAATATCTTGTTCAAACCGCCTTGATGCGGCCGTCTTAAGTAATATTAATGTCTATTCTCTCATGCTCTGAGCTATTCCTTGCACGCATAAATGTCTTTTCCACCTAGTTCAAATAATTGTCATAAAGTTTGCTCGCTTATGCTGGAAATAGTCGTCAAATACTGTACCATAAGCCGCTATTAAAAAAAAAGGTTTCAATTGAAATTAAAAGAAAAAACATATCCGTATCAATGAATGCTTATAAGTCATTAAAGCTCATTACACGCTATTAGATGCTTAGTGCACAAGCTATAACGTATTCACCATGTTCACTGTATGCATGCAAAGAAAAACCAAAATATAACCATACAAACATAATTGAGCTGTGTAAGAGAGTTTGTCTATCACTCTTACATAACGGTTTTCATCACAAAAAAGCACCAACTTGGTGGATATGTAGACTGGGAAGCATAGTTCATGTTTATCGTTTTAATGAAATTTGTGCACTCGAAAGAAAGACCATTCATTTAAAAAAAAATAGAAAAAGATGGCACTCGTATTCGTATGGCCAGCAAGTGGAAGGATAGATGGTCTTCACAACCACATAACAAATTCACGAGAAAAATTTCGGTATGACATTATGACTTTGCCATTACGCATGGGTGGTGGGTACGTTATAGCGGTCATACAATTATCGATTTCCTATCGATGTTTATGTTTTTCCGTGCATAAATCCATACTTAACTGATTTGCATTTGAGTATTCTTTGCTGATTATTCATTCACGTTTGGTGCACATTTTAATGATACGTAGTTGTTTATTCACACTTTTCTTCAACTTGTTCATTCTCACAACTTTTTATACAGCATTACCCTCAGGAGCCTACGACCAACATGCTTTGCTTTTATCCTAGGCTCCTTCATATCCTCATTTCCAATTTAATTAGTCATTATTTTACACGTAACGACAAGCAAACCAAAGTGATGTATTATATATTTCGTATGCAATATGTTTATTGAAAATAGGCCTTCCCTGTAAATTCTTCTTCTTATCATTTCCTGTAAACAAAACTTATGTATGCAAAATGAAATGTGAAATGTGAAATGTGAAATATGAACATGAAAATAAAGGGAACCTTGAACCTTGAACCTTGGATAGTGAAAAATGGGAGAGACTGGTAAATTCTTTTTTATTATTATTATCATTATTATCAACATCAACAACAACATTGTTATTTGTCATTTGAAAGAATGAAATCACTTCTCAGTACTTGATTGCTTCAAAATCCATTAAAGACATCTAAGGGCACTAGTTTACAGTTAGTGGGGATGAAGGCTAGCTGTGACAGTGTAATTCCTCATGAATAATTAATAATGCTTTCACACCCTGGTATTGTGTGGGTACACTCTCACACACACACACACCCATTGACTCTTGTGCAAAGTTTAAGTTTTGTACAGAAGGTTGGAAATTGAGCAAAATCTGAACCTAACTTAAAAAGTAATCATGAATTTAATGAAACTGATTTCTGATATCATGTTCAAATCACCTACAACAAAACTGTACACTATTCAGCTATACCCTTTATCAATAAAAGTATCATCTGATGTATAGTTTTCCATTTATTAAAGATCAAAAGTGGGAAATGTTTTGTTATTGTTTTTTTTACACCTAGTATTTTGCACAAACTTTATAAGACTTTGGTCCACACCATTTTGACGCCAGGAGACAGAAAAGATAATTTTTGCCTTGGTAGTCTTTCCGCCTCATGTACCGTTCTCTTACGTGTAAAGGAAAACTGCGTCGGTTAACCGCAAGGTAACCGCGAGGAATTGCCGACTCACATGTCAACAAGCCTTATATCCTGAATAAGATTCATCTGATTGGTGATTTCATAAGACAATGTACTTTTTTCACAATCAAGAAAAATTATGTACCTTTTAGTGAGTACTTTCGACTCCAACTGGGGGCTTCTTCAGACTGCTTCAGACTGCGTCGTAGATGGCCATCTACGACGCAGTCTGAAGAAGCCCCCAGTTGGAGGCGAAAGTACTCACTAAAAGGTACATAATTTTTCTTGATAGTGAAAAAAAAAAACATTGTCTTATTAACAAGCCTTATAATTATGCAAAGGTACATATTATGTATATATGTATACCTATGAATAAATACAGTTCGCCCTCGTTTATGCGACCGGTCGGGACCGGCACAGATTCAGATACATGTAAGTGACCTAACAGGGTTTCACAGATATTCTAATATCATTTCTTTTAAATTTGTTGCTTTTTAAAAAAGCAAATTAAAGTCTTATATACATGTGATAGTTTGTACACAGCACGACAAATATGTTTTGTGCATAAAAACGTGGGCACTAACGACAGTCGTGGCAGCATTTTGTACAGTGCATATTACCATACGGTTTTGAGTTTGTTTGCGTTTTTTTTTTTTTTTTCTTTTTTGCTTTTTTGTTTCAGATGGAGTTAAGTGGGAAAAAAGCAGCTCAAACGTGTACTGTGAGATCGCGGGGGTGGGGCACTGTGTCTAGGTGCATGTGTAAGTTTTGCTGGAATACGAGGTGGCGGTCGGAAGAACACTGACAATTTTTACTTTGCAAAATTCGAGGGGGGGGGGGGGGCGACGGGCCCATGACCCTCCCGCCTTGCACATATTATACGTTCATGGCTATTATCTACTTCAGTGATTTTGTACACCTCGGCGATTGTGACGTCTACGTGGACTTACCAGACGGACTAATTTGCGAGTAATCGACACTCGGTATAACTCCATTAGTATTGGTGCAAGAGTCAAGAAGAAAAGTAATGAAATTGGGTGAGTAGGGGGACACATTCCAACCTAATTTTGTAACGATTGCAAGAGTATAACTGGCATGGACATGCATGATCGGCCTTTAAGATTGCCCATTGAAAGGTCAGCGTGTGAAATTGTGATAGACGTATGTGCAATTCATTATGACGTAATTTTACTCGACCAAAACATAAACAGGGGAAAAGAAGAATTGAAGAACGGTTAAGTATTGTGTTATAGAATCGATCAATTTTGTACGGACTTGCAGTGAAACTTGCTTTACTGCTGCAAAGGAATTTTTATTAGTGATGTGACCGATTTGAATGTTATTTCGTTTGTTTTGTGTCTATGTATTTAGAAGAAATATCTGCTATACGACTATTAAAATAAACCTCAGAAATCATACTTAAGACATATTATGGTTTTATTATTGGGAATGTTTATAATGAACTGAATTATGTTAATACGGTGTGTATTATCTTTAAAACGAAAGCATGTCAAGTTCCTCTGGATGTTTCTATGTATGGACGAAGAGATCAGTGTGATCACAATTATTTGTAAAGGTCAACATACCTTTAGCATTTCTTGAGATGATCATCTTTAAATAAACTTCATGTGTAAAATCTCTGACGTACTTGCTACGTAATGGCGGAAGTGCGCAGTGAGTGTGACTGAAACGTCATACATGCTCACTAATGCGGAAAATACCTCATTAATGGATGGCATCTTGTTTTCGTAATCATACTTTTCGTACAGCCAGAAATAACATAAAATCATACAAAAATTAAAGGGTTTCTCTCTGAGGGAATATATATACATACATACATGCATACATACATACATACATACATACATACATATACAACTCATCTTTATTTCGATAAAACAAAATTAAAGATGTTACAAAGAGAGAGAGATATACCCAGGTCCTTTGCCAGAAGGTGAGGAAAAGTTCCTCTCAACTAGCAGGAGGCAGCGTCACAAATTATAGTTAGAAGTACAAAACAAAACAAATACATATAGACAAAGAATTAAAGAACCAAAAGAAAATAACAGCAAAACCAACGAAAATGATAACTGAAAAATAAGCCTATGCAGGTGAAAAAAAACCAACAAAACACAAAAAGGATACAGTAATTTCACTGAATTAGACGGGGTATGTGGGTCTACTTATCATTATTTCTTATTATCTGTTATCCAATAAGGCAGTATTGCTAAACTTAACATAACATTTGATAGTTTGTTATTTCTACGGTATGACGATAATTCTCTCTAAAGGTGAACAAAATATTTTCCTAAACAGAAGTTGATTCCGTCTCCCCGAATATTCCCAACTTTTTACCGTCGTGAAATACCATAATTTTTCGTTTAGGTCTAGACAAAAATAAAATGAACGAAACTAGATTCTCGAAAGTTATGATCATCAATTTAAAAAGTATCAAACAGAATAACCTTTAACATTGTATCAATCCAATTTGAACACTTATGAATGCTTTTTCTGGGTTTTACGGGCGGCACATGCTCAGGCGATAGTATATACTAAGGCAAATCGCAACTCAGCCTTGGACCAGATACCCTTCCACACTCTTGCCCTAAATCTAACCTAAGCCCCCAATGCACCCTATTGGTTTTCAAATGATCAACACAAAAAAAGAGATGAAGAAAAAGAAGAAAAAACAGAAAATCCCCCCCCCCTCCCTCTTCAAATACCCTGGCGCCGACCCTGCTACATCAAGTGCGATGGTAGGAAGCCTTGACCCGTCGCAGCATTGACTTCTGCATGACGCTGACCATGCTGGCAGTGTTTAGTTAACCACAGTTTACTTTAATTCAAACTATTGCATGTATGAGGAATATTCATTCATTGTAACAAATTTTCTTGAGAGCAATAAAGGCATAAATCATTTTCCAACACATTAGAGATAACACATACGGTTGCATTACTCTCAGAAGGTGAGATATATCTAATATCTCATTAACAATTACACCATGCAAACCTGCATAAATCTCGCCGAACATTATACTAATTCATTACCCAGGCGATATGCTTAACAGAACTGAAGTGTTTATTCGGATTTTCGATATGTGGTCCAAGGACTATAGACTTACATCTTAATTATTCTAACCACCTCTTGAGCGGCTGCGGGCAGATAAATTTTCACCTTTCTCCATTTTCAAGGTTGTCCAATATCCTTCGTCATCCGTTGTACATGTACGTGTTGTATTAAAGGTTGGTGGTATAGCCTTATAGATGGCTGCACCATACCGAAACTCGGGCAACCGCTACTCTTTGGACTCGCTGTAATCCGTACATTGCGAAATAACGTCCGGCACTGTGAACATGACGGACATAGAAAGCGGACAAAATAAACAACCCCTCATTCTACCCTTACAGTGGTTCTGGTAGTCAAAAGAACATCCCTTCACTGCTATCGTCTAAAATATGTGGAACAGGAGCCACATGCATATTCACCTGGAACTACATGATTAAACATAATAGCTGTGAAGGGATGTTCTTTTGACTACCAGAACCATTGTGAAGGGTAGAATGAAAGGTTGTTTATGTTGTCCGCTTTCTTTGTCTGCCATGTTCATAGTGCGAGGGTTAATAAATGGGTGCATGCAATGTACGAGCAGTGGATGTCAACTATAATAAAGTGTCAGAAATTTGTTCTCTGGCTTCATTCGCTTACAAATCCAGAAACTGATGCAAGGAGCATTGGCAGATTTGTACCATGACGCCTATACTGGGCAAAATGGGGCAGCAGTCGTGGCAGTGGGGTGAATATTTTATTTTCCTCTTTGTGTTGTTGTAAATACAGTTGCATTCATGGTGGAATCACACTCCAGCCTAAACATTATTGGGCTCCTTTCGCCAATGGCCACTGTGTCGGAATGTAAAAGAAATGTCGACAGAGAAAAGAAAAAGATTGCTTCACTTTCCATCTTCAATGAAAGTATGAATCTGGATATTCTTGAATCAATTTTTGATATCGTTATGATCCCAAAATGAAACCTCAAACTTGTCAAAGTCGTTGAGTTCTGTCAACGTAACGATAATATGAAAGAAACTATGTTGTTGTTGTTTTTTTCTTCAAATTCTGATTTGTGTATAGTTGATTATGCAGAATAATAAATGCCTGGATCAGCAAACGGACTAAAAAATGACAAACTTTCTTGTCATGTTTGTATTCCCATTCACTTAAGCCTTGAGCTCTATTCATAAGTGAGGTAGCTTTTTCACCAAGCCAATAAATTGGCACTTCTGGGTGTTTGTGTGCGGGTGAGGGCGTGTGCTTGTGTCTTTGTGTGGGGTGCACTAGTCGTACTCAGTAAATGAATTGCGAAGAGAGAGAGAGAGAGAGAGAGAGAGAGAGAGAGAGAGAGAGAGGAGGGGGGGGGGGAGCATCGAGGTGAGAGGGTGTGCCAGTTGTTCATACTCTATTCAAGACCCTCTTGTTTTCATTTTCCCTATCTCTTTATCGCTTTCTACTTTTCCACCATTGAATGGCAGGGGCACATGCCCCCCATGCCCTGTGGAGCTACGCGACTAGCATTCATTACTATATTCTTTCTTTATATTTTCTTCTTCTTCTTCTTCTTTTCTTCTTTCATCTATCTTTCTTTCTTCCTTTCTTTCTTTCTTTCTTTCTTTCTTTCATTTCCTTTCCATCTAACTTTTCATTTCCTTTTCCTTCTTTTACTCATCTTTCTTCACCATTTTCTTCTTCTTTATTCTTCCTCATCTGCTCCTCTTTGTCCTTCTTCTTCGCCCCTATCTTATTCCTTTATACTCTTCTTAATTCTTCCTTTTCTTCTTCTTCTTCTTCTTCTTCTTCTTCTTCTTCTTCTTCTTCTTCTCCTTCTTCTTCTTCTATTCCTTCTTCTCCTTCTTCTTCTTCTTCTTCCTCTTCAACTGCTTCAGTTAATTGAGTTTTTCCCCCCTTTCCTCTGCTTCCTCTTATCCTTTTATGCAGACGGCAACAATAGTTATACTGTCGAATTCGTTCAACACTATGTCTATATAAAATCGAACACTTGATGTAATCTTGGTTCAAGTGTGTGAATATATTTTTTTCTTTTTTTTTTTCTTCTTTTTTTTTCTTTAGTCATTACCATAGCTCGGGATCAATCCAATTACAACGCCTTGTTCATCGAACAGTAATGCAACTTACTGCACCACAAATGCATTGCGTAAAGAACGTCAGAATACACACCAAAAACTCAAACTGAATCCTTTAAGAAACTCAGTCCAAGGCAATAACAACTTTGACATATTTAGGACGAATTAAAAAGAAACGCCGGGGAAGGTCGATCCGTTAATTAACACGAGACCATGGTAGCAAGAGGTGTTTACAGTGGTGTGATTCGGAGCCCAGTAATTAAAGGCAGAACGTCGTGTTAATATATATTTTTTTTGGGAGGGGGGCATCGGTCTAACATTGAAGGATGTTACTATGACCACCGATTAGCTGATTAGGTTAACGATCCAGGAGGGAAAACCATGATTTCCCTCTCCCCCATTTTAGCTTTGTTTATCTGCCTTATAAGGTGATGGATAGGTTGTGAAGGAGTCGCATCCTTTGTGCACCCCCTTGCTATGTCCATGATAACAGTTAAACGTGCGCGCATTTGTGTGTGGGTGGGTGTGGTGTAAAAATTAATCCTTATGATTAAGTCAGCTATTGCAGTAGATCGCCTTGATAAAGGTTCCACAACAAACACATGCATAAAATGACAAATATGCGTCTGAAATTTAATACCTGACGTGCTCAAATTCTGTAGTAACTTACAAAAACAGTATAACTCGAAAAGACTTTACAGTCAGCAAAGGTTGTGCCATTTTAAGATTTCAAAACATTTTCCGAATATCTTAGACTTTGGAGAGCCCAGCGTCTTTCCTAATCAATGACGCCAAAAACTCTCTCTCTCTCTCTCTCTCTCTCTCTCTCTATATATATATATATATATATATATATATATATATATATATACATACATATATACCCATATATATCTTTTGCTTGGATTAATCAAATCAGTTTTTGTGAAAGGGTGCAAAATTCAGACTTGATAAGAATTAGTATTTAATTTCCTTCTGGGGAGCGTTTCATCAACATTTGTTGTCTGACAAGTTGTCAGATCTGACATCTTTCCTTGATTTTGATTGCATCGTTACTGTGGCAACTGTCGGATAAAACAGACTTTGTCGTATAAAACATCCGACAAGTCCTTTCATGAAACGCTCCCCTGGTTTGTCACTGCGAGGTTGAGAGTAGTGAAAAGGTTTAAAAATATCATGTTATGATGACTTTATAAGAATTAGTGAGGGAATATCCTGTGTTGTCTGTATGTTCCGACATACCTCTTTAAAGTGATTACACAATGGTAAAAAATATTTTGATATATGATCAAGAATAGAATTCTAACAAACATTACATTAAAAATATGATGATTGTCAATCGAAATCAATGCATTTTGGCTAATTTTATCATAAAAAGTCAAGAGCTGACCCAAAAAAATTTGAGGATGAGGTATGACGTAAAAGTGGGTACCCAGCTTCGCGCATTGCAGTTGTGATGCGCGCTAGACTGTACAATATGTATCATACCTTGCGCGCATTTTGCTATAAGTGCGCGACAAGGTACCCACTTTGACGTCATTTTGACGTCAAAGTGGGTACCCAGTTGAAACTGGGTCACATCCTGAAATCTTACCACATCTGGGGGTTTCCTTGGCAACACGACTTTTAAAAAAACTTTAGGCAGATGATTTTCTGCTAACAAAATCATGCTCTTTCAAATGAGCTAACATTGTTTCAGCATTGGGTACCCCCTTTAACATGTCACGCTTACGTGAGAAATTAGGCACATATTGTCTTGCTTGTTTTGAAATATTACTTTTTTTCGTAACTTCTGACAATTATTAATCTGGCATACTTTGAAAGTCAGAAAAAGAATATCGCCACGGATGGTCATAAAGGTTCGAGGATCGAGCGAGCAGGCGAACAGCCAACCAATGTAGAGGTGCCGTGGTCGAGTGGTTTAAGGCGCTTGACTGGAGACGCGAAGATCTGAGCAAGGCATTTTATCTACATTGCTGTTTTATCGTCTATCAAATAAAGTGATGTGCTATATGCATATTGATACCAACGTATGAAAAATCAATCAGATAGTCAACAATAAGTCAGTCAATAGGTCAACAATGGGCGTCAACTAAGGAAAGACAGGGGACACGCCCCCCCCCAAAAAAAAGAGGTAGGGTTGGGGCACAATAAGGTATGTGCCCCCAAACAATTTAAGCTGAAGATCTTCGTGTATGTGTGAGTATATGCGTATGTCCCGACCCCCCCCCCCCCATTTCATGTCCCTTAAATGTTTGATAGTTTCCTCCCTCCCCCCTCCCCCCGAAAAAAATCATAAATGTAAAATGTAAATTGTAAAGACTGAGTAACCTTGAGGTTACTCAGTCTTTCAATAATTAATCAATTACCCAATCAATCAGAAAAATACCCAACCGTTCATACACTCATTCAATCCGAATGAAAAGCGAGTTGATACAAGTGAATATCTGCAAATTGCAATGCAGACGTGTAAACTTCATGATCATCCCTGTTTACTTCAATGATAAAACAATGATGCAGGGTTTTGTCATTTCTTTCTTCCACGTGCAAAACAGAGATGGAATGGGTAGAATAGGATGGATAAGTCATTGTGTGTAAGTGATTGTGGTTCCCTTTGATTGGATGTGAAGAATTTGTTGGGGTTAGATCCACTTTTGTAACTGCAGAGAACAACGCATTTATTTGCCAGATTTTGTAAAGGCGTCTATGGCAAAGTGAAATTAGAAAGTGTATTTTTTTTCATGAGTGCTCTGAAAATTAAGTTTACTACTTTTGTTCAAAAGACAGGTGCATAGTTAAACAATGTTCTGATATCAATACCTCAGTTGTCATTAGAAGTGGATCTAATCCTTTTCAAACAAACTCTTCATATATTATACATGCTAAACGCAAAAAAAAAAAGTCATTACCATTCCTTGATTTTTGGATTATCTGTTTTGATGCCGTATTTTCGACTGATCATTATTGATTAATCCAAACAGTTATCTACCTTGCATCCGTCGTCCCTTTCCAAGATCCAGAGTATGCCACCCAGCTTATCAGTAAAACTCTCCAAAAAGTATCATTTCAGTACAATAAAGTATTTCCTTGCTCATTCAAGCATTACATGTACATAAGATAGTACGTCATATCACACACACAAAACATAGTATATTCTTTCATGAATTGTCATATAGAGCCATTAGAATATACAAAGTCCTGTAAGCCTTTACACCATGCACCCTCAACTTTGATGGTAGCAGAAAGAACAAATACAAATTCTTGGCAAGTCTGAATTTCGCATGTTTTGCAAAATTAACCTTCACTCACTTTGGCATAGAATAATTCAACATTCTTTTGGTGTCATGAGATGCAAGAATCTTTGAGCTATTTTCAGGTATACGAATTTCTTGCGATATTTTGAAATATAGAGTTATGAAGACTTTCCGACCGTAAACTGTATTATACATGAAACCATACTCGTGTCTGTTCATCCACAATGAAAACGACGAATGCCCACTATGTCTTACCGAGCTCTTTTCTTAAGACATCTTTAACTCACGACATATTTATTTTTCATCGCGTAATCAGTCTAGACTTATTCTGTATTGTCCTGTATTGTATGGTTTCTATTGAAAGATTTACAAGAGCTCTGAGTATCCTTAATTTATTATCAAACCCAATGTTACACAACCATCCCTCAAACACAGCAATGTCGAATAGCCATGACATTTCATATCCGTATTTTCCAAACTATATATGAACTTATATTTCAAAAGACAAAGATAATGAAAGAACGAATCGGTTAATGAGTCGTCGCTTCATGATGTACCCGAAAGTATAATGTTTGAAAGAAATGAATCGGGTATAACTTTTTTTTAAAATCATTTTTCCAGTTACTGCCTTTTTTTAAAAAAAAGTAAGCAACCAGAGGACCTACAACTTTAAGTCCTCTCCGCGGAATCAGATAATGAGGATTAATGCCTTGCTAATACCAACTTGACCAAAGGGTATTTGCGCTTCGACATGGTTTCGAACCACTGTAAGATCAGTGTTTCGAATCCGGATTACGAGAACAGAGTGCTCTACCAAGCGCCTCCTTGGATCTTCCCAAATTCGGATAAGTTTTTCCCCTTCCTAATGCCCAAATCTGAATATCCCACTGGCTCGGAGGTTATTTTAAGCTAATTTGACATCTCGTTCATGTCGTTAGCAGTCTAGACAAATTTGTTCTGTCTCCTAATGTATGGTTTCCATCTGAGCCTGACATGAACTTTAAATGTCATTTTATTTTCTTTAAGAGATAGAAATGTCAACCCAATCATCGCGCATCACATACAGAATTATGCAAGACCAAGATTTTGTACAGTTATTCCAGGTGTTGCAATTAACTGAAGACAATAACATACAAAACAAAGCCTATATAAATCAGCCATTGGCGAATCGGGAGGGGCAACATCTCCCCCGCCACTGGTGTACCTCTGGAGTAGCTTGCATTTGGGGCAGCCGCCGCCCCCCCCCAACTTCCATATAAACCAGGAAAAAAGAGAGAGAGAAAAAGGAAACAGGGAAACGAAAAATATGAACAAAATATACAAATTTCATTCATAGAAAGATGACATTTCTTCCTCTCAAGTATTAAAAATTGACAGTTGATATTTGTGCAAGAAATGTCAGTCCCCTAAAAAAAAAATCATATTTGGTATATACAAAAATCGAAAGAGAAGAACAATCCCCTCGTCTCTTATGTCAGGGTATGAGAAATATATTCCCAACTTCCCAAACATTATAATATTGATTTCACCTTATTCATTTTCATTTCTCCTCATTTTCTTCCTTCATGTTTATTTTGTTTTTAAAGCTTACACGGAGTTTGCGGGAGAGTTCCCCCCCCCCCCTCCGGTGAAAAACTGGCTGGTCCGCCACTATATCATAATGCATACTTGTCTTCGATAATTACGGGAAGGACTGTCGTTTGGGTGTTTTTCTTTAAACGAACAGTATGGAAATGCTGTATCGTTAATTTCGCGCGAACTCTACATCTACCAAAGATCAGCTTTCATTTTTCTCTGTCATAGTTTCAGAAGCAGCGATCTTGAAGTATATATTGGCTGGCGTAACCCACCGAACCCCGTGACAGGCGTAGCTCTGTTTCACATTTTGATCAAACTGTCTGCCTGCTACCATCCACCCCTATCCCGGCCCCTCCGATTTCCCCACTGGCGATAGGGCATGGGAGGGGGGGGGGGGGGGAGGTAATCGGCTGACAAATCATGACCTTCAAAGAATGGCATGAATCGAATTCCTGAAGTCGATAAAAGGAACGATCGAGTAAGGCTTAAAAAGTTTGAAAGTAGGAACAGATCGTGCATGAATCTGCCGACGAATTTTATACTTATTATACGAGAGAGAATAAAATAGTCGTTACGTTTTCTTTTCCATGCAATACGCTGCCAAAACATCCAGGTGTTTAGATTTTCAAACGTCCACTTCTAGAGCATTTTTGAAGAAATTCGCCTCACATTTTACAAGAAAGAAATCGAAGCAAAGAACAGAATTGAACAAAAACGAACATATTCACCTCAAAGATAATGCACATCGAAATAATGTACTTACCTGCAGGTAAATAAAATGATTATAATGTCTCTGTATCCTCGTTTCACGACCACACGCCCTTTTCCTTGTTCGTAAACTACACTACTCTCTCCCAGTTCGCACGGGGCGACTTCCAGCTGGTTGTTTTGAGCACTCAAACAAACTCCGCCTATTCTGTCTCTCTTTGGTTTTTCCCCCAGACTACTTTCGAATCGGTGAATTTGAGAAGAAAAAATTGCTGGGATCAAGTAAATCTTACTTTTTAAACTCGCTCAGTGTCCGGCATGGGGGTTGACATGTGTTAATGTGTTAAAAAGTATCCACGCTGTGAGCCTTTATATCGCTCCTATAGTGCAAGCACAAAAGAACTATACACCAATATCAATCATTTAATCGTTTGCCTGCTCGATAAATTGATCGAATTCCGTGTACAACGGTGACAGTTGCGTCGGGGCAAAGTGATACATGTATTTGAATCCCACCTGTCGATTTCAATGGCGTAAGCACCTGCCTTGGTCGACTCTCAGCCAGGTCCGCCGGGAAAGAGAGGGGGAGGGCCAGGCGTGAGGGGTTACTACGGCTGACGAACATGACAGGAGAAAGTTCATAAGGGACTACTCGTAGCTGGCCTAATGATCGGCAGTGCGAGGTGTGAAAAGGGGGCGTGGTTTCTGGAGAGAAAGTGTTTATTTTAATATCGCTCTGTCTTAATTTTTAGTAGTTGATCTTTTCATTCACCGCTTGTTTCAGGTATATCACTTTTTCACCCACGTCATTTCTTTAACCCCCCCCCCTTCTCTACTTTCTAACTTTCATTTTTTTTCATATGTATATATATATATATATATGCATTCATTACTCTTTTCTCTCTCTCTCTCTCTCTCTCTCTCTCTCGCACTCTCGCTAATTTTTTGTAACTTTTTTAAAATAATGTATCCCTCCTTTTTTTTTCAGGCATCGCTCAAAAAAGGTGTGTACTCAATCTTTCTCCTTTTTTTTTAATACTGATTTTATGTCTTTTTCTTTTCAACAGTAGGGCCCTACATTATATGACCATCAAAATTTCCACCTCAGTTGCACCTTAAATGAGTACGGGGGGGGGGGGGGGGTGTGTGTTTCATAAAGCTGTTCGTAATGTTACGTATGACTTTATGAACGACTTTAATATGAAGTGCCAAATGGGATGCCTAAAATTTTTTCTAATGTTTCAACAAAGTGTGACTGCATTTCCTATGATCTCGATTAAATTATGGCAAAAAATATACTTTACGATGTAAATGTTTGTAAACAATAGTAATGTTAATCTACATCTGCATATTTCACTTTTA
The DNA here is from genome assembly GCA_029962745.1 of Echinometra lucunter. Taxonomy (NCBI): domain Eukaryota; kingdom Metazoa; phylum Echinodermata; class Echinoidea; order Camarodonta; family Echinometridae; genus Echinometra; species Echinometra lucunter. Next base: position 8,714,395 of record CM057159.1, on the reverse strand, counting down.
GCTGTTGCGATTTATAATGATTGAGAATCCCATTTGGCTGGCCACATTCAAGTCGTTCTTAAAGTCATTGGAAACTTTACGAACAGCTTTATGAAACACCCCCAGGTCAATCTTTTTTCATTGATCTCATTGTTCAGGGTTCTTGGAAAAAATTATCTGGGAGTTTTTTGGAGAAAAGTACATTTTGCAATCCGCAAGAATATCGAGATAATTACGATGAAAGTTAGGGTTCATCGAAACTAAACAATTAAGAAAATGACTCGGCCTTATGAGATACCATACACGGTGACATGCACTTGGGAAGTTAAGACATAAATGGGTATATGGGACTACTCCTAAGTAGCGTCTAAATCCGGTTCAACATTTCAGAATGTTTTAGTCACATCTTAAAAAAAAAAAAATCTCTTCAGCATAATGTTTCAGAGCATTTTTCGTCATTTCTTGTAGATGTTATATAACAGATCATACTATAGTAATTTCTTTTTATATAACACTGAAATTGGCAATGGGAATAAATCAAATGGGAATTAGACGAATGAAACGGCTGACAAATTTTGTTTGACTCATACCCAAAGTCATTCCCGTTTTAAATCAAAGATTAATGATATCCAACATGTCCAATACCATAAAATTGGTTAACTAACTGTTCAAGCCATCATTTAGGTAACTTCCCTCTTACACTGAACAAATCGGAATGATGGAGCAACAAGACTAGGATATTAAAAGAGAAAGGATGGATGAGCATATTTTGGTCAATGTGATATAACCTAACGTCATTGAAGTCCTTGAGAAGAAAAATAGTGGTGGAATAACTACATACGTTACCATCAGATTTCGAACATCACGTGTGTGAGATGTGTTTGAATTTTCATGTTTGTGTTTGGAAGAAGTGATAGCTAGAGTAGACGTCATCGTAATCATCGTCATCGTCACCATCGCCTTGCAATAACTTCATGCATAATCGTCGCGATTATGAACACCGCGCGTGAGGAACGTGTTCGAATAGTCATGTTAGTGTTTCTAGGAAGTGTTGACTAAAGAATACACGTCATCTGCATCGTCATCATCGTCGTCGTCGGCCGCAGATGGGGTTCACTCTTCGACGCCTCTCGGTTTTTTTTCTTTTTGTGTGTTTTGTTTTCACCCCACCATAATACAGGGGGAGTCTTCTATACCAGTATTTTGATTTTGTGCTATTTTGGAAGGGTTATGAAGTATAGCATAGCCAGTGGCGGCACCAAGGGAGGGGGGGGGGGGGGGGGCATGGAGGGCATTTGCCCCCCCCCCCCCCCATCCACTCAGAAGCTTTGCCCCCCCCCCAGAAATTTTGAGGACTGAAAAGAAAAATTATACAGTAATTTGTATTAATAAGTAGATGTTGTCATAAGCATCATATTCAAGCTGTGAAGTGCTCTAAAATACAATATTTCAGAACATTTATTTGAAAACGCGATTAAAAACCCCAGAAGCGGTTATTTTTTGTTCGCTCGCTCGCACAATTGATATTGATCAAAATGTGTGTAAGAGGGGAAAAAATCGTCCAAAAATTCAATTATCCCCCCCCCCCTCCTCAAAGTGGATTTACGCCGGCGACTAAAACTCGCGCTTCACGCTCGATTTTTCCATACACGCAAAAAAAATATTGACTGCCCTTGCCCCCAACATTTTATTTTGCCCTCCATTTGCCCCCCCCCCCCCCACTTTAACAATCCTGGTGCCCCCATTGAGCATGGCCCCATATTTAAGGCACTCAAGTATCATGAATAATCACCCCGGCTTAGCTCGGTTACCGATTTCTGTAAACACTAGGATTCAGGGAAATCCTTTCTGCCCGCACCCATGCATTTAACACCTGGGGTGAGAGTTGCAATTCTGCACCCTTAGGTGTGCAGACCGCTGGTACAATAGCAGCACCCTATAGGGTGCAGATCTGCACCCTGAACTCTATCCTGCACCCTCAGGGGAGCAGATTTGCACCCTAATTTCTTAGTGTGTATAAGCTCTTATGGAAATGGAGGGATCCACTAAAAAGCAATGCTTGTAGTGTGTGGATCCCTCATATAATAACAATATTGTAAACATAACCAGTGTTCACTTTATTATGAAATATATATATATATATATATATATATATATATATATATATATATATAAGAAAAAAAGGAGAAGACAACACATTAAATGCAAAATTACTATTGACATTTCTATTTCATTTAGTGTTATTTCACTGATCAAAAGTTATACCCCTTCAAGATCCTTACGTTCCTCCCTTTCCAGTTCTCTTGTTACCCCCGGGGTTTCCAAGGCCTGGGGTGAGGGGTCGTTTGTTTACTCATCCTCGAGGCTGTGGAATAGCCTCCCTCATAACATCAAACAGTGCTTGACTTCTGAAACTTTCAAAAATTACCTCAAAACATTTCTGTTCAATTCTTCTTAATTTCTTTTATAATTTCCTAAAAAGCGCCTCGAGCACTCTACAGAGTGGATTTGGCGCGATATAAGTCTTAATTATTATTATTATTTATATTATTATTTTTTTTTTCAAAACATAAATTAATGTGAACTCATACAATCTATATACTGTATAGAGCTTTCATCCTTTGGACCTTTGACAAGGTGTTTAGCCCGTATTTTGCTTCTTTCCACCAAATGGGTACATGACAGTACTGTGGTAATATTAATTCCAAAGGTCCGAAGGAAGAGCATTATTGAAATGATAGCGTTGTCATTATTTCCATTATGTCCATGGAGATATTGGGGTGTCGGTTTGGGAGGGGCAGCCTGCAAAGATGGCGCCTTTAAGACAACCTTTTTTTTTGCATTTTTTGCTTTAAAGGGATGATCCATGAGCCGTACTCGCCATGGTTTGTATTGGTATTATCTCGCTATGCGACGTATAAAGACGCACGCTAAATTAACACACAAACAAAGAAAAACAAAACAGCAAATTCAAATAAACAGCGATGGGGGTATATGGATGAATAGATGAGTGAAGATTCAGAATCTGAAGCTTTAAAACATGTGAACCAGTGAACATAATTTCTTGTCTGCCTTTTTTTCGTGGAAATGCCAAGGAGAGAGAGAGAGAAAGAGAAGGAGAGAGGGGGAAGGGAGTGTAGAGATAGGAGAATCATCATCATCATAAACAGGAAACGATGGCTTCGAGCTGAGTCGTATTTCCACATTGAGATAAATGAAATTGTTAATTAATGAGCATTTGGAATCAAAACCTTGTGACCGTCCTTCCACATTGCTCTCTCTCTCTCTCTCTCTCCCTCTCTCTCTCTCTCTATCTCTTTCTCTAGCTATCTATTTCTTTATCTCTCTTTCCCTCTCACCAGTCTTCATTTACCACTCCCTGCCATCACAATAAGGCTGCAAGACTACGTAATTTTAATTAAATCTTAACATAAGGAACTGAAAATAGAATGATACTAATTTAAGCATCTTGAAATAATGAAATGAATTTTAAAAATCATTTTATAGATTAAAATCATATATTCGAAGTCGGCCACCAAATAGACAATTGGGTATCACGAAGTAATGACATTCGCATACATTATTTGATTATTCATCTTATGGGCCATCTAAATTCTCTCTATAGATTTGGAAAGAGAATATAAACGACACGTTTGCATTTTTTTATATCAGATATTCAGGAACATGCCTAAATGACTTGAGCAGATGGCACATTGGTAAACATGGTAAAACGTTTGTGTTAGGCACTACTAAGCACAGCCCCAGCAGAAGATATTCATTGATTTATATCTCTCATTTATCAGTTTCTTTGACTATTTATGTTTTATATATATATATATATATGCACATTCAATTCCGTAAAACTTGGTTGAATTTTATAGTTATAAGTTGCTCAAGGTTGATGCAACATTACAAACCACAGCAAAATGTACAATATCATGAATATCCTAAGCTATCTTCTACACATCGATTTGCATATAAATTAAACAGATTATTGAGCTATGTTTTATCGTAGAACTTTTGTGAAAAGTATTGTCCATGTTTTTAATGGAAGAGTTGAATTGAACAATATGCTGGCTATTTAATGTCAAGTATGATTAATATAGGCAAAGCATTACGTTATCTGAAGTTTTCCAGAGTATAGGTCCCTTTTTGTTTGCTCATTTGTTCGTTTTGTTCTGTTTTTTGAGGGTTTTTTCGGGGTGGGGTATAATTATTGCTTTCCAAGTGCTTGAGGTACATAATGCAGAACTTCTCCCTAGCTTTAACCACTACAATGTTGACAGGAATTCCGTTGTTCCTCTTTACATCTCCCTACACCCCCCCCCCCCCCACACACACCCACCCTCATAAGATGATTTAAAATCTGTGGATACAAATTTTTTTTCCGTTCAAGTGCAAGTCTTGCAGGATACTATGAAAACGGAAAGTGGGTTAAAGCGTGGATTTCTAAAAGAATTCTTTTTAGGATTTTATACTTTTATACGCTACGCCACATAGTTGTATCTTTTGAGCATCGTATAACTTGACACACAACAAACATTGGGGGGAAAAATAAACGGGACTCAGCCGAAAAGTAAATATAATTCATGTACTTGTTGCAATGAAAGTGTGAAAAGCCAAAAATGGGTTAGGTGACAAGAGTTTGGGGAATATGATATGTAGGGGAATGGTATGACGGAGATGATTAGATAGAACAGTAAATGAACTGGCGGAGGCAGAGGTTTTGAGGACGGAGAAATAGATTCGAGAGAAATTAGCATGGAGAGGGAAAGTTATGGGGAGAGGACGAAAGAGAAAGAGAGATGGATAGATAGATTTAACCCATTGGCGACTGGAACAGGGTGGCCCCTTTCCTAAGCCCATGTGGATGAAATAATTCATTAGTCAACAGGTTAGAGTGTGAGAGAGAGAGGGAGAGAGAGAGAGAGAGAGAGAGAGAGAGAGAGAGAGGGGGGAGGTGGGAATTGGAATGGCATAAGGAATTGATAGATATATTGGAGTAATGAGCCAAATATTTTGGGGTCTGCGCTATCCCCCCCCCCATAAAAAATAAATAAATAAATTAATTAATTAAAAACAAAGAAATAAGGGGTCCAGCTGCTGACAAACAAAAAAAAACAACAAAACAAAACAAAACAAAACAAACAAACAAACAAACAAACAAAAGGAAAATGAAGAATCAGAATAAAAGAGTTCCAATCGGCTAGATGTTTAGATATTCAACATGTTCGAGAAAATTCAATGATATGACAATGAATGCTGAACAGATATAAACAATAATTAAAAAAAAAATTGTTCGAGAATTTTTTTTTTACTGTACCCCCCCCCCCCCCCCACTATACATTCGAAGTCAGCCACCAAATAGGCAATTGGGTATCACGAAGTAATGACAATATACTGGCTATTTAATGCCAAGTATGATTAATATCTATAGGCAAAGAGATGTTCGAGAAAATTCAATGATAATGACAGTGAATGCTGAACAGATATAAACAACAATTTTTTTTTTTTTTTTGATGTACCCCCACCCCCATCACCTACCAGTGCGCCGGTGGGTAGATGGAAGAGACGGACTCAGATAAAGAGAAGAAGAAAGAAGGAGGAAAATACGATTGAGAGAAGAAAATAAATTTCATTGTCACAAAAAAAATGACCAAATTCGAGCCAAATAAATGAGTTGTGTAAGAAAAGACAATTAAACAAAGAACAACAACAACAACAAAAGATTTGGTTACTAGATAATCTAATGGGGCAAGAATTTTCAATACTGAATGGTGATGTAAAAAGCGCAAGCAAGCACATGAAGAAGCAGTAAGGTGATATTAAAGAAAGAGAGAAAATGGAGAGAGGGGAATGAGACAGAAACAGAGAGAGTGAGAAGAAGAATAGGAAGAAGAAGAAGAAGAAGAAGAAGAGGAAGAAGAAGAAGAAGAAGAAGAAGAAGAAGAAGAAGAAGAAGAAGAAGATTCAAATTAAAGGGGAAAAGTGAAAAGGTGAAAAGACACAAAAGAAAGAACGGGAGATAACGAAAGAGAGAGAGAGAGAGAGATAGAAAGAACATAGAAGAGCCGCATAGAAAGAAAGGGAGATGGAGAACGAGACAAGGAGTGAGAAACGGTGAATAAGATGGTGAATGAGGAGGGAGGGAGAGAGAGAGAGAGAGAGAGAGAAAGAAAGAAAGAGAGGGAGAGAGGCAATGAGAGAGAGAGAGGAGGTCGACAAGAGGTTTATCATCGTCTGCTCCCATGGTTTCCATCCCTTTCGCTCCGGCTGATGACCGCGCCGCTCGCTGCTAACTCTTGATGACACACAGTTTGTTACCATGACACCCCGTGTACACACATTTCAAGATTCCCGTATTTTTCTCTTTCACCTGTTAACTTGTTTTCCGACTCCCACTCTGACGTCGTCAACTCGTCAATAAATAAACCAAACAAATTCTATTGTGCGCCCATGAATGTTCGCCTAAATTTGTCGTCGAGGCACATGTTAAAAATCCATCCTCGATTTCACGTGTTGAAAAACAGTCTATATTGGGCCCGTTTCCTTCACTCCCACATTTTCCTGCCTTTTCAATAATTTGTATATTTATCCCATTATGTGACACTTCTGTTTTCTGTCCCGTAATTGCCCCGGAGAGTTCAAAGAAAAGGGAAAAGGGGGGGGGGGGGGGTGTATTCTAATCTTCAGCGTCTATTCACTTACATTTTTTTTAGAATGCTGAAATTTTCCCGGAAGAAAATTATCATATGACTCAAGACTACCCCCATACATATAATAATGTCACTTTAACAATATCAGCTATATTTCTCACATTTTTACAGCTGAGGGATATTAAAGATTTACATCTTTCATCTTATAATCACCATGCACATGTCCTTAATGATTTTGAAGCTCATACAAAATATAGAAAGAATGAATATTATTCATGTCTTATTTCGGTCTTTGCCCCCAGTCATCAAACTACATTTTTTTTTATTGGCCATGGCTTCCATTATCAAAATTTGAAGCGTATTTTGACAAGGTTATGGGAGGACAAAATAATCTAATGTGATTGGATTTTACTTACTCCTTGAATCTAACATGGGTTAATGATGATTAATTTGTATTTCACTATTTTATTCTAGTAAAAGAGGAAGAAAATGAAGTATTCTGAGAGTCCAAGGAGACGGTGATATATAAATGAACCCTTTTTCAATTAATCTACCACATAGGAAAAAATATACCTAGGTACTGTCCTTTTCTTTAGGGTACAAAAGTTCTCTCTCTCTCTTTCTCTCTCTCTCTATCTTTCTCAGTCTGACTCTCTCTCTTTCTGATCTTCTTCTTTTCTTTTTCTTCTTCTTCTTCCTCAGTTACTCAGTTACAACCTTCTTACTTAATATACACTTATGTTTTCCATTTTATGAAACTCTTCCCTCCCCCCCCCCCCAATCCCTTTTGGAAAAAAAAAATCCTGGATCGGCCCCCGACAGCCGAGTCGATATGATGTGTTCCACGTATGAGTGTTCTATATCTTGTCGATGAATTGAACTAAACAAGTCTGGTGAAGCCAAGCACAAAGTAACGGGGGGGGGGGGGGGGGGGGGGGGGATGGCTGTTGTCTCTTCCCGGATAACAAACCAACAAACCAACAAAAAATACAGACAAACGGAGAATGCTTTTTTGGTATTTTATTGCGACCAAGCCCCAAGCATGTGGAAATTGCGTTGTCAATACTTATTCCACATAAACCTTTGTTGTTTTTTTTTAAAGATATCATCAACAAGAATCAAATCATCACATCATGTGAGTAAACCAATGTACAAGTCTATCAAAAATTCATGTACAGGCAATATCTCAAATTTTGTGAATCCGATATTCTAAATACATTTGACCATGGCAACAGCGATCTACCTTTTATTAATCCTTTACAAAAGTAGCACTGGAGTTAGTAGAGTATAATCTTTTGGTATGGATATAGGTACTTTAAAGGAGGTGGGGGACAGGGACAATGGGAAAATTAGGGACAGGGGGGGGGGGGGGGGGTTACAATGAATTAAACATTTATTTACCCAATCATGAGAGTGAAGATATTCATTCAGTTTACTTTCATTAGCCTACCACTTACAAAACAACTCCAACAAAATGACAAAATCAAAGAGGATGTATATCATTTAACACAGGGGGGGGGGGGGGGTACATTTAAATCTTATTCAAATGTTGTCCGCACTATTTCCACTGTCCCCACAAAGGAATATGGTAAAAAGGAAGCAAACTTGTTCTGAGTTGTCCTTTCAAAAAATTGGAATATCTACAATATAATACACCTTGCATTATGCCAATCTCCCTAGTATGACGATGATCCCATTGCATTATAATATAAATATCCTACACTTCAAAATCTAGGGATTTTAAATATAAAATGAATCATCGAATAAATGTCCATGAAGAAACAGAAGGTAAAAAAAATTTAACGTAATGTGAAGAATGCCCTATAATCATAGAAATTAAAGGTGATAAAAAATAGCACTAAAAATAGAAACATCCACTTACTACATAGCACAGAAATACAAAAAGGTGGTTGATAACCGTCACAATTCATTCCTGGGCCTTATAGCAACAAGCCCTGCTTTACTAAATATGCATGTATAAAACAAACCACTTTAATTGATTACCCTCTTTGCATTATTTTGTTATTGTATAATATCATTACTATATACAATTCCCCTACTTTCACAAAAGGAAGCAAGTGACATATCAATCAAATTTGAGTTTTTTACATTTTCATATTTCACATAGTGTGCTCTTCCTCTGGGCCAAATTTTAACCCACAGAAGTACAGAGCTTTTTAGAGGTCTGAATTAATCATCTTCAATCCTTAAGTTGGCAACAACTATTATTTTTTTCCACTCTTACATAGTTTGAAAAAAATTAATATTGATATAACATGAACCAAAATGAATTATGATTGTAAAATTGAAGTAGAAACTGCCAATTTGAACATGGAAATAGGGATTATATATTATTCACTGCATTGCCAATTTAAAAAGTTTAATGATTAGTTACACTTAAACTGCTCTAATTTGAGAACACCACACCATACAGTGATGGGAATGGGCTCAAATTTGTCAGTGCATTTTTCTCTTTCTGCTCATGTATGATATGCACTGCCCAACATTCTGGACCAGCAGATGCAGCAAAAGCATCTCCTTAAGGTGACACTGTACCTCTATGGGTTAAGCATGAACACTCATCATGCTAAGAGATACGTTAGAAAAGACATTACAGTCTCCACTGACATCAGTGTAAATGGAAGATACATTTTGCTCTTTTACAGGAACTGTCACTTTTGTCACTCGCTTCCTTTTGTCAAAGTAGGGCAGAATACTTGTATTTGTTCTCCCACTGTGTAAGTGATTTATATTATTTCAGCATGTATGGGTTTGAATATTGATTGATTTGGGGGGAAAATAAGAAATGAATACTAATTCAAACTATCAAAGTATCCTGCTTCAAAAAAATGGCAGACTTGAGGGAAAACAGATGAGCACGGTTCAAAAGCACTTTTCTTTCCTGTAAACAAAATTAGATGCAATAGTCAAACAAAATCCCCCCCCCCAAAAAAAAAAAAACATGTTGCAGTTTGTAACTTACAATTTTACACATCATGAAAGTTAAAAGAGTACTGTAATAATACAGAATAAACGGCTTCTGAACTTTACAAATAGGCAGGATTATGGTATAGACTGTCTTTGACAAGTGCATAGGAAAATGTAGCACAAAAACTAGCACTAAAAAAAAAGCATTTAGACTACAGTGGAACCCTGTTTTAACAAACTCTCCTTATAACAAGGTAATTTTGCTGGTCCCACTTCTGTGCATTTTGTTTTTTAGCCCTGATAAAACAAGGTTTCAATATAAAGGGGTAATTTCCTTGGTTCGGTGGAGTTCGTTATAACGAGGTTCCACTGTATATTCTTTAAGCACAAACAGTTTCATATCACATTTTTAATTACCTTTCAATAAAGCTGTATTGATTTCCTCCACCCATTCCCTTAGAACTTAGCGAGTAAATGTTATGGGGAAGTCCCATATATTACATAATATGCTCCCATCTTGCTACATTCAGCAGATATAGTGAAATCTTAGATGTGGATGGTACATTGTTTGTAAGTAACCTAGAGGGCAAAATAGCTTGAACTTGACCCAACACTTATAAAAAAAACTCATTTAAATTCCATATCATTTATATTTCCAAACAGACTTGTATGCATTACAACTAAGTATTTCATAAAACTATTTCAGTAGCACTACATCTTCCTTCCTGAAAAAATAGCTTTCTTAATTTCTATAAAGATTCTTAATCTCTTTCATTTCATTACTTCCTACTTTTATTTTGCATTAATTCTTTAATTCTATTTTTTTTTCTTGTATTTGGGTAGAATCAAATTTGATTAGCATATTGTACAACATTCTTGTTACCAATGAAAAATGGAAAAATCAAGCCCACACATATACAAAAACATACTTTATATCGTAACAAGACTTGAGAAAGATAGTAAAAGTACCGTATCAGAGAGGTAAGATTGCAAGTTCAGACTACAATAATGCACTCAAGGAAGAATACACATTTCTAATCAAATTTAACAGGTAAAAGGAACATGATATTTGTTTGGCTAGGCTAGAAGTTTCAAGCATAAAAGGAAAAATACCCTTTTTGTACTCCTGCTTTCTTGAAAATATTCAGTGAACATACCATGACGAAAATGGCTCTATAACCTTCAATTTATACTGTTTGAAAGTTTACACTTACATTTCACCTCGTGTAATTTTCATTAGTAAACTCAAAATATTTCAGCATTACTTAAGATATATAATAAACTACCAAATGAAATATTTTAAAATGATACTATGTGCTAAGCACCCTTCATACAAAAAGTAAAACAAACATTTGACCTCGTGTAATTTTCATTAGTAAATTTGAAATACAAATATTTCAGCAGTGCCCAGGATATACAAAAAACTACCCACTGAAACATTCAAATAAGAAAAAAATGATGTTATGTGCTAAGCACCTCTCACACAAATAAGGAAAACAGAGTATTCACCAAGATGTCAATTTCAGCTTCTAAATTCAACATAAAGATCGTATCACATACTAGAAAAGGAGAATTATTTTCCTTTTTTTATAACTTTTTTTTTCTGTATACATGTATAAAGTACTGCACACTGATACATATCAAATTCAACAAGTAGACACATGTACAGTCAACTTTGCATAAGTCAAAGTCGAATAAGTCGAATAATCGCCTAAGTCGAAGGTCTGTACTGGGTCCCATTCCTTTATTTTCTATTGTTTTGACCCCTCATAAGTCGAATTTCAGAGCTGCCAATTAGTAGGATTTTATCCTATTTCGTAGGATTTTTAAGGGGAACATGACACTGAATAGGATTTTTCCCATCGAAATAGGATTTTTGAAACTTGTAAGACTGATTCTTTATACAGTTGGATGTTTCGAAATTTGAAACAAATAGGATTTTGGGCTTGAAAATAGGATAAAAAGAAATAAAGAATAGGATTTCTATCCACTTGGGGTTGGCAGCTCTGGAATTTTCTCTAAGTTGAAGCATTTTCTTCAGTCCCAAGAAATTCGACTTAGGCAGAGTTGACTGTATTATTTTGAGCAGGGTGGAGGTTGGCAATGCATAAATATGTCCAGAAAGATAAGGGGATTATGAACTGTGGCATCGAAGGGAAAAAAAAAATATATGAGAAAATCAACACAAATTCAATTAATTCTACATGTACATGTACCAATAAAATAAAGAAATGTTCTTAATATACAAGATTTCAATTCAAAACTACCAAATGAAATTTAATAACATAAAAACCATCCTTACTTCATCATTTGCTCAGTCTAGAAAGATCTTTTTTCATTCATCAAGGTTTAATTAGATTTCTTTACAAGCAATATGGGTATACCATGATGCATCAACAGAAAGGGATACTCTCTGAAATTTACATGTTTTACTTTTTATTTCTAAAGGCCCTTTTCCATCTTCAAGATACTAGAACAGGTTCATAAAATATTGCAGATAAAAACAATCTAATATCACATACATCTATACAAATATTCTCATCTAGTATGTTTCATTTAGTCTCCTTTCCAGGTACTCTAAACTACTAACTGGCGGATACTTGTTGCTCCCATCGATGCACTCGATGATTTCGTCATCATCTGGATGGCCGAAGAAGACGATTGACTGCCTGGGTTCGCTGCATGTCGGCATGATCACCCGATGTACCTGTTAATTGCGAAGATAATTTTTGAAAATGATGATGAAGTAACCACTATTAAGGTGTGTTCAGATATAATGCGACTTTGTGTAGCCACATTGTGCCGCCAAACTTTTTGTGTGGCCGCGACAATGTATCGCCATATATCGTGCAGCACAGACTTCAATCTGCAAGCATGAAAAATACCTCATGCAATAGCCCAATGGGACCTGACATGGCTGTAAGGGGCAGTACACATTTTCCACCTATTGCATTATAAAGTATTTGGTGTCACTTGGGCCTGGGTGGGAAAAAGCAAACTCAATCACTGTGACCCTCTGGGTCTCTCCTCCCCATGTATACATTATTGGGATGTGCAGATGTAGCACTATACCATGGTTTTCCTCTACTCTTCTTCGAAGTAGTGCAGTAAGTTGTTAAACATCCAGAGGTGGTTATTCTCCTCTACACGAAGCCTCCATTTAACATTCAGGGCCCTGTTTCATAAAACTTGTTATCAAGAACAAGTTGCAATAATTGTCATAAGCTACTGAAATCTGTGCATCTGATTCGCTGAGAGCAAATTTGTCATAGAAATGTGACAGTTGTTACTGATAACAAGTTTTATGAAATGGGGCCCTGCTCTTATTCTTATCTTTTCTCAATTTAGGCCTGCTTTTGTACAAGTTTGATTAAATGATTTGGAAATAAAAGCTGGTATGCAATGATTCTTCCTCTTTCTTCCGACAAGAGACATAAACGGCCATCAGTGTGAACAAAAATACAATGTCTTCACTACTATGAAAATTCTAGGCTCCAGAACAGAATACTTTAATATGCAGGAGCACAGCCAGTGATTATACTCTGTTTTGAAATCAAGTAACTGTCAAGCCCATCTATAAAGTGGCCACCTCTCTATAGCAGGCACCTTCCTATTACAATAGTGGCCACTACACAGGGATGCTACTTAGAATTGATAAAAAAGTAGGAAAATCATCTAAAATGGGCCCTTTTGTACACAAAAAATGGGTTTTCTATGGACAAAAATATACTGCTAAAGTAGGAATTCCACTTTTGTACGAAAAGTGGCATCCCTGACTACAATTCATTCCCATGGGGATAAATCATGTGTTTACTACATGCACTGGTCATGTAAGCCAAGGTCCGTGGTTCAAATCCCAGTCGGGGTATGGTAATTTTCTCATATTCTTTTTCCTATGATGTTTTTACTTACTGAAGCAATGAGTTTGTCTGCGGTCCACATCTGCATAAGATCACCCAAGTTGACAATGACTGCATCCTCCACAGGTTTAGCTGATATCCAGTCCCCTTCAACATCTTGCACCTGAATTGAGGAAAGCGGATGCAGTGGATACTTGCAGTAAAACCATTGCAATAACCAAAGGTAATTAACCCATTCGTGACAGGAATTATTTAAAGCGTAATTTGATCAGCTTTTATTCTTCAAACTGGCAACACCAACATTTTTATTTTATTGCTACATTTTCTTTATAAAATGTCATGTATCTGAAATGAATATAAATTGACAGAAATTATGATGAGAAGTCAAAAGTTGCCAATTTGCAGGGGAAAACGATGATTTTAAACTTTCTTTCACACTGCCAATTTAAGGATTTTCCTTTAAAAAATTTTCAGCATCAAACAACGAATATTGACGCAACCAAAATGGGCACAGTTTGTGTAGAATTTTTTGCTCTTTCTGCTCATGTATTCGGTATGATTTTTAGGGCTTTGCATCAAAAGATATTAGGCCAAACCACAAAATGTGGACCTTTGTCACGAATGGGTTAAATGAATACTGAAAAGTTATCACTTTGGCAAAAGGTTAAGGCAATAGAAAGAATCTTCAAAACATATATTTTTTTCTTTATGATAAAGGAAATAAGGTTTATTTGACAACACAAAAATTTCTTTGCTGCAATATGATTCGTGCATCAAGAATTATGAGTATATATCTTCGCCTATGAAATGGGCTCACGCAGAATACCTGGGCATCACCATCTTCTGCAGGTTTTCATTTGTACCTAAAGATCTTTCTCTTCAGTACTTACCGTAAATCGTTAATAATGTAATATTAACGATATAAGTAATATGCATCTGTAATTTTTTTCAACTTTATGTTAATCCAGATAACTACTGGAACTACGTGGGCCTGTATTCAACCTATGGGACAGAGAGAATTCAGCAGTCAAGGGGTTAAGTTGATAATATGATATTTGTAAAGTGTTATGACACATGATCACTCCTAAGAGCACTGTATAACTACTAATGCTGTATTGTCTTGCATTTTATTTGAAAGAAAAGAAATACGCAAGATTAAAAATTAATGTGCATACATTATACAGGTGCATTGAGCAATCTACTCACTTTTACTTCCGTTCACATCACTCTTACCTTCGTTTTAGGCTCGTTTATATTTACAGAGGCAAACCGCTAAAAAAAACCCCAAAAGCCAAGGGGAAGGGTTGGGTTTCTAAGCATACTGTGCATCACATTTCTATATCTTATTACACGCAAAGTGAATATGCATATATCACACCTCTGCTCTGTCACTTGGATTCACTTACTATAACCAAAAAAAAAGAGGGACCCTTTTTTTACCGTTTTACCGCTTTATATCCCAAACCGTCAGAATTCAATCTTTTTTTTTGGCTATTTGGGACCCCTTGACCTACATTTTCTAAAGCTGAATAGGATTCAACAAAAATGATCAATACCTCCAGACCACCCTGCTTGTCTTGGAAGAGTAACGTGATGCCTCCATAGTCAGTGTGCTCTCCACATCGGATCTGATTCTCCTTCACCTTCTCAAAGTCAGGCGGAGGATAGTACAACGATCTCAGGATGGTGCAGTTCTGTTTCGTGCCAAGACCCTTGTGGAGGTTCTTGAAATATTGAGGGTCCTGTTGTTGAGAGGAATATGACAGAAAGGGGGAAAAAAAGAAAAGAAATTAGAGCACATTTTAAAATCAAAAGCCAGAAGGCAAAAAGTAATCATTTTAAAGCACTGAAACATGTATCCAGAAATTACATTTAGGCAGGAGAATTTAATTCCAAGGGTTGTTCTCTTTCATTTTCTCAGTCTTGTGGAGGATAGTACTACGACCACAAAATGGTAGTTTTACATTGTCCCAAGATCCACAGAGGTTCTAGAAGAAGTGAGTGACCTCCCACAAGAGGTAAATTTCCAGAAGAAAAGCAAAGGAGAGAAAACAATTAGGGAATGCACTTATAGTAACAAAGAGAAAAATGCAAGATGTACTTATTTTACAGCTTTAAAAAAAAGCAATGAGGTACAGGTATCCAAACTTGTGATAAACTGATGAGTGAAGATACAAGAAGCAGTTCTCCTTCACTTTCTCCAGGTCAGGTGGAGGGTAGTACAGGGATCTCAAGATAATACACTTTTGTTCTGTCCCTGCGGTCCTACACCCTTGTAAAAGTTCTTGGAAGTAGAGGGAGTCCTGGCACCACAGGAAAGTTTACAGAGCAGAAGAATAGAGAGCAAGATGAAGTAAACTTCTACACTAAGAGGTAAAGAAGTGAAGCTATTCATTGCATTAATTCAAGAGCCAGTGAGGTATTCAGAAATTCGATTTACCAAATACTTACCGGTAATTTGAGACCATGCCCTATAACTTCTAGTATCTGGTGGTTTAGTTTGGAACACCATTGGTAGAGCTCTTCCATGGTCTGTCTGAACTCTGGTATTGTCTTATCAGGCCACATCTGATATAGGAGGAAGAGTAAAAGATACCGTGAACTAACGATGATGGAAATCAGTTTCACTGCACAATTCTGTTTCCTAATTTGCTATTTTTCCCCTTGTGTCATTTTCCCCACTTTTTATCTTTTTTTTTGCTTGTTCACAAACATATATGAAATGGTAAACCACATTTAAAAAAAAACAACATGAGAGCATGGCCCACACTTTTCAGCTTTTCTCGTCATAATTCAAATATAATGTCATTTCAGGAGCTCTCCTTTTTTGACGGATGTTTATTCGATACCCTTCCAAAACAACACAAAAAAGAAAACAGCTCACAAAATTACTCTTTTTCACCTGTCCTGATTTTGACCTTCTTGAAAATGACTTTGTTCATGAATTAATGACACCATGATAACATCAAAGCAAATTTTAAAAAATCTTCCCCTATCTTGTCAAGTTTGAAATTGTTCACTTGCAGTTTGCTCAGTAAATATTGACTTACAAGTAATGGCACACTGTGACAAGATATTCATGATGGCTGAGTTCGAAGTGCATTATATTCCTTAAGTTTTGGTGTCGTTTCTTTTTCTTTTTCTTATATAGCAAAATGGATGCGCTTGTATTTTGTCAACAAACTTAATGGAAAACTACCTGTCTGGTAAATGATCTGCTTTCCCTTGTGATTCATTCATCATTTATTAATCTATTTCAAAAATGCAAGCTTAGTTTGTTGGGATGATGTATCAGAACAGAAAATTGAAATCTACTGTGTGGGGAATACATATTAGCAGAACTGTCAACCCCAATTGGGAAAAAATCCTATTCTTTATTTCTTTTTATCCTATTTTCAAGCCCAAAATCCTATTTGTTTCAAATTTTGAAACATCCAACAGTATAAAGAATCATTCTTACAAGTTTCAAAAATCCTATTTCAATGGGAAAGACCCTATTCAGTGTCATATTCCCCTTAAAAATCCTACTAAATAGGATAAAATCCTACTATTAGGCAGCTCTGTATTAGTACAGCACAATCAAACAAGTACTAGAAATTATATAACACTAAAGGCAAGTGTCAAGTCTGTAAAGTTTAAAAATGGGGAACTTACTTCTGCTTATACACAGGGCTTCAAATTAACAAGAATTATTTTACATGTTGGTCCCATCAACTTTAAGCCTGCACCAGGAAAATTTGGAGGTCTAAAACGAGAGGTTAACCCGCTGCCTACTGAATTCTTTAAATGCTATAGGTTTAATACATGGACCACCTGGTTTCAGCAGTCAATGGGTTTATGCCTAGAGACCCTAAAATGTACAATATGACCATCTTGCATGGAAGAAGAGGAAGAAAAAAGAAAAATTGGAACCCTGTGCACATCTAAAATTTGATTCATTTTCCCAATTAAATTTTCTCTAACATTAATCAATACTGACAATACATGAGTAATAGAAACAGAAAACTTAACAAAAAAGAAAAAAGAAATTATTTCCAACACTAGTACTACAAACATAGTGTTATCACAAACACAAACATTCATGATCAAGACAAAAAAAAAGTTTAGCTCACCCAAATCGTGCATTTTGATACCGAAGGGAGAGAGAGAGAACAGCCTATGAAGCTGGCAAAACTAGGCTACTGGCGGAGCTATTTTTGTGTGTGCATGGGGGGGGGGGGGCAAGAGGAGGGGCAAGAGGAAGGGCAAGAGGAGAGAGAGAGAGCGGGTGCAGTATTACTACAGAATGAAGCTTTTTTATGAAAAGGCATAATACGTGTTGCAAGATAAATGAAGAGTGTTTCTTTATTCAACCTGAACTACCAAAGTGCAAACAGGACAGGAGCATTGCTTGGCGTAGCATACATTGCAATTTCTGGTGTAGCAGATGTTTTATGTTTGGTGTAGCAAGCTGGCAAAAGTAGTCTACACGTGGAACTATTTTGGTGTGGGGGAGGGGAAACGAGAGAGAGAGAGTGGGGGCAATATCACTACAGAATGAAGCTTTTTATGTAAAGGTATATTATTCTTGCAGGATAAATGAAGAGTGTTTCCTTATTCATCCTACATGTAAGCAAACAAGGTGTAAACAGGACAAGAGCATTGCTTGGTGTAGAACACATTGCAATTTTTGGTGTTGCATATGTCGTAATTTTTGGTGTAGCACACATTGCAATTTCGGGTGTAGCATACTATGTAATTTTGGTGTAGCATGCATTCTAATTTTGGTGTAGCACACATTGTCATTTCGATGTAGCACACATGGTGATTTTGGTGTACTATACATTTTCATGATGGCGTAGCAGCACACAAAGAAACTCCTTTCATGTAATTTACCCCATGCTTAGGATTAAACGAACAGACAACAAGTTAATGGACCAATCAGAAAAAATGCCGAAGAGAATAACTTTAGCAAAAGGGGTGGATGTGGTCAGAAAAGTGGGGCACAGTGTGGCCTATAGTTGCATGGTGTAGAAGTGGGGTGATTAGTGCAAGTGCACATGCTTATGAGCAGAGTTGTTGTTAGAAGAAGACAGCAATCAAACCCCCTCACATGGGGAGAAGCACATACATCCTCTGTAGCCGCTTTCACCGTGTAGTTGAAGCATTGCTTGAGGTCATGCTCCCGCTCTGGACAGCATCTACAGAATGGAAAAAAAAACCCCAACAAATTCTGACTATAGAATAACAATGTACATGTATGTGATTTCTCTTTTATGGGGGGGGGGGCAGTCAAAATATATCATTATACACACTTTCATCTCCACGTTTTTTTGTTTTACATTCATCTTGTCTCTATTTTTATTTATCATAACTTGCGCAGAATAACTTTCTAAATTGTACCCCCACCCCCACCCCCACCCCCACCCCTAACAAGTTTTATCAATTGGTCAAAATCAAGCCCTTCTCCGGGGGGGGGGGGGGGGGGGGGGGGTGTGCACCTTAAACAAGGATAAATCCCTTGAAAATACACCTTGAACTTAACAAACCTACAGTGTGTACCTTTTTATGAGTTTATTCACTATCTCAGCAAATTTCCTGTGGTTTTTTTTTACATTATCCTTGACAACAAAGCATGCTAGGTTTGATTTAATGACAATTTAATAACTCTTGAAAATACACCTTGAACTCAACAAACCTACCTTTTTATGAGTTTATTCACTAATTCAGCAAATTTCCTGTTTTCTTTTTTAGATTATCCTTGACAAACAAAGCATGCTAGGTTTGATTTAATGACAATTTACTAACTTTCTAATATCACCAGCAAATTACATGTAAGCAGAAAAAAATATGCAAAAGGAACCTTTTCCCAGATGCCTTACATTTGATCCCTTTTTCTTTACTCATTTTTCCCAGACTACCAGACTAATAAATTGATAACAGTGTTATCAGTTTATACAATGAATCAGCACTATTTCTTGTTTAGATAACCCCTGACAAAAAACTTCCAAAATATTCAGCACACATGAAAGTTTGTTTGTTCACATGAGAAATTATTCTTTTTGATTTTCAACATAACCTTCACATATCAATGAAAAAAGTAACATACACTGTACTTCTACTCAAAAGGGCATACATGTAGTTTTCCTTCATAATTTTACTTGCAATATGGCAAAACTTAAACAGCATCCCCTGTGCATGCACATCATTAGTATAACTATTATCATCATTAATTTAACATCACCTACACACTGTACATGTGAGAGGGGAAAAGAGAACTTAATCACTGTGACCAACAAGTCTCTCGGAAAAAACTCCCCTTATCACCGATCTATATGTGCAGGTCAGGGGCAGCGCTACAGGGGGGGGAGGGGGGCGAATACCCCCCTATGATTTTTCAAGTGATAAAAAAAAAGAGAAAATGAAGAAAAAAGAGGAGGAAGAAGAAAGAAGAGGGTGGGAAAAGAGAGGCCTGGGGCTTGCAACTATATAATACCCCTATTTGTTCATTTAAAATGTCAATAAATTCACCTATGGGTCATCTTGCCCCTCTATCAAAATACCCTGGCGCCGCCCCTGGTGCAGGTTTACCACTACACCAGAGTTTCCCCCTCCTCTTCTTTGAATAGCGCAATGTGTTCTTAATGTGCAGATTATTAAGACTCTTCTCTATACAGGACCACCATTTAACACCCTAGCCAAGGGGCAGTGCTTTCCACAGAAGCATATCCTGCATCTATGAAATAGGGGAGAGGAACGTCAACACACAATGAAGGCTTTAGCAGAGGCGGCGGAACGTCGGGCTTGGACAATGAAAGTGGAGGGGCACCTACATGTATTGTTTGGCAGACAAAAGGTGCCCCTCCACTTTCTTTGTCCCAGCCGAACATTTTGCTGCCTCTGGGCTTTAGTCATTCGCATCCCCATTGAGACTTACTGTTCTTTTTCCGTCTCTTCAAAGCCATGGATGGAGAATTTGTTGTCGTTTTGTCCTGTGTAGTTCATCTTTGTATCCTCCGACTGCTCAAAGAACTTCTTGGAAGCTGTGAATGTGTCACGGATCTGAAAACGAAATGAAAAAAAAAGAGGAAAAGGTTGAGCAGGAGCAAAAGGACTCCATATCAAATCATAGAGCTGTTGTGGTGTAGAGGATATGTCACCGGTCCGTGGATCTCACGGCCCAAGTTCGAATCCTGCCACGGTACTTATGTCCTTTGGCAAGATATGAATCATTCTACATTTGCCACTCTCCGCCCAGGTGTACCCAGTAGGTACCCGGTAGGATGAAAAAATCACTGTGATTTGTTTAACACTATGAGCACCTGCAAAAGGCTCCTGGCTGGAATGCTTCCCAGGAAGTGGAGAAGGTGCATACACTCCGTGCGGGCAAGCCTGAATCCGATGACCGGGGTATTTACGGGGTAATAATATTTCCATAAAGCACTTAGGGATATCAGGCACTATAAAAATACAGAATATTATTATTATGATATCATAATCATATCACAAATCTTGTTACAAGTTAAGGGTTAATGTACTTAGTATATATCGGTTGGCTTGAAACATTATTTTCTGCACCTGTGATGTCAAAATGTATAATTGGTAGTCTTGTTCTTTTTTCTTTCCTCTTTATTCTTCCTTCTTCATTCTTCATTGTCCACTCTTCAGTCCCAATTCTCCATTCCTATTATTTTCCTTCTCATCCTTCTTCTTATCCTTATCCTTTTCCTAACACATTCATATTCTCATTCTTCATACTCTTTTTATTCAATCAGTATATATAAAGATATTTCATAAATAAATGAACAAAACTCCAGGGCATGATAAATTGATTAATTTAGCAAAATGGTAGCATCTGTCTGTCAAATTGTTTACTTCTACCTTGCCAAGCGTAAAGGGTCAAGAATTTTAATAGATGAGCATTTTTTAAAATAACCCATCACACTTACATCCAAAAAGCCCTCTTCTTCTTTTGTAAATTCTTTTCATCATATTGAACTACATTTATACAATACCTGGATATGTACATGTATAATGGCGTTCAATTCGCAAGAGGGCCCTCTTTCTAGCTTTTATCACTTCTCTTATCCCACTGAACAAGAAGGTATCACTGCTTTGAAGGATACAAGGCCATCTGTTGAATTCCCATTTTCAGAGGAGCTCCTGCTATTTACAATTCTTTGCATGACTAACTATATAAATATTAAGTGAAGCATCACAGATTCACATCTATCTTACATGTAACTGCTTACATGTATATTGAATCCTTTGCCCATGGGGATGGATAAGCACTTGGCAGACCAGGGGATTTATACTTGTACATGTGGATGGGCCAGGCAGTCCATCCCCCCCCCCCAGAAACCAAAGGAATGCAACTAAGCAAATGACCTAAAAAAAATGTGCCCCCCCTCAAAAACTCACCTTCAAAATGTGATCTTAACCTATTTTTGTTTGTTTGCATGTTTTTGTGGGTTTTTTTTTTACGTTTTTACATGTCAGAGTAGACCACAACGAATTTGGGTCAATATGTCCTATGTTTGGCTCGTATTATAACACACAAGCATCTCAGATTTATTTTTCAGGATATAAAATGTGTTGAATGGATATTATCATGATAAGCTTGTAATGAGCCATTGAATATTTAAAAGCAAAGTCATAGGGTATTTTTTGTTCTTGGTTTTGTGCGTGCATGTGTGTGTGTGGGGGGGGGGGGGCCTTTTTTTAAAACCGACTATTTCACGTATATTACACAAAAGCTGTTATGTCTAGTACGTTCTTTTCAATCTGACAAAGAAATTACATGGTATAAATGTGATTTTTTCCTTTTTTTTCATTTATATTTAGAATATGATTGCAAGCTTCTCTTAATACATGTATATGTACCTAAACTGGACTAGGGCTGTGAATTTAGCACCATGTTCGGGTTCGGTTCGGTTCGGTAGAGTTCGGCACTTTTATTTCCGAATTTGGGTTCAGTTCGGGGTTCGGCAACACAGTATAAAAAATAAAAGTGAGCATCGATAACGAATGACCACCAGAACCCTCTCTATCTTTACTGCACTTGGAAGTCACTGTTTCTTATAAATATATTTTGTATGACAAAAAATAATTACTGCATTTACTGCATGATTCTTTGTTATTTATTTTATTTTCTGAATGAAGGGAAAGATAATTTTCATATACTGATTAATAGAAAACAAGAGAAAATAAAGAAAAAATCGAAATAAAGGAAAGGAACGAAATTATTAAAAGAAATTATCAGTAAAGCAGTGTTTTTCTACTTTTTAATTTAAAAAAAAAATATTTATTTAGTATATGATCGACCACAATTGTTAATCGATTACAACCTTATTACAATCGTGAGTATCTTTGGGCATACTTTGAAGCTTTTAACATGATTTATGGGGAAAACAACTAGAATTCATGGTGCCAAATATTATAAAATTTATCAGAATCAAAGGAAAAACGAGATACAAGCTTTTATTTAAGAAATACTTAGAAGATGAATTAAAAGAAATCTCACCAATAAATGTATGTATTAATTTTTTAATAAAGAAAATGTGTATCTCCCATTTAGCATATAGAGTTCAGGACAAGGTCTTCACCGAGGGTTGAATCAATGATTCTGTTTTATAAACTTCTGAACTTCCGAACTTGGTCTTTGAGTTCGGTTCGGTCCTGTTCGGAAGTGCCATGTTCGGCGAACTTCCTGGACTAAATGCCAAACCCATAGTTCTCCAACAGGCCAAAGAGGTTATGGTAACAGAGATTCCATTTTCGACTTTTCAGTGACATACTCATAGCCAAATGTGTCTGAATACTATGACCCTTGATTGTCCTTATAACTGTCTTAAATGACATAAGTCTGACTGTCATGTGTGAATGACCCAGCCCCCCCCCCAAAAAAAAATGTTCTGATACAAGAAGTATTAGTTGATCAAGAAGAGAAAATCCACTGATTTGGGCGTTTACAAAATCACTGACCCAAATTCACATAAGAGTTTCATCTAAATGCATGGTTTGAATCATGGTATAAGCCTCCACTATGGATGAAAATAAGCATCTAAACAAGTGTAAAGGTCATTCACGTATGCAGGCAGCAGAGAACACTTATCATGGTTGTTTTCAAAAACCATGGTTAGATAAATTTCATACGTGAAATTGGCCCGCCCCCCCCCCCAAATGAAATAAAAGAGAGAAAAAAATCTTCTGATACAAAAAGTGTCAGTTCATCAGGAAGAAATAAAGATCCATTAATTTGAGCATTTATAAAATCACTGACCCATATTCACATTTGAGGTTCATGATTTGAATCATGGTCTAACCTCCACAATGGAAAAAAAAGCATCTCAATATAAAGTTTATCATACATGTAGCTTCCCCATTCAGCAAGAGGTGATAGTATGCTCCATGGTTGTACAAACCATGGTTACATACATGTAAACTAGAATTTCAGCACTGCTGTTTTTGCAAACACTGTGCTTTCTTCCACTGCAAGCACTGTATGCCTGCCAGCAAAATTAATTCTTCACATTTACAGTCATACATCATGCAAATTTTTTTTCCAAACAAATATCATTTTGAATTTTTTTACATTCTTACGAAAGATGCAGGTATACATGTAGTACTAGTACTAGTTTTTTCCAAAATGTGAACATTAAACATTCTGCCATGATAACAAATGCATTGCACGATGTGCATTTAATCTCATTCTCCCTTAAAACTGTGCACCAATTGTGCAATTTAAAAGTGAATGTTTCCCAGAACTCTACACAAGAGTTGGAACAAAATGGTTTTTCTTTTCGTTCAATTTGAATTAGTAAACCCATAGAACTTTTTTATCAATTGCTCACTGCCGTCATATTTTTTTTTTCACAATCACATACTGAGAGTGTAAGGACTTACTAAATTTTCATTAGCAACAAGCCATGAACCAACAGAGCAATCTATATCTGTAAACCCAAACCAATGTGAAGTGTTATGAGTTTCCCTCACAGCCAAATGTCTCTGACTACTATGACTCTTGCAGGCCTCAAATTTCATAAAATTTGGGTCACGGCCTCTTTTTTGGGAGGGCACATATCCTCTCAGAGGAGCACCAAGGCCAAAATGGGACCTGACCACCATGTGCCGCGACACAATGCGTAAATGCGCGTTTACACTTTGTCCACAGTAGTTTGTCCATGCTTCTCACTTATAATTACATACAGTGGCAGTATTTTAGGGGTTGAAGTGTACCTAGAATTTAATTTTAGGGGGGCAGTAGTGAGCACGTAAGGTGTGCAAATTACATATTGAGCATACAAAATGCACTCAAGACCAAAAATAACCTTGATAATCAGAAGTCAGGGTAGGAACCGCCGGTGACAACCCACTTCACCGAAGGCCCATGAGACTGAAGGCCTGTGAGGCCGAAAATAGCAAATTGTAATCTATAATATCACACCGCTCTGATCAATTCCTGTGCCAGAAGGAAGTTTAACAAGTATTAAAGAGCAGCGGAAAGTTTTTCATTGAAGGTGTGGGACATCCGGAACCGAGGACTAAACATGCTAAAGGAGACATAATCATTTTATATACCAATAGCGCATTATTTGTGATAAAGGAAAATGCGATACGAGAAAGTCGGCCTCGCGGGCCTTCGGTCAAGTGGGCGGACCCCGGAACCGCCAGGTCATTCACTACTTGCACTTGCACATATACACACTACACTGCACTGGTGTATCATCTAACAAATGTGGGACTGAGCAGTTACTGGCCCTGTACGATCATGACGATATCGCAAACTTCTATTAAGGGTGCCTTCTGTTGCTGAAAAAAGGTGCATTTTGTGTTAATTTTTAATATTTTGTCACATAATAAAAAGGAAAAGTCTGGGTTTTATTTTTTTAATGTAGTATGAGTTTCTTCGAGTGGAGGGCATCAAGGCCACTCAAAAAATTTTGTGGCCTTAAACCTTCGAATTTTGAGAAGGGCATCACGGTCAGTGGGTGGGGCATACCGGCAAATTGCCGATGGCCAGTGGGTATTTCGAGCCCTGCTCTTGATTGTCCTTATAATTGTCTTAAATGACATAAGTCTGACTGTCATGTGTGAGTGAAGTTGAACACCGAAAATGCCCCCAGGCCCCCTTCCCCAATGTTCTGATACAAGAAGTATTAGTTTATCAAGAAGAGAAAATCCATTGATTTGGGTGTTTACCAAATCACTGACCCAAATTCACATAAGACGTTATCTAAACGCATGATTTGTATCATGGTACAGTATAAACCTCCACCATGAATGAAATAAGCATCTAAACAAGTGTAAAGGTCATTCAGGCAGCAGAGTACATTTATCATGGTTGTTTAAACCAGGGTTGGATAAATTTCATCCATGAATTTGGGCCCTGCCCCCCCCCCCCCCCCACAAAAATGAAATAAAAGAGAGAAAAAAATCTTCTGATACAAAAAGTGTCAGTTCATCAAGAAGAAAAAAAATCCATTACTTTGAGCGTTTACAAAATCACTGACCCAGATTCGAGGTTCACGTTTGTAACGCATGATTTGAATCATGGTCTACACCTCCACAATGTAAAATAAAATAAGCATCTCAATAAGTGTATCATAGCTTCCCCATTCAGCGAGAGGTGATAGTATGCTCCATGGTTGTTTAAACCATGGTTAGATAAACCAAAATTTGAGCACTGCTGTTTTTGCAAACACTGTGCTTTTTTCCACTCTAAGCACTGTATGCCTGCCAGCAAAATTAATTCTTCACATTTACAGTCAAACGTCATGCAAATTTTTTTCCAGACAAATATCATTTTGAATTTTTACATTTAGATTACGAAAGATGCAGGTATAGATGTAGTAATAGTACTAGCTTTTTCCAAAATGTGAACATTAAACATTCTGGCAAGATAACAAATGCATTGCATAAAGTGCATTCAATCTCAAGCCTCATGCTCAATGAAAACTGTCTACCAATTTTGCAATTTAAGTGAATGTTTCCCAGAACACTACTCAAGAGTTGGAACAAAATGATTTTTCTGTTTGTTCAATTTGAATTTTGTAACACAAACTTTTTTTTTTCTAGCTAAACTGCTCACTGCTCACTGCTGCCACATTTTTTTCATTATCATATACTGAGAAGGCAAGAACTCATGAAATTAATCATTAGCAACAAGCCATCTAAGGCCAACCAACAAAAAAGATCTGCAAACACAAATCAACGTGACAAACAGGACAGAAAAACCAACACCTCATACATGTATTTCATACCCGACAAAAAAAAATCTGTTGTGGAAAACTGCCAGGAACCAACAAAGTTGTTTTCCTCCTTTTCAAGCCACTGTACTCTTCTCACACTGCACTAGTGGCATAACCAGAATCTTGGTCCAAAAAGGGGCAAAACAAGCGAGTTTCCTGTGATCCATATGATTTGTGTTGAGTGAGGAGGAACATAAAGTGGAAGACCCTGTATTGCAAGGAGGAGTCAAACCGTTTTGAAAAGAAAAAAGTCTTTTGTGGACTGAAGCCTCTACGTTGTGCATCGGCAAATAAGCAATCTTACAATTACAGACTTGTAAAATGATTCCCTAACCTGCTTTATGTAAATTTATTTCATTTTTTTCAATTATTTTTATTTATCTATTTTCTAAAGGACCGCTGGAAGAATACTGGCATTTAGTTAATGCAACTGAAATGGGCAATCTTTCGTGAAGTATATTTTACACATCATGCTATTTTGATATGGAAATAAAAGCAAACTAGTATAAAAAATAAAGGGTGCTCCCTACCATTTTTCTTTTGCTTGGTTGAACTTGAAATTAATCTGTTACCAGTGTAATATGAGGGGCCACTTAGCCCCCATGCGCCTCCATAATACAATAGAGCACTGACCCAATAAGGTGTATTCATTAAACTTCACCTAAAGGTCATTCAATTATCATTTTCAATAAACTCCGCTAGACTCCATTTCTTTCCAAATGGCATTGAATTCCAGACTAGAGTCAAAAGCAAGACGACTATAAAATGTCACTCCATGGCGACCATAAAAGTCACCTATTATTGTGTGAGCACTCTGTAAGAATCTGATCTACAGATCTACTGTCTCCCTGTAAGTGTTTTTACAACCCTGGGCTGATTCCAGCTTGGCAAAAGCTTTTTTTTTTTTTTTTTTTTCATAGGTTTGAGAAATATACATACATGGATACACCCAAATTCTGCTCAAGTGTGCATGTACACACACTGGGACTGATACAATGTATACCCAATAATGCCAACTATGGATTTTGAAACCTTTATTACATGCAGCTATGCAAAGGCCATACATTATACATGTACATGTAGATCTAATATGCTGAAAGCATTTGTCTTCAAACCTGTATACCTCAGCCATTAAGATTTGAACGGAGAAAAAACAAACAAACAAAAGAGAAAATCAATTTTCAGGGTCTGTAAATAGCAAAGGTTCCAAACTAACTTTTGTAACAAAAGAGTCTGGATAGAACATTTTTGTGTGATCATCCATGGACATGCACAATTTCAATTTGCCCTATCTTTGGGGGGTCAAGATTGAATATTTCAATGGGGGAGGGGGGGGGGGGGAGCTACCGTTTGTACGAGATCGTTGATTGTTAGTGTCAGGCCCTGGCCTGCTGTGTGAACGAACAAAAAACAAACACTCCATAGCAGCATTCCGGAGCTTATCCTAACCCTAAATTTGATGAAAAATATGTAGGGAGTGTGAACTTCTTCACTACTGCCCAAACTTTAGTTTGAACAACAAGGTACAGGCTTCAAATCCCTGCCGCAGCACTATTGTCCTTTGGCAATACATTAATCTATATCTGTCACACTCTACCCA
The DNA here is from genome assembly GCA_029962745.1 of Echinometra lucunter. Taxonomy (NCBI): domain Eukaryota; kingdom Metazoa; phylum Echinodermata; class Echinoidea; order Camarodonta; family Echinometridae; genus Echinometra; species Echinometra lucunter. Next base: position 8,686,143 of record CM057159.1, on the reverse strand, counting down.
GGTGAGGTAGAGTAAATGGGGGCCTGTCAGGCATTTAAAGTATGTGTAATTCCTCAAAACTGAGCGCTGTAATGGCGGCCGGGCTAAAGCCAAGTAGTCACGAAAGTCCTTTGCCCCCACCCCCCCCCCCCCACTCAGGCGGTCACCCACACACATGCTTGTTCCAGACTCTTAGAGATACCCCCAGAAGTCCAGACGATTTCATTAAAATTACACTATAAAGCTTAAAATTCACGCTAACAGACAATGCTACTTTCATTTAGCAAAGTGATTTCTGTGATTTTTAAATACCGATTAAGTGTTGGCTTTTTTACTCCAAATAATTGAATTTCCCACCGAAACCCAAATATGGTCATTGGTCATGTGACGTAGACGATACAGTTGCACTGCGCATGCGCACTTATTCTCTGCACATTCTCTATGCAAATTGCCGATATGTCTAGCTTTTGGGTGTACAAATCACCCCAGTTCTGTTCCAAAGAGAAGTTTTTTTGCAATCCCAAATCCCCTGACGGACAGGGAGAGATGTGCCTGATGGATTAATTAGAACGGACAAATTCGACTTCATAAATCGGAAATTTTCGAAGTTAAAGAAAGTGTGCGAAGACCACTACAGGCCGGAATGTCGTACACGCATATCGCTTGCATCACTTGGCCTGCCTGTGGTGCACTAGCTACGTCACTGGGCCTGGGTGCGAACTGTATTGTGGATGGGTTTGTACTAGAACTACTGTTTACACAAGTTAATTGTTGATTACTCGGTAATCCGAGTGTATGTCGGGTAAAGTAAGACATTTTCTAGCTGCTGAATTTTTTCTCTTTATGATCCATGCTTACAGAAATCGCCTAGACTTCTCCTTTAAGGACAGAAATAGGTTAGGATTTTCACCCCCTATCAAAGGCTTTTTGAAGAGAAGCCAGCCAAGTTATCCTCCCCCCCCCCCCCATCACAGGTTTTTGGAAGGGAAGCTACAGGGATGTAGCAAAATTGCACCCTAAATAAAGGAAGAGTTTGAGGATTTGTAACTAACCCTATTGGGGACCCTATTTCAGGATTGTTTTGAAAGATTTGAAAGCTATCCCTTATTAAATATATTTCAGGAAAAAAATGCTAAAAGACCCCCTATTAACCTTATTTCAATGAGTTTTCCTCATTTTTTTCCCGAACTGAGCCCCTAAGACCTAAAATGTACCCCTTTTCCCGAAAAATTGAGAACATGCATGCGGTACACATGACCACCTGAGTAGGGGGGGGGGGGGGGGGGGCAGGCCTTTGGCATGTTTGGAAGTGCATAGAGACGTTAGATTTATGAGCTACATGTACATGTACAATGTATACAAGAACAGAATATTATGTTATCATTATTATTATCATTATTATTATCGTAATCATTACTATTATGATTATTACAGGGCTTAAATTAATCCAAGGCCACCAAGGCCATGGCCGTGGATACCCTTTTAATTGGCTTCAATGACCCCCTCATTGGCTTTAGAGATTGTGCCCTTTCTAATTCTTCCCATTTATGCTGTAATATAGGAATGTGCCCTACAGAAAAGTGGCCTTGCCCTAAAATTATTGAAATTTAAGGCCTGTTATTATGAACACTATTATCATCTAAATAACAAACTTGTAATCTAATGGTCTAAGGTCGAAACAGTATGTATGGTCGGGGGTTCTAAGGCTACGTACCCTGCAAAATACAGTGTATGCGCAATGCGACCCGTTCAATATGCCAAACTTCCAATGTGACCGAATATTCAGCAATGAGAATTTTATCAAGTTATGCCAACAAGAGTCAGTAATTTTTTTTTATTTCTTGTAATATTATGATTAGTTAGAAACTGCAAACATGTCAAGTCTCATGCATTAGGCGTGAGACTCCCACATGTGGGGGCTCTGCTCATCCCCCTAAATCTCTTTCTCACGCCTACATGTACATGTACATCACACAGCCTATCCCATGATATACACAATGCCTGGTGATCTCACGGTTCCCTAACTAAAATCTCACGCATTGCTGGTCTTTGACCTTGGCATCTCTGAAACCGGAGAGAAATTCACACTACTACTAGTACTAGTCTTACTAGTCTGGAATTTGACACTGGAATTGATATCTACCCAAAAAATATGTGTTATATTAGTTGTTAATTTTCACAACTAAAATTCGCACATATCAATGATTTTTGTGACATTTTAGCTTTTGAAAACAAAGTGCGTAGCTTTAGGCCGCTTATGTTATGTCATGTTAGCTCTTCTTCCGTTAAATATCGGCTTTCCAGATCCCCTTTTGTTTAGACAGAGAAATGGGAGGATCGAAGGGGAAAAGACGCTGAGCAGGAAAGATGCCTAACTAAGTAAGGCTGCATTCCAAATTGGCTGTGACTTTAATATTAAGGTGTAACGTTACACTGTAGGTAATCATACCTGGAGCTGGGCCCCATAACACAAAGCTTAGCAAGTGATTGTACGATTGATCTTTGCGATTGATTGCATCATATATTAATAGAATTAGAAGGACTTCCCGATTACATAGGGTGAGTGCCATGAGGGTCATCCATGCCATGGCCATGCGGCTTCTCTCCCGTTGCAATGCCTCCAATTCCCGTACAAGTCCGACTAACTTCTTAGCTCCCATAAAAATACTGACCTTTTCCGCTGGAATTCCATGGTTTATGAGGTACATGAACCCCACTTTCGTCAAAGCATTGTGGACTTCACCAACCAGTTTCTCGAATTTCTTTTCATCTGGCTGTTCAACACCCAAACGAAAGCAATCAAAGTCGATGATAGCAATACTTTTCGCCATGACGATTTTACTTGTCGGCTTCGAAGCTTCGTGATGATTACATGTCTTTACGCAATATTATAGCAGCATGCATACGGTACCATGCTTACGTACAATATCACGTGTGTATATACAGCGTATGTGGTAAATGATTTGCTACAATCACATTAACACTAAGCGCGTACGTATAAGTGCTACTAAAAAGAATGACTATGGATCATCTTTGACGTATGAACTCTTATGTGCACGCTGCCCAGACGACATGAGGTAAGTATAGAGGATTTTCACTGACTCAAACCAACTGTAATTGATTCAAAAAGGCTCTTTTGACGATGATAAATATTCAGACAGAACGATGCCTTTTATTTCATTCTGACCGTATTTATTTCAATTGAAAGTTTTGAAACATTTTCGTTCATTTGAAACAGGGATAAGTTTATCACTTGTTATCATTTTCGTTCATTGTTTTATTATTTTCTTTTAGTTCTTTAATTCTTTGTCTATATGTTTTTATTTTGTTTGTACTTGCAACTATGATTTGTGACCCTGCCTCCTGCCAGTTGAGAAGAACTTTTCCTCACCGTCTGGCAGAGGACCTGGGTAGGCCTATATCTCACTTTCGTAACATCTTTGTTTTTGTTTTATCGAAATAAATTAGATTATATATTTTAAAGTGAAGATAGATTTACAGAGATGAAAGATTAGCAGAACCCTCTTCAATCGAAAAAAAAAAAACAAATAAATAAATAAAGATAATAAAAAACAACTTTAAAAATATTTTTCAATCAATCAGGAGGTGCATTTTATGAAAGAGACAGGGCCTATTGAGAAGTGAAAAAAAAAAAATCATTCTTCCTGCATTCTAATTCCACTCCAATGCACACCATCCTCTTTCTCTTTCACGCTCTTCCCCCCCCCCCTCTTTCTCTCTTTCTCTCTCTCTCTCTCTCTCTCTCTCTCTCTCTCTCTCTCTCTCTCTCTCTCTCTATCTCTCTCTATCTCTCTCTCTGATGGATAGTGATCAGTGATGGAAACCACGCAACAAATCGATGGGGGAGTATTTATAATTCAGCATACTGTGAAAACAAAAATAGATTATAAACTGGTAAAACTATATTATCATTTTACACTAAAACTGTTGTCTTATCAGAATATAAATAGAAAATCACATTTTGAATTTATATCATTTTCAAAAATTCATTTGCATCAGATATCAAAATAAAGTGTATGTAACAAGTTAACCGTAACGTACAGGTATTTTGGAGATAATGGGCCTGCTAACTAATTTTATGCGTACAGGTAGTTATTGAACAATAGTTCCCTTGACAACTAAGAACTTGCCAAAGGCTTGTCCGACATAGCAACAACTAATGAATGCATACTGGATTCCATCTGTTCAGATGTCATTATGCATAACAGGTGAACTGAATAGTTGGTAACCAAGTGTTCTGGAGAGAAACGTACATAAATTTGACTACTCAAGTAGGTTTTAAAAACAATGCTATTTTTGACAAAAATACTGCATGGTATCCTATAATAAAATTGATTCACAGATCTGCATCTTTATAAAAAAGTCGAGACCGTTTTCATTTTTCTTTTCAAATCTTTCCTATACATGCAAGTCATTGAAGAACAATCATGTAAACATCAATAATAATAAAAATCAGTAATGCTTAATACATGCTGGTATTCAAGTATTAGGAAGAAAAATCAAATATCGATAATATGATTTATTCAATGACTTAAGTGTAACAGAAAATGTCATATAATTATATAAATACATGTAGAGGCATAGTCCATAATTGATTATCTAGTTTAAAAATAACACAAATTCTGTACGCTACCAAAACAGTATAGAAGGAGAGAAATGTGTGGTAGCATGTGCATGTCCAGGACGATGATTGTGTTATGATTATAAATTAGAATACAAACTTGACGATTTAGTATCATCAACTTTTTTGCTCCGACCTCTATGTCTATCTGATACTCTTTCTTTACAGTCAAACTCAGCGATAGCTCGAAATCCAATACTTTATATTACTACTGTTTTATGCAGATCTCCGATGCAGACCTCATCATGCCCACCCGGCCGGTCACAGAGAGTCCTGGCAAAGGTTTTATAGCCAATTGGTCTACTACCAGTTTGTCTAATTGCTTGACCGTCTAACGCCACCACGGCTAAACCCATTTGGTCTACTGTCATTTTGCTCTAATTGCCGTTTGGTCTTGTGTTCACTTGGTCCAATACCCACTTGGGCTATTTTATTTCATTTTATCTTATGATCAAAAGGTCTAACTGCCACTTCGTCTGATGACTATTTGGTCTGTTACCAGTTCGTCCAATCAGATAGACTAAGGACCGAGTGGGTATTGGATGAAATGGGCATAGCTTAACTGAAAATTAGACGAAATGGTAAATGGACTAAGTGGCAATTAGACCAAATAGTTATTAGATAAACTGGTTGTAGACGAAATGGGATTAGACAATATCGGATGAGACCAAATGGGCATCAGACAAAGCGGGAGTAGACCAAGTTACAATTGACCTTGGCAAAGAGAAACAAAAAGTGAGGATAGAGGGCGACAGACAGAAAGGTACCGAGAGTGAGATAAACAGAGGTATATTTTGAAGAAGTCATCGGGGAAGACGGGAAAATAATTACGCTTATACCATAAGGAAGGAGGATTTGATATTCACCCAATTAGCAGAATATACTTGTATGACTGGGTGTTGCAAGAAGGTTGCAATCAATTGCAAATAAGTGCTAATTTTGAAACAACCATTCTGATTGGCTCAGGGTCTGCCCTTTTAAGAAGACATGTATGCAACAATGATTTTGATTGGCCAGTGGCAATCAGTTGCATCTTTCTTTCAACACCCCATTAATGGTACAATGAGAGACAGTTTTTAATCTAGTCTTAATCTGAATTAATGCCAACGAGGAATGGCAGCGTTGCCTAGTCGTGATCTTCTCGCTGAAGGATCCTCATCTAAGCCGATGCAGTGGCTTGAACACCCACGCTTGCAGACATTGCGTCGTCCGACAGTCTCTGATTCACCTGGTTGTTGGTCTGCGATCGACTTGTATCGAACCAGTCCGTGTTCCGCTGAGATCGTTCACGATATGGAAGACCAGCTCCTCCCATCGAAGGCACCGATCGGGAGCCAAGTCCTTCTCGACGTCGCTCCCATCCTCCTTGGCGATTACCGCTGTAGTACTGATGGTATCTCATTGGGCGTGGTCGGTAGGGGACGACCGGAGCATCAGCTGCGGGACCCTTTGCGAACCCACGCTCCCGGAGGAGATTCTCCACGCGACCCATCTCGTGGAAAAACTGCGTCAGGATGACCTCGGTTTCCTTCTTGAACGGCGGAGTGAATGGCGCTGGAGGTGGTGATGGGCGTGGTCGATTGACGAAAGGTCGATACGCATGAGGTGGTCTGCTGCGTTCCCATGGTCGTGGTCCCTCCCGCGTCTCGATCCATCTCCAGTTACCGTGGTTGCTCCTCCACCCTTGGCGTTGGCTGAACCCGTAGCGTCTTCCTCCGGACGATCTGTATCCCCTGCGCCACGGGGGAGGCTGGATGTACTCATATTCTCGGTGACCACGTTGCGACCACCATCGTCGGCCTCCGTCCTGGGCCAAGGGTCCAGAAGTCGGTATGTCTTCGCTAGAGGTTGATGTAGACTGATCTGATACCCAAGCAGGCTGACGTGCCCGTCGAACTCCGTGGTTTTCTCTCAAGATATCGCCATTCGGTGGGATGATTTCACTGCTACCTGCTAGGCCAAAAAAGAGGTTACTTTCATTTTCTTAATCATGATTGTTTGTTTGTCGTTTCTTTGACAAATTGGTTTTAGTTAGCTCGGTTTTTTGTTAATTTGTTTCTGCAGTTTTCGACTAGCATAAAAGGCAACTAATATCATATATCATGCTTATCATGTTGATAAACAAACGACCGCGTCTAATCACTGCTAATGGGAAAAGATGAAACTTGTTCTTTCCACAGGCCTCAATTAAAAGATTTGTCTAGCGTGCTTTTCCAACATTTCAGTATAGATTATGCACCACCATGACCACTGATTCATAGGTCATACCGTCAGACTCAGACGGACCCCAACATGTCCAAACAGCCTGATAAAATCTTATAGTCATTCGGCATTGTATTTCGTCAGTGCGTCGTTCTGCCCCATCGGAGTTGCTGGGGTATAAATCTTCTTTACTCTCATTGGTTCGTCTTACACTTCGCCATATTTCACTTTAAAATAAGACAAATAAACCAGCACATATTAATCATTTTGGGGGGCCTACAAATTCTACAAGCATGCTTTTTAGTAGGCCTCCTCGTATTTCTGTAATAATAAATTGTAACATAAGCATTGGTGATACATGTATATTGCGACTATGTATTATTTAGCAAAACTATTTAACAATTGTATTTTGATTTATTCTTGTTTATATTTTGTGAATTATTGTTTTGTTGGAATACGAAATAAATAAATGAAATGAAATGAAATGAACTGGATGACTATCATAACTGACAGATTGGTTTAGTCGTTTAAAATATCTGATAAAATCAACCCCAGGGGCCTGTTGCATAAAACTTTTGCCAGACTTTTTTCTGGCAAAAAAAAGTCTGGCAAATTTTTATGTAATGGAAAACTATGGCATTCTTTTTTTTTTGCCGTAGTTTCCTCAAATTTTGCCATAAAAAACTCCGGCAAAAGTTTTATGCAACGGGCCCCTGATGTGGCAAACTCACTCTACGTCGATCTAGATCCTTCTTTTCACCCTGTGCAGTCCCTTCTGCAATGTTTTAGCCATTTACCCTGTTTATATCAAAGTAATAACAAATTTGGCAAACTCACTGCGTCGATAGATCCTCTCATTTTCGCGCTGGGCAGCCTCTTTTGCCATCCTCTCTTCCATCAGTGCGTTCTGCACCTGGTGCTGACGGGTCTGAAGCTCGACAAGCTCGTGGGATAGGTTGGCGATGTTCTGCTCCAGACCGTTGTACGTCTGTTGAACCTGACGAGCCTGACCACGCAGTGCTTGTTCCTGAGAAAAAAATGTTTAGATTCATTAAATTTGTATGACTTTATTTCGCATCAATTTTATTCATTAAAAGAGCGTTGATCTTTAAGGACACTTGGAAGGTTGAGCCACCCCATCCCATCCCCTTAGCTACGCTGGATGCAAAGTGCTGTCGGGTGATTCGTTGTTGGTTTTGTTTTTGTTTTGTTTTGTTTTATTAGTATTCTTCTTCCGATTACCTGTCCATCCCTCTGTCCGCAAACCCATCATTCAGAAAAGGACTGTTAGGCCCAATTTTTTATAGACTGGTTATTATGATATGGATCATGGTAATTGACTTGCCGTGCTGTTCGGTCAAAAAAAAAATAATAGCGGGTTCATAAGTTGCCATTTGGAACAATGGAGGGCGGGCAACTGAAGTGAACGAGCAAACAAGTGGAAGGAATTACAAAACAAATTTGCCGACATTATGAATATACTCATTACTACTGCGCTGGACACGTTGGAAGGAAGGCAATCTATATTATCTGATTATTTTTGATAGTTTAGATATGGGTGAAAACCAATTCTATACCTGCAGTGTTGCCTGAGTCACGGCTGTTCTCATTTCTTCATTTGCAGAGTGAAAACTCTTGATTTGGTCCTGGTAGAGCTCTCGCTGTATCTGGGCCAATGGCTTCTCTAGTTCAGCTAATAATATCAGAATGAATGATTACAGGGATTTTGCTCCATTAGAATTATGTGAGTCCGTTGAAAATGAAATCATATCTTAATAATATGGCGCAATGAAGACAGCTTTTGTATTTTATTCATCGGGATCATCACTTCAGCAAGATTATCAAATCGACTTAAATAAACTCTGAACTGACCTTTTCTTGGCCATCAAAGGGTTCCCTCTCTCTCTCTCTCTCTCTCTCTCTCTCTCTAGCTCTCTCTCTTTCTCTCTCTCTCTCCTTCTGTTTCCCTATCTCACCCACTCACTCTTTGTTAACCAATCAGTCTAATCACGCAGCCAAACAAACCCCATGACGACAAGCTGACCATGTTTAAGCCACTCTGGGTAATGGTATTTTTTGTTGGTCCGTGGTGGATCTCGACCGTGTGACCTGGGCCCCGTTTCATAAAACTTGTTATCAGTAACAACTACCACATTTCTACGACAAATTTACTCTCAGCCAATCAGATGCAAGGATTTCAGTAGCTTATAACACAAATATTGCAACTTGTTGTTGATAGCAAGTTTTATGAAATGAGGCCCAGATATTATAGCATCAAGGCCCTCTTGCATAAAAAGTTGCAATTAAAAGCAACTCGAAAAAATTAAACGCAACTTTATTTTCAACCGATCAGAATTGAGTATTTGGGACTTAATTAATTATTTTTGGGTTGCGTTTAACCGCAACTTTTTATGCAAGAGGGCCCCCGAACTAGTTAAAGGGAACTCAAAAAGAGGTGAAAAAAAAGAGAAAAATGAGCATGATGAACTTAAAACGAAGATACATTTCACTTACCACAAGAAAGATACTGGTCATTAGATTCCTTAGTCTTTTCCCAAGCTCGTAGGAGATGACCAGTTTTTGCCTTGCGAAGCTGGTCCCTGAGAAACACCTTTTGATGAAAAGTCATAAAATAAAATAAAGATGACTGGCACTGGCGTAAGGAGTGGGGGGGGGGGGGGCTCAGGGAAAAACCCACGCATCAGAAAAATGGAAAAGCAAAAACATGAAATGGAAAAAAAATGAAAGTACTATTATTTATCAAACACTCATTTTCTTTATGCAAAAAATACCAGCTCGATTCGCTCGCTCGCTCGCAAGTACAAGACATTTATAGGTACAAGACAGTAAAGCGGCTCATTACGCCACTAGCATACGTAAAAGCAGATGTAAGGGTGCTGCTAGGGTATAAATTGCTAGTGAGAAGAGGGAGGGCCGACCAGCATTTGCCCTGAAAAGGGAGGTCCTCAATGTCTTCAGGTAAAGATTTACAAAATATTCAAGGATTTGGTGCTATAGCCATGAAATAAGTCTTAAATTGTCACCATGTACATGATGTAATGCTGCTGCTGCTGATGATGAAAACGATAATGATGAAGACTATGATGATGAAGATGGTGACGATGGTGATGCCGGGTGGTGATGAACATAACTATGCTGATGATGACGATGAAGAAAATGATGGAGATTGTGATTACGATAGTGAAGATGATTACGGAGGAGAGGATGACTATGATGATGATGATGAGGAGGAGGAGGAGGAGGAGGAGGAGATAATGATGATAAGGAGGAGGAGAAGGACTATAATGATAATACTGATAATGATGACGTCACTTTACTTACCACGCTCCCATCCGGCATCACAGCCTCGTTCAGGGACATCCTATCTAGCGTGATCTCCAGGCAGTTCAAACTATTCTCTAGGAAATCGGCCTGTGCATCCAGCTGGGCCCTAGCGTTTTCTGCATCTTGGAGACTGTCCTCAGGACCAAGCCCGACGGGAACATTGTGGTAGTTGAGTTCCTGAGCCTCGGGCAGGATAATGATGATGTCTAGAGTTGTGGGGAGTGGGTCAAAGAGAGATGGGGAATGATGATGAAGGTGGCATGGAAATAGATAAACATAATCAAAGAGGAGAATGAAAATTAAAACGAATAAAGTTACAGAAGCTCATTAAAGATACCAGAAATGGGAGCAAACGAAGTTGAAAAAAGCGAGACAAACAATGGAGTAGATTGATTTGACCATCAAAATCATGAAAATGGGAACGGTTATACATTTTTTTTTCTAATCCATTAATCAGTTAATAGCATGATGAGCTCTCTTAAGTCAACGGAAACCTTTGTCATGTTCATGTACTTTTTATACTTTCATTCTTTCTCTCTCTCTCTCTTTCCATCCCTCTCTATCTCTCTCTGCCTCTCTCTTTAGCTATCTATCTATCTATCTATCTCTCTCTTCCTTCGCTATTTTTTCTTTCATTTCAATTGACATAACAATATCGAAGACATAAATGATCCCGTGACGTACCATCATAGCTGTCATCCAGTTCCTCGTTGTATCCTGTCTGTACGTTCTTTGACTGAACGTTTCGTTCTGGAAGTAAAAAACAAAAACGTTTTTTTCTTTACAGATACATAGTCGAATCGGAGGAAATGACTGCAATTTTCGCTTTATTTGCAAGTTCACCGACAAAAAATATGGTTCTCTGATTTACGATATTGTATTTTTTTCTGTAAATGCCACAGAAAATTTACCTGTAAAAATTGTTTTAGGTCTTAACATTTGTTTCCTCTATCATGTCTATACCACTTTGAATGTTCCTAATTCTTTGTATGATAACATCTGTCAGTCTGCGGAATGAAATCATTGCCATGATTACCATAATCAATCTCAGCGAGTGCCGCATCGACAGCCGCCGACGACAGAACCCTAGACACCTCATTGGCGTAATCATCATCGGATCCTCCAGCGATGATGGATTCGACCACGGTCGCTGTCGCGTCTCCTGCTCCACAGTCCACATCGTCCTCACCATGGACTTGCTGGTCGTGGTCGTGATTGCTGTCGTCTTCATAGGACCATGACCGCATGTAGTCTTTGACGTCTTCTTCGATTACAGGGCTGAGCGTCGGACGCCTGGACGACCCTGATCGTTTGATGTCGTGCGTCGGGGAAGGGGACTGTGGGAGGGCGTCCGAGTCCAACGGGATCTCTTCTTCCGAAGACGAGGAAGTGTCGATATTCGCTGCATTTTCTAAATTAACAAAAAGTTAAATATATTATGTTGTTGACTTTTTGACAACTTATACCGAAATGGTGTTGGTTAGCACTGTCCTTTCTTTCAGGCTTAGTCTTAAGTAACAAAACTTTACTCTGATTCCCAAATCAGTGGTTTTGTCGTTGTTGAATTGGGTTTTAGAGACGTGTATCAATAAGATATGATTATTTGCGTCTTGGACCACCATTTTTACGTCATCATTCGAGAGACGTGACTCAGACGAAACTGGAACCCAGGTCCGCTGAATCAGTTTATAACTTCCACTTTTACCTGGATTATAGGCGCACGCCAAAGAGAGGACAGTGCTAACCAACACCTTCCTGTAGGAGGAGGTTAATGTCGAAATATTGTTTAATTTCTCCCCCCCCCCCTCCCTCTTTAGATATAGGCCCTATATAGCATACAAATAGACCGTGCTATTCTTTTTTGTTTGTTTGTTTGTTGGTTGGTTGGTTGGTTGGTTGTTTTTTTTTTTGTTTTTTTTTTTTACAACTGAACTTATTTGAGGGGGGGGGTTCCCGCCGAATATCTATATATGGAAAAGCAAAAAACAAAAACAAAAAAAAACCAAACAAACAAAAAACAGGCAGAAATGTAGATTCAGTAATTTTCATTCTATGTTTTGGTATTTTACCTCATCCATGTCATCATAAAAGTGATAGGTCTAGACACAAAAGTTACCTTCTTCTCCTTCGGGTGGAAGACCAGCTCCCTCTTCTCTCACGACTCGTCCACTTGGAGGAGGAGTGTGGAGACGCAGACCACGACCAATGACCACGAGCGACGATGGGTCATCATACGGAATGTCAATATTTCGTTCATTGGGCTTACCAACATCATTATCGCTATGGTCGTTGATATCGTCTTCAGTGAGTTCAAAGTCATCCATGGAAGACTGGTCTGTTAATGAAATCATAGAACAAGGAACATTTTCTTGGCATCCATCAAGAATTGCTCTTCTCAGCCTTCTCTACCTCTTTCTCCTCACACACACACACTCTCTTTCCTTCTCCTTCTTCCTCTTCTTCTTCTTATCCCCCCCCCTCCTCCTCCTCCTCCTCCTTCTTCTTCTTCTTCATCTTCCCCTTACTCTTCTTCTGTTTCTTCTTCTTGGATACGTCTCAACGTCCCATCAGGAACCAAACGATCTCATTATGTCTGCCGACCCGCCTCTCTTCTCTCCCTCTCTCTGGACATCTCTTTTACTATCTCTTTCTTTCTCTGTCTCTGTCCAAGAACCAAACATAAATTATGTCTACCCCACCTGCCTCTCTCTTTCTCTTATACTGTCAGCCCCCCCCCCCCTCTCTCTCTCTCTATTTATTTCCTTTCTCCTCCCCCCCCCCCCCTCTCTCTCTCTTGCATCAGTTATTTACCATAATTCACTGATGGTTCAATGGCTAGTTTCTTTTGTTCCGCTTTACTCTTACTCTCTAATCATGCAAATAGATCATACTCAGAGCCCAAATTGTTGCTGAGAATCAAACGAAGGTTAACTTGATTTAGAAATCGAAAACACATATTTTAACTTTCGATTACAAATAATATTCCGCTTTAAATTATCTACATGTAATAATTCATGCCTTCAGTGGCCTTATTTCTCATCTCAATTTTTACTTACCTTCAAGGAGAATTTCTTCTCCCTCAGACTTTGCCATCGAAGGCACCTCCTGACAACCGATGTGGAGCTCATCTTTAGGTTTGATCTCTTCCAACTTGGCAAGGCCCTCGTCAATCACCGTCTCGACTTTAGCTTGATCTCCAGCAGCAGATAACTTAGCGACGTCGTGCTGGGCTTCGACGTAGATTGGCCCATTCACCTGATTTTTGTTGGAAATCTTTTCTTGGTAGGCAACCCCATCTCGGTCAAAACTTGAGTTTTCTCCTGGAGCAGTTATCCGTTCATCCGTCATGATGATGCGACAGACGATTAAACTCAAAATTGTTACGAAAAAAAAAGAACTATTTTTTTTTCTAGATGGAACGTTGAATATCGGTTGATATAGCAGGAACAAACTCAGAAGGCAAAATTGCCAGTCCAAATTTTAATGCAAAGATAAGATTTTTTAAAAAGCAATTTCCCCAAAATTTAAAGACGGCGCATAATCAATAAGGCGCGCGCGTGAAGGGCATGCGCGAAAATATTTATAGCGCGCTCAAGTAATGTGACGCAAGCATTATGATTAATTGCGAATTCGGTTCAATTCAGTTCATTTCAGTTGATTCCATCCAAGCACGTAGGACGATTTTCATTTTTTTTTAAATACACTCTTCTTGATCTTTTTTTTTTTTTAATAAAGATTTAGAGCAGGATGGGGGAAAGACGGACAAATACACATACAAATCTTGACAATCCTTAAATTATAACTAAACAAATAACATTATTATCATGAAAAAGACGTTTTTAATACAGAAGATGTTAATCAGTCGTATGAAATATTTGTTGAAACTTTTATGTCGCATGTAAATCGAAATATTCCTTTTTCTAAACCTAAGTCTAAAAATTATAAGAAATCGCCTAGACTACCTTGGATAACCAATTCGATTCTACGTTCAATAAATCGGAAAAATAAGTTATACTATAAATATATATCTAAACTTACTGATCAAACACGGATTCACTATACTAATTATAAGAATGTACTTACAGGGGTGATCCGTACTGCTAAAAAAGAGTATTATCATGATCAATTCAGTCGTTGCAAAAATGATCTTAAAAGAACATGGAATATCATCAATTCTACCATCAATAATAGATCAAAGCATTCTAAGATAACTAAGCTTAGACATAATGATACTGTAGTCGAGGATGAAGTTCAGATGGCAGATATTTTCAACGATTATTTTTCCAAAGTTGGTTTTAACCTTGCTAGGCGCATACCATCAACATATCGTTCATTTCACCACTATCTGGGGGACAGAAATGAAAGTTCTATATTTTTCTCTCCTACGTACCCGCAAGAAGTAATTAAAATTATTTCTGGCCTAAAATTAAATAAGAGTGCAGGATTTGATGAAATTGATAACAACCTTTTACAGAAAACTATGAATTATATAGTTGATCCTCTCGTACATATATTCAATTTGTCATTACTTTCTGGACATATTCCAGATTCAATGAAAATTTCGAAGATAATCCCAATTTTCAAAAAAGGTGACAATGCACTAACAAGTAATTACAGACCCATCTCACTGCTTACAACCTTGTCAAAAATCCTTGAGAAGTTGGTCCACATACGAACAATAAAATTCTTTAAAAAGCACAACATCCTTTCTGATACTCAATTTGGCTTCCGGGAAAAGAGTAGCACTACCCATGCAATACTTTCTTTAGTTCAAACAGTTGCCAAAGCTACTGATCAGTCTTCTAATACGGTTGGTTTGTTCATAGATTTTTCTAAAGCATTTGATACTGTTGATCATGACATCCTACTTTACAAACTTTCTCATTATGGAATTCGGGGAAAACCGTTGACGTGGTTCAAGAATTATCTTAAAGGGCGCTCCCAGTTTGTTTCACTGAACGATCATTTCTCTGAACCTAAACCTGTCCTTTGTGGAGTTCCGCAGGGCAGTATTCTTGGCCCACTTTTGTTCATTATTTATATAAACGACATTGAGAAGTCATCTGGTTTGCTTCAATTTATACTTTTTGCTGACGACTCGAATATATTTTTGTCACATAGCGATCCAGAGCAATTGACGCAAATTTTAAATAACGAACTTAAAAGTGTTACAAATTGGATAAAAGCAAACAAACTGTCGCTTAATTTAGACAAAACTAGTTACATGCTATTCAGTAATAAGCTTGCGACCTTGCCAAATGATATAATTTTTGATGGTACTGTCATTCAAAGGGTCCGATCAACTAAATTTTTGGGGCTAATCATTGATGAAAAACTATCTTGGAAAGCGCACATTGACAACATCTGCAAAATCATTGCTCGCAACACTGGTATCCTTAGCAAATTAAGACACTTCCTACCCCATTATATTATGTTATCCTTGTATTCTACGTTAATTCTTCCTTACTTGAATTACGGACTTATCGCCTGGGGCAGTGCAGCAACTTCCCAAATTAACAGACTCTTTATATTACAAAAAAGAACAATTCGTATTATTAATAATGCAGATTTCCGGGCACACACGAATAATCTTTTTCTGAATGATAAAACTTTGAAAATTAAAGACTTGTATATTTTTCAGCTTGGACAGCTTATGTACAAGCTCAGCACTAAACAATTACCTATGCCTCTTAATGATATGTTTGTAAAAAATGATTCGATTCATAGTTACTTCACTCGCCAGGCGAGCTCCTTCCATCTACCACTAAATAGAACATCGTTTGCTCAAAAGACATTTGTTTTTACAGGTCCAAAACTCTGGAATTCTCTTCCAAATGATATTATACAATGCAATTCAATACAAATTTTCAAAAGGAGACTTAGAAGCTTTCTTCTGAATAGCTACTAGGTAATCGCATTTGCCAATCGAATATAATTTGTAGCGTGACTGTGTGCAACTTTGATGTTTGTGTACCTTGACTGTGTTTTTTTTTTTTTTTTTTTTAAATGTATATATTTATCATTGTTTTGCATCTTAAAATGATTTTGTAATTACTGAATCAGTTGTTATTGTTGTTATTTTTTCATAAAATATTAGTTCAAGAGAATTACTTTTAACAGGGGGGCCTACACCCTACAAGCTCTGCTTTTTAGTCGGCCCTCCTTCCCTTTCAATTTTTTTTTCTTTTTCTTATTCATTGTATTGTGCAAGTTTATCTATATGTATGTTAATATGTGAAGTAAACTGTACCATCACTGTAAATATGAAAAGTTGAAAGAGGAAAAATAAATGAATTGAATTGAAAATTGAATTGAAAGACGGACAAATACACACATACAAATCTTGGCAATCCTTAAATTAAAACTTAACATAACATTATTATCTTAAAAAAGCAAAATTAAAAGGGAGTTGCTTTGCTAGTTACCAAATGGTCTTCTTAATATTGCTTAAGAGCATTACGAAATATGACTCTTTAATAACAGATTGTGCCATATCTGTAGGTTTAAGATAAAAACAAACATATATTTTTTAAGGCTGAATAAAGGGTTGAATGAATGTATAAATGAAATGAAAATGAAATGAAGTGATTATCAAACATCAGTGTTAATCATTCTTTCTTCCTCCTCGTCCCCTTTTTTCTTTTCTTGTGCAAATTTTGATTTAGGTGTTTGTTTTGTTTGTTTGTTTGTTTGTTCAAATTGTTTTCTCTCTGTATTTTTTTTTCTATAATAAAGTTATCATTTTTTAAAAATCTATTGACAATTCTTATTTACAGGTGTTTCCACCCCCCCCCCCACCCCCACCCCACTCGGTATATGAAATTACCGCCACTGGTTATGGATATTGTAACTAGATTTTATTGCAATAAAACAAAATAAACAAAAAAATTGGATTTAGAAAAAAGAAAACATAGGTAATCTTTGATGACGTTCTTTTAATCATCATTCGACATTTTGCAGTTTCGAAATAAGATTAATCAATGAATGGCAGTAAACTATCATATGGAAATCAATTTCGACCTGGCTAGTTTGAAATCATTACACTTCGATTGTCTTTAGTATAATCAGGGTTTGGGATTATGTATTTTGTTTTTATGTAACTGATATCATTCTACTTTTTTTTTTTTTTTTTTTTTTTTTTTTTTTTGCTGTTGTTGCCTCTTTTCATTGCGAATATGTAATTGATTTATCAAATTGATTTATGAAAACATATTTATGAATTCATATTTATAAATTATGGAATTATATATTGATTTCTATTATATGTAATGATTTATTTTGAATGAAATCTCTAATAAAAACAAATATGGAAAAAAAGAAAATAATCACCACAAATATCGTGTCATTATGAAAGAAGAATTTTTTTTTTTCCTTGTGGTGTTTCATAAAGCTGTTAATGCGTAAAGCATGACTTTACGAACGACTTGAATATGAAGTGCCAATAGGATGTCCAAAATTCTTCCTGACTTTTAAAAAAAATGTGGCTGCATCTCCCATAATCTCAATTAAATCGTGGCAAAAAACATACTACGCAATAAAAATGTTTGTAAACAATAGAAATGTTAACCTGCATCTGCATATTTCACATTCAGCTGATGCGATTCAAAATGATTGAGAATCCCATTTGGCTTGCCATATTCAAGTCGTTCCTAAAGTCATTCGTAAGACTTAAAGAACAGCTTTATAAAACACCTCCTGGACGTTATTATCATGTGTATTGTGTAGTTATGTCTATGTGATAAGATAATGTTGGGAAACTTTGGATTTCCTCATTAAGTAATACATTGTATAAGTTGTAGTTGTTTTTGTTGTGAGGAGGGCAGGGAATATGTTAAAGGGGGTACCCAATGCTGAAACAATGTTAGTTCATTTTAAAGAGCATGATTTTATTAGCAGAAAATCATTCGCCTAAATTTTTTTTAAAAGTCGTGTTGCCAAGGAAACACCCAAATATGGTAAGATTTCAGGATATTTTTTACCCCTCAGCTGTGACCCAGTTTCAACTGGGTACCCACCATGACGTCAAAATGACGTCAAAGTGGGTACCTTGTCGCGCACTTATAGCAAAATGCGCGCAAGGTATAATACAAATTGTACAGTCTAGCGCGCAGCACAACTGCAATGCGCGAAGCTGGGTACCCACTTTGACGTCACACCTCATACTCATTTTTTTTGGTCAGCTCTCGACTTTTCATGAGAAAATTAGCCAAAATGCACTGATTTTGATTGAAAATCATCATATTTTTAATGTAATTCTTCTTAGAATTCTCTTCTCGATCATATAGCAAAAAAAAAAAAAAATACCAATTGTGTAATCACTTTAAAGTGCATTCAAAGGAGTGAATTAGTAAGGACGGAAATTTTTTCTTCTTCATATTTTCCTTCGTCATTTCAACGTCATTAAGTTTGGTGCTGGACAAAATTTTGACCAGACATGCCAGATGACTATCAAAACATTTTCACGCTCGAACTATTTCTCCTGTTGTATAATATTTCAAATGTGTCATAGAACATTCGGTTTCAGTTCCCTCTGTACAATTCAACGGATGTCATTGATCATTTTTCTCCGTATTGTATTCCCTATATTTAGTAAAATTATGAAACTACCGAACTCCATAATCATTGTTAATTGCTTCCCAAATGAGAAAATTGTCTTTTTCGAAAAATAAATTTACGAATTGAATACTCTCATTATATTAACTAATTTTGCTCAAACAATGGGGAAAGGTTACATTTGTCATGTGAAGTATCATTTTCTATTTCAAAGTGCTTATAAATAACATATTAATCACCTCTGCATCACGCACAAGATCTACTTGTTTATATGTTACATTTCTATAACACGACGGTTCGACTTCATTCAGCAGAAGCAACTTATTTTTTGTTACATCCGTTAGTGAAATCCTTAAAAATTAGCAAGCTTTTTGTGATCTGGTTGGACATGTTGGAAAGAAGTGTTATTTCAGTTGTCTCTTCCCTTTAAAAATAAGAAACCATACTTTTCTGAAATATACTGAATTGCTTCATTTACCATTCTGTTAGAAGTTTCGAGAAGAATGGAACGATTCAAACAACAAGTGTATTTGGTGGCAATCTGTCTCAGGATTCTGCTAACTGCAACATACTCTACAACATCATCGGCATGCGAGCATAATTCGTTTGGAGATTTAATAATCAAGCCTTCCTTTGCATTTGCAAAAGAAGGAGATATTTTCAACTTGACATGTACTGCTAAAAAAACGTTGACTGGTTTCATCGCTTGGAATATTGATCCTGATATGAATAATACTTGTGTTTCTCAAGCATACGACCAAGCGAGAATTGAGCTTCTTTCTGTTCTTACTGTGCACGTCGCCAACGCAGTTCAGTACTTCAGTTGTGATCTGCGATCTGCTGTAGACCAACATGTATGTGTTTCATCGCGTATGGCTCACTTAAGTGTACAATATTTTCCTAAAAAGAAGGATATATCGTGTGGTCCACGTGACCCTGAGCCATTTCATCGTGGCGACGTACTTGAAATCTTTTGTCAAGTTCTCAGAAGTAATCCCGCTGTCGACATGAAATGGAAGCTTTTTCCCGATAAAAGAATATTGTCATTATCACCACATCGCAATAGAAGAGTCTACCGTGTTTTATCTCACGAATTGTCAGTAACAAATGATCTGCACATGAAGGAACTAATCTGCGAAGTGACGAATGAAAGGGTCTTTCCAGATCGTTTGTTGCAATGTTCCATAGGACCTATCAAGGTGTATCAGGCTCCTCGAGTAAATGTTCTTCCCCCGAATGCCGAAATCATTGCAAATCACCCAACAAAGTTCCTATGTGTAGCAAATGGATATCCAGAAGATTTTACATTCACCTGGTCTTGTTTACCGCATGGTGTTTTAGAAGGATGTGATTCGGTTTCAGAGACTGCTGACATTTCCTACCTTGTCGAGGTTGTAGTAGGCTTTGAAGCGGAGATAACTTGCGCAGTTTCTAACTCAATCGGCTACGCGCTTAGTTCTTCACGCATTAAGGTAATACCTTTCAATATTGACTCAACTCCTTCATTTAAAGAGCAGACTTTCAATATTAACTCAACTCTTTCATTTATGGAGCAGACTGTTTTACCACTTACATGTCAACCGTACAATGACAACATCACTTTGGAGATAGCGGTGCAGACTACCGATGAAGCAGCGTTAAACGACACGGGAGTTGCATTTTCTTGTTCATTGGCAGGGTTAGAGAACATGATATTACAAGACAGAGTTGAAATTCGCTGGTACCTTGGTGGGAACAAGCTTACCGAAGATGCCAGTTATGAAGTTAATCAAGTAGACTCCTTCAAATCAAAAATTATTTTCTTTAATTTTTGTGGAAAAGACTATGAAGAAGAACTCTACTGTTTGGTAGTTTTTTGCTATGTTACATTCACGTCTTCTTCAGTTAACCTTACACAAAATTTTCTTAGTAGGCAAGCACACTATGTATCCTCACATCCATGTCATACATCGAGTGTCAACCAGTCTGCTCATAATATACATGCAACAAGTCAAGTTACATTGACCTACCAGCCTTCGACTCTATCAGATCAAATTTCTAGAGGAGAAGTCATTGCAGTTGCATTTTATTGTGCCTTGGCCTCTGTTATTATCATCTCAATTGTGGTGATTCTCTTGTCATGTATCATATACAGACGTTTTAAAATGGCTAACATGAATCACAGAAGTATAAAAGAACAAGACGCGTGCATCAGAAAAGAAGACATTACGAGTGGTAAACCTTATGATTCTGATCCTGTCTATCACGTTCCTCACATCATGCACATTGAACGTGATTCCGAATTCTGTAATACCAAAACCTCTTTTTACGCCACCCAAGTGTACCCCATTTGCTCAGATCGAACCAATGACTCAAGTGACGATTATTCGTCATATGTTAGCACTTCCCTTGGATATTCTTCTTCTAGATCTAGCGGTATTTCCTTAGACATGTTAGAAAGAGATGTTAGTAATGTTTCGATAGATAGACATCCAGATGTTGAAACAAAAGCATCAACTTGTAATGTTTCTGATAAGTGAGGAAGAGATTGACCATCTCCAATGTTATTTCATTTCAAAGTTCTTTCCTTATTTCAGAGGTGAACATCGAACACAAAATGGCCTCCCAAGTTGATTAAACGTGATGTAATAGTCAACATGTACATTCAGCAAACTGACCATCAGTGGATTACTAACTCCTAAGCTATCGCAGTTTGGTTCTTCTTGTTCTGAGATCACAAGCAGTGGTCAGAGATGACACATCATCACTTGCGGGGTTCCTTAAGGGTCGGTCCGTGGACCTGTCCTGTTTACGATGTACACAGCTCCACATGGAGATATCGAACGACGTCATCGTATGAACTACCATCTCTATAATGTTGCTTTCAATCAAGGAACGAATCACCTAGATACCTGTTCTGTGTATGTGAAACACAACAGTGGATGACTAACAACTTCCTAAATCTGCAAATGATAAAACTGATGTTCTACTTGTTAGCTCAATGCATCACCATGACCATTGTAGCTTTGATCTGCAACAACTCACTATCAGTGGCTACGATCTACCCATCTCTGATACTGTGCAGGGTCTAGTGATGTTCGTCTTGACAATATGCTGGACATGTAGCCTCGTATCTGTGCTATCTGCAAATGTGTACATTATCACCTCTGGAATTAGCATCATCGCTAGAATAAGAAAGTATCAATCTGAATCAGATGCAGCAACGTTTATTCATGCCCTTGCCATGTCACGAGTAGATTCTTGTAATGCGGTGCTTGCTACTCTGCCAAATACTTCTCTCTTCAGGGGGGTGTAACATAAAAAATACAATCAATCTTACGATTGATATCAATTGTATGTCTATGGCAAACCATGTACTAAAGAGTTACAATTGATCGTAAGATTGATTGTATCTCTTTATGTTACCCCCCCCCCCCCCCCCCTTTGCAGAGAATCCAGCACACAACAACACTAGTTCTTTCCTGTGGGAACAAATTCGTACATAAATTATCACTCCGAGCCCCAAAGTACTCCACTGGCTACCAGTGCCTAAGAGGATGGAGTACAAGATCCTGGCTCTTGTTTTCAAAGCTCTCCATAATTATGCACCGGAGTACATCTGTGAACTTCTTGTAAAGAAAACCAGTGTCCATATCCACTTCGCTCATCTGCCTCTACCACGCTCGTCGTCCCTCGGAAGCGAACTTCTTCTCATTCTGGAGATAGAGTTTCTGTGCATGTTTCTGGACTCTTGCGGTGGAACTAGTTATCTTGTAGCACAAGAAACAGTCACAGATTGAGGTTTTCGAAAGCAAACTCAAGTAATTTCTGTTTACTGAGAGTTACTAATTGCTATTTATGTACATGTATGTATTTTGATTTGATTTTTTCTTCTTTTTTGCAGGTAGCCTATGTATATTAATTTATTTTGTTTCATAAAGTTATTTTTATGTATTAGTAAGGTTTTATGTCATTTGATTTGATATTATTTTCTCTTACATAAGCTTTAAAAGTGCATCTATTTGTTTATTTCAGTATTGCGGTGTCTTGAGTAATTTTGAGTCAGAAAGTGCATTTTAGAAATACTTCTTATATCATATCTGCTCCCATGTCTTGGTGATGTTATTTACCCGTGTTTACGGCTTTGAATGATGCCTGCCGTCAAAAACAACCCTCCCCCCCCCCAAAAAAAAAAAAAAAAAAAAAAAAAAAAACATTTAAAAAATACTGCAATCCTCCTCCAAGAGCTTTAAGCACCTTAAAATAATGCTTTAGAATTGCAAGATAATGCTCTATGACGTTGTGATGCATTCTCCTTCAAAATCTTAAAGAACTCTCCAAAGATATCTTTTTTTTTTACAAATTCTATTCACATCTCTATTCATTTGAAGTGATTTCGCATATTTCTCATTCAATAATCTATTCCTCTTTTAGGGTGTATTTCATTCGGTTTTAATGTAATGTAATGCGATGAAGTGTGTTGAATGTATGATAGAAAGAATGAATTTGTAAAATACATATCTATTGAAAGATACCTGCGACCTTTCTTATTTGGAGCATTAGCAGCAGTAGTAGAACATGTTTAAGTAGTAGTAGTAGTAGTGGTTGTAGTAGAAGTAGTAGTAGTAGTAGTAGTAGTAGTAGTATAGTAGAAATAGTAGTAGTGGTTGTCGTTGTACTAGTGTCATTGTATTGAATCATTGTATTGAATCAATATGTCAATTATCAAAGGAATATATTTTCTCCCAATATGTTGTATTAATGAAACTATTCCTCGTCTAGGGTGTGTGTGTGTTTGGAATTATATATACGCATATATATATATATATATATATATATATATACACGTGAGACAAAAAAGGTACGGTACAAGATGACGCAGGTCTGGACCACAAGATTGATAAGCTTTCGGCTGCTAGGCCTTCATCAGATTTATTTGCTACGTAAATCAAAACAAAATGAATAAAACAAATTATAATGATGAGCAGCTTGACAGAACTAAAGGCAACAAAACGGAATCAAGATGATTATAAGTAAAGCAGCATGATCATGATAAACGCACAGAAAAATAAAAATAAATGAAAGTTGTAAATCAATCGGAATAAGAAAGCGGTAAGATTTAACGAAATAAGGAAAATGAAATTTAACATAAAGCATATAAAATGGTACAACCGGCTGGTACATACATTCAAACCTCTCCCGCTATATATATATATATATATATATATATATATACACATACATATATATGGTGGATAATGAAGCTGAGGAAGCTCTTGATCACAATGATCCTTCTATTCTATTGACAAGCTTTCGGCCATCATCAGGCCTTCATCAGGGCTGAGCAGATACAACAAAAAACCGAACAGACGACGAAAATAGTATACAAATAGAAAATAATATCAAATAGAAATAATATCATTTTTTGATATTTCACTTGTTTTGTAAAGTCCTCCTCCTACATGCACTAAGGAGATCAGATGGGGGCTTTGAACATATTCAAACTCTTGAAATTTGGTTCAATGTCCTGACATTCTGTGCTTTGTAAAAAGCAAAGTTACATCATATTTTAATATGTCAGTATCTAGAGCAAAGTTCATCTTTGCTTTTTCTTTTATTTTTCCATTTCAACCATTAATTACTAAAATCTCCGAGGTTTTTGACTGGCAATTTCCACCAGATACTAACTGCGATAAAAGCTGTCACGTCACACCAACTTTATTGTCATTTCAAAGGTTTTAAAACCTTTTCATTGGCGTAAATCCCAGGGGATGAGGGTATATGCCCCCCACACACACACACACTAACACAAACACATCTTTTAGAGACTGGGGGATGGCGTGTACCAATAATTATGCCCCCTCTACCCACACACACACTCACGCTCACATGCACACACTCTTGAAAGAAAAAATGATATTTCAATCAGTTGTTGAAATATTTTATATCTATCGTTAACAACGGTTAGTAGTACTAAAATCTCTATTTGATGATACCTTTAAAACAGGCCAATAGCCATAATATATCTCAGCACATCCGTGTGCAATCATTCTTGCAGGTAAATTGTAATTTGATCTCATTTGACCTTTGAATTACATACATGATCTTTAACCCCTAAAAAACATTAAGGTCACTATAAAGCATGTACCGTCCAAGTTTGGTTACAAAGGGGCTAGTGGTTCAAAAGTTACTAACCCCATCAGAAAATGTTAACATTTGACCTTTGACCTACATCACGACCTCTGACCCCCAAATCACATTCAAATTCATATTTATTCACTTCCAACAGAAAGAAAAGAAATACAATGACATTGCATAGGTATAGGCCTAATTACATTGAGGTTCGTGTAGAGCATCTACCGTCCATATTGGTTTGAAACGGGCAAACGATCGCAAAGCTATTCAAGTTTTATACTCATTTGACTTTTGACTTACATACAAGACCATTGACCCCCACATTAATTGAGGTCCCTACAGAGCATCTACCGTCCAAGTTTGGTTACAACTGGGCTAGTGGTTCAAAAATAACTAACCCCAGTGGAAAATGTTAACATTTGACCTCATTTAGCCTTTGACCTACTACATGACCTTTGAACCCAAATGACATTGTGGTGCCTATAGGGCATCTACCGTCTAAGTTTGGGCCCAAACGGGCAAACGGTCGCAAAGCTATTTAGGTTTTATACTTATTAGGTACGGGGTTCGAATCCCTGCCGCAGCACTAATGTCCTTTGGCAAGACATTTATCTACATTTGCCACACTCGACCCAGGTGTAGTAAATGTGTACCTGGTAGGATTTATTCCTTGAATGCACGAAGCGCTGCGGTTGCTCGAGCTAAAGCCAGGGTAATAATAATTCTTGCAGGGCCCTCTGGGAGAAGAGTACATAGTACTGAAGAGGCTACCCTGGGTAAACAAGACATGTTATTGTCATTATTTGACCTTTGACCTACATGCATGACCTTTGAACCAAATTGAATTGAGGCCCTTTAGAGGCCATGTACCACCCAAGTTTGGTTACAAATGGGCTGTTGGTTCAAAAGTGCAACCCCATCAGAAAATGTTAACATTTGACCTCATTTGACCTTTAACCTACATACATGACCTTTGACCCACAAAATACACCGAGGTCCCTATGGAACATCTACCATCCAAATTTGGCCCTAAACGGTCAAACGGTCAAACGGTCGCAAAGTTATTCAAGTTTTATACTCATTTGACCTTTGACCTACATACATGAGATTTGACCCCCCCCCCCCCCCCCCCCCCAGTGGAATTGACGTCCCTATAGATAATCTACCATCCAAGTTGGGTTTTAAAATGGGCTAGTGGTACAAAAGTTACTAACCCCAGTAGAAGATGTTAACATTGGACCTCGTAAGTTATTTAAGTTTTATAAGCGTTACGGACGGACGACAGACGGACAGACGCCGCTAAACATCCCCTAGTCTCGCTCCATCTTGGGTGGCTTGACATAAACGAGAGATAGCATGCCAGAGTATGTGTGTGGATGGGGTGTCCGTGTATGTACTCGTGGGTGAGTTCGCACGAGAAATTTCGGCAAATGATTTAGATCATCCCCCACTCCTCTAAAACGGATTTACGCCATTAAACCTTTTCCACCGTTTCTCTTCAATATCGTTATTTTATATTTTGCGTATACACTAACTCGGACGTCGGCTGTTGGAAGTAAATTTTCCGTTACCTTGAAATCATATTCATAACAAATGAAAAACAAAGTGATAACTGATAAAAATGGCATGCTATTACTCAATATAAAATACAGGGGCGTATCCAGGATTTAGTAAAAGATGGGGCACACTAAATTCTGACAAGCAAACAAACCAAAAAAATTAGAAAATACACTTTTTCCTTACAAAATCCTCTGACAACTGACAAGCAAAAAAACAAAAGCTTCTCACTTTGAAAGGGCACTTTAAAAAAAAAGAGGGGGCACAAACATACTTTTGGCTCAAAAGGGGGGCACGTGCCCCCTGTGCCCCCCTGAATCCGCGCCTGATAAACATAAGACCATTTATCGTGCATAGTTTCATTACCTTGAAACCAAATGCAGAATGACTGATAAACAAAGTGAATGCGTTTTTAGATGCCGTCACAATGCTTTAGGTCACTTCGTAAAATCACTTGAGCTGATATGACGGTTCGATCGAATTTTCAATTGTCTCTTATTCTTGAAATAATCAATATTTTGGTCTGAAATTTGGTGAGTCGGTAGAGTTGAGGACGGGCTTTCAGAATATTAATAAATCTCAATTTCGAAAACTGACCGAAAAATAAGGTTTATGACGGTTCGTAAATTCAGCGACGTGAGACGTGCATTAGCAGTGGTATGAGATTCTTCTACTTCCAAAATAATCACGAACTTCATTATGCTAACTTTTTATGAACATTTCAGTTATCGTCTCTAGCCCCATTTGTAAATCCCATTAGTTCGTCGAATCAGTGTTTGATCGTGTCGTAGACAGGGCTACTTAACGTACATAAAATCACCTAATAACTACGCATGAAGGACGTAGTCTGCAGTCACTCAAACGGGTGGAAATTAGCGAAGAGATCTTAGAGATTAATCCCCATTCTGTCTGTCATCATGAGTTGGACTGGATTGCTCTTTGCATCCTGCTTTATTGGTAAGCTCTTCTGCTATTTCGTCCATCAATCCTTTCACGGCCATCGACATTTTACTGTGTAGAAGCAAATTAACTGCAATTTGCTGAACAAAAAATGCAAATAAATGTGTATTTTACCTTTTTCAACCTTTTATAAAATATGTCCAAAGTTTTACCCTTACACACTAAGAAAAAAGGTTCAATTTTGCACCCTTCAATTGCAACACTCGGAGTTCCTTTATGGGTACAACTTTGCACCTTAAGAAAAATTTTGCACCTTTAAGGGTGCAGTGAGCTACATTTGCACTCTTAAGGGTGCAGAGCTATACCCTTTAGGGAAGATACAAATTTGAAGGGTGCAGAATTGAACTTTTTTTCTTAGTGTGTATCTTTAAGAAACATAAACGCTGTAACAAGAAATGGAAAACCCCAACCCATTAGTCGATTGAAGGGGCACAATAGAAATTCGTGTAATTTGTCCCACACCCTTTCATTTAAAAAAATGATCTAGCATTCCATTTGCTTTTTTCTGCCTTTTTAAAACTTTCGGAATGTTGCTTGCCCCCTTTTACAAAAAAAAAAAAAAAAAAAATCATGGATCCACGTTTTGCTTGAGCTGCAGTAATTTTCAAAGGGTTGATCTAAGTAACAATTTTCATTGTCAGGTTGTCAGCGGTCTACGCACCTCGTCCAAGTTGTCCTTGTCATAATACAGAATTAGATTGATAAGAATTCCTTTCTGCCTTGACAAATTCCCCATTCTCAGTCATGGTTGCGTGTGATGACTAATTTGTAGTTACCTAATTCATCTTAAGGTAAAATTTGATTTTGCTCCAAATCTTTAATATATATTTTTCTTTCTATCTTTTTAAGGCGTATGCGTAAATAGCCTGTGGACAACACCGCAGTTATTTTGTGTCAAAGAGGAACGGAGTAATGCATCGGATCTTCTCTATCAGTACATCTTGGAAGAAGACTGTGGTATGTATGGCAACCCTGTGATTTATTGATGAAGTCTCTTTAAGATTTTCTTGATTCAGATACGGGGATCGAGGTGCAGAAATACTCATCCACTCCCTTGCAAGGGTATTCCAACAAAGACATTTCAAGGATTCCGCTAGAAAACTGGGAAACTGAAAACTTAGCGTACTCTAAACTGAGTAGGACAGAAGACGGAAGGGTGGACGCCTTATACAAATGTTATTGAGAGTACTACTTGTGAATTTCATTGTGCTTGGGGTTTGTTTTGCTTTTTGTTTTTTTTTTGTTTTTGTTTTTTTGCCCATTCCATTATATCCTCAGTAACATTATACGAAATAATCCATACGAAATTGTCATATCATTATCTTCTATTCAGAGCCATGTCTTAATGGAGGGACGCGTCAGATTTCACGAGGTGTCTGTCGTTGTGTGTGCCCAAGTAGATATGCTGGAGAACACTGTCAATGTAAGTAATACGATGAGAGTCAACAGAGCCTGCATAAAATCACTATGCATCAGTGAAGGCGTTACTAAATAAGCACGGCTCACGCATGACGTCATTTCGATTTCGTCACTATCTGCGCTTATAGACCAATTTCACCTCCGGTTTATGTATTTGGCCCTCTATCGGCGACGCCATTGCTGCGGTGGGCAAGCGCGCTGACTGCGATTGGCTCTGTGTACAAAATGAATGTAAGATATGAGATACGCCCCGATATTGTTCCATTTACTTTATTCTAGATCAATAAAATAAAGCATGGATACATGGGTAGATGAGGTAAGACAACGGTCATATCTGACGGATGAAGGTATGATGTATTTTTGTACTTTCGATGGTTTTTCAACTTAGTTTTGTCAGGAAAAGTTCGATTGCAGCATAGAAGCCGTAGAAAACGGGAGCCCTAAATCTTACCCTGTTTACTAAGTCATGTTTTCACTTATTAGATTTTATGCCAAAGTACATAATGATAATGTTTCTTGACTTCACAGTCCTTTCTGTTGATGTTTCTACCCACTGGCGACGAATTCCTTCACATTGCTTTAGGAAACCTGTGTAGGGAGTACGGCTTCTCACACAAACAGGCATCATGAGTCAAAAGCGAGTGAATTTCGCACTCAGTTAGCTTCCAAATTTTAAATTTTCTCTAATTCTTGTGGCATATGAGCACCGCACAGCTGCGACCTGAACTTCCCTGATAATTTCTCATTGCAAATATTAAAATAAATCTGCATATAATGGTCAAATAGACAAAAAATCAAACGAATGTACATAACGCGCTATTGACTTGTGTACTATAAAAGTTGGAGCGCCCACCGCAGTATGTCGAACTGTGTCGAACAGTCTGCTGCCCTCTTGCGTTGTGAAATTGGTCTTTAGAACCTTCAAAGAGAAAAGAGAACCACTGCGGCTCTTAAAGAGTGTCACTCGCACTCCTCATTTTGGGATCACTTTCTGACCGATCTCACTCCTTTACTAAAAAATTGTACTAGTCTGTAACACGTCCCTAACGTTAGGAAATGACGGCTCGTGTGAGGAGGGCTTTAGAATTTTCCTAGCATAAGGAGAGAATAGGTGCTAAGAGAATACCTGAATACTCTCTAAATTCTTTAGACTGCAATGAGGGACCAATCAAACATTAGACTGAAAATCTCAATCTAATAGATTTGGAAGACAATCTTTTTCTCAATCTAATTTTGGATTGGTCCCCAAACACAAATTCCAATCGAAGGAATTTAGAGAGTACGCAGTCATGGCTTAAATAACGGAGCTAAGATAATGTGCGTACAGGGGGGGGGGGGGCGTTTCATCAATATTATTTATTATAATTTTGTCGTCTGACAAGTTGTCAGATCTGACATCTTTCCTTGATTTTGAGAAGCATCGTTACTATGGCAACTGTCGGATAAAACAGACTTTGTCGGATAAAACATCCGACAAGCCCCTTTTATGAAATGCTCCCCAGGTGCATGACTATACGCAGGAAATATCGCCGTGCACTGAGATTCCATCAACGCTTTCACTCCAGTTTCAAAACAGCAAAGTCTTTTTGTTTCCTGTGTAGCCAACTTAGTAATTGCGAACCATCTGAAGAAATCTGAAACGTATCAATTCCAAACCAAAGTCATAGTCAACAAAAACTTTTTTAGGGGTTAACTGTTAAGAAGTTTGAATAAGATCATGAAATAAAATATTAAAAACAACAAATTATTTTCTGGTAATTCTCGTATATATGGATAAACAAGAAATAGAAATAAAAGATTACAAAACAGCTTATTTCTGGTAATTTTCATATAATTATATGGATAGACAAGGGTTTTTTCTTTCATGTGACACTAAAAATTTGACACCAAAAAGTTTCAAAATACTGTATGCTTCAGTGAGCAAGAGTAAATTTTCTGAAAGAATGCAATATCTTGACTTGACAGGAATTGGTATTTATTCTCGATCGGGTTGGAGAATTGCAGGGTGGTGTGAAGACTTCGAATTTTCATGTCCGGGTTGGTTTATGACCAATAATGAAAAAATATGCTTTGTTGTGTGTATGTTCTTACGTATCTCATTAAAATGTCATGCCTGATAATAAAACCAGTGAATACTTTATCAATTGATTTGAAATGATTACTTTCTGGTAAGTTTTATCATTCAGATTGGTATACTTTGGATTTAAAAAAAAGAATATCACCGTGTATGCTCATTGGGAATGATCAAGCAATCAATCAGTTAGTCAGTCAAATAATCAGTCAACAGATCAATCAGTCGATCAATTAACCAACCAATCAATCAATCAATCAATCAGAGAAACAACTAACCAGACATACACCGATTCATTCCAAGCGACACGTGGGTCGAGACAATAATGAATAACTGCAAACTAAAATACAAGCGTGTAAGTGTCATGATCATAAAAGATTGAACATTTGTTCCGTGAAGCGACTTTTGAAAATTTTTACCAGTTAATTTTGACCTTGCTACTTTGTTTTGCAGGTGGAAGAAAACCTTGACAAAACTATGTGTCACTGTTTTACCATTGACGTAAACAGACTTTATCATGAAACTTGTAAGACTGAATTGCAGATTTCAGTTATTGAGTTGTGTCAGCAAAATCTTCTCTTTTGACGTGTTTGATGGATTGATTGACCATAATTATGACTGATTGATTTGATTGATGACTGATTGATTAGTTGATTGATTAGTTGATCTTTCTCCATAACCAGGCGTGGCCACTTTTCGCTCAGTCTAACATCTGAAGAACGTCGGCTTATATAGCAAAACTAACAAAAAACTATCCAAGATTATGGAAAGAGGAAAATTGGGCACTTAGCCGATTTTGTAAAAGGTTCAATGGAACGCCTAGAGGGAAGGGCGCCCCAAAACGTTGGGCAGGTAAACTGGCGCGTGACTGTGTACAAACTATATGGGGACAATGACCCGGGGGATGAAATTCTCTAACAAAAGCAAAATAGGGGCCTCAATTAATTGTTTTTTTAAGGAAGTGGCTTGAAATTCGGGAGAATTAACAAAATCAACAACAAAAGCAAACGAAAAAAGAGTTCATTTGATCGCAGGCAGCTACTAGAATTTTCTAATCTTGAATATTTTGTTTATACCTGATTATTATTTTTTTGGAAAGGCCGAAAGTTATTTTTTATATGAAAAGATGAACACAGTAATGAAACAGTTAAATGAAAAAAAAAAGCCTGGAGACAAGTCAATTTTAATGAAAAGAGAGTATACAGAGAAGCAAAAGTTCAATCAAAATCGGTTACGAAATGAAAAGGTTATGTAAGTTTCAAAAGTCTCGATGTACTTTCCATGGCGATCCTAAAACTAGCAATATCTCTTCAAAATGGCAGGTTTTTTGCAGACAACATTTTTATGTTTCGTACACAATTATCCCTCAAGGTGCAGTTTGTCTCTTTCTTAGCTCAAGATACATGTATATATGGGAAAATGTATTCGACACAACATACGTTGAGTTCACAGCCTCAGCATAGCATTAGTGTCCTTTGGCAAGACATTTATCTACATTTGCCACTCTCCATCCAAGTGTTAAAGGGATACTGTGTATATTTGTTTAGTATTGTGAGCATCGATATGCAAAAGGCGGCTGGATAGAAAGTTCCCTGGGAAATGGAGAAAGTGCATACACCGGGAGTGGGCAAGCCTGCATGCTCAGATGGTCGTGGTAACAGTGTCTCTGTAAAGCGCTCAGAGACAACGAGATGCATTCGCCGATATAAAAATCCTGAAAATTATCATTATCCTTTTTGGTTCTTCCTCCATTCTCTTTTAGACTGTAAGTTTTATTTGAAGAGTCGGGATTACGTACAAGACGGTCCAGTGATGTATCCTCGAAGTCGAACCAGGATTTCGTTCAAACTTCGCGGCCATGGCAAAGGGAATATGTACTTAGTGCTGTATACAACACGAAAATCTCACTTGATAAATTTCGGTTAGTATTGGTAACACTAATATTCTGGAGATAACTTTGATTTTAGAAATACTATTGTTGTTATGCTATTGTTGTTACACATAATATGGTATTTTTGTTAAATAGCAGTAATTTTATCAATATCAAATTATCATTATTACTATTATCATAATTTCTATCATTATCTTTATTTATCATTATTATAATTATATTATTGTTATTATTGTCATCATCATCATCATCATCATCAGCTTTGTTATTAGTTTTGCTATGATTATCATAACCATGATAACTGGGGGGTGTAACATAAAAAATACAATCAATCTTACGATTGATATCCATCGTAAGTCTATGGCAAACCATGCACTAAAGAGATACAATTGATTGTAAGATTGATTGTATCTCTTATGTTACACCCCCTGGTACTCTATAGCAGTAATGCTTTCCTTTTCAAATTATTATCATCATTAATATAGTAGTAGTGGTAGTAGTATCTTTACAATCATTATTGTTGTTATTCTTGGTTTTTAATATAGGCCTAACTTTTAACATTATCATAATCGGGTTATTTATTATCATTATTATAATTTTTATTGTTGTTGTTCTTCTTATCATCCCCATCATCATCAACATCAACATCATTATTAATCTTCCTCATCATGATCATTATCATCAGCACTACCATTATCCTAGGAAATGTGCCAGATATGAACGCCATATTCCGGTTAATCAATATGGTATCATCGAATCATACATGGAATTCATTTGCTAGTAAATTTGAGTCAATAAAATCAGGTGTATTCCCAAAGTTTTTCTAACCCTTTTAAATACCTTTCCTTCACTTTCAAACTAGGATTTTGTCTGCAAGGCAACACTGTGGCAATCGACGAGCAGGACGGACGTCATCTCGTCGCGCATATTGTTTCCGCTCCTCTCCACGCTCACTGCAGTCAAGTCCGGTTCGATTCTTACTGGGTCGACTTTTCGGATGGACTTTGTCGACTGGGAATAGGCGGGAACCCGATGCCGATCACGACTTATCAGCCAAATGCAAACTTTACCGTCAGGGAAGTGGGCTTCACAGTAAATTCTGAACTTGGTGCAGAATGGATGATTGATCTTCCTTGTGCCCTTTAACATCCCATAAGCCCATGTGGCAACATTAGATTTGTCAATAAAACAACAAAACTGTAATTCTCCCTACCGCAATATGAGATTCAACAGTACAGGGCGACATTTCCCGCATACCGCGCAGGTCAGGACATGAGCAGATCTATACAAATCTTCTACCGACGATTTGACAAGATTTCTTCCCTAAAATGTACGGCCAGGTTAACAAATCCCTCATTTGACGAAAATATTGTTCAGGTTTCATAAATTCTCCTGATGATTTTATTAGATCTATGCAGGTATCATCAGAATTTGTTGCTTGCATTTTCTAGGCTTAAAAAACCCCATAATTTTATGGGACATGTCAAGGCTCGACCCATTATGTTTGCATGGAAACCGAAAGTGCCTTTGTCTGCGCTGTGTGGGGGAAATATCGTCCTTTACTTTTGATTATCATGTTTGCGGTAGGAAGAATTCGGGTATTTGTAAATGGCAGGCCCATCCCTAAGGGAGAGTACGAATAAAATTTCAACAGAAACCTCCACTTTCCCCTTATGAAACGTCGAGAAAAAAATCATAAAACTCTTAAGGTATTTCATTCTTCCCTGCGACAACTTAAATTTTCACAATAATGTATAGAAGCATGGGTGTCGATCCCGGGGGGGGGGGAGGGGGATGGGGGAGGGGGATATATCCCCCCCCCAAAAAAAAAAAAAAATATTTTGGTCAGGGGGGATGGCCTGTACAATCATCCCCCCCCCCCAATAATTCACCATGAAAAAATGAAAAATTTCACAGCCTCCTACAATCCTCGAAAAAGAAACAAAAGTAAAGACAAAGACAAAGTGAATAAAGAGCAAAGAAGCCATTTTTTAAAAGGAAAGGAAAAGGAAAAGGCTTTCAGCGCTAGCTCGCTTCTCTCGCTGGCATGTTGAGTATTTCAACAGTGAGGTTATAATACTATCTTTATGAAAGCAAATCGGTTTGCATATTGTCTTTCTATCAAAATAGTACTACTCGCATTTAATATCTTTTGTTATCTTAACCAATGCCAATTAATATTTTATCAGGATTTATTATTAAATGAAACTGATTTGCATCTTGTCTTTCTATCCAATGTTATACATGTACTATAACATAACTGCAAGGAGTCGAACGGGAAGAAGACCCGTAACAGAAGAATTTTCATGGAATAACGGCCTGTGACCTATAGCCTATTCCTATCTTACCAAATATGAGAAAGGATCGGATGCTCATAAAATATTGTGGCGGTTTTGGCACCACCCCCTATATAAAAAAAAAAAATTATTATTATCATTACGCTTTATGACCGACTAAGTAGAATGTTTAATGAAGATTTATGCAAGTTTTACCACACTAAATACAATGTGCGGGACTTGAACAGCTCTCTTCAAAATGAGACGATTTTATTGATAAATTGTTCCAAATTCATGCATATTTAACGTGGGGCAGTTACTCTGAGTAAATCCTAGGATTGGTACTCACCACTGGTATCTCTCGAATTACTATATCTGCTAGAAAATTGTTGTATTTGCTTATGATAAGCAGGTTGAGGAATTATCTTTTCAAACTTCCCGCGAGAGATTTGTTTTGTATTAAAAGTGACGTTGGGGTGCTATTTAAATTCAGGGTCAGAGACCTTTTTGGCTGTCGGTCGGCAGATTGTAAAGACGCGCGAACACAAGTGACGTCACAATAGGATTTACTGTAGGGTTTGACCAATCAGATTGCAGGATTTGGGGTATAAACAGGGGGCGGGAAGCACAAATTCGTCACAATTTTGCAAGGACGTCATTTTGTAGAGCCTTTTGTCAAGTTCACCTCTCAGAATTTTCAGGTGAGCTTACAACCTTCTATTCACTGTAAGTACAGATTAATTCTAAATTATATAAAACAAAGAATATATGAGCATCTAATAAACTGCCTTTATAGCCGATTAATGGATTTATTAGATAAATGTGAGATTTTATGAGGAAAAATTGATACTCGAACTCAGAATTTTAGAGTTGATCTTTGATGAAAGATTGCAGTCAAGAGGTATATTCATATCTTATGGAGATAATTATAATGGCGTATTTGGTGTATGATGTGATGTTTAAAGACTGAATTCTGAAATTATTGTTGTGCTTGATGATAACTGTTGAAGTGTATAAAATTACTAAGTGCTACCATTTTGGCTCTTCAGTGAAAAATTACTAAGTGTCACTATGTTGGCTCTTTTACTGAATTTTTTCCAAGTGTCACTACTTTGGCCTTTTTACTGAAACAGAAAACACAAGTCATTCTTTGTATTCGTTGTATGTAATATATTTATTATAGAATCAACTTCAATCAAGTCAACATGTGTGGACATCCACGGTTTAGCCGTAGGGTCTGGGACCCTAGCATTGAAGAACGCAAATCTATAACTTTGATACTTTTCTGGCTCTGACACTCTATCTGATATCTGACTTGATATTTGACAAACACCTTGAAATTTTATAAGTATTAGTCTTCGGGCTAAGTTGGAGTTGAGTGTGTCTCAAAAGTGCCTTGATATGTAGAATTGTATTGACATTTTGTACATTGCACTATCGAAACATTCCAAGTGCAGCCATTTTGTACTTTTGCACTACCAAAATATTCTTAGTGTTGACATTTCGTACATTATCACTATCAAAATATTCTAAGTGCAGCCATCTCATACTTTTGCACTACCAAAATATTCTTAGTGTTGACATTTCGTACATTATCACTATCAAAATATTCTAAGTGCAGCCATCTCATACTTTTGCACTACCAAAATATTCTAAGTGTTGACATTTCGTACATTGCACTATCAAAATATTCTAAGTGCAGCCATCTCATACTTTTGCACTACCAAAATATTCTAAGTGTTGACATTTCGTACATTGCACTATCAAAATATTCTAAGTGCAGCCATCTCGTACTTTTGCACTATCAAAATATTCTAAGTGCAGCCATCTCATACTTTTGCACTATCAAAATATTCTAAGTGCAGCCATCTCATACTTTTGCACTATCAAAATATTCTAAGTGCAGCCATCTCATACTTTTGCACTATCAAAATATTCTAAGTGCAGCCATCTCGTACTTTTGCACTACAAAAATATTCTGAGTGCAGTCATTTTGGTTATTACAAATAATTTTCTAAGTATGGACCTTTCGGTCAAAATGTACACATACAAATACAGATGAATTTATTAATGTTTGCTATCGATGTCATGAATGTTAAGACTTAGTGGTGCCACTAGTACCCCCCCCCCCCCCCTTTTCTCTCAGAGGTGCCGGAAGTACAAGACCGGGACATGGAAGGACATGAAGTTCCCAAGTTAGATGATCCTATCGAGGGGATTACAATGATTTTCAGTGGAAGGAATCGGACCTATGGTGTAGGACAGAATGCAATTTCTGTTGAGATGAACCTATTTAGGACATGGTGGATGCCTAAGGATTTTGATGAAGGACAGAGATGAACATTAGCCAAGATTGCAGGACTTGGAAGTTCATTACCCCCCCCCCCCCCCCCACTCCTTTATCTTTTCTATTTTCCTATTCTTTCCTGCTAGTGCACCACCATATTTAATTATTTATTACAATGTTATTTATATGTGAAACTAGAGAGGTTATGGACCAGGTTAAACAGAAAATTGTTCCTTTGTAAAGATTTCTCTTAGTCACAGTATCTGGGAGACAATATCTCTGAGGCCAGTTACTCTAAGCGACGGTTAAACGGGTTCGAGTAGTAGCACTGGCCGACAGAGTGCTCGTGACTACGTGTTTGAAGTTGAACAGTGTTTAGGTTGAGCCAAGGAGGGGAGATATTTGGAATTGGCAAGTGGAGACAGATTGATTTTATATTAGAGAAAGAGAATGTTGTGCGCTGGTCGCAGTAACATATTTTGGAGTTAATGGGTGAGGAAAAGGAGAGTTAAAACTGACTTCGGAACTAGGATAGATGTTTGGAAGACCGAGAGTTATAGTAACAGGC
The DNA here is from genome assembly GCA_029962745.1 of Echinometra lucunter. Taxonomy (NCBI): domain Eukaryota; kingdom Metazoa; phylum Echinodermata; class Echinoidea; order Camarodonta; family Echinometridae; genus Echinometra; species Echinometra lucunter. Next base: position 8,648,279 of record CM057159.1, on the reverse strand, counting down.
CAACTCGGAGAAAAGTTAGGATTGTAGTTAGAACAGAAAGCTAGGAATGCAATGTAAGGACATGTACATGTACATATAGATTATGATTTTCACCTCTTTGCAAGTTAAAGGCATTGGCTAACATTGTTATGATTTTTAAAAAATCTCATTTTGTTACTTTAAAATGGGATAAATATTAGGGTTATAGTGTAAAAATACCAGTGTGAAAGTTTCAGAGCATAATATCCACGGGAAGTATTTTTAAATATTAGAAATGTGAACCAATGTTTGAAAAATATACGAGGGTCAGTTGCATAGACCCAACGTAAGGAGTGCGCATGCGCACATGACTCAACGGACCGCACTGTGTGTATTGACGTATCACGCGGCGGAAGGCAAGTAACGGTATTTTTGAATTCGCGCAAACGGTCCTCTTAGTTCAGTGTCTCTCGAGACGAAAGCTAATAAAATCGCGGTTTGCGTCTAACTTACAGCTTTTCCTTCCAAATTATGGTTGGTTTCAGGGTTTTTGAGTATAAATACAAGTACTCATACACATGTTTCATCTTAGTTTGAGAATTTTTTAAATCAGCTACTCACAAAGTTAGCCAATGCCTTTAAACATGATTTTCAATAAGTTGAGCTCATTGTAAATAACTGTACAAAAGTTGACATGTTGTGGACGACACGTTACAATTTTATATTAAAGTTCAAGTTACACGTTATTACAAAGTATTCTTAGATTAATTCATTGCAGTACTGCCTGACCAGTAATTGTAAATAAGAATGGTGATGGAGGACGTGGAAGTCAGAAGAGATGACTTTGTTTGACTAAGCCAGAGGCAGAGAGAGATGAGTTGAATTCAAGGTGATTTATTTAGCCAATAGTTTGCTTGATGCAAGCGACCCTTTAAGCCATCGAATTTTAGCTCGGATATAATCGAGAGATCGAGAGTTAGAGGGGGAGCGAGACTTTACAGTGAGAAGCTAAAGTTAGTGCCTGGCGGTTCTCATGCCTGTGACGTGCATGAGAGTAAGTATGTTTTGTGCATAGCCATGTGCGAGAAATTGTCTAAGTTCGGAGAATGTGGTCAACGTGAATACACGTGTGTACGCGGAGTGCGAATGAGTTACAAGAACATGTGGAAGTACTAGTACCCTGATAGCAGACGGACGTCTTTAAGACGTCAAGAACTGGTCATAAACTGGTCCACACGTCATATGTCGTATACACGACTATTTTACGACAACCTTATGACGTCTTTATATAACCAAAATTTTCTCAAATTTTGTTTGAACATAAGATGACATATATTTTACGTCAAATATTTACCACTTTTTAACGTCTTTTTTAAAGACCAGAATAAGACGTATTTTTACGTCAATTATTTCCCACTTTATAACAGCTCTTTTCAAGACCATAATATGACGTGTTTACGTCAGTTTTACGTCGTGATATGACTGTAATAGTTGATCGTGATTTCTGAATATTCATGAATGACCAGAAGTGACTAAACTTCGTGAAAAAAGGAAGATAACATTTGAATTTTAACATTTTATTCAGTGATTGCACTGCTGATTTAATGAACAATGTACTTCCATGTTGAACACCATTCAGTTAATGTCATGGGCAGGGTATTTCAGAATGTATCAAGAAGTTGTAATTTCTAACTGTTTTTTCAAGTAGTACACTACAGTCCATATACATAGTAATGTCGATACAAAGCATCAGTAGTTAGGTATAGGATGTAGGATGTTAGGATATAGGGCTAGTATAGGACAATCTGTAGGCTAGAACATTAACATAGAGAAAACATCATAATGTTGAATACATTCTAAAATATTTTATAAACCAGCTTTGAAGCTTTGACGTCTTTATGATGTGATTTTTACCAGTCTGTGAGCTTCCTTTGGGTCGTAAAGACGTCATAAAGACGTTTTTCCGACCAATATGATGTAAAATTGACGTAAAAATATGATGTCTTATTTTACGTCGTGTGCTGGTGCAAAGTATCGTCTTAAAGACGTATATATATAATACGTAAATAAGACGTATGACACGACTTTAAAAAGACGTAAATATGATGTCATTCTTACCAGCCTCTGCTATCAGGGTAGAGAGAGTTTTATAGTAATTATGCTAATATACAAGTTATTTCAGTACAGAATATTTACCAGAACGTCTCGACATGTTCCTTGTTAAGGTGGTCAAAGCTTTATGCACCATAGGAGCATCTGGTTGGATCTTCTGTCGGGTTTTCTTAAGCACACGAAGACGAGAGCCTCGTACTTGTAACTCGAAAGCATGGATTTAGAAATGAGTTAAAGGGCCCTGGCACGCCGTACTCTTAGCCTATCAGCTGTGTTGTTTCCTTTCACTTCCATGCATAATTAATTGATTGGAAATGTTTACCCTCTCTCTCTCGCGAAGTCTTTTATTGTTACGTCACAAAAGGAAGACAATTTATATTGTGACGTAGTTTACTGTTGAAATCAGGATCAACTGATTAAACTTCAGTTGATCCAGGGGTCATGTCCCTACAAAACCATGTGGTGGCAGCAATCAGGAGTTATAGGTCGAGAAAAGCCACCTTGGGGCCCGGTGGCCCGCGTCACAATATACATTATTAAAATCATAGAACTAGAGTACCAGTACACTAGAACGTAGCTGTTCTCACTTCTCAGTATTATCAAAATAGCCCTTTCTCGCTCTCTCGCTCTGCTCGCTCATAGAAACAAGATCCGGAGGCAAGCGCTCTTATTCCCTTGAACATGTCCGAATACTGTAATACTTCTACAGCGAGATGTAAACCTTTTCTCGAATACAGGTAAATGGTACATCATAAAATTCATCTAATTTATTTTGGTGGAAATTCTACGTTTTACTAGAAAGAAACAGAGTCTTTGTCGGCAGCTCGCTTCGCCCGCTCATAGAAACAAAATGGTTTTAGATGGCAAGCGAGGCACCAAAAAAGCATCATATTTGGCAATTAGGTGATCAAAACAGTTACTATCTAGATATCGTTGAGGCTATCAAAGAATGTAATTTTTTTCCTCGCTCACTGCGCTCACTTGAATATGTAATGTAGATATTTTATATACCTATATAGTGGATTTTTATAACAAAATAACACTTCATCACTAAAATGATGTGTTTTCCCCTATCTCGCTTCCCTCGCTTGTAATATTTGAAATAGGGTGGTTTAGGAAAGTAACAATTGGACCAGCGAGGTGCTGAATTAGTCAAACTTTTTATATTGCTTGGTGTACTTTGAGGACAATAACATTTCTTTTGTAGCTAGAAAGTGGAATTTTCTGCTCGCCCACTTCGCTCGCTTGCAAAATAAAAGAAGGGATGGTTTATACTTTTAAGTAAAGGTTCAAGTCCCCTACACTTCTCATTCAAGTAATAAGGATGTAACTCTGCGATATTGTTTGAAAACAATTTTTGTGCGGTTAATTGGAGGAACGTTAGATTAGACTAATAACACAGAGATATGGGCAGCAAAAACAGGTCCTGACCCCCCCCCCCCTGCATATTAAGTCTATTTCACGTTTGAACCTACACACCTTTCCCCGATCGGTCGCTTTGCTCCGCGGTCGAGGATATTCGGCATCAGTCATCCCCCCCCCCCCCCAACCGCGAACACAAATCGACACCCATGTATAGAAGGTGTAGGATATTTCTCATATTAGTATACAAAAGAGGTGACTCCGAAATAGTACTATTCACTGAGGGGCGCAGCCCCGAAGTGATTGGTATTATTTGAGGCACCGAGGCCCACAGTTTTAACCAGAAACTCGAAATTATGGCAGAGTATTTTGTATCATTTGACAATTTATCTTTTTGTGTTTATTTTTGAAAAAAATGAGTGTTTTATACACTTCCTTATTTATGATTCATTGTCAAAAGGTGATTTTTTTAATTTTTTGTTTTAAATATGCAACCCAAAATTGCTATACTTATATAAATCCAGAAGAAAATAAATCAAAATCAAATCAAATACAAAAGATGACGCAAAACACTATTAACATTTAACAGTCTTTTAGCATAATTATCATTTATTTATTAAAACATATTTATACAGGATTCCCAAAATGATCAGCAGATGTTGTGGTTCATCATGGTCCTGATTGAAAGGACATAAAACATCAAAACATTACCAACACAACAGAAACAATTATTTCATAAATTTTACAAGCACATTTTGCTTCACAGGGGTCCAGGGGTGGTATTCTGAGACTGTTTTAACTCTATTTTAAGTCTGTTTTAGCAAATCTGAATTCTGAACACGTTTTATCTCTGTTTTAACTTTTGTTTTAACTTTTGTTTTATCTTTCTAACCGCGCATTTTAATTTGCATGCTTTGCGCAAATCGTGCGCAAGCGCCTAATGCTATATGCAATAATACGATATTCTGAATAGCGTTTTATCTTCTGTTTCAACTTTTTCCACTGGACAATTCATACTCGTGAGATAAAACAGGGTGGGAGGTGTTTTAACTTTGTATGTGGTATGTCATGGCGGCAATTTCTCTCGCTCATTGTGTTTTTTGTTGCAATGAGGTGGACAACGAGATCCAGTAAACCTTTTTGATATTCGAAAACAACATTTCGAGAGAATTTTTGCCTCGCGTGGAGAAATTTGCCCATTTGGCAATTGTCTGCGATAATATCAGAGGTGATTTGCACAACTAATCCTGTGACATCATCGCATCAGTGTTGATTCCAGCAAGAAACTAAGCGCAAATTAATGCGCTCATTTACAACACGAATATAAGTTCACGCATTTCACGCACCCCTTCTCCAGGGGCGATCTTATTGGCCGAATCATCTTAGAACAATCTTTTACGACTTTCCCTATTGGATGATATTTTTGTGGTGGGTGTGGCTTTGATGACTTACAACACCGTTAAAACAGTTCCCAGAATACCGTTTAAAGACTGTTTTAGCGGTGTTGTAAGCCGGTGACTTAAAACAGAAGTTACAACAGAACTTAAACACAGTTAAAACGGCGTTCAGAATACCACCCCAGGCTTTATATTTACCTTTCATGATTTGTATTTACATCAAATTTGTATTTGTCAGTTGTATTTGTTATTTGCCTATTGTTTTTATTTTGCCAAATAAATCTAAATGAAATTGAATCGAAAAGGGAGGGAAATAAAAAGCAAATAACATCAGAATTAGTGCAAAACCTATTTTAAAAAGGAGAGGGAGAAGAGAGAATAAAAGAAACAGGGTTGAAAGGTTAAAGAAAAGACAGGATAAGCGAAAGATAGAAAGGATCAACTAGAGACGGGAAATAGCAAGAGAATGAGAGAGGGAGAAGAAACAGAAATGCAGAAATGAGCCGGACAATAAAAGAAGAAATAAAGAAGAACAAATTTAAGGTAAAGTAGGAGAGAGAAAAGACAATTATAAAATGCAGCATCGCAAGATAATACAAAATACATAAATAGCAACACTGAAAAATTATATAAATCTAATTCGAATTTAATAAGTGTCCTTGTATGAGGGCTTGAAGGAGGTGAAATATGATATATCTTGAAGTTTATTTGGCAAAGAGTTCCTATTGTCTTGATTGAACAATTTTTATAGGATTGCTTAAAGCATTCCGTATTATAGGCTTAGGTAAAAACAGCATTAAATTAGTCGGCATTTCTTGTATTAAATCTTGCAACACTGAAAAATAATATAAATCTAATGTGAATTAAATAAGTGTTCTTGTATGAGGGCTTGAAGGATGCGAAATATGATATATTTTGAAGTTTATTTCGTAAAGAGTTCCAATTGTCTTGATTAAAGAATTTTTATAGGATTGCTTAAAGCATTCCGTATTATAGGCTTAGGTAAAACAGCATTAAATGAGTCGGCATTTCTTGTATTAAATCCATGCCTATCTATAATTTAATATCGTTGCAGAGCGTTAAAGGTGCCAAACCGTCATGACCGTATATACATTGGTCATGACCGTATATACATTGGTACATGTATGCTAAAAAAACAAAACATATTTTTCATATCTTAATACAAACACATGAAGGGTTTTCCAAGTTGGTGGATTACACTGAAAAGAATAAGAAATGGTGCATCCTACATTAGCACAATAGTCATTTTAGGTGTTCAGGGGGGGGGGGTGTAACATAAAGATACAATCAATCTTACAATCGATTGTATCTCTTTAGTACATGGTTTGCCATAGACTTACGATTTATATCAGTCGTAAGACTGATTGTATGTTTTATGTTACACCCCCTGGACTTAAATCATTATGAACTTAATTACATCCACTGTACTTGTTGGTACGCGGAAGCTTAGCCATGGTAGGAAGTGAGATGACTCTTCATGGATCCCAATACATGGGACCAAAGGAAATGTTCCGCAAGACATGTAGAGTAAAAACCAACTTCACGTATCGGTGTCAGAGACAATTAGCCATAAAATTTGCAAATTAAATGTTCAAGAGAGAAATAAGAGAGGGAATCATACTATTTGCTGCTCACTGAGTCCAAAAGAATGCCGCAAAATATCGACTTTTGCGACTTAAAGCAGGGGTGGTATTCTGAACACCGTTTTAACTGTGTTTTAAGTTCTGTTGTAACTTCTGTTTTAAGTCACCGACTTACAACACCGCTAAAAGAGTCTTTAAACGGTATTCTGGGAACTGTTTTAACGGTGTTGTAAGTCATCAAAGCCACACTCACCACAAAAATATCATCCAATAGGGAAAGTCGTAAGAGATGGTTCTAAGATGATTCAGCCAGTAAGATCGCCCCCTGGGGAAGGGGTGCGTGAAATGCATGAACTTATATTCGCGTTGTAAATGAGCGCATTAATTTGCACTTAGTTTCTGCTAGAATTAACTGATGCGATGATGTGACAAAATTAGTTGTGCAAATCATCTCTGATATAATCGCAGACAACTGCCAAATTTCTCCACGCGAGGCAAAAATTCTCTCGAAATGTTGTTTTCGAATATCAGCAAGGTTTACTGGATCTCGTTATCTCCCTCATTGCAACCAAAAACACCCTGTTTTATCTCAAGAGCATGAATTTTCCAATGGAAAAAGTTAAAACAGAAGATAAAACGGTCTTTAGAATACCGTGTTATTGCATATGACATTTTTGCGCGCTTGCGCACGATTTGCGCCAAGCGCAAGCATGCAAATTAAACTGCGCAGTTAGAAAGATAAAAAAAAAGTTAAAACAAAGTTAAAACAGAGATAAAACGGTGTTCAGGGGAGCGTTTCATGAATTAAAGGACTTGTCGGATGTTTTATCCGACAAAGTCTGTTTTATCCGACAGTTGCCATAGTAACGGTGCTTCTCAGCCAATCAAAATCAAGGAATGATGTCAGACAACAAAGGTTGATGAAACGCTCCCCAGAATACCGGGGAGCGTTTCATGAAAGGACTTGTCGGATGTTTTATCCGACAAAGTCTGTTTTATCCGACAGTTGCCACAATAATGATGCTTCTCAGCCAATCAAAATGAAGGAAGGATGTCAGATCTGACAACTTGTCAGACAACAAAGGTTGATGAAACGCTCCCCAGAATACCGGGGAGCGTTTCATGAAAGGACTTGTCGCATGTTTTATCCGACAAAGTCTGTTTTATCCGACAGTTGCCACAGTAATGATGCTTCTCAGCCAATCAAAATGAAGGAAAGATGTCAGAGCTGACAACTTGTCAGACAACAAATGTTGTTGAAACGCTCCCCAGATTTGCTAAAACAGACTTAAAACAGAGTTAAAACAGTCTCAGAATACCACCCCTGGTCTCTAGTTTTGGTAAATCTCAGAAAAGTATCTTTCACTATTTCAATTCATTACCAAATGAGATGAGAGACTATATAATAGAACCTTTATGATATATAGGATACTGAATAAAAACTCGTTTGTGTGGGTGTATTTTACAATCAAAATGTCAAAAAATTAGTTTTTGGACTCCCGAAAACATTGTTAACGCAGCATTACCAAAGGTATTACACAGTGCCCGTACACACATAAAAGCAATGGGAGTTCCATTTGCCCGCACGTACACAACGAATCGCTGTGTGTTTTACGCCGAGCTCGTCGGTGTGGAGGTGTCAGAGCCTACCACTGAGTGCAGTGGCGTAGACAGGTTCTTACACCTGGGGGGGGGGGGATGATCTGCCGTTCACAAGAAATCGAGGATCAATTTCATATACAGATACACACACACGCACACACACACACACACACAGGGCCGTACGCAGAAATTTTTTCCTGGGGGGCAAGATGCGTAAAAATTTTCGAAGAAACTCAAAAGCGAGGGAGCAAAGCAACCGAGCTTATCACGCGGGCACTTTTGCATTTTTAAAAATGAAATTGAAGGATTTGGTGAACACTTTTGTTGAATTTTGTAAAAAAAACTTCAGTAAAAAATGTAAGTTTTCAAAATTTCGGGGGGGGGGGGGGGCAACTGCCCCCTGCCCCCCCCCCCCCCCCGCTGCGTACGGCCATGCACCCACACCTCCCCACACACACACACCCACACCCATACACCCGAATGCACGGACATAAATAGAAGATATACGCACCGTGACAAACGAATATAGAATGTGGACTGACACACATTATTGCATATATGCGTCACGCTATTTATGTTTTTTTTTTAAATTTTGTTGTTACACCACTTCAGAAAAACGGTGACGGCGCCGAAATTACCCTAAAGTAATATAAATAACTACATAAATCAGAATAATGATCGATATAGTTATGATAGTAATCGTCATTTCAGTCACATTAATGATGATGATGAGGATTATTATTATTATTATTATCATCATAATAATAATAATAATAATAATAATAATAATAATAATAGTAATAATAATAATACATTACTAATTACTGTTATTATTATTATTCACTTGTTTGTTGCTTTTGTTAAAAAACAAAATTACACTATTATGAATTGATTTTATAAGAAAGGAATTTATGTGGAATATAGAATAACTACAAAAAAAATACTGCAAAATAATTCACAAGTAAACTAGGAAGATTTATATCCAGTTATACCAGCATGATTGTTTATTATTTGTATCTTCTTCAAATTTTGCAAGTCAGTTCCGTATACGGGCAGGATTATGCGTCAATAATTCATCGAATATCACAAATCAACGATCAACGATCAATAAAGTACCATATGAAGAAAAAAAATACTGTTTGCATGCATCTGAATAATACGTTCACAAACCAAATGCGGTTTTCTCCAGTCATTTAGGAAGAGTGATTAAATTATACTGAGGAAAATCAAAAATTCTTTCTTAATGTACCAACTGTCTTTGAGTCCTATTTTCGATGGTGAATTCAAATATTCGGTTGATCACCCTTTACCAATACAGGCGTACGCATGCACGACTGACGAAAGTCTGAACAGTCTGAATCACTTGTCAGCCTTGCTTGGAAAAAAACAGTCGCGATGGAGAACGCGGTGATCAAGACCTGGTATATCGACGATATAATAGAGACGCCCCGACCAGAAAGACGGCATCGGAGACGGAAATACTGACGATAAGGGCACACAGCCGACATCCTAGTCAAGAGTTGACAAACTTAGCCCAGCTAAGCAGTAGACCAAAATTGCGAGGATATCTTGATATTTTGGTTCCTGGTGTTGTGCTGGTGGTGTGCGGTGAGCAGCCGGGGAGAGAGAGAGTTCCTAAACATGCTAGCCTGAGAATGCTTGCTAGTGAGGAAATCTCTACCTTCAATTCACACCCAGTCATGGCACAACACGCCAGCCTCTCAAGTATAAGAGGAGGTTAAACACAACCCTTCCTCACCAAGGTTAAAAATGAGATCTCTCCATCATTTTTCCTACATACCACTCCCACTCCAGCTTAGAACTCAACACATCCAAAATATTAACCAATCACCTACTAACTTTCCCTGCCCACCTAGCAACAGAAAAACAAAATTTAACTGCATTGCTCAGTCCTAATTAAATGCAAAACAGCGCTCCTTACAAAGCAGCAACCCTACTGATAAAGCATGCCTACACCTGGCTACAGCATGCACATACAAAAGGGCAAGGCATAAAGAAAGAAAATGCTGTAAACCATTCCCTTGCTGAAAAGAAATTAAAGTCATGGTGACAGTTATTATTATCATTATTATTGTTGTTGTTGTTGTTATTGTTGTTGTTATAATGATAATTGTTATTATTATTATTATTATTGCTGCTCCTATCATTTATAAACATGTTTATTCAGTTTAATTGTAAGCAAACATCCTTCCCTAAAACCTGGGGGGGGGGGGGGATGATTGTACATGTCATCCCCCGCCCACCTTGTGAGGTGGGGTGGGGATGCATACCCCTCATCCCCCCCCCCCCCCCCCCCCCCCCGCTGACTACGCCCCTGGCTGAGTGGGACCATTATATTGCGTTTCACTCTTACATTTACACTAAAATTCGTCGGAATTCATCGAAGGAATGTCACATCATTTAACACATACATCTTTTCATGCAAGATGGACAATATGAGGCTATACTTTATCAGTTTAATGCCACTTCTCCTTTTGCTACCAAACTAGAGAGAGGCTTTAATACCTCTAAATGTTTAACTCCCAGCTTACACTATGCTGAATATGAAGATAGCAGGGGAAATTCTAGAGTATTGCGGAAGGACTCCAAAACAATATTCCTCCCACATAAAAAGATGCTTCTGTTTTTCTTTTCTTTTAGAAATGTAGAGATACTAAAGAAAAGGTTTGATTATTGTCATGTCTATATCTATTAGAAACAAGGCTTGCTGAATCGGCCATGGTTGATAAAGTTTTTTGTTGTGTCGTGGTGTACTGGATAAGACTGGTGTACCAAGTAAATACCACAAATTTCCATTTTATGATATGGAAAATAAAATGAAGGTTATGAAAAAGGTGAACCTTGTGAATTTTATGAGCTTACTTCTGTTCTCAAAATTATCACGAACTTCTTATTCGCACTCCTTATGAACATTTTAACTATCGTCTCTATATCCCATCGATCGGTAATGCTTCTCATTGTTGGATAAATCCCATTAGTTCGTCAATAATACGAAGAATGGCACATAATTTGCGGTCATGTTAAAAGAAAATATGCAGAAGGGAGCCAATCACAAGTGGTCATATCTTTGTTTTTATAGTTATGGGTGTTGAGACGTCGTGACTACTGGAATGACTTATTTTCAGACTGTGCTGTTACAATATTCAAAAGTTCAATAACATATGTAGGCAGAAAGAAGCTGATTTATTACAGGGGTATTTGAGATGCTAATCCTTTTGGTGACCTTATAACGGGGAAAAACAGCGCCAATAAGAGAGCTGTGTAAAAACAATTAGGCCTACATTTCATATCATTATATCTCTTAAAGTAAGACCATATCGTGCATTCGCAGTACGTGTTATAAGCTTACTTTTATTTTCAATTAACTTCATTATTATTATTACTTTTTACGAACATTTTAACTACTGCCTTTTTGCCCACTAGTAAAGCTTCGGGGTTTTCGTTTTTTTTGTTTTGTTTTTGTAAATTCAAATAGCTTGCCAACCCAGTGTTTGGTTATGTTCTGGAAAGAAACTATAAATAGAATCGGTATTTTAATGAAAATATCCAGCACAGGGTAACTCACCTGCGTTTTAAGTAGGCGTAATTTCACTTTTATCATGATTATGTTTATGAAGGCATACGTTTTAATTTTAGGGGTGTTGTGACGTGAGCACCAAAGAGAATCACCTTAAACTATGGAAAATTGTCTGATGACACTTAAATGTGCGAAAATTGATCTTGGAGATCTTGGAGATGCCATTGCGTCTGTCATCATGAGTTGGGCTGTATTGTTCTTTGCATCCTGCTTTATGGGTAAGCTCTTCTGTTACGTTGTCTAACAATCCTTTCACAGACATTGACATTATTCTGTGTAAAAACCAGGGGTGTAGTGGGGCAGGGGGATGGGGATACATACCCCGGCTTTTGGGGATGTTGTGTATAATCACCCCCCCCCCAGCATTCAGGAAAAAATGTAGAATATTATATTCATCTACAATTCTGTCATCGTTTCTTTATTCTCTCCTGATGTATTATTGCTACTAAAAAGTGAAACTAATCTAATTAAGATTGTAAGCTAATTTTTCGGAGAATAAGCATGATAAAAAGAGTAATATGATAAGCAAGGAAAATTTGATTAACAATAATTTAGGATGCATCATGCACACACTATACTCTTTTATGTTTGGTAGGGTTTTAGGGGAGCAGGTGTTTTTGTTTGGTTATAGGGATTTTGAAGTATATGGCACAGAATTTTTTTTAAGGGCTATGATTCTGGGAACGTCAATATTAATAGTGACTGGTATCTCATTAATGTATGTTATGATTGAAATCGGTGCTTTGTATAGGGCCTACTTAATATCATCGTTTGCCATTTTCCTCTCAGTTAACCTTTTGTTACTGCTGGTGCTCAAACTATACTATCGTTAACAATATCCTGTAAAAATAAATATGTCTGCTCCTCGAAGAAGTTCATAGGAGCAATAGTTTGATTATCTTGTAGAAGGCATATGAAAGCTATTGAAAAATCACCACATATTACATGTTGTTGGTTGAGAATCATCACTTTTCTTTTATTTGTAGTCATTTTGTTTACACTAACTTTCATTAGTTTGACTTTCACTCAAGTCAACTTGCTCATGCTATTCAATCTTTCATGCTTTCTTCAAACAGGTTAAATTAGTACCTCGCATTACTGGGGTAATAATAATTGTAGGGCCCGAAGGAAGAGCAGTAGCAATACTGATATAGCTATCCGGCCTAAAACCCAATTGTTATTATTATTCATTCATTCATTCATTCATTTTTTCAATTTACAATGATAATGCAGTTTTTGTCAGTATAGATCAAATTGCACATTACAAGACTTAAATAACATGAAATCGGAAGGGAAGAGGGCCGAATAAAAGTAGAGCTTGTAGGGTGTAGCCCCCCCCCCCCCCCCTCGTTTGAAATAGTTAATACAATGATCTTTTCGAGAAATAAATACGCATAAAATAACAGCAACAATAGATTCAGGGATATAGAAATCATTACTAACGTTGGGTTCCTTATAAATCTCAAAATCGCGTCTTATTTGAAATATTGATGACTGTTCAGGGAAACTGTTGAAGTTTTGTGAACACCCCCTTGTGAATTGTGAGTTGTACTCTTGGTTGCTAGGTGCCTTGTCTGTTCCGTTTCAAGGCTTTCCATCTATTTCTATCTCTGTTTTTTTTTCTAATGTGGTGCTAATACTGTTGCCAGTCAGCCAAATGAACTGGTCCATGTATTTTATGCGTTGTCTCCTTCTACTTCGCTTTCCCCTCAAGTTTTCCTGCCAGTATCCTGTTTTCTGTACCCAACAAACTGCAGTTGTCTTTTTTGTTAAGGAGGAATCGATTGACGCATGCCTTACCGAGTACTTCTTCATTTGACATTCTGTCAGTCCAAGGTATCCCAAGCATTCTTCTCAGGAACCACATTTCCGCTGCTTGAATTCTGCTTTCCAAGGATTTATTCAATATCCAGCTCTCACAGCCATGCAAAAGGAACGTATAGCACTTCAGAACTCAAATTTCAGTGCTCATCTTTATAGGTTTCTATAATTATCATGCAAGCACATTTCGCATTTTGGTAAATGACTCCTTTGTAAGTGCAGTTC
>CM057159.1:8352240-8634100 GCA_029962745.1 Echinometra lucunter | reverse complement strand
CTCTCTCCTTCTTGTTCTACTCTTAAGATTATATCAGAAAATTTTACCAACACACTTTCTCTCTATTCCTCTTCTCTTTCTCCTCTCTTCTCTTCTACCCTTAAGATTACTTCTAAAAAAACGTTTCCCACCTACTTTCCAGAGGATTATAGCTCTTTTTCTCTTTTCTTTTTTTTCAGACAGTCTTTAAAAACCACAAGCTAATTCGTATCAATAGGACGAGTGCTTGGAAACCGTATGCGTCTGTTTGCTCGCAACAAATCTTATTTGGGTACAATAGATACGTTCTTATATACATAGAGCTGTGGACAGTTTGGGAAATACATAGATAACTTGTTCATTATAGACTGTCCGTATTTTATCCACATAGGTGTTACTTTGTTGATTCGTTTGAGGATGTAATAGATGAAGGTTTCCCCTTTCAAACATTTTATTTTCGATCCTTTTGGTTTTCTTGGTTCTTTATGATTTTGGAATCCTGGAATCCATAAATGGAAAATGACTTCAGTTCGTAAGAATTTGTATTGGTCGATGTGAACTTTTTTCCCTTTAATTTTGTCAGATTTAAATAAATAAATTCGTCTCACATTCGGATCCCCTGCTTCCATCTACATTTCATATTAAAACCTTTGGTCTATACAAACGCTTTTTATAGAAAATGTTCAAACTATTACAAAACTTTTTACAAAATATAACTACAAATTTTACAAAACGCAAAATTTGCACGTTGCATTTGTTTTACTTACTTACTTACTTCCAGGATACTGCCCAACTCCCCTAAAAGGGGTCAAACGGGCAGGGTTAGGGTGCGCTGATGGTCGTTACGCGGAGGTGAGAGGCGATGCTTAGTATTAATTTTGGTTTAGGTACTTCTGGATTGTTACTTTGAATTTGTCTTTGTCGAGAATTGATTTGATTGAGTTTGGCAAGTTGTTCCAGTCAACAACAGAACGTGGTATAATGGACTAAAATAAGGATGATCGTGGCATATTGATTCATTCTACTTAAATCATGTTAAAATGGATTATTAACCGTTAATAGAACAGTATAGCAACAACTTATGTAACGGTAGCTGCAAAATCATAGCTATAGTAATTGAGAGTGAAAATCGAGTGGTATCCAACTTTCAAGCTGAGGCATAGCGTTTTCTACTTATGTTATTGCATTGAAAGGTGGTTGGTTGGTTCTAGGTATGATGGCGCTCTTCAATTTCTTCAGATTATTTCACAGAAATGGAATTCTGTGGATTATTTACACCAGTCACTTTCGTAGTTTTGACGTCGGCTTAGGATCAAAGCCCGCGAGCAGCTTTTCTTGGTGAAATGAAGTTAGTAGTGATATGGTTAAAAGATTAGTACTATCCCATCTTCTAGTTGTTGGTGGTATGATTTTATTAGCGATAAGGTACGCATTGCAATCAATATGAGAACAAAAAATATATTAACATCCAGGCCTAGAGGGCGCAGTGTAAACAAAACGTAAATCTCGGATCAAATATTCTTCTTTGTTTTTTCATGACAAACTGCGACTGGGGTTTTCAAATAGCTGAATGAACACTCTAAAAAAAAAGTTGGTTAAAAAAATTATTGGGTTGGTTACTATATATAATGAGCCGACCAACTGTAGGTTAAAACAAATCTGTACGTAAAACATTTGGGTTTTTTTTTCAACCAACAGTTGGTCGGTTCATATACGGTATCCAAACCCAATGATATTTAACCAACCTTTGTTAAAGTGTACATAAATTGAAAGTTTGATGAAAAAGCTCCAATACGATAGCCGTGGCCATAAGCAGGAATTTTTTCCCGGGGGGGGGGGAGGGTCAAGAAGTTGTTCAGTGATAAGCGAGGGGATGGTGTGGGAGGGGCTTTTAGAATTGAAAGTAATAAATATGGTGCACACTTTTGATTGAAAATTTTAAATCAGAAAATAGGAAAAATATGTATTATCATTAAATCATTTGAAAATCTAAAATCCGAGTCTAAAAAGGGGTGAAAATTTCGGGGAGGGCGGAGGGGAGCAACTGTCCCCCCCCCCTCCCCCCGCCGCCTCGCGCGGACTTGACGGTAGCAATAAAGCATAAAAGCTCTCAAGACTTTAAACATCTTTAAACACCGTACCCCGTGCTCTTAAGAGTTTCTGTCAAATGAAAAATCGACTGCGCCTGTGCCCAGCCTGCAATTCTAACAAATTCAGATAAAATAATGAGACAATGTGGTATATTAATGTGTATAGGAAATATACTAAACACCTTGACCTTCATTTTACGGTTGTTTTAGCAACTCAAAATTAATCACAGTAATTGCAATGTATTTACTACAAAAGAAAAAAATCATCATGTTGTTGTTGTTGTTGTTTTGGTTGTTTTTTTTTTTTTTTGGGGGGGGGGGGGGGTGTCGTCCTGGGGTCTTGTGTCAGTGTGTGTGTGCTTGGTTAGTTGGTTGGTCTTTGATATGATGGCGCTCTTCAAGCTCTTACTATTATTCCACTGATATCTACACTGTAGAGATCAGTGTATCAGTGTCGCTTGCGGGAAAGCCCGCGAGCGACATTTTTTTTGGATGTTGTTTTTGTTTTGGTGAAAACGTTGTTAAAATTGTGTGATAACAGTGTTATGTCTATGTTGTTCATAATTTACACTGAGGGCCCGGATATACCTTTTTTAAAATTGCAATTTTGAATTTGTGCATTTTCAATTATCTATGTACATGCATTTTATACTATGCGATTGTTAATGAATCTGCAATTCAGCCGCTCGGCCGCAAAAGATTTTTTTTTTTTAAACCAATAAACCGATATGAATTGAAAAAAAAAATAGTGTGGTATGATAAATGTTAGTTATATAAGTTTAAAAAAAAAGACCGCCGATCGTGATTATACGTAATTATTCGCTACAATAACAAGATTCTCAAGTAATCAGTCTGAAAAAAGGGAAAGTTAATTACAACTGCTCATGGAAAAACTGCAAATAATTTGGATGTTGTTTTTGTTTTGGTGAAAACGTTGTTAAAATTGTGTGATAACAGTGTTATGTCTATGTTGTTCATAATTTACACTGAGGGCCCGGATATACCTTTTTTAAAATTGCAATTTTGAATTTGTGCATTTTCAATTATCTATGTACATGCATTTTATACTATGCGATTGTTAATGAATCTGCAATTCAGCCGCTCGGTCGCAAAAGATTTTTTTTTTTTTAAACCAATAAACCGATATGAATTGAAAAAAAAAATAGTGTGGTATGATAAATGTTAGTTATATAAGTTTAAAAAAAAAGACCGCCGATCGTGATTATACGTAATTATTC
This sequence comes from Echinometra lucunter, assembly GCA_029962745.1. NCBI lineage: Eukaryota > Metazoa > Echinodermata > Echinoidea > Camarodonta > Echinometridae > Echinometra > Echinometra lucunter. The sequence goes on along the minus strand of CM057159.1, from coordinate 8,630,793 downwards.
GCTACAATAACAAGATTCTCAAGTAATCAGTCTGAAAAAAGGGAAAGTTAATTACAACTGCTCATGGAAAAACTGCAAATAATTTACCAAATTATTATTTCAGGATCAGTCACGGAAGATGATATCAATCATTCTTTTTCTCCATTTGCCACAGACCAAAAGGGACCACTGAAATATCTTTCAATTGAATTGAACTGGAATAGAATGGAATGAAAAAGAATGGAGTGGAAATCATTCGTTCGCCATGGCATAAACGTTTAAAAAAGAATGCAAAGTCGAGGAATACAATAATTTGTTCGCATTTGTAAACCGGGCCTCGTCCTCGTCCTGAGACTGATTCAAATCATTGCGACCCGCAATTTGAGTGAATTGATACCTGAAGTGCCTCGATTGATTTTCTCCTGCCATTTTTTTTTATAAATGTATTTTCTTTCAATTGAAAATTTATCCTTCAGCATCCCTTTCTTTCGTTCCTCGCGTGTCTAGTTACCATCCGTTCTGTCTGTACGATCTATTTCAGGACCGCACTATTCAACCTCTAACATGTCTAATCCGGCTTTTGCAAATACAATGTACCTTTATCAACCACGCCTTTAATCTACCAGTCTTGTATTGTCTCTCCTCTCTCTCTCTCTCTCTCTCTCTCTCTCTCTCCTTTATTCTCTCTCCGTCTTCTCTCTCTCTTTATCTCTCTCTCTCTCTTGTCTTCCCTTATTTTCGACAAAGTTTATCAGCTGAAACTTACCACTTGTTTAACCTACTTCTTTCCCCCCTCTCTCAGTCATACGCGTTTTCCTTCCATTGTACCTTCACTCTCCCTCTATCTATATATAATTATATACATTCTCTCTCTCTCTCTCTCTCTCTCTCTCTCTCTCCTCCCCACGGATAAAATCGTGGTATTTTTGCTTATCACATCTATCTTATCTTTCTCCTATAGACATCCCTTTTTCTTTCTCCCTCTCTTTCTCTTTTTCGAGATCCTTCCAAATCGATCACGTCTCCTTTTCCTTGTCTTTAGTAATGAAGATCGACTTCTGAAAACGTAGCTTGAAAACGAATATGATATTGCATACAATCAACATTATTACCCATCACATTCATTCTCTCTTTAAAAGCAATAATAGTACATGAACTAAGCAGAGAAAATGTCGCAGGAGCTTTGGAAGTTAACACGGCTGAGTATGTATTCTTCACCTTTGCTAGCGAAATAAAGAAAAAAAAATGTAACTGATATTCCTGTTTCTTTTTGGCGAAGTTTTTGCCCACTACCCAGCCCCTTGCCATCTTTAAATCTCCAGGTTTCGCCCATGAGGAGTTCCATCTATTACACATTATCTGCTCAGTCATGCTTGCAAGATAACTGATCAAGCAGTCATTCCCAGCAGAACATTCATTTAAAGAACACACAAACAAAACATTGTGATATTGAAATCTTAACCCTAATTATCATTTTACAGTACAAAAATAGAGGTAGAGCATACCATTTCACAAATTTGTATTGATATAAATTTGCATCGATTTAATTTTTGTTTAAAAAGCAAGTTTTGATCGTTCTCTGTTTTTTGGTATTTGTTTTAATACTCGCAAGAATTACAGAAAATTTTGGTTGAAATTTTGATATGTGAGAAATATACATAATATCAAAATGGGCATGTTCGTTGATCTTCGTTCACAATTCATAGACAAAGAGAATAAAATAATATATTATTTACAATTTTGTTGCTGTTATTTACACTGTACATATTCACACACACAAATGTACAACTTCCCGAATTAAGAATACATTTTCATTGTAATATCATCGAAGAAAATTATAGAATAAAAAGAACCTCGTTTCATCAACTAAAATATAAAAAATAAGAAATTGATACGAAAGACTTCAGGGTTTCTTTATACTTCATTTAAGATATGACAACGAATTCCTAACTAGCAAAGTAAATACATTTCAGTGAAAATCATTTCTACAATAATGGTTGTGCTGGCAAATATTTGTCACAACATGTTTATAATTCTCACAGATAAAGAGGCTCGCCTAGTGAAATCAAATCTAAAAACATTCATGATTTACATGACTGGAATGTTACAAATCCTTAGTAAAATATTGTTTGGCTCTTACAGGGTGTTTAAAATGCAGACGTTTAGATAATGTTTCTCGACACGTGATCGGGCAACAATTGCTCACGCGACAATTTCCTATTCTAACATAATCTCTGTGCCTAACTCTAGACCTATACTTCACACTAGTCCTAACGGGCCCTAAACCGTGCCTTAACCCAGTTTCAGCCTCAGTCCCATATCTCTAAGGAAAAAAAACAGAGCCCAAAGGAATTGAACGCGTGAACGACGGAAAGATATTTGATCCGATGATCATGACTACTTGCTTGATTTTATGTAAGAAATACGGTCTAGAATGAGTTTGCAATGGAGTTCGGGCTTAGGATTTAGGTTTAATCTTAGGTGGCCGAAATATTGGATTTAGCACTAACATTCAGCATTCTCGTAATTGTATGCATTATCAAAAGCAACGTGTTTTGGAATTAAAATCTAAGCGTGAAAACAATACGAATAGAGGGCTTGACATTGCCGGTTGCCGAGGTCACACACAAACGCGTTAAAATGTATTGCATTGCATAATATAAAACTGGGCAACTAAATTTGACATGGGTAATTAAAAGATCAAAAAATCACACTTATACAAATTTAGTTGCCCCAGAAAGCAACTCATTGTAAAGGAAATGTCGAGCCCTGTGTAAGGGTAATTTCTGGTCACTGTTAATTACAGCCCTAAGGAACACTTCTTGGCAGACATAGATAACTCTGCAGCGACCATATCAGAGAATTATGGTCGCCCTGAAGTACGCTCGACAACAGGTCATGTGCGACGTGAATTTCGCATCCCATGTCATGAAATTCATGACCCGTGGCGCAAACTTTGCATCCCAAGTCGTGAAATTCACGACCGACGGTGCGAAATTCAGGACTGGGATGCAAATTTCGCGCCGGGTCCTGAATTTCGCACCGTTCAGGACCTGGGATGCGAAATTCACGTCGCACATGACCTGTTGTCGAGCGTAACTTCAGGGCCACCATAAAGAATCCATTACTGGGCTCTTTTCTTTGTCGATGTTAATGAAGATCCTGCGCCATGACTGTTTGAAAGCGTCCCATTGGCTAACAACGCATGACGTCATACCCTCTCAAGTTCGCTGCTTCCGCGGCGATGGACGGATATCTTGAGGAATAGACGAACAGCAAAATCTTGCAGCCCCGCTGTCGGGGTCTTTAACTCACGAAGCTTACTAGCAAAGTCCCTGATGACGTCATCAACGCAAGAAGAAATAGAAACTTGACACAGGACCGTCATTTCTATGAATGTAAACCTCGAAGCAGGGCTAGCGCAAGTTTTTGGTTCGAACACATTTCAAGAGTTTATTTTTCTGTTCCTGTATCTACGATGAAGTGAAGTACGCCAGCAACGTTGAGAGAAGGAGGGCGAAAAGGCTGATCTTTGTCATACATGCTGTCGAAAGAAAGAGAAATAAAAGACAAATGACATTAATTACCAGAAAAGAACAATATGTAGTGTGTGACTTTGAGACATAACTAAGTTTTTTTTTCTTCTTCATATTTTTAATAGTTTTTTTTCTCAGTAACCGGGTTTTTTTTTTCTCTTGAACTATAAGATTATAGAAAGAAATCGAGCCTTTGATCATCTTCATGATCTTAGACAGGCATCTTACAAAAGTGAACTCAAAATGAAAAAAGCAAATATAACGGTTAGACAAAAAGTATTTACATAGCTTATTATCGCAGTAGATATGGCAGTTCACGCACCTGGGCAAAAGGTATAGCTATTTTAAAATTCTCACCTGAACATTCAAGTACGCCAGTGTATCCGTCAACGACGTCTCCAAATGATAGACAATAGTAGTTGTTGCTCGTACTTGCGTCAGTGTAAGACGCCCCTGACGCTTTGGAAATCTGGACGCATACGTAACCACCGTCAAATGCTGAGCATTCTGCTGTGGCGATGTTGATCATGGTGTGGACGTTCTCGATCACGATGGTGCCACCGGCTGCGATGCCTGCGTCAAGGTTTGTGGCAGACGTCAGCAGAGGGGTGATGTCCTCGGTGGTTGCGCCACTGGCTGTCGGGTTGGCGTTGTCGCTGACTGTGATGGTGATGTCGTAGAGATCCGAGCCGCTGGCTACGATGTCGGTGCCGCCGACGTTCTTGATAGTGACGTTGTATGTAACGATGTTGTCTACATCTAGAGTGAACTCGGAGAAGTCGTTGTCGACCACAAAACCGAACGCCTGAATGTCTGTTGAGAAAATAAGAATTATAAAACAATGTAAAAACACATGTCCATTTGAATATATGGCGTATTTATTGTGATGAAGGCATTAGATTTTTGCCTATATTTGGGAACATACGAGTTGGGCAATATACTTTCACTTTGAAATTTTTCGCAGCTGAATAACATTGAGTTTTTGTAGGCATTCTAAAACGTAAGAATGACTTCATGGAAGATTTTGGTTGTATGGCATATGCCCCACTGACAAACATCGGGAAGTCAATTTCTTGCAATATTCATAACTCTCAAACTAGGACCAAAAATAATACCAACATTTACCCTCAATCTACCCTTAACTACCCCCAAAACCCTATTATGTCTTTAAAAAGTACTCCTGAGTATTATTCACGTTGCTGGAGTAAACGTGAAATCGTCAAGATCATACCTGCAGGATCCGAATCGGCATCAGTTACGACTTCAGTGACGACTTCGGTGACATCGGTGAACATCGTGTCGGTGCCCGAACCAGAGCCCTCTTCTTCCTGGCAGTACCCTGAAAATTAATGCAGAAGGATATGTCGAGTTATGATGCTGGTCATTATGATTAATGGCTCTTCACGACGTTCTGATTATGAGTCCATCCATGAGCTGCATGGACAGAGGCGGCGACAGGGTATTTTGATAGGGGAGGGGGGGGGGGGGCAAGATGACCCATAGGTGAGTATATTTACAGGGGGTATTATATAGTTATACGACCCAACCCTCTCTTTTTCCCGTAGTTCTTTCTTCTTTCTCCCCTTTTTTTTCTTTTTTTTTCTTTTTTGGCCACTTGAAAAATCATAGGGGGCAGTCGCCCCCTCCCCCTTTAGTGCCGCCCTTGTGCATGGAGGAACGAGTAAATAAGAAGATGTCGGGCTAACTTGGCGGCAAGGCCACCATGTTGTCGGGTAATATCCCAAATGAACTGTGAACTCAAGACACCACATAATCACCTGTTACTGTACCGGTGAATAAGAATCTTATGATGTAGCGTCGAACCACTTGCGTCAAGAACAGAAAGGACTGTTTTTTAAAACACTACATCCTTGTAGATTTTTCACTAAATTCATTAGCATTTACCAAATTAATTACTGAAGTTAGGAAAAGAATGGTGCGATTTCGTTTGCTTACCTGATGTGAATAGGCAAATGAGTGTGACAAAGAGGAACGTCAGATTTTTAAGACTGGCCATCTGGAAATCAAAAGAAATGAAATAAAACAAATATAATTCATCTGTAGAAGTAAACTGGGAAGGTAGAATGGTATACTGCTTGAATAGGGATTCGCATTGGCACGGAATTAGCCCGGACTCAGACGTAGATGAGATAGATTTATCAATTATTGTTCGAAATTTTCATTTGTATACGAGAGCCGGGGCAGGGTATTTTGATGGGCGGGGGCCAAGATGACCCATAGGTGACTTTATTTACGCTTTAAATGAAAAACAGGTGTATTATTATAGTTGCATGACCTAGTCCTCTCTATCCCCATGCTCTTCTTCCTTCTTTCTCCCATTTTTTCCCTTTTCTCCCCCTTCCTTTTTCTTTTTTGATCACTTGAAAAATCATAGGTTTGGTCGTCCCCCTCCCCCCTGTAGTGCCGCCCTTGATGAGAGCTTTCATCCTTGTACTTTTTCTTGCAATGTAACTGCATTCTGTCTCACAGAAAAGCATCTTACACCCGTTAGTGAATCTCATTCACGCTACCTAGCAACCGATCATACAAACCAATTTTTGTAACAAACGATTCTCACTCTTTCACTCTTCAATGCACTAGTGTCTTGCAGATTTAATAGGCGTGGGAGGTATTATGTAACAACGCCATTGCTACGGTTTCATTATACATGCACATTGAGAGGAAGACAAGTTAATGACTAGATTGTGTTAATACGTCATGATCATACAATGGCATACCGGTGAACACGATGAAAGCTAGGTCAATATCTATTCCTGAATTAGTTCGCATAATCTTCTAAGAAGGGGAGTTCGGAAACTAGGAATGAGTGAAAAAAATATAGATTTACCACATTTGGATCAATTTAATCCCAAATTGAAGTTAAGTATCGTTTTAAATGTTAATTTAAAAAAAAATCTATATTGAGATAATTTTGATAATGTCACAATGCATGAAATAACTATGAAGAATATTAAACTTTGTTATAGAACTACGGTGCCCGTTCAGCAACGAACCTTTCCCAAGGTTTACATCCCCCAGAACTCTCAAGATAGCATTTTGGACGCTAACCCGAGACTTATCGAATTTTAAACATGAAATTGCTTTCAGTAATGCAGTAATCAACCAGAGCTAAAACAATAAACGTTAACAAGAAAACGTACAGGATGATCAAGAGCAGACACCCGTCGGTCCACATGCTTTGGCGTTCATTAAAAAAATTCACAAGATTCATCGCAATTTGGGGTTAAAACCCGAAGTATATCATGTATATTATACCTCCCCTCCAAATGGCTAAACAAAATAAAATGTGAAATTGACTATGATACCAAGCAACTTGAGTATGAAATACGGCGATGACTATCCTTTCATAGGATTTTTTTGTTGAGAATTATGACCACGCTGCGTCATCGGAACATACAAATGTGCAGTTTTTTTAATTTCATAATTGATATGATAAGTCTAAAATACAAATGATTTCACATGGTAAAACGAAAAACAAATTACAAGAAATCCTTTTTCAGTGAAAATATTGATGAATAGGGACCAAGGAAAGTGTAATAACGAATAATAACGGGGAAAAAGTCAATTTTTACTAAGTGACAAAGAAATCCAAGTAAAGAGGAGAAAAAATAATGTGAATAAACGATAAAGTCCTATCAGTCAAACATTTATCAAAATATTCGATTCTGGGTACATTTTAACGATAAGACAAACCAAAATACACATACAATGTAACAATATGTTTGACTGAAATTCATAATTCTTTCTTATGAATTCAAGCCTAAAGCGAGAGCACGTGTACCCTTCCCGCCATGTGATAAAAGTGGAAAACTTTTTAAAAGAAGACATAAAAATGATCGAAAAACACAGGAATAAATCTATAACCTACTTTTTGTGATTTCTTGTCCTGGTGCCGCGTTTTCCGTTTAGAAAAAGTAAATTATCCCGTTAATTTTTCGACTGGGAAGTCAGCGATGGAATACAATCCTCCTGTCGTCGCTTATGGTTGTACTGACAATGTCCGTGTCTCCACCGGATCTTGATTTTTTCGGGCGTCTTCACTCTCGGTGATTGAATGTTTGGCAGAATCCGGATCGTTGCTAAGTAATCGCTTAGCAACGAGGGTAATATTGCCGCGATCGCTTTGGCGACTCTACAACGTAACGAAGGACGCTCAAAACATGGAGGCATAGATCCGATACGGTTCATTTGCATCAGAAAGAACGATAAGGGGAAATGTGATGTCCGGATAATGGATCAACCCTACTTCAAGACGCAGGCTTTTTTTCTCTCACCTCACGAGAGTAGGGGGCTTTTACGTTATGACGATACTTGCCGAAACCAAACAGATGTTTTATCGTCTGCAGGAGGTTTGGGACCCTCCTCCTTATCTACTGTAGATATTAAACGCCTCAAACCCAGTGGCCAGCAAACTCAAGCACTGATTTATCGGACTGGGAACTTTCACAATAAACATTTTCATAAAATATTCATAAGAGTATTGAATTTGGTTCCAATCTGGCCCCCAGAGTCGATATAGTGAGCACCCCTCCCAAAGAGGAGAAATCGACCGGTCTTTTGTTATGTATGGGCACTCACTCGGGGTAATCCCTTTTCTAAAGAATCTCGCCCTATTGTAAGCCGTAAGAGAAAGAAAGGACCAACGCAAGGGGCTCGCACAATGGCTACATTTCTTAAGATGGGTCTGATATCTTTGATAAGAATGTATGTAGTCAGCTATGTCTTGGGAGGGTATGTGCTTGGGTTTTAAAAAGGGAAACATTAGAAATAATCATGTTAGACATAGTAATTTGACCCTAATTCAATTCGACAATTATTTACTTTCCTTTTCTTTTTGTTTGTTTCATTTTCCTTTTTTTTTCGTTTTGATTTCTCTTTCTCAGTCCATCAGCTGATTTTTATCACTAATATTTTCAATATTTTCTTCCCCTTTCCTTTTCCTTTTCAACCGATTCGGCTTACCGTGGTTCTTGAAAACATCCTTGAATTATTTCATCAAATTTTAAAGCTATTTCATTCTTTTTTTGTTAGTCCAATTCCATCCACTTTTCCAAACTCATATTTCAAATGTTTTGAAATTTTACAATTATCATTTTCTGTATTTAATGGCTTAATCTCTATCTCATTCGTACTTTTAGTCTCTCTCTCTCTCTCTCTCTCTCTTTCTCTCTCTTTTGGTGACCATTCTATGTTTTTATCTATTGACTTTTTGTTAAGCTTCATCAGCTGCTGCCCCATGTTTTCGTAACATTTCATTTCTTAATCATATTTCTAAATTCACTTTAAAGTCTTATCTGTAGCTGTTTCTTTTTGTTTCAGTTTGTGTTCAATTTACATGTTAGATCTTACTTTTTTTTCTATTTTTAAGCTTTTAACCCTTTGGTTATGTCGAATTTGTCGTCATTCTACGTCAGTGGTTTAAGTTGATTACATGCCATTAGCAACCCTTTCAATTATCATCATTATCGTTTCACTGAATTTGTCAACGTGTTTACTAATTTTTTTCTGTTCATTAGAAATGACAATGTGCTCTACCAGAACGACATAAAGGAATAAAAAAGAAATATACGAATTCATTAAAAATGCAAAGAAAAATTAAGAAATTAATCAGTTTATCAATTATTCAATAAATTATTAAGTACAGATATCACATGTTCAGAAGTTTGTAGTTTTTGCTGTCTCATAAACAAACAAAAATAGCTTCATTTGAATTCCTCACCATTTCCTTGCAATAGATGTCTTTTTTTTCCCGAGGCAATTGCCTGTTTGTTTCTTGGTTTTTTTTTCTTTTTTGATAAGAGTGCAGGTGTCTGCTTTGATGCATACCCCATTTCCTGGCTTCGTATTTGTTTATACATTATATTCCTTTTTTCAAAATAGTTCAGCTATTAATGATAAAGACAAAGTGGTAAAATTAGGCCATGCAAACATCTACTGAGCATGAGGCCTACAATGAACTTCGAAAATGGTGATGTAATTGTGCATCAAAAAAGTTATCATTAGAATTTTATAACGGGATGGATGGAGGGGACTTGGCTTGAAAGTCAAAACGAAATGAGGAAAGAATTACGCTACTACATAACGGGACAGAATTAAAAGATGTGTCAATATTTAGAATGTATCTTATCAACAAGCGCGTCATATCCACTCTTCTCTTCCATACTGCGCCATACTGTTTACTTTATTGTCATGCCTTGTATATACTTAAGTACATCAATGTGCCACTGGTAACTATATAGGGTGATAAAGACACAATGCACTCTCGCCCCGCGTGGTGAGGAGAATAAGGGTAGACAAGGCTCGGGGGCTAGACCGACAGGCAAATTACACGTTTGTGTACGATTGTTGGTCCTTTTTTGTTGATCTTGTTGCCATGTAAATAAAAGTAAGTACCGGACAAAGAGCATGAAGAGGGGGATCCAAACAAGGGCCAGATTTAGTCTGGGCTATGTCCTTAATCGTTCAGGTGTAGGCGTATAAGAGGATCTACATGTTATTCAGTGAGTGTCAAGTCCGGAGGCATGCAGGGGCGGATTGGCCATCGGGGTCATGGGGAAGTTTTCTCCCACGACACCATGTTCTGAGGGCTGGTGGTGTTTCATAAAGCTGTTCGTAAAGTTACGACTGACTTTACGAACGTTTTGAATGTGGGAAGCCAAATTGGATTCTCACTCATTATAAATCGCATCAGCTAAAGGTGAAATTTGCAGATGTAGATTAACATTACTACTGTTTGCAGACATTTTTATTGCGAAGTATATTTTTTGCCACAATTCAATCGAGATTATTGGAAATACAGGCAAACTTTGTTTAAAAAAAATCAGGAAAAATTTTAGGCATCCCATTTGGTACTTCATAATTAAGTCGTTCGTAAAGTCATACGCAACAATAGCTTTATGAAACACCCCCGGTTTATGTTTGGTCTGAAGGCTAAGTTGACCGGTCTCAACTCACTTTCAGTCTCAGTTAGTGCATGATGGCAGTAAACATGGTAAAGAACCAAACGATATACGGAATCCCAACCACGTGCAGGTTCACTAAAGAATGGATCCAAGATAAAGAAGAGGGAAAGGCAAACAGTACCGAAATCAGTTTGCATGCCGTCGAAATGTGTTCGGTGAACATAATTCAGTCGTAAAAAATATGTAACATGCAATAGAAATAAAGAAGATGAAAAGAATCACCAGAAAAAACTCCCCCCCCCCCCCAACAGTGAAACTTTTTTTTAGGGAAAACGGGATAAAGGAGGCATTTTTTGTTTGTACTTAAGGTATAACATATACTAATATACTATATACTAATAGATGGATGGTATAGCGTCAGCCTTTGCCATCTCGTGCTCCCTGAGCATAATTCTTCCAAACAAATCTATCTAATGGCCGTTTCCAAGTCTAAATGTGTATGAGAAGTCCAGTGTCTTTTTTTTTAAGTACGTCGCCCTCAGGAGGAAGAGGAAGAAGATGGCGACGCCGAGTAGGTTAATGTTATTAATTTATTAAATGAAAGAATAAGAACTTGGAAGTTTATAGCGAATTAAGAAGTGGGATTTAAAAATGTCGTAAAACCATAACAACTCGAGACTCCCAAGAAGACAAATCGCATTCTGTGTGGTCTCTCGAAATTTTGTACATAAAAAGGGCCCACGAGGTACGTGATCGTCATGACGGTCTCATGGACTGTCATGTCTAGTTGGCATTTGGTCTCTTGGGCCATCAGTCTCGTGGAGTGTAAACCCTGAGACTACCTCTGATTCAAATTCTGCTTAATATAATGGAATGTTTTATTCTATAACTTTTGTCATTATAAGACAAGAACTGGGGGGGGGGGTTCACAAAGCTGTGCGAAAAGTTACGCATGACTTTTAGAATGACTTTTGGAAGCCAATTGGGATTTTCAATCATTATATTTAATCGCATAAGCTAAAGTTGAAATATTTATGTAGATTGACATGATTATTATTGACAAAACGTTTTTGATATGAAGTAGTTTTTGCCAGCAATTGAGTGAGATTATGGGAAATACAGTCAAACTTTGTTAAAACATGAGAAAAACTATGGGCATTCCATTTTGCTATTCGTAGTTAAAGTCGTTTTTAAAGGCAAGCTTCACTTTACGCACAGTCTTGTGAAACACCCCCAGAAATCATAAGCCACTGTAAGTCATTCTGTAAGGCGCCTGACTGGAATGCTCCCTAGGGAGTGAGAAGGTGCATACATTGTGTGCGGGCAAGCCTGAATCCGATGACCGGGGTAATAATATTTCTGTAAAGCGCTAGACTCTCTTGGAGATGTAGGCTCTACATAAATCCAGAATATTATCATTATTATTATTATTATTTTGATTTCGTACTTTCGTAAGACATGAGAACACTTCTGTCATTTCAGTCTCTGAAAGACCCCACACAGCTGTCATGTCTGTCAGTCTTTTGAGCCAAATCGTAGGCAATAAAATTCTACCATTTTCAGAGGCGAATTGCATAATTCATATCACGGGCGGGTCCAGGCATGCTAGGGGATGAAAAGATATCTTCATTTTGATTTCGTTGAAAAAATGAGATCATACATATACAATATTTTACTGACATTATTACTACTTTTTGTACTTCCTTCTCTTTCCTTATCTCTCTCGCTTGCCTACCCGTATTAGCTCAGTATTATAGGCAGGAGAGGATGGAAGGGTTCATGAGTATTAATAAATGTAAAAAGGACTTTTAACAAGAACATCCAAGAAAATTTGTTAGAAGAATGAAGAAGAGTGTAGCATTCTACTTGGGATTATCCATTATTGTCCTAAGAGGATGGGAGTGGGGGGGGGGGGGGGGGGGCTTCCAGGCTACTTATCCTTTACAGAACCCACCCCGCCCCCCCCCAAAATAAATGAGAAATATTTTCCCCTAGTATAAGAATTTCTAGCACTAAAATTGTAAATTGTCGGTCTCTCTCTCTCCCTCTCTCTCTCTCTCTCTCTCTCCTCTCTCTCTCTCTCTCTCTCCTCCTCTCTCTCTCTCCTCTCTCTCTCTCTCTGTGGTGATGGTGGTGACGGGGAGGGGGGGGGGCGGTCGCATCTATAGATTCACCTGTCATGCTGCATGTAGACTTCTTAGAGTGTCTTGTGAGAGAGTGATTTCACCGAGGAATTGACAGTTTTCGGTTTTGAACAAAAAATCCTACAATTTATAGGAACGGAGAAAATACTGCCTTAATTAACCTAAATTCGGAAAGAAAGACCGTTCTACATTGCCTCGTATTTAACGTGTCATTAGCAACAATGAAACCTTCATCTTTGGCGCGCAATAGGATGCGGGGCTATTGATTATTGTTTGGCATGACGCAAGACCCGTCCTTCTCAAACAGGCCTTTATTTTACGCATGCTTTTGACGGAGTATAATGGAAAAAAAATAATCAGGATAAATCAATATCTATATCATCATGACAAGTAGTTCAATATTTCAATAATAAACTTTTCCCTTATATTTTTTTTCTCTGATTTAAACGTACGGTATATGGGGTACAGAATAGTGAAATGATTGTCTAGGTAACATGGGTAAACAGCAACGAAGTTGGAAAATCGAAAAAAACTCATTAAAAGAAATCCCGCTTTGATAATAAACTCTTGCGTACGTTGAAAAAATAAAATCACATTAACATGATTTATGTATGCTTCAAACACTGTTGTTCGTATTAATGTACATGATAAATCATATCCGCCGATACATATTGACAATGTTTTATGATGTCATATTTACAGCACATTTACTACTGAAAAATAATATTCCACTTTTTTCCATTTTTCAACACACAATAATGTAATGTATTCATATTTCTTTTAAAAAATATTCATTTATTCATTCATTTACTTATCTACTTGCTTTGCAGATGTGGACGACAGAGTCATAATAGTTGATAATACATGCACAGTTGAAGAGTAAATAGAAGGCGACTGCGTGTATCTTACCTCATTCATTTCAGGGCAAGACCATGGTTAAAAGAGAACAAAACAAAACAAAACAAAACAAAACAAAACCTATGCCCAAAGCAAAAACCCAATCTGGGATATCTGAAGAACACAGAAAATACTCTCTCCTCCACCTTCGTGCTTTTGAAAGGAAATTCAGACTGTAAAAGAAGAAAAAAAAAAAGAAGAAAAAGAATGCGATAATCTCCCTGTCCTTAACATTGATTAAATAATGAAATGTTTGATTGATTGATTTATTGATTGATTCATCCTTTTATTTTAATCTACATTCATTTATTTGTGTATTTATCTGTTGCTTGTCAGAATACTGGAATGAAAGTGTTCCCCGAAATTTCGGGATGCCCTTTTGACGAGGTCTTATCCTCTATTTCTTGTCAGAAAATTTCAGAGCAAAAGGTATGGAAAGGTATGGTGATGATTTCATTTTGTAAGTGAGAATTTAATTTTTTCGAGTTGTTCCCACTGACAGCCTGCACTCTAAAAAAGTTTGAGTTAAAATTTACCCATTATGGGGTAAAAAGGGAAATGCATGTTTGTTTGGTACATTTTTTTCCCATGTTAGGTAAAATGCATTTTTCATGGGTAATTTTAACGTAACATTTGGGTAAAATTTACATAGTATTTGGTATCATTTTATCCAACAAACATGGATGTTCCCTTTTTACCCAATATTGGGTAAACTTTTTTTAGAGTGATCATGGAACAGCAGCTAAATTTCATAACTGCCGAAATGTCTTTTGACATGAACCTCAGCCAGTGAAGACAATTTATCATTGATGATCAGAGGAAGGAAGGAAATAATTCCTCTAACTTTCTGTCTCATTACCATTACTATTATCATTACCAGGAGCCGCGGAGCCGGGAAGGGGGGGGGGGGGGGGCTTCAGACCCCCACTTTTTTCCCTTTTTTGTCACATGAAAAATCATAGGGGGTGGTCACCCCTATCCCTATAGCGCCGCCCCTGTGTGTTATTCAACGAAAATAATATTTCTGAACAGGATATGAAGTACGTAACTTTGTCTCTAGGGATGTTCATTATCTTATCTTGGACATAGTGTACGGCCCTTTTGTAGGGGGTTCTCCCGAATCAAATCGAATGATGAAAAATAGTAGGAAAACCAAAATGAAAGGAAAAGGAGAGGGAGAAGAGGACCAGACGAGAAGATGACAGAATTTCTTTCGACACCATCCGCCCACTGAGTGGCTTTTCATTGTCACGTATCATTCATCGAGCCCCCCCCCCCCCTAATGCAAGTGCCCTCTGTGTCCTCTACAGCTGAACTCGCGCTGTAACCAGTGTTGCCAGAGCTAGCATAATTATGCTTTTTAGCATAATTTTTTTTTTTTTTTAAAATTTATTTCTAATCTTTTGTCAGGGTAGCCCATTCACCAATAATTAGTGGTCTTCCATGGGGCCCTGAATGAACATATTTACACCAAAATGCATAACGTATATACAAGAATAGTTAAGAATAAAATTCCATAACAATGTCAGATAGATATACAAAGAAATAATAGATGGGGCACAAACTAATAATTCGTTTGTAGAATAAACATAATCAGTAACTTAGTTCAGTTGCAGAACCAAAGAGGGAAATATTGATTAGCCCCAATGTGCATAAATCATGTTAATATTTCAGAGTAAGCACGTACATCGTAGCTATTCACAAGTTACAACTTTGTTTAAACAATCTCTTAAATGAATTAATGGAGGGAGCTTTTCTTATCGAATTGTCCAGCTTATTCCATTCAAATATAGAAGATACAATTGGGCTACACTTATAACAATCAGTGTGAAATCTTGGTACACGTAAGCATCCACTATCTATTTGCCTTGTATGATGCTCATGTACAACATTAGGCTTGATTAAGCCTACCTGAAGGTAAGAAGGTGCTAAGTTATGAAAGCATTTATATATCATCATAACGCGACTTAACTCAAACCGTTTGTCTATACTCATCCATTTCAGACTTTTGAACAAATCAGCCGACGGCGTGTCATACGTTTTGTTCAATATTATTCTTGCGGCCCTCTTTTGAATTTTTTGCAGCTTAGTTGTATGGGATTGAAATCTATTCGACCATACAACAGAGCAGTAATCAAATCTTGGTAGCACTAGACTGTTATAAAGTAGATTCAAGGAATGTTTGGGCAAAAAACTCTTAGCTCTCTTTATTACGCCAATGTTTTTCTGAGTAAGTTTACATACGTTTTCGATTTGTTTAGACCATTTCAATTCTTCATCTATTAGAACTCCTAGGCATTTGGTGAATTGAACTCTCTTTATCAAAGTGCCATTTACTGAAACGGCGAAAGATTCAATTCTCCTGAGATTAGCACGGGAGCCTATTACCATGATACAAGTTTTTTCAGTGTTTAGGACGAGACGATTTTTCTTTATCCACGTCATGACTCTGTTTAATGCAACAGTTAATTTTTCTTCCAAAACAGTTGCATTATTTGCACTGACGGTAAGTGTCGTATCGTCTGCATACATATCTATGATACCTTCAGGAGTACATTCAGGTAGACTGTTAACATAAATTGAAAATAAAAGTGGACCAAGAATTGAACCCTGTGGCACGCCTAATTTGATAGTTGATGGATGCGACTTGACTCCATTGAATTGGGTGACTTGTTGTCGATCACCTAAATATGATTTGAACCAATTAACAGTGTTATCAATACAACCTATACAAGCTAATTTATGTAAAAGTAGCTCATGATCCACAGTATCAAAGGCCTTCCGAAGATCTATAAAGGCAACTCCAGAAATTTCATTGTTATCAATGTTCAACGACCACTGATTTACAAGTTTTGCAAGGGCGGTAGCTGTTGAATGAATAGGTCTAAAACCAGACTGATTAGGGTGTAATAAATTATTCTCGTCTAAGAAATCACTGAACTGTTGATGAACGGCCCTTTCTATAATTTTACTCACGATGGGTAATATTGAAATCGGGCGGTAATTATTCAATGAAGAAATATCTCCAGATTTGAATATTGGTACTACCCGAGCCTTTTTCCATTCACGTGGAACAATTCCCGAAGACAGGGATTTGTTAATAATATCACAAAGAGACTCTGCGATAACATTTTTTGTCATCTTTAAAAGTTTACAGCTGATATGATCTTCACCAGTTGCTTTATCTAAACTCAGATTATCAATCTGTTTCAGTACAAAATCCCTTGTAATCAAATTCAAATTAAATTGAGAATGACCTGGGCAAATGCCTTTGTCCTCGTCAACTCTCAGTAAAGGCGTATTCCCCTGCAGGTCCTTTGTAATGTTAAAAGCATTGGAAATGAAAAAGTCATTGAATGCTTCAGCAATATTTGCATTGTCTGACACATTAGCCCCATTAACGTTTATAGTATTGGGAGAAATTGGTAATGACTTAGGCACAAGGTCTCTCAAACATTTCCACATTTTCTTACTATTGTTCTTATTTTGTGAAATCTGGTCTGCATTATATTCTCTTTTTGTTTTCCTCATGAGATGAGTGACTTTATTCTTTAGATATTTGTAAGTGACCCATAGATCATCACTTTTGTTAGATTTCGCAGCTTTGAGAACCTTATCACGTTCCGTCATGAGCTTGACAATCTCGTCAGATATCCAAGGGCATGCCTTTTTTCTTATCCGCTTTTTACATATCGGTACGTGCTTGTTGATTACATTCTTGAATAAAGTCAACCACATATCCCACGCAACATCAACATTATCTATATCTTTTATGATCTGCCAAGGAGTACTTCTCAATTCGCTGTAAAATTTCTCCTCGTCAAGATTTTTAAACGAGCGGAATTCAGCATATTCAGATTTTGTTTTGATCTTTGCACTAAAGTCGCGAATTGTATACACCAAATAATGATCACTTATGCTAGTTTCAAATATTCCCCATTCATTGTAAAGTTCTTTGTCAGAAACAAATATCAAATCAATCAAAGTAGAAGAGGTATTTGTAACTCTTGTGGCAGTATCAATTAGCTGAGTTAACCCGTACATATTTGTATAAAACATTAATTTTTCAGTATTCAAATCATGTTGGTGTGGCATACAATCACAATTGAAATCGCCTAAAATAATACAGCTCATATCTTCCGAGAGAGCAGAGTCCAAATTTCTGTCTAATTCTTCAAAAAAATCAACAAGAGAATTTGGAGGCCTGTAAAACTCCCCAACCAGGATGGGGGACTTATTTGGATAATGCAATTCAAACCAAAGGCATTCTATAGTAGATGAAATTAAATCATCCCTTCTTTTATAGTTGAACCTCTTAGATATATAAACAGCCACACCACCACCGTGTCTCGTACGGTCTCTACGTAATAAAATATAATTATCAACGTGTAATTCAGAATCGTCAATCATGGAGTCGCAAAACGTCTCATTTAAACCAATAACATCAAATGACGCATTTTTCAGAAGTAACCTAAGCTCATCGATTTTAGCAACTAAGCTATGAATATTCAAATGAGCAAATTTTAAACCCCTTTTTCTCAACGGAGGAACTGAACCACTTATCAATTGTTCAGTTTTACTTGTAATCACTTCATGAAGAGAAGTGTTTTCATCTGTGGGGTTAGGTATTATACATGAACTTGCTTTCGCTTGGTTTACATGAATTTCCCCGTCATTTGTATTGTTTTCAATTAGTCTATCCTCGATTTGGTTTACTTTTCCTTGGCAAACATTCTTTTTAGCATAATTTTAGCACAATTTGATCCAATTTGGCATAATGTTAGCAACATTTGGATTTTTTTGCTTTCAAGCGAATTTGGGGGGTAGAAAGTGAATTTTTGAAGTAAACTACGCCTGAGAAATTGCCGAGGAGCCTTTTTTTGTTTGTTTTTGTTTTTGTTTTTTGCTTGTCAGCTTTATTTTGGGGGGTAAAATGTCCCCATATCTCGTTTTCGAAGCCTTTGTATTCTTTTTCTTTTTTTTTTTTGGCATAATAATTAGCATAATTTTTCGCTGATCCCTAGCATTATTATATTTTTGTCACTTGTCACACTGGCTGTAAGCGAGCACAGAGTAAATGAGAGGATGAAGATAAGATGCTGCGTACGGTCTGCAAGTCTAGTAAGAGATAATAATGCATACATGCTTGACTTGACTAAATCGATAACACAAATAATCGTGAACTATCTTCCCTTGTTCAAATTGATTATCACGCCGCATATTTTATTAGTTGTACTTTGCAGATAGAGCTAGACGGTTGAGTTAACAATGCTACAATACATGCACCGAGTCTTCATCATCAAAATTTTGAACGAATTTTATTATTTGTTTGGCGTCACCGTGTGCTTGGGAGGCTAAAAACGAACTGAATCACTGTAACCCTCGGGTCTCTCCTCCCGATAACTCATTTTGGGTATGCAGGAGGACCACTACACTGGGGTTTCCCCCCTACTCCTATACGAATAGTGGGTTCTTAACTAGCCTTTGGGCAAGGCCTCGCGCGCTGCTTGCCTGGCAGGTGGGGTTTGAAAAATAAACTAAATAGTGTGCATTTATGGCAGTGATCAGTGGACCGATCCATAGAATTTAAACAACACATCAGGGACTGTTACACAAAAGGCAAGTTAGCATACTTGCCAACAAAACCGATAAATTTGATAAAAAATGGAAAAAAATTGAAAGGATTTTGATTGTTTAGAATAACTTTTTTGCTTTCCAAATCATTCTACATTAGTAGCAGTATGACATTGTCTATTATGTATGTATTTTTGTACATGTATAAATTATTATTCTCATTATTATTTGTATTAAGTTATGTTTTCAATAATCGCTTTTACTGTTGATATTCGTCATGCATAATTTTCATTTTATTTTATTATATGATATTCCTTTGTATATTCTACAAATATGTTGATGACTTGTGTTGAATAAAATGGCCGTCGGAGGGTCAAAAAATGGAAAAAAATGTTACTGACAAGGTCTTCATTCGACCCTATTACTCAGGCTCTTTGGTCCTTTCCCACCTGTAGATCCACTAGTCTGGGATCTGGGAGAATCTGTCCCCGGGATCTGTCCCACCGTTTAACATCGCAGACATGTGGATTCTTTGTACATCATGTACATGGAAAGTTTTACCTTTGGTCGATACAACAAAATAATATCTGAAACTGGAATAAAGGACTTTCTCATATTTTATCTAATTTTTAAATGGATTCCACTGCGCGACATTCGATATAATAAACGCCATCAGGGGAGCGTTTCATGAAGAGTTTTGTCGGTGAAAATCACCGACAAATGTTATAAGCTACTGAAAATCCTCGCATCTGATTGGCTGAAAGCAAATTAGTCAGTGAAAATCACAGACAAAACTCTTCATGAAACGCTCCCCTGAACAGCTATATGGGGGGGGGGGGGGGGGGGGGGGTTACCGCTATAAACATGTCTAATGGGTAGCTTTTTTGCAATAAAATATCTAAACACGGGGTATGGTTCTGTGCTGGAAAATCCCTAAACATGCTCCCACTTTTTTAGATATGGATAACTTATTGTTTAGAATGATATTCTCGCCCATATTGTCGCTATAAAGCACACACCCGAGATGCAAGATCCTTAATAACGGGTACACTGCAAAAATGACCCTAAAAATGGTTAAGGTATGGGCGCTTCAGCGGCACACCCCCGTCCGAACCAAATCTGAGTACTACCCCCCCCCCCCCCCCACCCCTCCGCCTTCCGGGAGCTATATCAAATACCATTTTATTAGCAAGAGTAGTAAGGAGTCTGTTGCATACCATCCCGCCTGCTGCTGAAAATGAGACAGGAATATTAGAGACAAATAAAACTGGAAATCATCAATGACTTTCTCATTTTGTCATATATGCCCTGATTACTTTCTTCCGTTCTCATTATCCTTCTGTGCAAGTCCGTATTATAAAACATTTCTTTTCCCTTTGTTTTCATCTAACTTTGCTCAATATTATCGATTCTGATGCCGCGTGATTCCGATTTGTCCGTAGAGAAACTGGATAGATTGATTGGTTACTATGGCAACAACATCAACCCAAACAAATGTTGAGCTCTTTGAAAGCGTAAGTCGCTTTCAATGAGCATGCAAAGGCCATGAAAAAATATTTCCAGTAGTAACACGATTTTGCTTATAGCGTCCATTTACCATCTTATCGTCTTTCTTCGTTCTTTTATTCATGTATTCATTTTCTTGGTTTTGTTTGTTTTTCTTATTAGCTCTCCTGTTTCGGAATCTACTCCCGTTCGTTGTTTTCGTTCCCAAAATGACATTCTCTTCTCGTCAATTATCTCCCTGAAACAATTATGTAATTATAATAAAATCTCCTGTTTTATAATTCCTCTACTGATAGAAAATCCAGAGACGGGAGCACGTGTCCTCCGAATATATATATTTTTTGTCTGAGGAAATATCAGTTTTACCCGTATGCATGGTAGGAAAGTATTTTATTTGTAGAGGTGTTGTGGTCCAGTGGATAAGTCTCCGGGCGTTGAACCACAAGGTACGGGGTTTGAATCCCTGCCGCAGCACTAATGTCCTTTGGCAAGACACTAATCTACATTTGCCACACTCGACCCAGGTGTAAAGGGGTACCGGCAGGAAGGAATTCCTTGAAAGCTGTGAGCACTGAAATTGGTAGCCTCGCTTAGCAGGGTTAATATTGGGAGCTCCTTGAGCACCTTGTTTGGTGGATATGTGCGCTATATGAATATCCAATATTATTATTATCATTATTATTTATTTATTTATCAAATGCAAGATTAAAATCTCAGTATAACTCAAGTTTGATAATCAACCTTGTGAGTTCTCACTTTGCAAAACTTGGGCGATAAATTGATAGCCAGATGGGCGGTTTTAATCTATTTTGATCGAATATGGGGGGGGGGGGTGCATATTTAAGTCCTTTTTATTATCTGTAAGGCATGTAAGGGGCAAGAGAAACTTGGAGAGGTGCCAAAAAAAATGTTTATAGAGAGCGAAAGATAACAAAAAGGAATCTTCGCGTATGCTGGTCATGGACCCAAACTCCAGGACGACGAGCATCCAACATGTCTAAAGTCACTTGTAAGAAAAATGTAAATATATAAAATTCTCACTTGGACTGCTCAGTATTTTTTAGCCGATAAGTTTAGATTACCTTTATTTTTTGCCTATGGTGACCCTTTTCATAGGTACATTATTAATTTTCATGCTACCTTAACAAGTGAAATGATATATTGTCTGCAGGCCTACTTATGTGAATGCATCGTCAAACATTGTTCATGTTGTTAGTTTCTCAACCTTATACCATAATGTGATCACTGTAATAACAATAAATATTTAACAATATTTTATTGTACATGGTACAGTAACCTATAAATATTTTACTTATTTCATCTATTCTAATGATAATAACCATGATAAACATCATTATCAAGCCCTGTCCTTTACAATATAACCTTCAGGCGGTCTTGTAAGCAGACAATAACAGGCCTGAGTGCACTGCACAAAAGCAGCATAATCGTGAAAATTACACTCACGTTTCATCATGCATATAACCTTGCATGAAGCGGGGTAAAAAGATCGCAACTGTTGATCGGTTTCCATGGAAATATTAATAATAATAACGATTTTCTTTTACTTATACCTTCGATGACCAATCCTCTCGTTGAATAGTCATCTCGGTCAGATATAATGTCGGTCATGTATGTATGCATGCATGCATGCATACATATGCATTTGTCCTCTTCCGCTGCAAATAATTTAATCAATCTTTGAGACTCGATCAATATAGCTATTGTCTATGTTATATCAGTTAAAATTCAGCTCATTTCGTTCTGTTTCCATAGCTGCCAATAGTTAGAAGTTGAAAGAAAAAAAGGGTGAATTAAACCAAAGCAATACTTGAGAACCGACAGTGATTCTAAGGTGCAGGAAGATCTACTGTGTATACTGTATGCACGCATGTAGTTTGGTAACGAAAACTTTTAATAAATAGTGCAACCTTTTGCAGCAGGGCTCTAAGTATTTCGCAACTTACAATTCACTTTATCCCCAATGATGTTTTGCCAGATTGGCAATAACATTTGCAGTAAGGTGATGGAAATGCGCTATACAAAAAGTATTTGAAGTGGTATGTTATCATGATAACGTTAATGGTGATGATCATCATCACCATCTTCATCATCATAATCTGATAATTACTATAGATATCACCATATTGATGAGTTGATGATGATGATGATGATGAAGATGATGATGATGATGATAAGAATAATAGTAATAATAATAATTATGATGATGATGATCATCATCATCATAATCATCATCATCACCATCATCATTATCATTACTAATATCATGTAATGGGCTACTTATTATTATCATTAAGGAGGGCACAATCAGTATTCAAAAATATATATCTCATCCATGCCAAAATCAGAAATGCAGTAATTCGTCTCTTCCATTCCTATGAAATGGAGCGCGTGATATGCTCTGGTGTTGATATTGACAAATTAAGCAATGATCAATTTAGTACCGTGATTACATCTTTTTTTTAAATTTCCTGAACATGAAAATGACGTGAAGTTGTCAAATCTCAGAACAGAACTAATACCTCAGTCATACAGTCAAACTGACTCCATCTTGAACAACTTTAGTCCATTAGGGGTAATGTGATTTTTCGTTCAGTCTGTTATCGGTTTGGTATCCTTCTCCCTGGTCTGACGGGAGGTAATACGTAAACCCATATCTCCTATAGATCTTTAAACAGCATGATGATCAAGTTGTTGACCATGCCCCATTTGACGGTTGATTAGCTTATCGTGTCATCTAATTGTCATGTCAGGGCCATATCTACGCAAAAGTGAGCATCCGTCATTAAAAACGACGGAATATTGTATACTTCGCTCTGGTGTGAAATTCAGGCGCAAACACAAAAGATTCATTAGATAATTACAAGACAGAAATGCGTAGGTCTCTATTCTGAGTTGCCATGGCATTAACCGATTTCGTGTAAAGACACGCTACTCGGCCTACATCTCGCTGTTTTCCAAAATTTAGCACGATCACTTCTATCATTAAATTTAAAAAAAAAAGCCTATTCTGTAACTTTGGCAGTTTTTTTTCTAAAGGTAACAACAGTGATACTTATCCAGCTAAGTTCTAAGCATCAAATTTATCATCACTAACCTATGGTTAATCGATTTTTTCTTTAGGTAGGTCTGTGGTTCCTTCCAAAAAAAGATAAAGCGAACGATTTGATATGGCAAAATTGTGCAAAATTTAATGGTGCAGCAAGAGAAGATTTTTTTTTTTTTGAGGGGGGGGGGGGGGGCACAACAAAATAAGAGCATTGTTTATAAGGAGAATTCTTTTGATAGCTTGAGGGTTCGAATCCTAGCCCGGCACTATCTTTTGGCAAGACATTAATTCACATTTGCCACTCTCCACCCAGGTGTTAAAGGGTACCCGGTAGGATGTAGTCAGATTGGCATGTGTGCGCTTGTAAAATGGCGCCTGGCCGAAAAACTCCCCAGGGAGTGGAGATGGTGCACAACAGCGACTGAATCCAATAACCGGGTTAAAACCCGGAGAATCCATTTGAATGCGAACGTTTTTCCAAGTGTGCCCTTAGGTCAAGCATCAACCCCCTCCCCCAATTTTCACTCTGATCGATTCGATACACACTAAGAAAAGAAGGTGCAATCTTGCGACCTCCAAACGCAACACTGGGAGAACCTTTTACAAGCTTTTTGCACCTTTAAAGGTGCAATTAGCGGTATTTTGCACCCTTTTAGAGGAGGTGCAAATTTGCACCTTTTTGTACGCAAAAATCTCTCTGCATCCTAAAAGGTGCAGAGTTGCACCTTTTAGGGTGCAAACGGGCATTTCAGGGTGCAAACAAGAACAAAAAGGTGCATTTTTGCACCTTTTTCGTCCGGGGTGCAAGATTGCCCCCAAAAAGGTTCAGCCAGTGTTGCTTTTAAGGTGCATTTTTTCTTAGTGGTACCTTACTTTGCATAATGGCTTAACAATGCACATGATGCATGTATAGAATAAGTTCCATTAAGAATATTGAATGTCGAATGTCGAAGCAAGAAGGATTTATGAAACTCTCGAAGGAAATTCCGACGTGGAGGGGCGTTGATGCATGTTTAATGGTTAATGGTCATTAAAGATAAGTAAATTCGATTTTAATGAAAAGGTACCTAGCCTCCATTAACATACTTTCTAATTTCTGCGGAGTCAAATTTGACTCTGAATGGCGTCAGCTGGGAGTCAAATCTATTCCGACTTAAAGTGACTGATTTCGAATTAATTTGACTCGGAATGGTGTGGCGTCAACTGAGAATCGACGAAATTCTAGGTAAGGTAACTCCATTCCGAGTCATATTAATTCGGAAATCCGAGTCACTTTAACTCCGAATAGAGTTGACTCCCAGCGGACTCCTTTCTGAGTCAAATTTGACTCCGCAGAAATTAGAGTGTGTTTCTATAACGAAAGCATCTTAATTTTCTCTGACGTGCGTGTATCCATCATAATAAGAAGGAAACCAGCTCAAGCCCCTATCTACCCCCTAGAAAAAGAATATATATATATATATATATATATATATATATATATATATATATATATCAGTGTGTCCTATGTTATGAAGAATATAGGTGAGAGCATCATATCCTAGGAGATATGCTTGGAGCCTTACTTGGCATCCTCGGCAGATGCCATCCTGCGTTATGGATGCGGGTCGTTGCTATGGCGACTAATGAGACAAGCGATGTATGGTGTTACCTGATAAGCATTGTGGCATGTTATTTAGTTAGCGATTTCAGAAAGCAATGACTATATCATGCGATGACATTGGCATATTGATTCAGAAGAAAGTTTATTTACGTACATTTTGTTGCTATTTTGTTTGTATCCTGAAATGACGCATGGATGAATTTCTTACATGATCATGACTAAGGTTCCATGAATTACCTCTTAGGCGTGATACTTTTAAAGGATTTTTATCATGTTTAAATGTATCATGCTCCATTTTTCAAAAAGAAATGTTGATATACTTTGACTAATTGGCTACATGAACTATAGGTAGCTCTTGATTTAGATCTATGGGAATATAAGTATAGTCAACAGCCTAACCATGTTAACATGACTCTTTTCATTTGGGTTAATGTAAAGATTGGTTATCCTCTCCTTCTTTCAAGTTGAAGTTGACTTCTCAGAATAAACTGTTTGGTTTTAAAGAAAAACGAAATGATGCATTGAACTGTATTATTGTGCTTGTAAAACAACAGTTATTTCATTCTAGACTGAACAAGACCACACCCGTCTTTCACAAAGTTAAAACATTAATACAGACTTATTGCAAAGATGAGCGTTATATTTATGTTATGAATGGAAAAAGAAATGAGTTTATTTTGAAATGGCATATGTTGAAACACTTATTCGATTGATATAGGATATTTATTGGGAAATTGTAAACGTGAAACTTTTGATTTATTGTAAATAAAATTGCCCGTTGGGGCAAAATATAGGAAAAATGACTCTGTTCTAGTCTTGTTTATTTTAAAAACAGCTCCATTCCATCAAATATTTTTAACGCGGAATAATGATGATCATAATTTCAACAAATATCGTAAAGAACCAGTAATAGTACATGGGTTAGCGCCTTTTTTTTATATTGCTATTTCCATTTCTACTCTGCTTATTTTTTTATAGTAATATCAAAGACACTGGATTACAAGACAAATTACTCTCGCCCACTTCCGTGGTACGTTTTGGCAAGGGTAAATGCTGTGTTAAAAATGGACTCGGAAAATTGCGTCCGCCATTGATATAACGTGTGAAAAGATGTCTAATCTATTCTTGATATTTCATATCTAAAACTTTGTTTTTAAAGTCTGATTTTTGCACGAACAGAAGTATGGATAGTTAAAAGAACATTTCATAAAACTTTATTTTCAATAAATGGCAATATAAATCTTCAGGATCATGCCTGCTTTTTGACAGAGTCACCTGCCATAGGGATAACACATAAAGCATGGATTTTATGATTGATTATAATTCCTCTACTACTGGTTTGAATTTATTTCAAATGTGATTTATATGTAATTTGAGACTTTGGAAAAAATTATCAAAGGCTCAAAAAAATTCAGACTCCCCATAAATTTCCGGTACTATGCAAAACCAGACGCAAAACCAGATATTTTTGAAATGATTTTAATTCCCCTAACGTTCATTTGAATTCACGGAAGAAGTAATTCACATAAAATTTCAAACTCTGAAAATATATAATTAAGGCTCCATGAGTCAAATAGACCCCCATAAATCCCGGGAATATGCGTATTTTTTGCTTTGAAAAATCTTTCCTGCCATAGGTTTACACGTGAAAACAAGCAATTTTAAAATGATTATAGTTTCCCTATTACTACTTTGAATTTATCTCAAATGTGATTTATATTTAATTTGAGACTTTGGAAAAGAATAATAAAGGCTCACAAAATTCATAGCCTTCCCATAAATTTCGGGTACTATGCATGCTTTTGACCCCCTAGCTGCCATAGTTTGATACACAAAACAGGGAATTTGAAATTAAATTAATTCCCCTAAGATTTATCTAAATATGTGGAAAAGGTGATTCACATAAAATTTCAAACTCTGAAAATATATAATTGAACCTCGATGAGTCCAATAGACCCCCCATAAATCCCCGGGAATATGCATGCTTTTGACCAATTATTTTTTAATGTTTGTAATACTACACGTGATACCGTTTGTTATCGATGACGCGCGATATGGGGCTGTACGGGCTGTACTACGTACTACAATACGTACGCGTGCTTTATTTCGGTACCGTACTGAAAGTTCTTCGTAAATATGTATTCTTTGGTAATGTGCAATGACTGTACTATTGTGTGTAGATGAGGATAATTTTCAGGTTTTGAATGGGACAAAACATTCAACAGCAATGAAACCATAATCATCTAGAAATTGAAATTGAAGTTTCAACATTCCAGATTCGAAATACATTTATATTCTTCTCATAATCAAATGTAAATTAAAATGTTGCACAATCAATAAAGCATGGTGAAAGAACGTGACATCCCCCGTAAGCACGAGGCTTGTGTTGGGGTTGCTGTAATATCATGTTGACGTCTGAAAACAAACGATCTAACTTCGGGTACCGTATTTCTTATTAATGCTAACATTTAAACCGCTTTTATGATTTAGACGGTTTGGAAGATCCGCATCTTGATTAAAAATGTGAGCTTCTTTTTTTTTTCTTTTTTTTTGGCCTCTTTCTTATTAACCAAACAATTAATTGAAATACTAAGACAAATCGATTTTTCTTTAACTATAGATTTTTTCTTCAATTTTCCCAACCATCTTTACACAAGATTTACAAATGCATCAGAAATGCATCAAAGGCATCAAAAGCCACAGAAGAAATTAAACAAAAACAAACAAAAAAACAATAAAAACAAAAACCATCCCAAGGGACCAAATTGGCCCTATATATCATATAATCACCCTTAAGTCGGAAAAAAAAAATCATTACTCAATGTATCTGCAAGGTACAAAAAGAAGGTTGATAACATCATATTCATTAATTTCTAATTTCCATCCCGCGAAATAGAACAAAAAACAGCACGCGTATCCATATTTCATGTCATGATACAATTTTGTACTGAGATAGCGGACTTGAAGGCCGAGCTCTCGAGCAAACGCTGGCCGTGCCAGTCGGGTACGATCGCCTTTGCTACATGCACAGAGTATGCGCAGCCCTCAATGATACGTGCAGAGGGCGCTTACTGATTAATAGTGAAAACTTCGATCTTAGTGCTCCTGTGGCGCATAAAAATCTTACTAGAAATAATTCATTTGCATTTTTTTCCTTACATATATTCATATTCATTTATCTTTGAAACCGTACCTTTGTGTGATTTGGTAGATATCTATTGTGCATATTAAATGGATAAGATGGAAATATGGAACTGGATAAACTAAAATGAATTCATGCATAACCCTAATTAGAGAATTAAAATTCAACAAAAAGCGCAAACGTACATATCACTTATAAATCTCGAAAGTCGGTAGTATAGAATAATTATTCGTAGATATCATCAAGATAGCTGAAAATGGTGGAAAAATCAGTAATGCTATACTTATTTGTTATAAAATTACATTTGGAATGCAGACATTCGTTGACACCTAATAATATTTCATCACCCCCATCATTCTCTCTCTCTCTCTCTCTCTCTCTCTCTCTCTCACACACTCTCTTTTCTCCATCTTTATCTCATTGCTGTGTAACTGCTTTGTAGGTTCTTAAATGTCAAAGAAGTCTTGCCTGTATTGAATATTTCTGTCTTCCATACCATCCACCCCATCTCACTCTCTATCTCTCTCTCTATCTCTCTCTCCTTCCCTCATTATCTCTTCATAATGTTAGACAAATATTCTGACGCTATATGCAAATTCATGCAACAGGTTTTTCAACATAGAAAGCTTTCTATTTGTGGTGAACAAATAGACAGCGCCGATAACAGAGAGTAACCTTTTCTTCATCATTGTCGGATAATTAAACAATTAAACAAGCAAACTTGTTCCCACTGCAGTAGATGTATTGCGTAATAATCGCCCAGAAGCTTTCATCAGTTTTGTTTGAACGTGTTACCAAATTTGCACGCTTTCCTTGCATGTTGCAATGAAGGTGACCGTTGCGCGCGATGCGTTGATTGCTTGGCGCAGTACTGCGTCAACGCCTGGCACGGTCTTTGACGGGACATGTGCATGATGTGATTGGTGTAGACGTGGTAAAAAGAAAACAGTGATTGCTTTGAATTACTGGTTTATGGGCGAATCACCATTACAGGTGCACATGCTTGATTAGCGCAAGTAATAACGCAAATCTTTCTATCGGCAGGCATGCCCTTTGCGTTACAAGCGTTCAGATAGCCTATGTTACCAAATCAGCAGAAGAAAATAAATGTTTATTTGAATGTACCAAGTGAAGGGAAAGATTTATGAATGACGCATGATGCAGACATAATTATTTGTGAGGGGGTCATTTAGCTGCCTGACAAAGTATATATGACGATTTGAAAGTTTTAAATTTATTTGCTGTTAATCAATAAATGCATGTTGCAGAGATTTAAAAAGGTTTGAAAACATATTTTATACGGTGTGATGTTTGGCAAAGGGTAATATAGAGCCAGGGAAGGGTATAGAGGGAGAGAGAGAGAGAGAGAGAGAGCGAGAGAGAGAGAGACAGGGAGAGAGAGAGAGAGAGAGAGAGAGAGAGAGAGAGAGAGAGAGAGAGAAAATCCGACTACAGACAAAGAATACAGGGATGTGAAAAAAAATGGAAAGGGAGTGATTACTCCTTTTTTATACCTGGAAAAAAGTTGCCCTTTCATTCAGTCATACTAGTATGATTTTGACGATTTTAAAGGCTAATTCATTGTATTTATATTATGTATATAATGAAGTATAATAAAACAATCGTAATCAATTTTTCAAATCAGACAATAGAGGGAGAATTAACCCTTTCGGCTGAAACTTGATTGAAGGTATTCTAGTTTCTTGCATCATATAGCTCTTCATTACTCCTGTCGTATTTTATTGTGTTTAATCGTGCCGATTATTTCTTTCTATCGTTTTACCCCACTGTTTTTGTTCGTTTTTGCGCAAGTCCTAACTCTTTTCAAATAGCATAATGATGCGAGTCTTGTTCAGAAATATAATGCATAGGATGATAACCTTCCTAGAATTTTGATTTATGTCTTTCAAAATCACAAAATTTATCTTGACATGAACACCATTATAGCTCTTATTATATATATGTTCTAATTCGTATTCATGTATATGTAATAGCTTTTTTTCATATATTCTGAAGGGAAGATCATACATCACAGATTTAGGGAAAACGCATCAAATACTTGTACATGAACACCCAACGATCAATCGATGGCTCTTGTCGTGCTTTAGGGTAGCGCCCCCTCATGTTTCAAACAGTATAGTGATAAAATTGCCACTGCATGCTGGTACTTGATTTAATCAAACTGTCGAGAGTGACCCAAATACTAAACAGATCGAACTACTATTACTACTACTACTATTACTACTACTACTACTACTACTACTACTACTACTACTACTACTACTACTACTACTACTACTACTACTACTACTACTAGGGGAGACCGGGGCTAAAAGTAACAAGGGTAAGTTGTAACACAGCGTTTTATTCCACTATACATCCAAAGCCTGCCTTCAAACTAACCTGATATTTGACCAGGGGCGTCGCTAGACTTTTTTTGAATTGGGGGGGGGGGGATGTGGAGGCCAGATTGCCGACGACCAACGTCGATAAATTCAACCATATAAAGCCCATTGAGGCATGTTCATTTGTGCGCCTCTATCATATTTTCTTTTTCAACTATATTGTTCACCTCACTTGCCGAATGTGTTTGTTTTCCGAAAACCTCCTGTATCTAAATATAATACGAGCGAGCGAGGAAAAATATACACTCTATTTCGTACTTAAGTGACAGTTCTTCATCAAACTACATGGTGGGCTTAAAGATATCTAAATTATATATTTGGTCACCACTCTGGCCTGATTCATTCGGTTCCAAAGACCATCCTAAATCTTAATATTATACGAGCTAGCGCAGCGACCGAGGAAAAAAAACAACAACTATTTTTCATGGCAGAAGTGACAATTCTTTATTCAAATACACGATGGTATTAACTATGAGACAACTTATACAGGTACATTTGGTCACCTCACTTGTCGAATTCGTTCGCTTTTCCAAACCCATATCTGAATATTGTACGAGCGAGCGCAGCGAGCGAGGAAAAATACATATGTACTCCTTTGCATGATAGAAGTGAAAGTGTTTCATCAAAAATGCATGATGGGCCTTTTGGATATCTTTTTTTGATTTTGGTCACCTCTCTTATCTAATTCATTTGCTTTCAAAGACTATCCTGTATCTAAATATTTTACGAGCGAGCGCAGCGAGCGAGGAGAAATATATATATACTCTTTTTTATGGTTGGTGATAATTCTTCATCAATATACATCACATACATGATGGGCCTAGCTTGCCAAATTTGTTTGCTTTCCCAAATCCATTTTGTATCTGAATATTATACGATCGAGGAAAAAATCATCCTTTTCATGGTAGAAGTGAAAGTTCTTCATCAAAATACACGACGGGCATTTAAGGTACCTATTTTGATATATTTGGTCACATCTCCTACCTAATTTATTTGCTTTTAAGACAGACCCATATAGTGTTCATCTCACTAGCCGAATTTGTTTGCTTTCCGAAAACATCCTGTATCTAAATATAATACGAGCGAGCACATCAAACGAGGAAAAATATACACTCTCTTTCGTGGTACCAGTATTATTTCGTCGTCAAAATGCACAAGCAAATAAGCCGAATAATAACTCTATTTGGGCACCTTACTCCTCTTTTTTTTCTCTCTTTTTTCCTCCTTCCTCTTCCCTCTCCTTTCTCTCTCTCTCTCTCTCTCTCTCTCTTTTTGCCGACAGCGATCGCGAATTTGCCGACAAGAATTTTGAATGGGGGTGTCACACCCCCACCCCCCCCCCTCTAGCGACGCCCCTGATGCTGACCCTTGACCAATCTTGCTTCGTACAATAAATCACCAGAAATGAATGCAAAAGAGCAAAGTAATCTCAAAATTATGTTTTTGAGCTTAGAAAGTAAAAATTTGAAATTTCCAATATTTTTGTCATAGTGGGTAGAGGTTTTGAAATCATAAAAAAGGCAGGTATGGTGAGAAATGTTGTTGTTTCAATCACATTTTGGCTGTTAAAGTATGATGGCAAGTGGCTTTGTTTTTGAAAAAAAAATAATTGTACACACTGACACACTGGGGCACATTGTAACGGGGTGTTACAACCTGGTGAAAGATAATGATAATAGGGCAATTCCGCGTCGGAAAAACAGTCACCTTACTTCACATTCATAGTAAAAACAGTCACTTTGATAGCCCTGAATAGCCAAATCTTTGAATTGAAAAAAAGCTGAAACAATAAAGAATTCCACAATCTTAGTCTGTTTTGGTATAATGCATGTTTGATCTTAAAAGACATGTGTGAAGTTTAAAATTGGCACTTTTTCTGGTAATTCCATTACCGAGGTGTTATACCACAATATCATGAATGTAAGAATAAAACTGTTGGAATGAAAGAGCTCACATGAAAGAATGGGCATATTTACAGAGTATTAAATGGTGAGAAGGGAGGCAGAGTACAAAAGAGGCAAAGAAAGTCTAGAAATGTTGGTAACGGAATTACGCCCTTACCGTGGAATTGCCCGTTATTAACATAGACCATTATTTCAATCATTAACTGCAAAATAGCCACCAGTTTGAGGAAACTTTAACCTCTAAAAATCTTCCTTGTGTTTTTCCCAAAATTATTTTAAAGTATTAACAAATATGTATAGTTGTCTGTTTCGGGTCATTTTACACGTTAGTTGTTGACTTAATAATACTAAACTCACATACTTAAAATACATGCACCCTATTACAGGTATTTCCAGTGCTTTTCATAAAGTCTGGTGTCAGCAAATTATGATCCACACCCCATGAAAGGCCACGACTGAATGTCTTTAATAATTCAGTCAGATAGGAAATGATAGGACGGGCAAACTCTTGAAGGCATTCGTACGTAAAAACTAAAGGCCGCGTCACATATTATAGCGAATCGAGCTAACGAATGCCTAACGAACGGCTATTTTTTTTAAAGTCCATATACGCTCAAATACGCTAAAATTCTTGGCCACAATAGGGTTCTAAAGCTCCTGTCACATATTAGCTTATTTGAGCGTATCTGGACTTTAAAAAAATAGCTGTTCGTTACTAGGCATTCGTCAGCTCGATTCGCTAATATGTGACGGGGCCTCAATAGAATAAACAAAATACGGGAATGGACAGAAAGTACTTTCTTCTCTGCAAGCAAGTGAATACTCTTCTTTTCGTTACCATATCGTTTGCTATCCGTTTTAAATGTTTTAGAACTAGTCCTCTGATGGCACATGGGGAACAGAGTTACACACTCACGTCTTATCTCTACTAATCACTCCCTACCATTGTTGTATCCGAGACCGGCTCAGCCGAGACCGAGACCGAGACATGACTGTCCGAGACCGAGACCGAGACACAGGCATTCCGAGACCGAGACCACTAAAAATGTATATTTTTTGCGTGTGTTTAAATTTCACCTGTTTAATTTGCTTTGACCACTCTGGGGTCTTTATCTAGACCTTTTAATTGTTCAATAAAGTATTTGAGCCATGTATATTTCTGGATTCTTCCCCTGATTTTTTTTTGTTGAAAACTGAATCAATAAGAATTACTAAGGCTAGCAAATTAGCAAAAACAATTATAAGTCAAGACATCAAGTCATCAACAGACTAACAAAGTAAGTTAACAAGGTACTGAAGCAACTAAACCAGCTCCAGGCAGAATCATTCATGTTGGCATAATTCACGTAAGACCCAAGCAGAAGGGTTACAAAGTACACAGTACTAACAAATACACCATACACCGCCATTCATGTAAAATACAACTTGAGCAACCGCCCAATTTATTCCGGCCCATTTACTCAACTGCGAATGTAAATGCTCTGGAGGGAGCGAACTACTGGGTATGGAGCGCACCATAGAGTTACATATAAATTTATTATATGCTCACAGTCGTGTGAAGTTTTTTTATGACTTGAACGAGGAAATTGAGCGGCGGTTTACGAGTCCCCGATCCCCGAGAGTTCCTAAATGATAATATTCGGGCTGGCGGAACGAGCGAAAAAAGAAAAGAAAACAAAACAAAACAAAACAGAGAACGAGAGATTTGTTACTGCCTCGCTCAGGTCTCGAGCCGAGACATCGAGACATTAGCCTCCGAGGCCGAGGCCGAACCCGACGTCGAGACATCAGGCTCCGAGGCCAAGGCCGAGGCCGAGGACGCAATTTTCGGCCTGGAAACCGGCCTCGAGGACGAGGCACGCCTCGCGGCATACAACACTGCTCCCTACACAAACTCCAAACGAAGTCGCACTTCTTTAAATAACACGGCATGAAAACAATTTATTATGCTGATATCTATTTCAGTAAACACAAACAGTTGTACACTCCACCACAAAGACTTGAATACATTGATTTTAATACCAATTTTGCAGAATTTTACACAAGAGGGTCACAATTATTTTTTTTTTTCAGTAATATCTATATCGCTGATTCAGCGTTTACTAGCAATATCGAAAGAAACTGATGAATACTTTGATGAGATGAAAGCGTTAAGGTTTTCTCACATTAATATAGCTTTCTTTTCCATTATATACAGTGCGTAAGGTTTCCTTAATGGAAAATGTATATAAAAAAGTAGTCTATTGAGTGTTCTCCAAAATATGCAGGGAGGACTCGCACTTTCTGCATTGCAGTGAATACAGTTATACAGTATTTGAGGAGGCGTGGAGGAGTGGTCTGAGAATACTCGTGTTTCTGAACTAAGCGGACGCACTAGTGTGCATGGCAACCATCATTACCATGATCACGAAGTCCCTTCGAACATGACGATAGGGCTCAAAGCCGTCGCGACGGTCCCCTGTTTCCTTACTTTCAAGAATACACAAGCTTTCTTGCAAGTTAAAAACAAATTGAACTAGTAACCTAATTATCGTTTTATAATAGTCAGAAATACTACCCTGGCATTCCATTCTTAATGGTACGATGCAAGGCAGCCTTGTGATGTTTGTGCTTAGAATTTGATTTTATTGCACTTTGAAAAATTATTTTTTGTAAATTTTAATATATTTCATTCTTTGAATCATTTGGCAGTACTGAAATCTATTTCTAATCAAGATGTCATGTAGATAGTACAATGTAAATATGTAAGAATAAGGCACTAAGATTTTTGTTATTATACAATAGTCACATTAAAAACATCCCCGAACATTATCAAATCTCAGTACTGATTCACAAAGCAAAAATTGTCTAGAAATACTTCCTTTTAAAATGCAGTTTTACCACACACAAAAAGAGCTGATAAAACGCTTAATCATTGAATACGCAGCAACCTTATGGCCCAGTCACATAGTGCTCGGCGTCCGGCGTTGCGTCTAATTGCGAAAAATTATGCTGTATACCTATGAATGCAAAATGGACGGAGGCGACGGACGCAACTCAACGTAAGTGACTCTATGTGACTGAGGCATTAATACACTTTAAAGAAGCAGTAGTGCTGGGTTTACACTGGGTCACGATTTCCACAATCCACATGGTTCAAAAAAGTGTGGAGCTCCAGGATATATTTTGATGGGGGGGGGGGGGCACCAAGTATGCTTAATAATAGTTTAAGATATTCCCGCTTTAGTTAAGGGACAGCCATGCACCTGTCCGATTACATGAGGCATTGAATCATCTCTTGTTATGTTCTTGGATGGTCACGATCTCCACGATTTTGTGATGAGCGTAGGGGTCTTGGAGTCGAATCGTGATGATCTCGAGGGAGCTTGGTAAAATCGCGATGAACGTGATGAGTGTGACAAACTTTTTGGCTGTTAAAAGTTTTGCCACGGTTATTACGATTTACGCCATATCTTGAGAGGGCGTGATAGAACCTAGGAATCGTAGTAGGCCGTATTAGGCCGCAACAGACCTTCACAGAGCTTAAAAGTCCTTATTGCGCCATCATAGGCATGATGGGGATCGTGGTGAGCAAGAAAAGGTCATGAAATTGTGGAGCTCCATGCCCTTTTTTAATTGTAGAGATCGTGGCCCGATTTAAACCCAGCATAATACAGTCAACGAAATTTCTAATGAATTTTTCCAGAGAAATTAAAGATGGATAAAGATTAGCACAAAATGGTAATCGCAGCTAATGCTAGAAAGGAGAATACCATAATCATAATAATAATGAATTGTAGTAGAGGAATGGTGAGATATTCCAGTAAATGAAATGACCTTCTCTTTCAAGAGAATGTACTTTTGAGTGTGATTTCAACTTTCTGATGTACATGATTTCACCATTTTTCACATTCAAAGAAAGATGTGTGATATATACAGTTCTATTCATTATGATATATACATTTGAACTGAAATCGAATATGTAAATGTCTTGCATGATCCATATTTCATGCTTCTCCACTCCTTACTTCGTGTTTTGATAGCCTAAGCCTTACTGTCCTCCAGTGAGTGTCAAATATCGTATTTATGATCTATGATTCCTCTTACGCTGCTCGATATCATTTAAAGACATAAGATATAAACAAAAGAATTTAACACATACATGAAGTACAGAAAATCACGAACAATTTGAACGCGAACGCAGAGTAAAAGTAAAAGCAAAGTAAGTAGTAACATACTTTTGAATGTTTGAACATGATTATAAAAGTCACTTTTACTGTAAAGCCATTCCACATCCTTCTGGCAAAATCTGGTCCACGGGCCTTAACGGAAAACTTCACTGCATTTTTAGGGGCGGTCTGAACCCATCACGATAGAAAATTTTGTGATTTTTTTTTTTGTGTGTGTGTTTTGGTAATGTATAGTCATACAACTTCCTCTTGACATGCTTGACAAAGTTTGATCCAAATAATAGACGGGGTGAAATCAAAGCGAACTTTCATGACTTTGGGCACTTTTGCGAGGCCATGGAAGTTACCCCTGGCCAGCGGCTACGTTCAAGCTGACGAAATTTTTGTGAAAGAGATGGATACTCTAGGTAACTTTAAGGGATCAAATTTAATATATACATGTATGTAAAATATGTTGACTTTTTCGGGACAGAATCCTAGCGTAGTATCCTTTCATATAAAGCATTCAGTTTATATGGCCCTGACATCACGCAAATTGAAGTCCAGCAGATTATGAGGTTGTGGGTGGATCAATGATTCCGTAAGGGGGGTGGGGGGGGGGCAATATGTATAATTCCAGTACAAAAATTAAATTCTTACGAGGGTGAGGACTTTCTTATGTTGTAGAAATGGCGGCGGTTGTTGCAGTCGAATTGAGAAAGATGTTGGTTGAAGATACCGATATGGGAGAATCATCGGCTCAGTCCCACAGCGAGACCGATCACTGTTATGATTATGACTGTAACAAAAACAATTACGGCTCGTCTATGCTCTCTGACGAAGTTTTCTAAATTCTGCCGAGGGTTACCAGAATCGGGCATTGGAGACCTCGCAGCCTTCTGCAAGAATCCCCTCAAGGCTTCCCATTTACTCTCCTGCAGCTCAACTGGCTTCGCCTCCAGCTTGCCACCCATCATGACAAGAGACGACGTCTTGAAAGCTGTAGGTTGCCTACGCTGGAAGATTTCCATCTCTTCCCGGTACTTGTTAGGATTCTCCAAGCCCTTATCTTTTGGGAAGTCGTGGGCTATCACACAGATCCTGTCTTTGCCTGGAGTGAGTAAATTTAAAGTGCACAAGGAACGTACAATCACTTTGCAACTGATTAAAAACATCG
Source organism: Echinometra lucunter (assembly GCA_029962745.1). Taxonomy (NCBI): domain Eukaryota; kingdom Metazoa; phylum Echinodermata; class Echinoidea; order Camarodonta; family Echinometridae; genus Echinometra; species Echinometra lucunter. The sequence goes on along the minus strand of CM057159.1, from coordinate 8,592,788 downwards.
TATTAATATATGAAGACTCCTCCCCTCTAAGTCTCAATTAGTGTAATCATATTATGTGCATAAAGGACCGCCAATACTATACTATAGAATTTAATGCTCTTAGCAACCATTAAGAACTTGATATTGCTAATTCTAATATCACTGATCCATATGAACCCTTTTTTCTTTCATTCCACTGCACTGTATCATTTGGGAAATTTCTTTCTTTTTTCTTTATTTTGAGATTCTATATTGTGTTTGAAGAAATAAAAAGTGAACTTTATTTCATTTTTCGTATTTTGTTTTGCTTTGTTGTTTTGTTTTAATTCTGAATTTTATTTATTGCTTTTAATGACAGAGAGGAAATTTAACTTTCAACTTTGAACTCTGAGCGAATCTCCCGATCAAAAGTGACTACAAATCTTCCTACCTCCCGGCTGTCAGTTTTTGTTTAATGATTGTCGCATACACTCATTCCTTACCTAGCCCGTAGCAGTAAAGTGTCAGATTCCAATGCAACATGTTGTACTATTCTCGAATAAGAGCAATCTGATTATAGTTAATCTTTATATTCCCTAAATTGACAATGCGGTGTTAATATGTAGTCACTATTTTCACATGCAAATTGCCATTTTTTCTGTTGAATTTCACGATTGTTATTCGTAGTGGTTCATGTTATATGCATTTCATTATTTTTCCAAACTATGTATTTATGTAAATCAAAATTAGCTTTTGCCAATTTGAGGAGGGAGAGTTGATTAATTAATTACACCTTAAGAAATTTCTTGTATTGCTGTGGGATGAATATTTTTGCATTATTTTTCTTCTTCCGCTCAAATAAGATTTATACGAAAGTTTAATTTCCTCTTTTAAACAAAGCCAAAGAAAATCATATCTTTGTGATATATCGTGTATGACTTTCATTTAAACATACTTGCAAAACTTGTACATGAACATTGCCTTGTTTTGGACACAATTCCGATATTCGGGCTGAGGTCTCTTTTCCCGAAGATCAGTTTTCATCTTACAATGTAATTCAGGCTTCTACCAACCTTAAATTTTGTAGGCAAGCTTGTAGACTTTCTGAAGCCAAGTGATCAGTCACAAGTTTTCTAGTTGCTGTCTGCTGTCTTGTGATCACTGGACCAAAAATAGATTTTCAACTATTTTCACCTATTTTTGGTCCAGAGATCACAAGACAGCAGACAGCAACTAGAAAACGTGTGACTGATCACTTGGCTTGAGAAAGTCCACAGGAGTGGACGAAAGCTTGCCTACAAAATTTAAGGTTGGTAGAAGCTTGAACTACATTGCAAGATTATCCCCAGCCGATGAAAGTTTTCTATCAGTTTTCATATTTCTTAAACTTTGCAAGCGACTGAAGTGAGCGAGCAAAAAAAATTGATACATTTTATTGAAATCCAAAAGACATGGCACTGGTCCAAAATTCACGCTATACATATCTATTTGTGGCGTTTCGTTTAAACGTACGTTGTTAAAGAATACTGGAAGAGACAGGGAAAAGGATACAGAGGGACCTCGCTGCCCGAATGAAAAAGATGAAGGTTGGGGGAATATTAATAGAACAAATTTTTGGAAGGGTGGGGTGCAGACCACAATCCCAATCCCGAGCACGTTAATGACAGAAAAAAGGGAGAAAACGGGCCTTTCATACTTTTTATAAAAAAAAAACAACAACAACAACACGGCACTAATGTCATTTGGCAAGACATTAATCTACATTTGCCACTCTCCACCCAGGTGTCAATTGGTACCGGCAGGAAGGAATTCCTTGAATGCTGTGAGCACTGAAATTGATAGCCTAACTGAGCCAGGGTAATACTGAGAGCGCCTTGAGCACCTTCAAGCTGAATCCGTGCGCTATATGAATATTCAATATTATCATTATCATTATTATTATTATTATCATTATTAGATTTTTTTAAAAGGTTATTCAAATGCGGAAAATCTCAATATTGTTCATATACAAGTGATATAAAAATTAACATGTCACAAAAGTCATCATGGCTACCCGTATTTCATGCAAATATACTTATTACCCGTTTTACGTGAACAAACCTAAAATTTTGGCAGAATTGGGCAAGAACTTGTCGTAGAGGGCGTCCATGACATCAGTAATGGCAAGCCTTCGATTGTTTATAGAGTGGCTGAGTATCATTATGATGACATCATCGCCTTTGAACGAAAAATTGTCGATGTCGTTGTATGGCAGTTTGAAGTACCGGACGTCTAGGTTTAGGTCGGGGAACTTGGTGGATAGCTCATCGATGAATCCCTCTACGTTGGAGAGATTGGCAGACGTACAAACAGACACCCTTAATGGCTGATAGTCAGAGAGAGAGAGAGAGAGAGAGAGACAGACAGAGAGACAGAGAGACAGACAGAGAGACAGAGAGAGAATTAAAAAAAAACATAACAAGAAGAAAAATAGAAGTATTACGGTCTGTCACTCGGTTACAATCAATGATATCATCTTCCAGAGGATTATAGTTGGTTTTTCTAGTTTTGTTCTAGGTGCCATGCTTCATAATCAATAACATCAAAATCATTTATATCTCTTCCAGTGGGTGAGAATGATCAATAGTTATATATGAAATTAGTTTTGTTCTGAGAGACTACAAGAAGCTAAAAACAAAAATGAACGCTTTGCTCTTTTAGAGATTTTGAAGAAATGAGAAAATGTACGAACTACTTTATAATGGTGTATTCATAATGATTCATACCAACTGTGAAGAAGAAAAAAGGTTCCTGCCAGTATTCTTCAACACATTGAAAAACTTTGTGCCTGAAGTAAAAACAAACACCAACGACAAAATCCATGAGACACAAAGCATAGAACCGTTTCCAGAAATCAAAAAAGTCAAAATGACAAAGAAATTTTCAAGAAAGCAAGAAAATAAGTTAGTAATGTATAATAGGTGTTCCTAAGACAAAAAAAAGTCATTGAATACTTCAGAATTTAAGTACAATCCATCCATCAATCTTCCAGAATTGGGAATTTGAAAAGTCCAGATGGAAGAACTGCAGATACAGATGTTGTGAAGGTAAATAACCGGAACATTTTTCCCCTCTCTTTCTTAACTCCGGAGGATTTGAATCAAAAGTCGGTGATGTTTGCTTGGATGAAGGTGTTTCATCAAAGACAATGTCAGATAGGTAACACTGGAATCAAATCAGCCTAAATGTCATGGAACAAAGTTCAAGTTTGAATCTTAAAATGTTCTGTGAATTATATTTCTCAGCAACTTGGTCATGTTGGTAGATCGCACGACTTGTCGACTTCCAGGAATCTCCAACCACCCTCTTGGAAAGTACATAATGCGACGCCGATATTCAGGAAAGAAGATGACAAAAACCCCACTAAATTATTCCCATGTGAGTTCTCTCTGCAAAAATAAGGAAACGTTGAGATAAATGAATTGTTTTTCTCATGATCACCCTTTCTTGAGATCATACATTACTTGTAGAGAATAATTTGATCTGGAAAACACAGGAGTTTTGGATACGTAACTTATATGTAAATTAGAGTAAGGCTTTTGACTGTTTTTCACACATCAGAATCCAGAAAAGGTGAATCCATGTTACACTTTAGCTAATGGACTCTGTCCATTCATTTTTGAGTTGCAAAATCTAACAAATGGAGGGTTTTTTAACGTACCAAATTCACTGTCGTCCCGCAGGGCAGCGTTTTATGACCGACCCTTTTTTGTTGAATGGTAATGATTTGCTTGACATCATTCAGAATTAACCGTCCAGTCCAGCTTTCTGCAGAAGACCATGATACCGAGCTACAATATTCACATATCCAAATGAAATTGATAGGGGATTCTATTTACAAGTAGATTTGACGGGACTTGTAATTTGGTCAATATGTAGCAACTTGCTTGCATTTTAGGAATTTCTCCATTATGGAAGATTTCATTCTTGCTATGGCTATATGAGTGATGAGAACCTACGTATTCAACGTGAAAGTAACAAAAAGGACCATGGAGTTACATTTCACAACAGAGTATCTTTCTGTAATCTTCCACTCTCTGTACAAGTAGCTGTACATCACAAGCACGGAATCATTATCAGTTATTGGGGTTTGCTTGGGAAAGATACTCAGAAAACAGATAGATTTCCGCATCAAAGTATAGACTTGCTCACATCTCAGAATTCTGCAGTAGGCCTACGCATCATGGCTCAAAAACTGAATCAGCCTCACTGGCCTCCAGATGTCTAAGCATATCCGATATACCTAGGCCTATCTACAAAATAGTGCATTGGAAATATGATCTTGAACCAACAAACTTCTTTGTCTTTCGATCAAGTAGTCATTGTAGTCGAACAAGTAACTTGCCTATAGAATTTTTTGAAATACATGTATTGCAGAAGCATTATTAAGTCAGAGTTGAGGCAAGGTTATATTTCACAAAGAGTGATGTGTGAATTGTACAATCTACTATCTTATGTAGTAGAGGGTTAATCACTAAACATATTCAAGGCAACTCATAAGAAATTCGAGGTAGTCAGAATGGATCTGCTCATTATTTTAACCGAAGGACCACGAGACCGAAAAGGAATAAACAAAAGATACCACGAGACCGAAGGCCCATGAGACCGCATGTACAAACCTAACCGAATTTTTGAATAAGATTCCCCTTAGATTTGCTTTACTTTCTCTGCATGCCTCCATGTAAATTTGCGTCAATGCCCCCACTCCTCCCCCACTGGAAAACGTCCCGTTGCTCCTGCTACATGTGTGAATATTCAAACATTCGTTTTATTTCTAAGGAAAACTTTTTTTTTTAGATTAGCGGCGCTTTAACTCTTTAAAACATTAGCAAGTACATAGCAACTAATTTTATTCCTACATGTTTACATCATCGCAAATTTTATATCGAAATCAACCTGAGGGATGCAATTTGGAAACCTTCAGCCAATGCTTCGACCAACAGACAAAAGTAAAACATAGCGCATCATAAAAAGATTAACATTATGCTCCCCCCCCCATAAATCAGAGTAGGGTGGAAGGAATGATGCGCAAAAAAAAAAAAAAAAAAAAGCAAGTGCGTAGATGTGGGTTAGCGCATGTAGAAGAAAAACATTCGACAAAAATCTCATCAAATATCAGCTCTTTTACAATTACATGTTTTCAAATCAGGGAGATTGTAATCGGTCAGAGAGCCGTGTACTGAGATGCAATTTGGGATTTTGCGGTCTTGTGGGCCTTCGGTCAACTAGACTTGAACCATTCAGAATCTGCATATATGGGCAAGTCCATGGGCAAGTCCAAAATACTGTAACGTAACCAACTTCTGAAGTTTTGATGCTGCATTTACTACTCTAATATATATACATGTATGTGCAGTGATGTGAATAAAAACTAATTTACCCTTATACACCTGCAGTAGTCAGAGAACAGGAAATTAAGAGGTAACTCAATATCTCTCAAAGTGTAACGTAAGTAACCATGCAATCGCCCATATATATGCATTCATATTACGTGGTGAGCTGAATTTTATTGTTTCTACCCTTCCTCTCCGTCTCTCTCTGTCGGTCTGTCTCTATGTCATCTCTCCCTCTCCCTCAATTTGGAGTGTACCTATATGTTTCCATGTATTTCTTCTATTCTCCCCTTTTCATATTTGATTTCAAATGAAAGATAGGTTTCATTTCCCCCACTCTCTCTTTCTCTTGCAACGAAACCTAAACATAACCATTTGCAAAATCCTACCTTGGTGGCATCACTCGGAAATGTCTCGTAGCTCGACATATCTTCTGTCATAATCTATTATGATTACGTCGAAGTTCAAGACTTTGAGGCCTTTACTGGTAATCACTGATATCTTTAAGTACTGTTGATGAGAGTTTCACAGAACAGCAGTCCACGTATACCGACATAGACGTGATTACACGTCTAAGATGGCGAACATTAATGCGCAAACTCCCGCACATACATTGTAGAGCAAACAAAGCCCTGGAAACATACTTGACCTTTGCCATGTTTGCAGCGACATGTCACTGGGGATTCCCCGAAATCTGTGAACTTCGTTGAGAGTAGGCCTAAAGCCCATCGCACACCATACGACTATTCTGTGATCTGATTTTCTGAAACATTGTTAAAGCACTTCAGATACAAATTCAAACATATATTTTAAATCTTAATGATCAAAGTTCTAAACAGTCACGTGCTATGAATACTAGAATCGAAAACCCGGGCTATTACAATAAAAGACTTGCAGTGAACCAAAAATTCGATTCAGTATTCCTATCATTATTCCAGACCTCATTAAGTATAATTTCACTGTCTTGTTTAAATTTTCATATGAATGAAAAGTACGATATCTTCGATAATCGGGTCGCAGTCGGATCACATAATGTGCATTGGCATTAACGTCGAAAGGTGAAAGGGTCAGATCAGATGATCTGAATATAATTATGCGAGTTACTATTTCCCTTTTTCCATTATTGTTTAATGTTTTAATGTCACCAGAGGCGTCGATCCATTTTTCGGATGGGGGGGGGGGGGGCAAGACGACCAAGCGGAGATGAACCCACGGCTACTATTTGTACACACACACCCTCACACATATGTATGTATATATATATATAAAACATAGGCCTTTATCAACGTGAAGCATTTTCAAATTGGGGAAATTAAGCAACTTGCTATGTGAACCATCCTGCTCTTTTTTTTTTTTTCAATTTTGCGAGCGAGCGAAGCGAGCGAGCAAAAAATAACGAATTTCTTTTTATGAGAGAAGAGTTTAGTTATCATATAGGCATAAATGATACCTGATATATATGTATATGGTTACTTCGCTGCCAAATATGAACTCTATTTTGTCACATCGCTGGTCCATTGTTGCTGCCCTCCAAACCACTGTTTTTTTTTTAATATTACGAGCGAGCGAAGCGAGCGAGGAAGCACACAGTGTTTTTCATGGTAGATGTAGTTAACCCTTCGGAAAATTACGCTGTGAGCCAATGAAACATCTACATTATCTATTCGGTCTCATCTCACCGAATTCGTTTGCTTTTCAAAACCATTAATATGAAACGAGCGAGCGCAGCGTGCGAGGAAAAATATACCCTTTTCCATATGATAGAAGTGTTATTTCGTCATCATAAAAATGTGATAAAAATGTGATATGCGCTATACAAGAACAGAATATTATTATTATCATTATCATCAGAATACACTATAAACCTGTCATGCCTGTATGATATCTAAATGATACATCCGATCACCTGTGTGCCGAATATGACACTGTTTTAGCTACCTCGCTTGCAGTCCGAATCCATTCTGTTTCTACTATAGCGAGCAAAGTCAACGACAGATCCCGGCAAATTATATGGATTCGTCCCAAAATCTTTGTCAACCACCTTGCTGCCCAAATATAATGATACTTTGGAATCTCGCTGCTATAATAAGCTACTTGCTTCCCGAAATCATCAGCTTTTACCAGAGAGAGAGTACAGTGGAGTATCGAGCGAGTTAACGAAAAATATGTTTTTGTTTTGCGGTTTTTTTTAAAATCCAGGCGGTTATCTCCTGAAATTTTATCTATCTTTAGGTCAACTGGTCGCTCGATTTCTAGGAGTGATATCTTGTTTGGTTATATTACTTCCTATGAGTAGAAGAATAGTATAACATTAGATAGAAACACAAGACGCAAATCGATTTCCTTTCATAAGAATAGTAATTATCATCGGCATTGGTTAAGATACAATAAATGCAAGCGAGCGAAGCGAGCGAGCGCTTCCCAGTGTCCCATTTTCTTTCTTTTTTCTTGTTTTACGCTTTCATTTCACTTCCTTCCTTCCTTTTCCTTTCTTTTCTCTTTCTTTTTTCTTTTTCCTTTTTTTTTTTTTTTTGGTTGGGAAATTATTGGGGGGGGGGGCAAAATGATATTTTTGCCCCCCCCGAAATTTTCTTTGGGGGGGGGGGGGCAACTGCCCCCTGCCCCCCCCCCCAGGATCGACGCCTCTGAATGTCACTGATGTATATTCTAGTGACAGATTTTTATGCCTTTTATTACAGTATTGTTTTTTGCAATAGTATGTGTTCTTGTAAATGTGATTTTTATGGAAATAGATCAACTGAACTGCACTGAACTTAGGGGGGGGGGGGGTGGTCGTCTGACGGTCTTTTCAACACACAATCAGTTTACACCTTCTGTCTCTGGTTACAGTGATGAATAAAAAAAATCGATGTTGCTCATAAAAAAAATTATTTTTTTCTATGACGCAATGACATTTTATATTAGCTCAACTGGTATGGTTTTTACCAAACACTAACGTCCGACGCGCTGGAAAACCTCGGGTCGGCTCGTGGTGTGGGGCGCAAAGTGTTTACTTGCTTATCCGGGCCAAAATGCATAATTTTGTGACTAGAGCTCGCTCGCTCTGTTGTTGTTTTTTTTACAGAATTCATGAAGAGTAAACCATCTTGTTACAAAATGAAATGTAACAGACAATATTGTGACTAAAAATCTCCGACCAATTTTATTCTGTAACAGAACATTGTTTTCAGGCCTGATTGTTTTGTAATAAAATAAGGGAGACGAAATCCGTTTGTTACGAAATTTATTTTATGCAGTATCATTTTGTAACAAAGAGTATTTTCTTGCAAAATAAAGATGAGGAAATTAATCATTTCATTTTGTAACAAAAATCATTCTGCTGCAAAATGAACATGAAGTAACTCTGTGAAATTTCATTTTGTAACAAAATTTTTTGTACAAAATGCATTCTATTACCAAGAATAAACAGAATTACCTACGCCGAGAACCTTTTGTCGACAGAATAGTACACTGAATTGCCTAAGCCTATATTCTGTGAACAACATTTAATTCTATGTACAGAATTGCCATTCTGTGCACAGAATTGTGTATCTTGGAAAAAGTTGTCCACCCGCGAGTGGGAAAATAGGCCACTCATGGTACGGACTTTGGTGGCGCCTGCATCGTGAAATGCCAGATAAACAGAAGAGAGTAGATCACAAATCGAAACTCTCCCCGACGATCAGTCGATGGCTCTCCTCGTGCTTGCAATAAACTCTCCCCTCGATTCAAACAGTATAACGATAAACTGTCAATGTAACCATGTTACAATTAATTTTGATATTAGTAATGGCTACTTACATATCGCTTAAATCCGTCACGTTGTGACACTTAGAGCTTGGAAATAAACCACCAGGTCATCATGGTCATTGCTGAGCCTCCAACATGTCCAAAGTAACTAGCGCACAAGTACCATTTACACCAGGGTGGCAAATGCATTTTAATATCTTGCCAAAGGATATTAGTGCACAGTTGGGATTCGAACCGCTTAGCTTCTGATCTGCAATCCGGAGACTTATCTATTATAGATCACAATACCTTTACACATGGCATTACGCAGCGGGGGAAGGGGGGGGGGGTCCCCACCCCTAGAAATTTTCAAGACTTACATGTTCTTACTGAAAATTTTACAAAATTCCACAACTTAAGTGTGCACCAGATCCTTCAACTTCAATCTTGAAAATGCAAAAGCCTCCTCGTGACCAGCTCAGTCGCTTCGCTCCATCGCGTGCGTGTTTCTTTGAACATTTCAAGTATTCTTGCCCCCCCCCCCGGAAAAAAAATTCTGCGCACGACCCCTTTACATGATTCTGTCGAACTGTTAAGGGTAACCCAAGATTATTTTATGTAAGCAAATTCTTCTTTCCAGCATAATGCTGACTATCTCAACTTCAAACATCGCCAGGAACCACAATAGTCATGACAGCTCAGCTTTTCAGCTTTTTCAAGACTATACCGTAAGCAGTCACTAGATCATTACCACTGATTACGGGACAGAGTTACATGTAAATGTTAAATACACACAGCAATACACGCTCACTTACTTACCATGCATGCTTTACCCTCCCCCCCCCCCCCTCCTCCGTTTACATACTCCAAACAAAAAAGGTGTTGCATTTCTCTTGAAAATAATACAAAATGAAACAATAAATCATGTTAATATTTATGTCAGGAAACAAGTTTATAGACACAAACAGCTGGACACTTCCACCAAAAAGTCTGACTTCACTGATTCTTCAATTTTGCAGAATTCTGTACCGAATGTTTAACAGAATGAATTGCTTAATTGCTGTGTACATGTAAACTTAACAAGCTTTTACTAACAACATCTGAATATCTTTGATGAAATTAAAGCGTTACACTTTTCTAACATCCTTTTCTGTTTTTCCTTTCCATTATACATAATGTTTCTTAAGGGATAATGTAAAAAACCGAGTTTACCTAGAATTCTCGAAATGTGCAGGAAGGACTTACTGTCCCCACTGCATAATTGAATAAATTATCATATAATTATCCAGTATTTTGAGGAGGAGAGAGGGCTCACTGGTAGAAGTGCCCTGTGAATACTCGGGTTTGAAAACCAAGTGGATGTTAGCGTGAATTATGCTCATTACCAAGTCCCTAAGAAAGGGCTAAAAGCCGTTGCAACGGTCCCCTGATTGTTTACTTGAAGAATACACATCATTTCTTAGCAGTCAAGGTAAATAAAACAAGCAACAAGCCAAACTCACCTCCCAGCTAAATTAATCGTTGTTTTTACAATTGGCAGAAATCCTAGAGCTGGCATTCCAATTTTAATGTTAAGTTACCAGACAACTCAGTGACTAAAATTGCAGTTTATTGCACTTAAATATACAGCATATATTTTAGTAAATTATCAATTTATTGCTTTTAAGGAATAGATCATATTCTTTGAAATCATTGGTGGTTCTTCATTCTGTTTACATTCAAGATGACATAAGATAGTATGTATAGTACGAATATGAGGCAGTCAAATAATTTTTTGGTAAATATAAAATAGTCACATTAACAAATTACTAAGCATTACGAATTCTGAGCACTTATAAACCAGGCTAACATGTTCTCAAATAATTCTTTTCACACAAACCAATCAGAGCTGCGGCTAAAATGCACAATTACTGAATAAACAAGACCAACTCAAAATGAACACGAAAATATTCTTCACTGCCGTCACCACAGAATAATCTTTCCAGATAAAGGGAGAAAAAGATGGAAAAGATTTTGCACAAAATTGATAATCAAAGAAGGCATGGAGATAAATATCGAATTCATAATATTATTACTTGTTACTATTGATAAGAGAAAGTGAGACAGAAAAATGCAGGATATATGTCCTTTTACCCCATCACCATGCCCATGGAACGGAATGAAAGAGAACATTTTTCCGATGTTCATATCATCAAAACGCTTTTTTTTTTTTTAAGGGATATGACGTTAATACGCATAGTTCTATTTATCATGAAGATACATATAAGAGAAATTTGATAAATATGTGTAAATGTTTGACTTACTTCATATATTCCCTGCATTTCCCCAATTTTGTAAGTCCTAAGCTTTTTTACTGAGTTTTTTTCCAAAGGATGAATAAGCACAAACATGAAGATGACTAATTATTGTCATCTTCATTTATTATTATATTTATTACGACACATTTATCAATTTTATCATTAACACCTTATTATAACAATTCTTGTTGTCATCTTTTTATTACTATTATCATTATTATTATAATTATCATTATTACTGCTGTTTCTATTATCATTGTTATCATCATTATTATTATTATTATTATTATTATTATTATCATTATTATTATTATTATTATTATTATTATTATTATTATTATCATTATTATTATTATTAACATCATCATCATCCTTATTAGGGTTACCATCAATATTATCATTGAAAGAAGTGACAGTTGTAGCAGTAGTATCATTATCATCATCTTCGTGTCCATCATCACTGACATCACCATTACCATAATTATTATCCTTATTCATGATATTATACATTGTGTGCGCGCGCGCGTGTGCGTGTGTGTGTGTGTGCATGTGTTTTCAATCATGGTTTATTCGGGATCTACAAGAGAATGAAACCCTGGGAAAATATCCATTTTAAAGAAAAGAGAGGACAGAGATAAGCATTTTTTTTTAAATTTCCATCAAAATCGGTTACGAAATGAGAAAGTTGTGAAAGTTTGAAAAGGCTCAATTTACTTTCCATGGCGATCCCTAAATTGGCAATGTTGCTTTAAAATGGCAGGTGTAGAAGGACAACACTCAATATGTTTTGTACACAAATTTCATATTTTCTCCATCATCTCTAAAGATGCTGCTTGTCCCCTTTTCAGCTCAAGATTATATCATGTCAAATACATTTTTCCATGATATATCTTGAGATAAGGAGACAAGCTGCACCTCAAGTTGAGAGTTAAATGCGGAAAAATATGAAGAAAATTTGTGTACGAAGAGTTGTCCTTCTAAACCTGCTATTTTGAAGCAACACTACCTATTTGAGGATTGCCATAGAAAGTACACTGAGCCTTTTCAAACTTTCATATTTTTCTTCATTTCGTAACAGATTTTTATGGAAATTTTTTGAAATTGCTTCTCTCTATCCTCTCTTTTCATCAAAATTTATTTTCCCCCAAGGTTTCATTCTTCTTTAACGCTTCAAGCAATATTGTTTGAATGCCGGTGAAGACAGAAAATCTAAGCAGCAGGGGGTGGTTGGTTTGACGGTGGTGGAGCAGTTGAAGGAGGCGGAGTTGTGGTAGAAAAGTTAGCTGTAGGAGTGGCAGCGGTTGTTGGCGTTGATTCTGATAGGTTTCGAGTGGTTGAAAATTCCGATGTGAGAGAGTGATCACGGAGGCCGACACCAAGACCAATACCCAAACCAAGCGCTAAGATCAGTAAAATTATCAAGGCTAGCAACCAACGTGGACATTCCTCTACCACTTCTACGCATTGGTCCCAAGTTGGTGGTGTCGGCATGGGAGACTCTGCGGCCTTCTGCAAGAATTCCTTTAAGGTTTTCCAATCTCTCTCCTGCAGCTCGACTGGCTTAGCTTCCAGTTTGCCGCCCATCATGACGTGAGACGACGTCTTGAAAGCTGTAGGTTGTCGTCCCTCAAAGATTTCCATCTCTGCCTTGTACTTGTCAGGATTCTCCAAGCCCTTTTCTTTTGTGAAGTCGTGGGCTATCACACAGATCCTGCCTTTGCCTGAGTAAATTAAAAGTGACAATCAAAGTTCAGGTTTATTAAAGGAGAATGAAACCCTCGGGGGAAATCAATTTTAATGGAAAGAGAGGATAGAACGAACCAATGTTTAAAAAGTTTAATCAAGATCGGTTAGGAAATGAGAAAGTTATGAAAGTTTGAAGTCTCAGTTTACTTTCGGTGGCGATCCTCAAATTGGCACTGTTGCTTCAAAATGGCAGGTTTATAGAAGGACAACTCCCAATGTATTTGGTATACAAAATTTTATATTTTCTCCATTATCTCTAAGCTGCTTGTATCTTCGTGAAGATATGTTGTGTCAAATTCATTTTCCGTGATACATTTTGAGCTAAGGAAACAAGCTGCACATTCAGACATAATGGTGGAAATATGAAATTTTGTGTAAAAAATGTACAAAACATACTGAGAGTAATTGTTGTGCTTTTAAACCTGTCATTTTGAAGCAACGTTGCCCATTTGAGGATTGCCATAGAAAGTAAACCGAGACTTTTCAAAGTTTCATAACATTCTCATTTCGTAATCGTTCTTGATGGAACCTTTTTTATTTGGTTCTTTCTGTCCTCTCTTTTCATTAAAAACTGGGTTTTTTCCGCCGGGGGTTTCATTCTCCTTTAAAGACATTCAGTCGGGGCTTTCATGGGAGTGAATTATAATTTGCTGACACCAGACTTTGTGAAAAGCATTGGAAAGACGTGTAATACAGCTACATTTCTAGAGCACAGCAAAACAAGCTGTCCCACCATAAACATTCTTCGGCCTGCTTCGGGCATTCTCGGGCCAGGGAAAGTGAGATAATGACTTTACAATATGGGGCAAAGGGTGGAATATACAGAGCATTACATAAGGTCTGTTGGTCATAAAACTCATAGTGATGGACAACACCTGTTACTGGGTAAGCACCCATGGTGTCAAATTCCCAATGAAAGCCTGCGACTGAACGTCTTTAAGATGTAAAGACTTCTGTTACATAGGCCTCATTGTTATTGCATGATCATAATTTTACAGCTTTATCAAAATTCTTAACATAACTTGAATGAACTTATGCTATCAAATGTTCACCCTTCGATTGTAGGAAAATAAAGTAGTTAATCCCCTCTGTACGTGAGCTTGTGAACAAACCTAAAATTTTGGCAGAGTTGATCAAGAATTTGTCGTAGAGGGCGTCCATGACATCAGTAATGGCAAACCTTCGATTGTTGATGGAGTGGCAGAGTATCATGATGTTGACATCTTCGCCCTTGAACTTGAAATTGTCGATGTCGTTGTATGGTAGTTGGTAGTATTTGACGTCCAGGTCGGTGAACTTCTCGCGTAGCTCATCGATGAATCCCTCTACGTTGGTGTCTACGGCTGACGTACAAACAGACACCAGTGGTGGCTGCTGATCAAACAGAGAGGGAAAAATAAGATTTCTCACTCGATGGCAATCTTTTAAACCAACTCTTGACTGGGCAGATGGGATTCAGATGGTTGGTTTTTCTCTCTGTGTTATAGCAGCCATGGGCCACAGTCAATAACACTAAAATTGTGTTTGGCAAAAAATAAGAAAACTTCATGGTAGAATCTCTTCCACTGCGTTAGAATGCTGATTTTTTTTTTTTCCGTAGAGATCAGTGGGCGAAATTGATCACTTATGAGATTGATCACTTAGTTATGAACTTTAGCTTGGTTCAGACAGACTTCAAGAAAATAAGGGAAAATATTGACTGCTACAAGGATTACATAATGTTCAAAGTCCAAAATTAAAGTTCAAATTTTATATTTCCACATTTCCGTATTATAACAAACAGAGAGGGGAAAAAATAAGGTCTCTCATACGATTAAATTATGTAACTAGTTCTTGGAGAACCTGGTTGGATTTTCTCTCTGTCATGTCTGCGTTATAGCAGCCATGTGCCACAATCAATAACACCACATTGTATTTGACAAAGAATGAAGAAACCATAGGAAAATCCACTGTTACATCTCTTACACTTTGTTAGAGTCTTGATTTTTTTTCCTTAGAGATTAGTGAGTGATAGCGAACCATTATTAGTATGTATCTCTATGTAGCGAACTTATCGAAATTTCGCTTGGTCCAGACAGACTTCAAGGAAATAAGGGAATGCTGACTACCACAAGGATTACATAATGTTCAAAGTTCAAAGTTTAAAGTTCAAAGTTTATTTCTCCACATCTAGATAAATCAAAATGAAACGGTACATATATGAAACAGACGAACAAATAAAAACATCCAAATGAGCATACAATTCTTTTTATATAGAACAACGTACAGAGAGAGAGAGTGAGAGAGATAGAGAGCGAAAGAAAAGAAAAAATCAAAGAAAGTGAAGTGAAAGTGAAACAACATTACATGTACAAAAATGTGGTGGTATCAAAGGAAGTTAATCAAAAACTAAATTGACCCAATTCAACATTATCATGATCACATACTATACATTCATTTAAAAGTAAAGACAATGAAGTACATAATAGAAAATACAAATGAAACAAGACAAAGACACACAACAAGCCAACGTTGATTCAAGTAGACACTAAAGAATTAGAAGTTACTGAGTTCAGTTTATATCTAAAACTGTTCAGTGCGTTGATCTTTCTGATTTCTGGTGGTAAAGTATTTTACAGTATGGTTCCTTTAGATTTAACTATGACGTGCGAGAAAGGAAGGTACGACCATAGTAAACTAAAAAATCATATCTAATTCTTGTATTATATTCGTGGGTATGTAGATTTAAAGAAAGCATTATTATTTAACGATCTTGCAGTGGTAAGAAGTTTCGATGAAAACTAAATGAAAATATAATGATTTATACAAGGCATATGTAGAGGCAGAATATGAAGAAAGAGGGGCTTATATTGCCCCCCCAAAAGGAGGGTTTGTCATCATTTTCGCTCATTTTTATTTTTTTAAATTGCAAGTTCTGCGTAGTTGTCTTTGTGGTTATCCATTTATGAAGAAGGATACTTGCAAGAAAATTCGCATGTAGAGCAACTAAACTTCTTCCTCCTCAGAAATCTTCACTCTTAAATTAGTTCACTCTTAAATCAAATTCACTCTTAAATTAGTTGGTCAATTTTTTAACCAACTCTTAACCAGCGTTAGGTCGTACGCTGCCCATTAAACATTTGGGCATTTATTACCCAACTTCTGTTGGTTAATTGAATTACCTAATATTGGGTAATTTTTTTTTTACCCAACGTTAGGTGATTCTCATTGACCAACCTTTTTAACCAACGCTGGGCCGTATGCTATCCATTGACTTTTGGGCATTTATTGCCTAACTGTCAGAATTTACCCACTAGTAATAACTTCTATGTCATTGGACAAATTCCGTTGCCCTCATTTTCGAAATTTAAAAATATAGCGATTATTATTGTCACACCTGTTTAACCATAATCCTATCCTATATCCTGCCCTATCCTATTCTAATAACTATCCTATCATAGCTTATGTTATCCTATCCTATCCTATCCAATTGATACAGGTGGTGATGGTGAATTGGGTTTTTACAGACGTGTATGTGATGGTGACCTTTAACGTCACCATCCAAAAGACGTGGCAAATTTAGATTCATGTCTTGCCAGAGGACATTAGTGCCGCGGCAGGGATTCCAACCACAGACCTCGGGGTTCAAAGTCCGGAGACTTATCCACTGAGCCACAACACCTCTACATACACTACAATGCAAGCTCTTATATACCCAGTATAATTTTAAATGTGCTTTGCGACGGTTAGTCAATCAATCCCACCCTAAACTATACGCTAATGAAAAGTCATGAATATTCATTAAGTTTATTTTGCCAATTTTGTAGAAAAAAATTACCCAACTAGTGGATACTTTCATGGAATTAACCAACTGTAAGAATGAATGTCGCCCAACAGCCATGTGACCAGGAATTTTGGTAGGAATATGACCGACAGTTGAGCAAAATGATTTATACACAAATTGGTCAAATGGTCAGATGCTCTTTACTATATTTGGTCAAGATTTGCACAGCTTTCGGAAAAATTCTAACCAACAACGTGTTACCCAGCTAAATCTACCCAATTTTTTCAAGAGTGTTCAGTAAAATCACTTTCGAAGAACATAATCTGCCTGACTGGCCAATTTACTTCCTTAACTTTTCATTTTGTAGTTGACCAAGTATATGATCACATGATTAGTAATCTATTCAAAATATTAAACAAAGGTGTTAGGCCAGTTGAGGCAACAACAACGTATTCAGTGAAATTTTACCATCAAATACTCCTCAGAGCCTGTCACGCAACATAAATCTTCTACTCGATAGTAGATAAGGGGCAAATAATGTTTGAAGAAACCCATAGCATGGAACGAACAATGCCCGCTGAACAACTTGCAGAGATGCCTTCCAAAATTCAGAAATATATCTCTCCCACAGTATGAATGAAATAAAAAATGAAGATCATAGAAAAATAAAAATAAAGAATACCCGATCCCCACTAAATATGATGACAAATCTTAGCTCAAACCGTTTTTTACGCATTTTCTAACAAAATTCTTTTTTTAAAAAAACAAATTGAAATTTCATTTTCATAGTCTGAGAAAGATAAATATTGGGCACCTTTAAAACTTCTTGGAACAAAATGAATTCTACTCAATATTTGGAAAAAAAGAAGTATGAACACATTACAGAACCAAACCATTCAAAAGTAAGATCTAGGCCTATTACCACAACCGTTGTTCTTTTCCAACCCCTACCTTCATGTTTCTGCTAGTTTGCCATCTCTCCTCTCCCCTAATCAATCTGTAGTTTCCCCATACACTACCATATGTTTGCATGTTTTTCTACTTCTCCCTTTCTATATTCATTTTTTATGTGGAAAATAGTCGCTTTCTCTTCCTTTTGCAAAGAAACCAAAACCACTGTTTTCCTCTGTTTTCCACTCTTACCTTGGCGTTATCACTCGGAAATGTCTCGTAGCTCGCCATGTCTGCTGTTAAAATAGATGCGGATGTCCAAGGCTTTGAGGCTTTTATTGGTGATCACTGATGTCTTCAAGTATTATTGAAATAGTAGTTAGAAGCCTAAGTAGCATGGTATCCACGTTGACCGACATAATATTATGAATCATACGCCTAAAAGATGGCGAACATTAATGTGCGAAGAATTATGCGCACGCCCATTATAGTGCTGACAAAGCCGTGGAACATACAAGTATTGACCTTTGGCCTGATGTTCTTTGCTGGCACGACATGTGACTGGGGGATTCCCCGAATCTGTGGTCGACTTCGTACAGAGTGAGCCTAATGCGTCAGAGGTTTGAAGGGACACGAGTGTATCATGTGTATGGTCAGAACTGATGATCTGAATGTGCGATTTATAGTGGAAGTTATGGGGTTTTTTTTCTTTTCGTCTTTAAAAGTATTCATTACAACAGAACTCAGAAAACACCATCTCTTCTTTTTCATTTTACAAGTGTTATCATTAGTTCTGATAGCAGATATTCTAAAAGATACCTGATTGAGAATTTGTCATGTACATTGAGCTTCAAACTCTACCTACAGGAAGCGGCCTTTAGACTGCAGTGAACCAGCGAGGGAAACATATTTTAAAAACCCCGCAATATGATAAAATGATGCACTGGGGATCAAACGGGGTAAAAAAAACCCAACAACAATAAACAAACAAACAAACGTATATGAAGGAGAAAAGTTCAAGTACTAAGTGAACAAATTTCATTATACAATCTGACAGCTGGCATTGCCCATGAGGAATTAAGATAGGAAGGGGATGGTACTGGTCACACTGTGAAATAATCTGCATATTGTGAGTGAGTAAATTCACACTTTAAATCGAATATCACTATGTGAATACTCTGTGGTAAACCACACTTGGAGGTGTCCACACTGTAAACACAGGGAGTTAACACTGTGAACACCATGTGAACACGCTGTGTACTTTCTGGCAGGGGTAGGGGAGCTCCTCTTTGAAAACTGGGTCTGGCGAAATGACGTTATCTATCCTGTTCAAATCTTACAACATGGTCCAAAATAAGAAACGAGAGAGAAAAAAACAACAGTCAAACAACAACAACAACAACAACAACAACAACAACAACAACAACAAACACCCGAGTGAAACAATAATATGAACAGGAAGGTGCAGCCATTTACTCGGAAGGAGTAGCACGGTAGGCGTACATAGGTTGTCTCAAAATAATATTCATATTTCTATATCTGGCCTTTCAACGGGGGAGGGGGGGAGGGGGCATATGATGGATCCGTCCTGAATATACTGATTTCTGTCTACATTTGATTGTATTGCTGGTGTTTTATCAAACACACTCTATATCACAGTTTTTCCCACGTCATGCAGGTCTGAAACAACATCGTGGCTAAGCTCCGATACATTGTAGTGTCCCATTTCGCCAGGGGAGGATTCGGCATTTGGTGAAAAAGAAAAAAAGGGCAGAAATCAGAAAATTTCCCTTCAAGCAAAACAGCCCCCTAGAAATTAATGAACTGAATTATTGATGATTGATTAATTGACTGTGTAGGATCGTATTCCAATTGGATAGTTCTCTTGTCAATGTAAGTAATGTACAGGTGCACATTGTAGACCTGTGTTTGTATAGGTTTGCACTACTCTCTTTAAAAAAAAAAAAAAAAAAAAAAAAGAAGAAGAAAGAGTGAACGCGTTCACTCTGTTTGGCCATGTTGGGTGAATTTCAGAAGAGAGTGAATTTGGAGTGAATTAAGAGTAAGAATTTTGATATTCACTCTTTATTCACTCTTTTAGGGGTGACTTCAGTGATCACTAAAAATTCTTGAGCGATCACTGAGGTTACCCCTCAAAGAGTAAATATCCCAAGTTTTACTCTTGATTCACTCTCTACTGAAATTCACCCCTAACAGAGTGAACGCGTTCACTCTTTTTTGTTAAGAGAGTAGAGCAAGGTTTTGTATTATTGAACTGTTGAATTGTTAAGTTTTCTTAAGCAATGTCAATGATAATTACTATTCTTATGAAAAGAAATCGGTCAGTGTCTTGTGTCTCTAGATGTCTTTCTATTCTTCCACTCATAGAATGTTAGTGATATAACCAAGCCTGAATTTCACTCCAATTAACAGAGGAGCAAGTTGACCTAAAAAGATACACCATCAGTAGATAATGGCGTAGATATTCTTCATTTTTGTTCGCCAGCTCGCTACTCTCGCTCATAAAAACTAGAAACAAGATGATATCGGACAGCAAGCAGCTTATTTCAGCAGCGAGATAGCAAACTTATGGCGACGAATCCATATAATATAATGTAAAATCTACTTGACCATTCGCTTTCGTTTTGGTGATGCTGAACAAAGTGTGATAAAAGCCAAACAAAGATGACGCAGGATATACTCCATTCAGTTTTAGCTTTCGTCAGTCGGACTTGCTCAGAAATTTACTATTTGTTCTGTATATACAAAATTGATGATATTAACGTCTTCGTGTATTCCTCGAAATAATGTTAACAAGTAAAATAACAAGACAGTCAATAGGTCAGCAGTAACGTCATTCATGTCATAATATCAGAGCATAATTATCGGCCAGGGACAGCTCTCGTGGAAGGGGAGCATTGTGCCCTCCACCGGGCATGGTGGCTCAATTGATAGAGCGTCCGCCTCATGAACGGGAGGTCGTGGGTTCGATCCCCGGCCGAGTCATACCAAAGACTTATAAAAATGGGACCTTCTGCCTACTAGCTAGGCGCTCGACATATAAGAATGGAGAAGGGTAATAATAACATATTATGTTATGCAGGGCCCGCTGGAAGATCAGCTTATAGCTGAAGTGGCTACCCTGGGTAAATAAGAGTTATTATTATTATTATTATTATTATTATTATTATTATTATTATTACCCCTACACCCCCTCACACACACACACACACACACGCACAAGTGATTATGTTCAAATAGCAATAGCATTGTGTAATGAAATGTAATGTGAATCGGCGAATATTGCTCGCGATTCGCAATTCGTGAGCTTTCTTTAGTGTGAAAACCCCTCTTTTGGAGTTCCTACTCTAAGAAAACTGAATACTGCATACCTGAGGGGATATTTTACTTATTTCTGCAGGCATTATTCCTGTGTTTAATTGAGAAGTCCAATGAAAAGTGTTTATATCATCTCAGGAAAACTTGGACCGGACGTCTGCACTATAGACTAAGGAGATATTCCTTAAACCTGTTATTAATGAACAAACACTAGTACTTACCTGCTTGGGTAACATTACTAATCTTGTTGCTCTGTCTTGAAAGCCTTTGGCAAGCTTTCAGGTTATCAACAACAACCAATGATTGAAGGGTATGCATAAAATTTGAATATGTTAGTAAACAGGTCTATTAACTAAAAAAATAACTTGGAATCAAGTTTGCGTACACTACTTCAGCTGTACTTGTTGCTATGTCAGTCAAGCCTATGACAAGCATTCAGGGTGTCAAGAACAGCCATTGTTTTTAAAAAGTATATATAAAATTTGAATATGGATGTGTGAAATTAGTTCCCATGACTGACAGCTTACCTCAGCACCACGTCATGTCAGCATTGACTAGCAAATGATTAGTAAAAAGACTGATGAAAGACTAATGTAAGACTAACTGATTTCAGTTCAGGACTATTTACGGACCAATTCTTTCTCATGCAGTACTAATTATTTCCAGGATTACACAAATAAGACATAATTTGATTGACTAATTAATATTGGTCTGTTTAAAAACAAATGACTAATTATTTCTTAGTCAAATAAGACATAGTGAATGACTAATCTTTTTAGTCATTTGACCAACTTTCGTTTTCAGTGTAGATTCTCAGCCTTTTGCATGTTTTTGACGCGTTTTGTGATTTTCAAGCCGATTCGCAACTATTAGGGCGACGATAGTTCAAAAACAAGCACATGGACCCCACTTTTTCAATGTTTCAATCTCTTCAGTATACTTTCTTGTACAATTCCAGAGAGAAAGACGAATATGACATGGGTTTTGAATGTTTGGGGCCATAAAATTGAATCGGCCGTATTTTGGATTAGATTCTCAACAGTTTGCATGTTTTTGGCGCGTTTTTGTGGTTTTCATGCCGATTTGCAAATATTAGGGGGACGATATTTCAAAAACAAGCACATGGACCCCACTTTTTAAATGTTTTAATCTCTTCAGTATACTTTCCTCTACAATTCTAGAGAGAAAGACGAATATGACATGGGTTTTGAATATTTGGGACCATAAATTTGAGTCATCCGTATTTTTTATTAGATCCTCAGCCTTTTGCATGACTGTTTGTGGCGCGTTTTTTGTGGTTTTCAAGCCAATTCGCAACTATTAGGGCGACGATATTTAAAAAACAAGCACAGGGACCCCACTTTTTTAATGTTTTAATCTCTTCAGTATACTTTCCTCTACCATTCTAGAGAGAAAGAAGAATATGACATGGGTTTTGAATGTTTGGGACCATAAAATTGAATCGGTCGTATTTTGGATTAGATTCTCAGTATTTTTGGTTATTTTTGACAGCTTAAACTGTCCTTTTTATTTTTCGTCTAGAATCCAAGCCCCTAAGATTATGTTTTTTGTCCTTTTGGCACCATTTTCGCCACATGGGGGCGCTGCTAGTTTAAAGAGAAGTACAGATGGCCCAGTTTAAAGAGTCTTTCCACCTTTGTCATACATTTCGCTACAAATCTGGAATATTTGATGAAGTTTAATAGGGTTTTGACAGAGCAAAAGTGATTTATACTCGTTTGTCGAAATCGTCAGGTCTAATAGAGGCCTAAATCTCTTGATTGCGTCATTTTATCTGCCATCCAATTATGGCAACTTCAAAGTCCCGTAGAAAAAAATAAGCACATGAACATATATTATTTTTTTGCAATTTTGTCCTACATAGGTACCAAAGTAACTCTATGCAAAATTTGGAGAAAATGACATGGATATGATTTTAACTGTGGAACGTCCTTAAACCTTTGCAAGAATTTTAAAAAGAACAAGACAGCTCTCGAGAGCTTTGACTATTCTTTCCGATGCTTTCATATATATATTTCATATACTACAAACGTGTGACGTGCATTAGCAGTGGTATGAGCTTCTTCTACTTCCAAAATAATCACGAACTTCATTATGAACATTTCAATGAACTTTTTATGAACATTTCAATTATTGTCTCTAGCCCCATTTGTAAATGCCATTAGTTCGTCGACTCAGTATTTGATCGTGTCGTAGACAGGGCTACTTAACGTACATAAAATCACCTAATGACTACACATGAAGGACGTTGTCTGAAGTCACTCAAAATGATGGAAATTAGCGAAGAGATCTTAGAGATTAATCCCCATTCTGTCTGTCATCATGAGTTGGACTGGATTGCTCTTCGCATCCTGCTTTATTGGTAAGCTCTTCTGCTATTTCGTCCATCAATCCTTTCACGGCCATCGACATTTTACTGTGTAGAAGCAAATTAACTGCAATTTGCTGAACAAAAAATGCAAATAAATGTGTATTTTACCTTTTTCAACCTTTTATAAATTATATCCAAAGTTTTACCGTACACACTAAGAAAAAAGGTTCAATTTTGCACCCTTCAAATGCAATACTCGGAGTTCCTTTATGGGTACAACTTTGCACCCTAAGAAAAATTTTGCACCTTTAAGGGTGCAGTGAGCTACATTTTGCACTCTTAAGGGAAGGTGCAAATTTGAAGGGTGCAGAACTGAACTTTTTTTCTTAGTGTGTATCATTAGGAAACATAAACGCTGTTACAAGAAATGGAAAACCCAAACCCATTAGTCGATTGAAGGTGCACAATGGTAATTCGTGTAATTTGTCCCACACCCTTTCATTAAAAAAAATGATCTAGCATTCAATTTGCTTTTTTTTCTGCCTTTTTAAAACTTTTGGAATGTTGCTTGCCCCTCTTTTACAACAACAACAACAAAAAATCATGGATCCACGTTTTGCTTGAGCTGCAGTAGTTTTCAAAGGGTTGATCTAAGCAAAAAAGCTTCCATCCTCAGGTTGTCAGCCGTCTACGCACCTCGTCCAAGTTGTCATTGTCATAATACAGAATTAGACTGATAAGAAGTCCTTTCTGCCTTGACAAATTCCAAATTCTCAGTCACGGTTGCGTGTGATGAATAATTTGTAGTTACCTAATTCATCTTAAGGTAAAATTTAATTTTGCTCCTATTCTTTAATATATATTTTTCTTTCCATCTGTTTAAGGCGTATGCGTAAATGGCCTGTGGACAACACCGCAGTTATTTTGTGTCAAAGAGGAACGGAGTAATGCATCGGATCTTCTCTATCAGTACGTCTTGGAAGAAGACTGTGGTATGTATGGCAACCCTGTGATTTATTGATGAAGTCTCTTTAAGATTTTCTTGATTCAGATACGGGGATCGAGGTGCAGAAATAGTCACCCACTCCCTTGCAAAGGTATTCCTACAAAGACATTTGAAGGATTCCGCTAGAAAACTGGGAAAGCGTACTCTAAACCTAGTAGGACAGGAGACGGAAGGGTGGACGCCTTATACAAATGTTATTGAGAGTACTACTTGCGAATTTCATTGTGCTTGGGGTTTGTTTTTTTGTTTTTGTTTTTTTTTTTTTGCCCATTCCATTATATCCTCAGTAACATTATACGAAATAATCCATACGAAATTGTCATATCAATATCTTCTTTTCAGAGCCATGTCTCAATGGAGGGACGCGTCAGATTTCACGAGGTGTCTGTCGTTGTGTGTGTCCAAGTAGATATGCTGGAGAACACTGTCAATGTAAGTAATACGATGAGAGTCAACAGAGCCTGCATAAAATCACTATGCATCAGTGAAGGCGTTACTAAATAAGCACGGCTCACGCATGACGTCATTTCGATTTCGTCACTATCTGCGCTTATAGAACCTTCAAAGAGAAAAGAGAACCATCCTGACCATTGCGGCTCTTAAAGCTTGTCACTCGCACTCCTCATTTTGGGATCACTTTCTGACCGATTTCCCTCCCTTACTAAAAAAATGTACTAGTCTGTAACACGTCCCTAACGGCTCGTGTGAGGAGGGCTTTAGAATTTTCCTAGCATAAGGAGAGAATAGGTGCTAAGAGAATACCTGAATACTCTCTAAATTCTTTAGATTGCAATGAGGGACCAATCCAACATTAGATTGAAAATCTCAATCTAATAGATTTAGAAGACAATCTTTTTCTCAATCTAAATTTGGATTGGTCCCCAACCACAAATTGAAATCGAAGGAATTTAGAGAGTACGCAGTCATGGCTTAAATCACGGAGCTAAGATAATGTGCGTAAAGGGGGGCTTTCATCAACATTTGTCGTCTGACAAGTTGTCAGATCTGACATCTTTCCTTGATTTTGATTGATTGAGAACAGAGGCGTCGATCCATTTTTCGGATGGGGGGGGGGGGGGGGCAAGACGACCAAGCGGAGATGATCCCACGGCTACTAAGATATGTATATGTATATATGTGTGTGTGTGTATGTATACTCATATATATATATATATATATATATATATATATATATATATATATATATATGTATATACATGTATATACATATACATATACACATACACACACACATATATATATATATATATATATATATATATATATATTTATATATATATATATATACACATAACACAGGCCTATGTAAACGTGAAGCATTTTCAATGTGGGGAAAATAAGTATCTTGCTAGACTATGAACCATCCTGTTTTGGGGTTGTTTTTTTTTTTAAACCCCCACAAATTTCTTGATATGAGAGAAGTGTTTAGTTATCAAAATACACTATAGGCATATATGATACCTAATATATATATATATATATATATGTATGGTTACCTCGCTGCCAAATATGACTCTTTTTTGTCACATCGCTGGTCCATTGTTGCTACCCCCCAAAACCACTCTGTTTTTTCAATATTACGAGCGAGCGAGGAATCACACACTGTTTTTTATGGTAGAAGTAGTAACCCCTTCGACAAATTACACTGTGAGCCCATGAACATCTACATTATCTATTCGGTCTCATCTCACTAACCGAATTCGTTTCCTTTTCAAAACCATTGATATCAAACGAGCGAGCGTAGCGAGCGAGGAAAAATATACCCTTTTCCATAATATAGCAGTTTTATTTCGTCATCATAATAATGTGATATGCGCTATACAAGAACGGAATGTTATCATTATCATCATCAGAATACACTATAAACCTGTCATGCCTGTATGATATCTATATGATACATCCGATCACCAGTGTGTCGAATATGACACTGTTTTAGCTACCTGGCTTGCAGTCCGAATCCATTCTGTTTCTACCATTAGCTAGCAAGCAAAGTCAACGACCGATCCCGGCAAAATTATATGGATTCGTCACCAAAAATTTGTCAACCCCATCGCTGCCCAAATATTATGATATTTTGGAAATCTCGCTGCTACAATAAGCTATTTGCTGCCCGAAATCATCTTGGATCTAGCTTTAACAGCGAGAGTAGCGAGCGAGCTAACGAAAAATATGTCTTTTTTTTTTTTTTAATCTAGGCCGTTATCTACTGAAAGTGTATCTATTTTTAGGTCAACTGGCCATTCGATTTCTTCGAGTGATATCTTGTTTGGTTATATTACTTCCTATGAGTAGAAGGATAGTATAACATTAGATAGGAACTGTAGATGCAAACCGATTTCCTTTCATAAGAATAGAAATTATCATCGACATTGGTTAAGATACTTAAATGCGAGCGAGCGAAGCGAGCGAGCGCTTTCCAGCCAGTGTACCATTTACTTTCTTTTTCCTTGTTTTCTGCTTTCATTTCACTTCCTTCTTTCCTTTTCCTTTCTTTTCTCTTTCTTTTTTCCTTTTCCTTTCTTTTTTTTTTGGTTCGGATATTATTGGGGGGGGGGCAAAATGATATCTTTGCCCCCGAAATTTTCTTTGGGGGGCAACTGCCCCCCTGCCCCCCCCCCCCCCAGGATCGACGCCTCTGGTTGAGAAGCATCGTTACTATGGCAACTGTCGGATAAAACAGACTTTGCCGGATAAAACATCCGACAAGTCCTTTCATGAAATGCTCCCCAGGTGCATGACTATACGTAGGAAATATCGCCGTGCACTGTGATTCCATCGACGCTTTCACTCCAGTTTCAAAACAGCAAAGTCTTTTTGTTTCCTGTGTAGCCAACTCAGTAATTGCGAATCATCTGAAGAAATCTGAAACGTATCAATTCCAAACCAAAGTCATAGTCAACAAAAACTTTACCGGGCATTTTAGGGGTTAACGGTTAAGAAGTTTGATTAAGATCATGAAATAAAAGATTAAAAGCAACAAATTATTTTCTGGTAATTCTCGTATATATGGATAGACAAGAAATAGAAATAAAAGATTACAAAACAGCTTATTTCTGGTAAATCTCATATAATTACATGGATAGACAAGGGTCTTTTCTTCCATGTGACACTAAAATTTGACACCAAAAAGTTTCAAAATACTGTATGCTTCAGTGAGCAAGAGTAAATTTTCTGAAAGGGTGCAATATTTGGACTTGACGGGTTGGAGAATTGCAGAGTGGTGTGAAGACTTCGAATTTTCATGTCCGGGTTGGTTTATGACCAATAATGAAAAAATACGCTTTGTTGTGTGTATGTTCTTACGTATCTCATTAAAATGTCATGCCTGATAATAAAACCAGTGAATACTTTATCAATTGATTTGAAATGATTACTTTCTGGTAAGTTTTATCATTCAGATAGGTATACTTTGGATTAAAAAAAAAAAAAAGAATATCACCGTGTACGCTCATTGGGAATGATCAAGCAACCATCAGTTAGTCAGTCAGTCAATCAGTCAACAGATCAGTCAGTCGATAATTAACCAATCAATCAATCAATCAGTCAATCAATTAATCAATCAATCAGAGAAACAACTAACCAGAGATACACCGATTCATTCCAAGCGACACGTGGGTCGAGACAATAATGAATAACTGCAAACTAAAATACAAACGTGTAAAAGTCATGACCATAAAAGATTGAACATTTCGTGGAGTGACTTATGAAAAATTTCACCAGTTAATTTTGACCTTGCTACTTTGTTTTGCAGGTGGAAGAAAACCTTGACAAAACTATGTGTCACTGTTTTACCATTGACGTAAACAGACTTTATCATGAAACTTGTAAGACTGAATTGCAGATTACAGTTATGCAGTTGTGTCAACAAAATCTTCACTTTTGACGTGTTTGATGGATTGATTGACCATATGACTGATTGATTTGACTGATGACTGATTGATTAGTTGATTGATTAGTTGATCTTTCTCCATAACCAGGCGTGGCCACTTTTCGCTCAGTCTAACATCAGAAAACGTCGGCTAATATAGCAAAACTAACAAAGAAGTAATATTACAAAACCATCCAAGATTATGGAAAGGGGAAAATTGGGCACTTAGCCGATTTTGTAAAACGTTCTATGGAACGCCTTGAGGGAAGGGCGCCCCCAAAACGATGGCAGGTAAACTGGCGCGTGACTGTGTACAAACTATATGGGGAAAATGACCCGGGGATGAAATTCTTTAGCAAAAGCAAAATAGGGGCCTCAATTAATTTTCTTTAAGGGTAGTGGCTTGAACTTCGGGAGAATTAACAAAATCAACAACAAAAGCAAACGAAAAAAGAGTTCATTCGATGGCAGGCAGCTACTACAATTTTCTAATCTTGAATATTTTGTTTATACCTGATTATTATTTTTTGGAAAGGCCGAATGTTATTTTTTATATGAAAAGATGAACACAGTAATGAAACAATTAAATGAAAAAGAAAAGCCTGGAGACAAGTCAATTTTAATGAAAAGAGAGTATACGGAGAAGCAAAAGTTCAATCAAAAAAATGAAAAGGTTATTAAGTTTAAAAAGTCTCGATGTACTTTCCATGGCGATCCTAAAACTAGCAATATCTCTCCAAAATGGCAGGTTTTTTGTAGACAACATTTTTATGTTTCTTACACAATTATCCCTCAAGGTGCAGTTTGTCTCTTTCTTAGCTCAAGATACATGTATATATGGGAAAATGTATTCGACACAACATACGTTGAGTTCACAACCTCAGCACAGCATTAGTGTCCTTTGGCAAGACATTTATCTACATTTGCCATTCACCACCCAAGTGTGAAGGGGATACTGTGTATATTTGTTTAGTATTGTGAGCATCGATATGCAAAAGGCGGCTGGACAGAAAGTTCCCTGGGAAATGGAGAAGGTATATACACCGTGTGCGGACAAACCTGAATCCGATGGTCGTGGTAACAGTGTCTCTGCAAAGCGCTTAGAGACAACGAGATGCATTCGCCGATATAAAAATCCTGAAAATTATCACTATCCTTTTTGGTTCTTCCTCCATTCTCTTTTAGACTGTAAGTTTTATTTGAAGAGTCGGAATTTCGTACAAGGCGGTCCAGTGATGTATCCTCAAAGTCGAACCAGGATTTCGTTCAAACTTCGCGGCCATGGCAAAGGGAAAATGTACTTAGTGCTGTTTACAACACGATTTTCTCACTTGATAAGTTTTGGTTAGTATTTATGGTAACACTAATGTTCTGGAGATAACTTTGATTTTAAAAAATTGATTGTTGTTATGCTATTGTTGTTACACATAATATGGTATTGTTATATTATCCTAGGAAATGTGCCAGACATGAACGCCATATTCCGGTTAATCAGTATGGTATCATCGAATCATACATGGAATTCATTTGCTAGTAAATTTGAGTCAATAAAATCAGGTGTATTCCCAGAGTTTTTCTAACCCTTAAATACCTTTCCTTCACTTTCAAACTAGGACTTTGTCTGCAAGGCAACACTGCGGCAATCAACGAGCAGAACGGAGGTCATCTCGTCGCACATATTGTTTCCGCTCCACTCCACGCTCACTGCAGTCAAGTCCGGTTCGATTCTTACTGGGTCGACTTTTCGGATGGACTTTGTCGATTGGGAATAGGCGGGAACCCGATGCCGATCACGACTTATCAGCCAAATGCAAACTTTACCGTCAGAGAAGTGGCCTTCATGGTATATTCTGAACTTGGTGCAGAGTGGATGATTGATCTTCCTTGTGCCCTTTAACATCCCATAAGCCCATGTGGCAACATTAGATTTGACATTAAAACAACAAAACTGTAATTCTCCCTACCGCAATATGAGATTCAGTAGTACAGGGCGACATTTGCCGCATATCGCGCAGGTCAGGACATGAGCAGATCTATACAAATCTTGTACCGACGATTTGACAAGATTTCTTCCCCAAAATGTACGGCCAGGTTAACAAATCCCTCATTTGACGAGAATATTTTTCAGGTTTCATAAACTCTCCTGATAATTTTATTAGATCTATGCAGGTATCATCAGAATTTTTGCTTGCATTTTCTAGGCTAAACAAAACCCATAATTTTATGGGACATGTTAAGGCTCGACCCATTATGTTTGCATTGAAACCGGAAGTGCCTTTGTCTGCGATGTGTGGGGGAAATATCGCCCTGTACTTTTGATTATCATATTTGCGGTAGCAAGAATTCGGGTATTTGTAAATGGCAGGCCCATCCCTACGGGAGAGTACGAATGAAATTTCAACAGAAACCTGATTAATGGACATCCACTTTCCCCTTATGAAACGTCGAGAAAAAATCGTAAAACTCTTAAGGTATTTCATTCTTCCCTGCGACAACTTAAATTTTCACAAGAATGTATAGAAGCATGGGTGTCGATCCGGGGGGGGGGGGGGAATGGGGGGATATATCCCCCAAATATTTTGGTCAGGGGGAATTGCCTGTTACAATCATCCCCCCAATAATTCACCATGAAAAAATGAAAAATTACATAGCCTCCTATAATCCTCGAAAAAAAAGGTAATACAAAGACAAAGAGAATAAAGAGCAAAGAAGCCATTTTTTAAAAGGAAAGGAAAAGAAAAGGCTTTCAGCGCTAGCTCGCTTCTCTCGCTCCCATTTTAAGTATTTCAACAATGAGGTTATAATACTATCTTTATGAAAGCAAATCGGTTTGCATATTGTCTTTCTATCCAAATAGTATGCTATTATTGTTCTACTCGCATTTAATATCTTTTGTTATCTTAACCAATGCCAATTAATATTTTTATCAGGATTTATTATAAAATGAAACTGATTTGCATCTTGTCTTTCTGTCCAGTGTTATACATGTACTGTTATAATATAACTGCAAGGAGTCGAACGGGAAGAAGACCCGTAACAGAAGAATTTTCATGGAATAATGGCCTGTGACCGATAGCCCATTCCTATCTTACCAAATATGAGAAAGGAATGGATGCTCATAAAATATACATTATTAAAATCATAGAACTAGTGTACACTAGAACCTAGCTGTTCTCAGTATTTAAAAAAATAGCCCTTTCTCGCTCTCTCGCTCTGCTCGCTCATAGAAACAAGATCAGGAGGCAAGCGCTCTTATTCCCTTGAACATGTCCGAATATTGTAATACTTCTACAGCGAGATGTAAACCTTCTCTTGAATACAGGTAAATTGTACATCATAAAATTCATCTAATTTATTTTGGTGGAAATTCTACGTTTTACTAGAAAGAAACAGTTTTTGTCGGCAGCTCGCTTCGCCCGCTCATAGAAACAAAATGGTTTTAGATGGCAAACGAGGCACCAAAAAAGCATCATATTTGGCAATTAGGTGATCAAAACAGTTACTATTTAGATATCGTTGAGGCTATCAAAGAATGTAATTTTTTCCTCGCTCGCTGCGCTCACTCGAATATGTAATGTAGATATTTTGTAGACCTATATAGTGGATTTTTTATAACAAAATAACACTTCATCACAAAAATGGTGTGTTTTCCAATATTTCGCTTCCCTCGATTATAATATTTGACACAGGGTGGTTGAGGAAAGTAACAATTGGACCAGCGAGGTGCTGAATTAGTCAAACTTTTTATATTGCTTGGTGTACTTTGAGGACAATAACATTTCTTTTATAGCTAGAAAGTGGAATTTTCTCCTTGCTCGCTTCGCTCTCTTGCAAAATAAAAAACGGGATGGTTTATATTCTTAAGTAAAGGTTCAAGTCCCCTACACTTCTCATTCAAGTAAGAAGGATGTACCTCTGCGATATTGTTTGAAAACAATTTTTGTGCGGTCAATTGGAGGAACGTTAGATTAGACTAATAACACAAAGATATGGGCAGCAAAAACAGGTCCTGCCCCCGTGCATATTAAGTCTATTTCACGTTTGAACCTACACACCCTTTCCCCGATTGGTTGCTTTGCTCCGCGGTCGAGGATATTCAGCATCAGTCATTCCCCCCCCCCCCCCAACCGCGAAAACACAAATCGACACCCATGTATAGAAGGTGAAGGATATTCCTCATATTAGTATACAAAATATACTTTACCTTTAGAGTTTCTGGTTAAAACTATGGGCAAGAGGTGACTCCGAAATAGTACTATTCACTGAGGGGCGCAGCCCCGAAGTGATTGGTATTATTTGAGGAACTGAGGCCAACAGTTTTAACCGGAAACTCGGAATTATGGCAGAGTATATTGTATAATTTGACAATTTATTATTTTGTGTTTATTTTTTTTTATAATATTGTTATATATACTTCCTTATTCATGATTCATTGTCAGAAGGTGATTTTGTTATTTTTGTTTTAAATATGCAACCCAAAATTGCTATACTTATAAAATGCAGAAGAAAATAAATCAAAATCAAATCAAATTCAAAAGATGACGCAAAACACTATTAACCTTTAACAGTCTTTTAGCATAATTATCATTTATTTATTAAAACATATTTATACAGGATTCCCAATATGATCAGCAGATGCTGTGGTTCATCATGGCCCTGATTGAAAGAACATAAAACATCAAAACATTATCAACACAACAGGAACAATTATTTCATAAAATTTACAAGCACATTTTGCTTCACAGGGGTCCAGGGGTGGTATTCTGAGACTGTTTTAACTCT
Source organism: Echinometra lucunter (assembly GCA_029962745.1). Lineage (NCBI taxonomy): Eukaryota > Metazoa > Echinodermata > Echinoidea > Camarodonta > Echinometridae > Echinometra > Echinometra lucunter. The sequence continues at coordinate 8,559,684 of CM057159.1, read as the reverse complement.
GTTTTAAGTCTGTTTTAGCAAATCGGTATTCTGAACACCGTTTTATCTCTGTTTTAACTTTTGTTTTAACTTATGTTTTATCTTTCTAACAGCGCATTAATTTGCATGCTTGGCGCAAATCATGCGCAAGCGCGTAAAAATGCTATATGCAATAACACGGTATTCTGAAGAGCGTTTTATCTTCTGTTTTAACTTTTTCCACTGGACAATTCATGCTCATGAGATAAAACAGGGTGGGAGGTGTTTTAACTTTGTATGTGGTATGTCATGGCGGCAATTTCTCTCGCTCATTGTGTTTTTGGTTGCAATGAGGGGGATAACGAGATCCAGTAAACCTTTCTGATATTCGAAAACAACATTTTGAGTGGATTTTTGCCTCGCATGGAGAAAATTTGGCAATTGTCTGCGATAATATCAGAGATTTACAAATATATATCAGGCAAAGGGCATATCTCTTACAGTCTCTGTTAAATTCCAGTTTTCTTGGATTCATAATGGACTTTTTATGGATGTGATGTCGTAGAATTCAATTTTACTAACCCTGGAACCGACTGGGAGACATTTCATGTGGAAGTGGAACTGTGAAATTGTGTAAATCTAGTGAACTATTTTGACTGCTCAACTGCTTCTGGTTTGTCTAGTCCCATGTGTCAAGATTTGAGTTGGACCTATAACTGATTTTTTTCTTCACATTATAGACTACTGATACTGGTAAGCAGTAACTTCAATTGTTATTGTACTGATCCTTTATCTGCGTTCATCCACCGTGATCCTGTTTTGTACAAGGATTAATCGTATTAGCCTGAAATTATTCTACTTGAACTCTGCCTTTCACTTGAAGTTGATTGATCACTTTGATTAGATTCCACAACCCAAAGGACAATGGCAGGCTCATCCCCTATTGCCACAAGGTCTCAAACAAAGGAAAGGTCAGCAAACTCTGGGATGGTACAGGAGGTTATTAAAGATTTGTTACAGAATGTGAATTTTATTGATCTTGAGACATCTGTCAACAAGAAAATACAAACTATGCAAGAAACAATCCACACTCAAGCTTCTAAAATACTGGAACTCCAAATCGACAATGAAAGTCAATCAAGAAGCATATCAGAACTTCAAAAAATGGTCAAAGATCAGCAGGATCGCCTAAGCTCTGTCGACTTACAACTCAATGCGCAAGAGCAGCATAGCCGACGGAACTGCATTCGACTTTTTGGTTGCCCTGAAACGAGAGGAGAGAACACAGACAACATAATGCTGGAACTTGCCAAGAACGTCCTGAAGGTGGATCTTACACTGGCAGACATCGAACGTAGCCACAGAGTTGGTCAACGAAAGGAGAACGCGAGCAAGAAAGACCCACCTAGGGGCATAATAAATTTAAATCATACAGGAAACGTGACGAGGTTATGAGGAGCAGACGTAAACTGAAGGGTCACAAAAAGGCAATCGTCGAAGATTTAACATTGAAGAAACAAGTACTTCTTAACCAAACTAGATTGCATGAAAAGGTAGAAGCTGCATGGAGCTTCGATGGGAGAATCATTGCCCTGATGAAGGAAACTAAAGTGAAGAAAGTGATGCACAGTAAGGAAGACTTGAAAGCACTAAACTAAAAGAAGTAAATAGTCTCCTGGAAGGACTCTCTATTGTCTCATACCTTTAAACAGTTTTATGAACTTTGCTATTTTTTTTCTTTTTAATTACTTAGTCTACTTTGACTTTTCCGATTTTGTTATTGTTGTACATTCAGCTTACTTTTACTGATATTGTACTGTACTACTGTTTTAGATTTTGCTTTCTTTCTTAACGTATGGGTCATTGGATGTTGGTTTGCTTGTGCTGTGAGTGTGCGTGTGTGTTTTGCAGAGGTATCGCCTTGTGCATTTTGAAATATGACCACCTCCCCCATGGCTGATCCATTTGAAGATATTGATCCCGACTTATATACTGGAAATTCTTTTGTTAGTTGTAAATGTTACACACCTTGTGAGTTTAATTCTACTTTCAGCAAAAATATGGGTTTTAGTCTCATTCATTTCAATGCACGGAGTCCTCAGAAAAACTTTTGTGGTATTACAGATTTATTATATATACTTAAAAATTCTTTTTCAGTTATAGCAATATCTGAAACGTGGCTTTTTAACACCCCAGTTATCCCTCTTCAATTGGATGGGTATACATTGATTAATTCTAATAGGGTAAATGGTCGTGGTGGTGGTGTGGCATTATTCGTGAAAGAAAATATACAATTTCAGTTAAGAAAAGATATCTCATATGATACCTATACTGATACACTATGTGAATATCTGTTTATTGATTTCGTTTCCGAATCTCGGATGAAGTATACTGTTGGTGTTATTTATCGAAGACCAAATTCTGACATTGAAGAGTATTTACAGTTTTATAATCATATGCTTAATATTGTAAGTAAGGAGAGAAGGAATGTTTTTATAGTTGGCGATTATAATATTGATCTTTTGAAATTAACTCATCCTAGTGTTGCCAGTTCTTTTATAAGTTTTAACTCATCGTTTGGTTTTTCTCCCCTTATTTCAATTCCAACTCGTGTTACATCAGATTACAGCAACACTCATAGATAATATTTTCACAAATGAATTGGATGTTAGATATTTTTCCGGCACTATTTCTGTTGATATTACCGACCACCTACCAATTTTTCTGATTCCAGTTGTTGTCAGTAATGGCTCTGATTTTATATCAAACTCATACTCTTTTACCAGGAAGATTACTGAAGATAGAATACAAGCATTACAAGTTGAACTTTTACAAACTGACTGGTCTATTTTATATAATAACACAAATGATGTAAACTCTCTATATAATATCTTTATTCATATTGTGACGGGTTTGTATGATAAACATTTTCCCCTGGTAAAAAAGAAAAAAAAAGTAAATTACGAATTCGTAAGCCCTGGATATCACCTTCTTTACTTCGTTGTATCAAAAGGAAAAACAGATTATATAAAAAATACTTGTGTAATACTTCTACATCTAATGAAAGGAATTTCAAAAAGTATAGAAATAAGGTGAATAATTGGTTACGTAATGCTAAAAGAGAATATTATTGCCACAAATTTAAAGTAACAAGAAATAATCCTAAGGGTACATGGTCTGTAATAAATTCTGTCTTGAATAAACCCAAAAATTCTTTACCACAGTACTTTCTAGACAATGGAGAAAGGATTGAAAATTCTCAGCAAATAGTAAATGCATTTAATTTACATTTTTCTACATGTTGTTCTAAAGCAATTATGAATGAGTCTTTTGTTACCTCCAAGACCCACTCCGATTATCTTAAGGATTTTTACCCCAATTCTGTATTTTTTATGCCTGTTACAGAAAATGAAATAATTGAAATCTCTAAGTCTTTGAATAATAGCACGGCATGTGGTTTTGATAATTTAAGTAGTACAGTTCTTTAAAAAATTATTCATTCCATTGTTAAACCATTAGTTCACATTTTTAATATTTCATTATCTACTGGAACATTCCCAGATAAATTTAAGATTGCAAAAATTACCCCAGTGTATAAAAAAGGTGAAATTCACTTATTTCAAAATTATAGACCAATATCAATCTTGCCTAGCCTTTCAAAACTGCTTGAAAAATGTGTATATAGTCGTGTTTATTCTTTTCTTTTAAAAATGATATTCTTACGGATAGTCAGTATGGTTTTAGGCGTAACCACTCAACTGCACATGCTGTTATTGACCTACAAAGTAAGTTATTTCTGCAATGTTAAATAATAAATTTGGTATTGGTATATTCATGGACCTTTCAAAGGCCTTTGATATTGTTGATCACAAAATACTCCTTTTTAAATTAAATTACTATGGTATTCGTGGGCCTCCATTACAATGGTTTGAAAGTTATTTATCTCATAGACTTCAATATACTGTTTATGATTGTCTCTCATCAGACTATTCCGTAGTGACCAATGGAGTACCACAAGGATCCATATTAGGGCCGTTGTTGTTTTTAATATACATTAATGATATAGTATATTCCTCAGATAAGTTTGAATATATCATGTATGCTGATGACACCACATTATTTTATACTCAGCCTGTAGTGGTAGACCTCGAACAAAATGTTAATAATGAATTATCCCATGTTTCAAACTGGTTTAAGGCCAATAGATTACTCGTTAATTTAAGCAAAACCCATTTCATACTTTTCCATAGCAAGGCTTTTGACATACTTTCAACACATCTTGCAATAAAATTTGATTCAGCATATATTGATAAGGTAGATGTTGTAAAATTTCTAGGAGTTTATATCGACAGTACTCTACGTTGGGATGTGCACATTGACAATATTATATCAAAAGTTTCTAAATGTTTAGGTATTATGTACAGATTAAAATATTATCTTCCATTATCTATATTATTTACTCTGTACAATGCCCTAATACTACCATATCTTTCTTATAGACCAATTTCACAACGCAAGAGGGCAGCAGACTGTTCGACACAGTTCGACATACTGGGGTGGGCGCTCCAACTTTTATAGTACACAAGTCAATAGCGCGTTATGTACATTCGTTCGATTTTTTGTCTATTTTGACCAGTATATGCAGATTTATTTTAATATTTGCAATGAGAAATTATCAGGGAAGTTCAGGTCGCAGCTGTGCGGTGCTCAAATGCCACAAGGATTAGAGAAAGTTTAAAAATTGGAAGCTAACTGAGTGCGAAATTCACTCGCTTTTGACTCATGAAGCCTGTTTGTGTGAGAAGCCGTACTCCCTACACAGATTTCCGTAAGCAATGTGAAGGAATTCGTCGCCAGTGGGTAAAAACATCAACAGATGGGACTTTTAAGTCAAGAAACATATCATTATGTACTTTGGCGTAAAATTTAATGAGTGAAAACTTGACTTTGTAAACAGGGTAAGATTTAGGGCTCCCGTTTACTACGGCTTCTATGCTGCAATCGAACTTTTACTGACAAAACTAAGTTGAAAAATCATCGAAATTACAAAAATACATCATACCTTCATCCGTCAGATATGACCATTGTCTTACCTCATCTACCCATGTATCCATGCTTTATTTTATTGATCTAGAATAAAGTAAATGGAACAATATCGGGGCATATCTCATATCTTACATTCATTTTGTACACAGAGCCAATCGCGGTCAGCGCGCTTGCCCACAGCAGCAATGGCGTCGCCGATAGAGGGCCAAATACACAAACCGGCCGTGAAATTGGTCTATTGCATCACTGTGTGGGGAAATAGTAGTAAAATGAAATTAGACTCTTTATACAAGTTACAAAAGAAATGTGTACGTATTTGCACAGGGAGTCATTATCTTTGTCATACAGCCCCTCTATTTTACAAGTTAAAAACATTGACTGTATTTGATCTTTATAAGTATCACATTGCGTTAATTGCATTTTTGTACTTTAAAGGACTCCTTCCAAATACTATATCACTATATTTCTGTGTCAATAGTCAAATACATGATCATAATACTCGTAGTTCAGATATGATGCATTTGTGGAAAGTTCAAAGTACCTTATCTCAAAAGTCAGTTCGTTATAATTTACCTGTTATATGGAATTCCCTCCCAAGTAGTATTATTCAATGCAAAACATTATTTCAGTTTAAGAGGGCTTTGAAGAATTACTTTTTATCCAGCCATGTGTAGCACAAATACTTTATAATCTTACTTCATAATCATTATCACTACAGTATACATGTACATGTAGTACATAGGCCTCAGGTTCCTCTGATGTGTGTCCCAAGTGTAGGTGTGGGTGTGTGTGTGTGTGTGTGTGTGTGTGTGTGTGGGTGCGTGGGTGTGTGTGTATTGGGGTGTGGTTCTTTGTTCGTAAGGAATGGGGATGGGATGGGTATGACATATCTGCAATTTTATATGCCTGAATTATATTATTTTACTTATTGAGGGAACTTACAATCACAAAGCCTTAATAGGCCTTTCCTAAGTTTTCTCTCTTTCATTTCTTTGTAATATTATTAGGTGTATAATGTTTGCGATATATTATATGTTTGTACTCGTTTTCTTTTTATGGAAATGAAATAAATGAAACGAAACGAAACGAAAAGATGATTTGCACAACTAATTCTGTCACATCATCGCATCAGTTAATTCAAGCAAGAAACTAAGCGCAAATTAATGCGCTCATTTACAACGCGAATATAAGTTCACGCACCTCTTCCCCAGGGGGCGATCTTATTGGCTGAATAATCTTAGAACCATCTCTTACGACTTTCCCTATTGGATGATATTTTTGTGGTGGGTGTGGCTTTGATGACTTACAACACCGTTAAAACAGTTCCCAGAATACCGTTTATAGCGGTGTTGTAAGTCGGTGACTTAAAACAGAAGTTACAACAGAACTTAAAACACAGTTAAAACGGTGTTCAGAATACCATGATTCAGCCAATAAGATCGCGCCCTGGAGGAAGGGGTGCGTGAACTTATATTCGCGTTGTAAATGAGCGCATTAATTTGCGCTTAGTTTCTTACTTGAATTAACTGATGCGATGATGTGACGGAATTAGTTGTGCAAATCATTTCTGATATTATCGCAGACAATTGCCAAATTTTCTCCACGCGAGGCAAAAATTCTCTCGAAATGTTGTTTTGGAATATCAGCAAGGTTTACTGGATCTCGTTATCCACCTCATTGCAACCAAAAAACACAATGAACGAAAAAAAATGCCGCCATGACATACCACATACAAAGTTAAAACACCTCCCACCCTGTTTTATCTCAAGAGCATGAATTGTCCAATGGAAAAAGTTAAAATAGAAGATAAAACGGGTATTGCGGAAGGACTCCAAAACAATATTCCTCCCACATAAAAAGATGCTTCTATTTTTGTTTTCTTTTAGAAATGTACAGATACTAAAGAAAAGGTTTGATTATTGTCATGTCTATATCTATTATAAACAAGGCTTGCTGAATCGGCCATGTTTGATAAAGTTTTTTGATGTGTCGTGGTGTACTGGATAAGACTGGTGCACCAAGTAAATATCACAAATTTCCATTTCCATGATATGGACAATAAAATGAAGGTTATGAAAAAGTGAACCTTGTGAATTTTATGAGCTTACTTCTGTTCTCAAAATTATCACGAACTTCTTATTCGCACTCTTTATGAACATTTTAACTATCGTCTCTATTGCCCATCGATCGGTAATGCTTCATTGTTGGATAAATCCCATTAGTTCGTCAATAATATGAAGAATGGCATATAATTTGCGGTCATGTTAAAAGAAAATATGCAGAAGGGAGCCAATCACATGTGTATTAAGTGGTCATATCTTTGTTTTTATATTTATGGGTGTTGAGACGTCGTGACTACTGGAATGACTTATCTTCAGTGCTGTTACAATATTCAAAAGTTCAATAAGATATGTAGGAAGAAAGAAAAATGATTTATTATAGGGGTATTTGAGATGCTAATCCTTTTGGTGACCTTATAACGGGGAAAAACGGCGCCAATAAGAGAGCTGTTGTAAGAACAATTAGGCCTACATTTCATATCATTATATCTCTTAAAGTAAGACCATATCGTGCATTCGTAGTACGTGTTATGAGCTTACTTTTATTCTAAATTAACTTCATTATTATTACTTTTTACGAACATTTTAACTACCGCCTTTTTTGCCCATTAGTAAAGCTTCGGGGTTTTCGATTTTTGTTTTGTTTTTGTAAATTCAAATAGCTTGCCAACTCAGTGTTTGGTTTATGTTGTGGAAAGAAACTACAAATATAATCGGTATTTTAATGAAAATATCCAGCAAAGGGTAACTCACCTGCGTTTTAAGTAGGCAGAATTTCACTTTTATCATGATTATGTTTATGCAGGCATACATTTTACTTTTAGGGGTGTTGTGACGTGAGCACCAAAGAGAATCACCTTTAACTATGGAAAATTGTCTGATGACACTTAAATGCGTGAAAATTGATAAAGAGATCTTGGAGATGCCATTGCGTCATCAATAGTTGGGCTGTATTGTTCTTTGCATCCTGCTTTATGGGTAAGATCTTTTGTTATGTTGTCTAACAATCCTTTCACAGGCATTGACATTATTCTGTGTAAAAATCAGGGGTGTAGATGGGACAGGGGGATGGGGGATACATCCCCCGGCTTTTGGTGCTGGGGATGGTGTGTATAATCACCCCCTCCCCCAGCATTCAGGAAAAAAATGTAGAAAATTATATTCATCTACAATTCTGTCATCGTTTCTTTATTCTCTCCCGATGTATTCTTGCTACTAAGCATAAGAATAAGCATGATAAAAATAGTAATATGATAAGCACGAAAAAACTGTTTAACGATAATTTAGGATGCATCATGCACACACTATACTCTTTTATGTTTGGTAGGGCTTTAGGGGAGGAGGTGTTTTTGTTTGCTTATAGGGATTTTGAAGTATATCGCACAGAATTTTTTTAAGGGCTATGATTCTGGGAACGTCAATATAACAAATAGTGACTGGTATCTCATTAATGTATGTGTCATGATTGAAATCGGTGCTTTGTATAGGGCCTACTTAATATCATCGTTTGCCATTTTCCTCTCAGTTAACCTTTAGTTACTGCTGGTGCTCAAACTGTACTATCGTTAACAATATCCTGTAAAATAAATATGTCTGTTCCTCGAAAAAGTTGATAGGAGCAATACTTTGATTATCTTGTAGAAGGCATATGAAAGCTATCGAAAAATCACCACATATTACATGTTGTTGGCTGAGAATCATCACTTTTCTTTTATTTGTAGTAATTTAGTTTACACTTAATTTTATTAGTTTGACTTTCACTCAGGTCAACTTGCTCATGTTATTCAATCTTTCATTCTTTCTTCAAACATGTTAAATTGGTACCTCGCATTACTGGGTTGATAATAATTGCAGGGCCCGCAGGAAGAGCAGTAGTAATACTGATAAAGCTATCCGGCCTAAAATCCAATTGTTATTATTCATTCATTCATTCATTCATTCATTCATTCATTCATTCATTCTTCCATTTTCAATTTACAATGATAATGCAGTTTTGTCAGTATAGATCAAATTGCACATTACAAGACTTAAATAACATGAAATCGAAAGGGAAGAGGGCCGAATAAAAGCAGAGCTTGTAGGGTGTAGCCCCCCCCCCCCCCCCCGTTTGAAATAGTTAACATGAATTATCTTTACGAGAAATAAATACGCATAAAATAACAGCAACAATAGATTCAGTGATATAGAAATCATTACTAACGTTGGGTTCCTTATAAATCTCAAAATCGAGTCTTATTTGAAATATTGATGACTGTTCTGGGAAACTGTTGAAGTTTTGTGAACACCCCCTTGTGAATTGTGAGTTGTACTCTTGGTTGCTAGGTGCCTTTTCTGTTCCCTTTCAAGGCTTTCCATCTACTTCTATCTCTGGTTTTGTGTAATGTGGTGTTATTACTGTTGCCAGTCAGCCTAATGAACTGGTCCACGTCGGGGTCCACGTATTTTATGCGTTGTCTCCCTCTACTTCGCTTTCCCCTCAAGTTTTCCTGTCAGGATCCTGTTTTCTGTGCCTTCTCTTCCCATGATATGCCCAACAAATTGCAGTTGTCTTTTTTGTTAAGGAGGGATCGATTGACGCATGCCTTACCGAGTACTTCTTCATTTGACATTTTGTCAGTCCAAGGTATCCCAAGCATTCTTCTCAGGAACCATATTTCCGCTGTTTGAATTCTGCTTTCCAAGGATTTATTCAATGTCCAGCTCTCACAGCCATGCAAAAGGAAAGTATAGCACTTCAGAACTCAAATTTCAGTGCTCATCTTTAGGTTTCTATAATTATTATGCAAGCACATTTCGCATTTTGGTAAATGACTCCTTTATAAGTGCAGTTCGTTTCTTTACTTCTGCATCACTCCTTCCATCTGACTTGTACTCATCTTTCAAAGTCCTTGATCCGCCTTTGCGTGAACTTCAGTAATTTCGGATGATGTTCGTTAGTCCGGAAATAAAAAAAGGGTTCGTTAATCTGAACATTTGTGGCGTTATTCCGAAGGTTCGATGGTCCGAAATGAAATAAGGTTCGTTAGACTGAAAATAACTAACGAACTAACCAACCTTTTTTCACTCTAGGACTAACGAACCTTCGGAACAACGAACCTTTTCGTTTATCGGATTAACGAACCTTCGGAATAACGAACCTTATTTCGTTTTCGGATTAACGAACTTTCGGAATAACGATGGACTAACGAACCTTCAAAATAACGAACCGTATTTCGTTTTCGGATTAACGAACCTTCGGAATAACGATGGACCAACGAACCTTCGGACTAACGAACCTTATTTCATTTCTGGACATAGGACCTTCGGAATAAACGAACCTTCGGAATAACGAACTGTAACCGTAATTTCGGAGGGGTTGAGCTAAACATTCGCGGCGATCGGGGGGGGGACGATTTTTTCTGGGGTCCCCCCCCCCTCGATTTTTAAAACTTGATGTTTTTATTTTTCTATTTAGAGTCAGGTGACCATATTCAGGCCAACCACTTACATATTTTATAGGCCAGGAGTGTATTTTGATGGCAAAAGGAGGCTTCTTTCATTATTTTTGGTGGTTATTTTTAGCTCGCTAGCTTCGCTCGCTCCCACAATAACGACCATCCCCCTTCCACTATTCGAGACAGATTTTCGGCGGTGACCTTCGGTGTTTCCGCCTCCCTTACACGTTACATGAAATCGCTGCTACTGGATCTAAGCCTATAAGATATTAATTGTCACCCATCGGCACTCCCCGAGTCATCTTCCTTTATAAAGGATAAAGGTGCTTTCACACATGATGCGACAGTCATGATTATCAGATTATAGATGTAGGCCAGCTACCTATCTCTTTCAATGCATTAACAGACTTTCATGGAAATGCATTTTTTTTTCTTTAAAACCACTAATCATCAGGGGGGGGGGGGGGGGTAATCACATGCGATGATAATGCGTGGGAAGACTTACACTAAAGAATTTATAAAGTGTTACTGATATCCAGAAAGATATTATGATGTTATACATGAACATATATTTGTAGCCCCCTCCCCCTCCCCGTCCGCGAATTTTTTTTTTCCTACGACATTTTCGCTCCTTGCGCGTGCGCACATGGTCATTCTCCGCGACTTCATAAATATTCAAATGTACATCATTGTGCCATTGATCAACGCATGCGCACATGGTCATTATCTGAGACGACCTCACAAAATACAGTGTTCGTAGGTAGGCTACGTCATAATGCCATTAATGCGCGCTTTGCTCCTCTCTAATTCTGTCTGTGATGAGATTCGTGCGCGTGCAAACATTAACTCAAAGTTGAATTTATTCTTAAGAATTTAGGGCCTATTTTAGTTTTTAGAATAATTAGAAATACAGTCATGTACAATATGAGAAAGTTTCGCACTGGGCAGAATTTGTAAAGTATGATGATTGGTTTACTCACCCTAAGATGGTTGAAAAGTAGAATTACGAACACCAACCTCAAATAGGATTAATCTTGTTTTCACATTCCTTTCCACTCGTCATGTCTTCCCACTCCCCTGGCTCTCCCCCCCCCCCTTCTCTCTCTCTCTCTATCTCTCTCTCTATTTCTCTCGCCCTCTTTGTATTTTTTATTAAATCAAACCACTGAATTATTGATGAAATGATTGAAACATTTATTTTCATTGTTATTTGTAATCTACATTTTTTAAAACCACCTTTTATAAATCAGCAAAGGGAACCCAGGATACATGTTCTTATCGTGGTCAACATAAAATATGGTTGATATTGTGACAACAAAATCTGACATGTAGATCGTCACTTGCATATATATATGAGCGAAAACCACTTTCACCCGAATAACAATTATGATATACAGTTAATATATAAATATACAAATGTTTTATGGAACTAGATAGATTCTCGACTGGAACAGTCAGAATTAATGCCTTTGCCCTGTTACGAGATAAGAATGATATGTAACCTTTAACCTATGACCACTTGACGTTTCTGGTTCTTTATTCCGTTCAACTAATCATCAATGACGGTTCTCTGTAATCAACAATGAAACAACAATAATAAACACATTATAACAGTTTGCATAACCGATGAACACTTGCACTATATAGGTAATGAGGATGGCAGTAACCGCATTGAATATACACATGTATGCATCAATTTACTACAGTCCAACATGTATGATATAAATCAGAAATATAATTATGTTAGGCCTTAAACTGATCCTTAATGAAGCTTTTAGCAAATACATCAATATTGATGTAAAATGATTAAAATAATCATATCCAGTCAACGTATACCAAAGCCTAATTTACATAACCATAACGTTACTCATACTGCTTTCACATCAAGGTACGGTCGCTGCGACCGGTCGCTGCGACCGTACCCAGCGACCGATCGGACGTGCTTTCACACCCCTCCGTCAAAATTTGGTCAGGCCCAGAGCGATCGGTCGCTGTATAGCTGACCTAGCCGGAAGTGGAAGTAGAGATAGTGCGTAGGCATGTATGGGGGGTCATTGCATTTCGATCGGTCGCTGAGTACGATGTGCTTTCACATCTAGCTTGCATCGGTCGCGATCGGTCGCTGAAGTACCTCACCGACCGTACTCAGCGACCGATCGTTTTTGACCAAAACGATCGGTCGCAGCGACCGATGAAATGCTTTCACATTATGATTTCATCGGTCGCAGCGACCGGTCGCAGCGACCGTACCTTGGTGTGAAAGCAGTATTAGTCTGCTTTATCAATAATCCTTGGACAGCCTCACTAAATAAATGTTAGCTTTATGAGAGCGTGGTGCATAATCACAGAGGAATGTTGTATGTTCACGCATAAATTATGCCCTTGTGCCTCTATCACATTCAATGCTTTACTGCAATACAATATCTATCCTAAGCACATTATATACACTATATACACCTCTTGTTGATCCTTATACACTGGTATAGGTCCTGATTAATACACCTTTCTGAAAGGAACTATAAATGGCAACAGCTAAGTATCTACAACAACCAATAATACTCAATCATTGTATCAGTTTATGGATGGTTTCCTTGTTCCTAGTCCATTATTACTTCAACAAACACGCCCTTATTAATTATTGTGCAAGTAGGCCTAGATGCACTGTATGACACCATTCAGCCTGTACACTCTAACTGATCATTCAAAAAGGGCTTCATTCACACAGACTCCAGTATTATTCATAACAACATTTCCTACATTACTTAAGCCTTTGACTTAAGCAAGCTATACAATAATTACGGGGGCTTCCAACGCATCATTTAATTTGTACACAAAACCCGCGCCAGCGCGCGATCCTGGTTCATGAAATCGCGCGCGGAGAATGACTGATTAATGGTCTCGGGACGTACATAGTTATGAGCTCTCGGAAAATGACCATGTGCGCATGCGCAAGGAGCGAAAATGTCGTAGGAAAAAAATTTCGCTCCCCGTCCCCCTTAAATCATGGATAGGCCCATGGCCTTATAGCTAGCTACCTTGATCTTGAAAGGATAATGAACTTTAAAAATCTGATCAACCCCAAAGCATTTCTTGCAACTATCTCCTTTAAAAACTCTCCATTACTTCATCATCTCCCATTCTCAGTCTCCCCTCCCCTTCTTTTTTTCTCTCTCTCTCTCCCTCCATTTCAGACATCCTCGAATTTTCATCAAATAATCTCGCCTGAACTGATTTTTCATCGCTTTCTTCCTGTTTCTGTCTCTGTCTCTCATTCTACCCCTTTCCATCTCTTTTGAACACATCCTCTCCTTTCGGCACCCCGGTAGCTTATTTTTGGAGGAAAACAATATGAATAATTATTCACATTTTAGAGCGCGGTTCGTTCACAATTATTGAATATGTATGAGAACATCGCGACACTATAGCTGAATTCACTTATCGCTGAACTCAAAGTACAGAGCGCGCTAGCTGGCTGTGTATGTCCGGGCTCAATCCATGTCGCGATGTCTCATGCATATTCAATAATTTTGAACGAACCGCGCTCTAAAATGTGAATATTCATATTGCTCTGCGCATGCACACGTTGATTTTCGATTTGTAAAATGGATGCTACAACACGGATTATTTTCATAGGACAAGAAAATCGTGTCTTTTTTCTTCCAAAACATTTTCAGAAGAGGATTTCAGAGGGTTCGCTATTGGCCAAAGAGTTGGTGAGACCATATAAGCACAGATTTTTATTTTTAGACATAATACAATAAAAATAAGCGAACCGAACTGACGGTTTGCGGCGCTGTCAATAGAAGAGCCCGGTAGGGTTAGTGGGACATTAAACGTTCAACCTTACCATAAACTGATTTGCATTTCATTTACAATCATCGGCAATCCGCCCGAAAGTCTGGGCAAGATGTTGCGAGGTGACAGGGTGCTTAGCACAATGCAGAGGTAACAGAACTGCCGACGATGAAAAAAATTACAAAGTTCGCGAGTATTTTGCACATAATTTCATGAAATACAACTCAGGACAGTTCTCTGAAAATGTAAAGAAATTAACACACATTCGCCACAATGGTAGAACCTATTACGAATAAATTCCATTTTTTTTTTACAAATTAGCGAAATTTAAACTGTACTCACCTCTTAACTTTTCCTAAAAATCCTGATTTTGTTTGGATAGACTGCTAACTTTCATTCAAGCCGTTTTTTGTTGTATTTATTTGTACGCAAAAGGACGCGACCATTCGTATTTTTGTCGTATTATTTTATGAAGCATCGGGTAAATTTCACTCTTTGAACCCAACCGTTCGTAGATTTAAAGCGTATATTTCTCAAATGGTAGACCCGACCTTTCGCAAATCAAGTGGGCTGTTTTCACGAAATGTCGGGTTACGCGATTACACGGCCCGATGCGATTACCCGATGGTTCGAAGTAAGCCAGATGAATTTGCAGCAAAATCGATCATCGATGCATTTTAAGTGGATATGTGTTGGCCATATATTTTCTTCATAGTCGTTGGTTGGAAGATACCAGTACAGTTTTCGTGCATTTGGTTATGAATTGTGATATGATAATCCTCCAGTTTGGGGATTATGGTAGGGATTAAAACTTTTTGTGTTACAGCAAAAATAAATAATGAGAAACGGTCTTTCTTTGTGTGCAGGTGATGAGGCTGCGCTCTTATGATCATTTATAGGATACTATTTCGTTATGATAGTTAATGCTTTGTGGTCAGTGGCGTAGACAGGTTCTTACACCTGGGGGGATGATTTGCCGTTCACGAGAAATCGAGGATCAATTTCGTATACAGATACACACATACGCACATGCACGAGCACATGCACGCTCACAAACACATCATACTTGCCAACACTGAAGAAAGAAAAGAGGGCAAAAGTTTAATTTGTTGGGGGGGGGGGGTGGGCTTCTGGTGCTGCTTAAGCATCATCAGCAAATAAGTCAATGTTTAATCATCTTTTAACACGTTTCCGGGAGATTAAGGGGTCCCTCGCATTTTCTTTGGAAATGCGTATACCGTCCTATTGGAATCCTTACCTCCAAATTTCGTTGTTTAGGCCCTGTTAGAAATATGTTTTCTCTAGCTCTTGCAGACAGTAATACAATTTCTAGCCAGTGCACTGAATTCTAAAGAACTTCATCCAACTCTGTAAACGTGTTGCTTACTTATCATACATAAAAAATGAAAAATAGAAATTTCCGTCTGGACAGTCCTCTGACTGATCTCCTGAGGAGTCACATCAGCTCGCAACTTCCAGAGCGGGACACATACATCGTTATCTGAAGACTCATTTTAGCAATTTTATTAAGATCGTAAAATCTCTGGGGTATATTCTGAATCACTGAAAATAATATATGGCACTCCTTCTCAGGTTTTTTCTCCTCTTTTTCAACTTGGAAACCTTAAAAGGTATGAAAAGATTTTTTTTTCTTTGATTTTCATAGAAAAAATGAACACATGCTCTAAAGTTCATAATTCTCCACAAAAAAAAGAATGAATGAAAAATAAAGATTTCCATCTGGACAGTCTTCTGACTAATCTCCTGAGGAGTCACATCACCTCACAACTTCCAAAGCGGGACACATACATCGTGACCTGAAGGCCTATTTTAGCGATTTCATTGTTAAGATCGTAAAATCTCTGGAGAATATTCTGAATCACTGAAAATAATATATGGTACCCTTCCCATTTTTGTTCTCCTCTTTTTCAACTTGGAAACCTTAAAAGGTATGAGAAGAAAACAATTTTTCGATTTTCATAGAAAAAAAATGAATACATGCTCCAAAGTTCATAATTCTCCAAAGGTATGTTTTTCCCTTCCACCTTAAACAAATTTCGTCAGAGAATTGAATATGTATCATGAGATTCTGAAACCAGCTATTTTAATTTCCTAATCACATAATGCACGTTAAATTCTCTGTTTTGAAAGGTGATTGCAACGAAACTGTTAATACATACACCATATTAGTAAAGGTTTGGAAAACCTGTTACACATTTAAAGTTTAGGGGGAAAAAAAGAAGAAAAAGAAAAAGAGAATCCTTCAAAAAATGTGATTAATAATTAAAAGAGCATTTTTTCGATAATTTTGATGAAACACCTGTGTATACTACAAGTATGTCATCAAATTATCGAATAGAGGCTTCTACTGAAAAGTCGGTAGGTGGTAAAATTCCATGGAAAGCGGTAGTCTAACGCCTAAACTCGGTTAGCTATGGAAACGCCGAATTTCAAATCTGTTACAGTTGATTCTATTCTTTTTTTCTCTGATAAGTTCTCTTGTTCACCTCACATGAATTGCCCTCTTCTAACCTTATAAGTGCCCCTTCATCTTCCTTCCGAAAAGTCATCCTTTTTGATTTCCATAGACATGGTAGATGTTTTGAAACACAAATAAGTCTCCGTATTTACTGTGGTTTTTTTTTTTTTTGTTTCCCATAGTGTAATTTCCCTTCCCCTTTTGGCCTCTGATAATTACCACTTTTTGCCTCTCTTGTATTGTACAATTTCTGATAAGAGCCCAAAAGTCCCATCTCAGATTAGATATTGTTGTTCACATGCTTCGCCTTCCTGCTAATGAGTACTCAGAAAAATCATATAAACGCAAAAGAAAAAATAAGTTTCCCCTTAAACAAATCGGTGTAATTATTTCAATTAGAACTTTAAGGAAATCAAAATACAGATTCATGTAACTATGCAGTTACATAATTCGTGGCAAATCCTGCACGCTTTAATGAACATGCCCTAAATTCAAAACGGTCACTTTTTAAACGTTCACAAGCCTCCTGTCATAATTTTGATTCAATGATATCCGAACAAAATGCAAGTTTTCAGCTTTAGAATGCATGCAGCATAAATCTTATGCGCTTCCCAACATACCAAATGACATGTGCGCCAAATTTCACACTTGAATGAGCACGAGGTGGAAATGCGAAAAAAAAAACCCTACAGTTTCGACATCTTTCGCATAGTAAATTAGATCTAGTGTGAAGAATTCATGTTTTGGAAGGATGTTTGCTACTTTTACAAATGATATCTTTTAATTCATGGTTGAATGAACACGTGATGAAAACATAACATCACCATGTTAAATTCATGAAGTAAGTATTGCCTCATTTTTGTGCACTACAAATCATATGGATAACATTTTTAGTATGCTTATACATGTAATTATGACCGGTGTACATGTAACAACGACCCCATGGCATTTCATTGAAAGTCCCCGCTTCAAGGAGCACGTGAGATTGGAAAATCTTTCTTTTTACGTATGGACTAAAATGCAATTGCTTATTTTGGTTATTTATTGCAAGTCTTCTTGGGGAGTTCGTCTGATTTTAGTTTCATGGAAATCACGATGTCTTATGCTTCAGTATGCAAAAGAGATTATCAAACTTCAATAAGAATCAAGTTTAGGGCTTTGTCATTGCTCCGTGCGGTATCAGCTGCTTATTTGGCATTATCTCTGTTAGTAAGTGACCTCCTGAAGATATGTCCCAAGTTTCATGAAATAACTCACAGTAAAATGAACAAAAACCATCAATGAACTTGAAATAGGCCAAATTCCAAGTTTGTTCAGAAATATTGATTTCCTACATTAACTTTAGGCCTATGTACAATCAGGAAGCAGAGGTTAAACAAGTGAAATTTGGCATATTTCTACTGATGTTTTTTTGTTCATCCTACTGTCAGTTATTTCATGAAACTTGGCACCAGAGGCGGCGCTACATGAGGGGCAGGGGCGAATGCCCCACCTATGATTTTTCAAGTTATTTAAAAAAAAAAAAAGGGGAGAAAAAGAAGAAAAAGAGGTGGAAGAAGAAAGAAGAGGGTGGGAAAAGAGAGGCCTTGGCTTGAAACTATTTTTTGTTCATTCAAAACATCAATTAATTCACCTATGGGTCGTTTTGTCCCCCCCCCCCCCCCATCAAAATACCCTGGCACCACCCTTGCTTGGCACATATCTTCAGGTCACTAACTGACAGGATTGTATGCGAAATTAAGTATCCAATGAAAAAAAAAAAACTCCTTCACCAACAAATCATTACAGTCATTGCAGTTTAAGAGCGTACAGCAACTTTTCATACATTTTTTTAAATTAGCGAATCGTCGAACAAAGAAGACACTCCAAGCGCTTTTTTGGGCTTGTCAGAGCATTCACAAGAGTCCCCCTATTAAGAGAAAGATTTTTTTTTGACCCACGCAAATGTAAGAGCGAAATGAAAAAGACTACCATGGATTGCTTAACAAACGTATGACTGTCGCACACAGTGATTTTATTCATGTACATGAGTACAAATAGCACGTCATAAAAAATAATAAATTGTAAAAAGATTATGTTATCTTGATAATAAATTTATCATTAGTACTGCAGTTCATCATCATATGAAATGGTCACAATATACTTTCAAGAAGTGCCCCACTGTAGGCCCCTTGAGTTTGTGATGATCAAATGGCAGTGGTGGTATTTTTTGAGAGCCACTGTAGATGACAACGAACAGTTATCATCATTCATGATCATGTACATGGTGAATAATCATGATTATCATGAATAACCTCCCAAGGCCTCATAAATGATCAATATGGTAGTGAAAGACCGTAAGCATCGTAAATGTATAGTAAAACACCTTGGTTTCATTATAAGAAATAAATATGCAAAAGGATTTATCCGCGGTGCAATGAATATATAAGACTCGCACCCCACTCTTCCAATCACTGCATCATTATAGTCGCAAATATTACTTGGCATTTGTTGGGTTTTAGATTAATTATTAGCTATGTTCTTTTTTTTTTCTTAAAAAAAAATCATTTTATTAATAAAGAATCACATGTCAAAATTATTACAAATGATATAAACAATGTCATACAAAACATAAGATGTTTTCTTCAACAATGCTGTTTTCAAAAAATACACAAATTCTTACTCTCACAATGTTTCTCGATTTCTAGACGATTGCGAATCATTCTTTCAAATAAACTGAGTATGCCCAACTCATGAAATATCCCACTTTGGTTTTCTGTTCGAATAAAAAGTGAATAGATAGCATACCTTGCATAAATGATATGAAGATTAAGAATTTTGTACTTTTTTTGTTTTTCAACTCATATCCTTTATCAGCTATGTTCTTAATAGGCAACTTTAGACTACAAACTGATTTTGATGCACGCCCCAATCATCCAATAATTCAGCCTCTTTTCGGTAGAGCTATTCTATTATTCTTTGGCAATGGATGTTTAAATGTCCAATTTTTACAAGATGACATAAAACAATATTCATTTCTAAAATGTACAATTGGCAGATAAACATCCTGAGAACTGATTCAAAAGGCACAATGGTCGAAATATTTCTTTATACATTGCAAATACACCTCACACACAATATTCCGCTTATACATGTGCATGTATATACAACCATGGAGTAGAGGTAATGATTACCTGATTACTATAAAGAATGGCACACCCTGAACAAAAAGATGAAGGGAATAATGGAAAATTATTAGCGAAAACGTTTCATGAAATATATGTGCTATGTCTATAATGCAGTGTGGCAAATGCAGATTATTGTCTTGCAAAAGGACACTTATCACCTCTTTTAATTCCTTTCGCAATTTATTTGTTTATGCGAATTTTATATCCCCATGCATACATGGGGATTAAAAAATTCCCAAATTGCGAAGGGAAAAGAGGTGATACATGTCCTTTGGCAAGACATGAATTTACTTTTGCCACACTCGAGGCAGGTGAGGTAAATGGGAACCTAGTAGGAATAAATTCCTTGAAATGTTTGAGCGCTGCAATGGCAGCTTGCACTGGGATTCAAATTTGGGCTAACATTGACCTTAAAGGTGACATTCAAAGAAAATCACATAATAGGGTTAATTATATATGAATGGAAACGGGGAAGTATGTAGAAGACAGTGGTGTTCATTATTGCTCCTGTAAATTCCAAGAAATTATCTAAAAATACATTTTCAAATAACGCCCCTCTGATTCTCAGAACCCGGAAGTGGCTGCGAGCGAAACGGGTCCCCAGTGATGACGTAGGCCTATGGACGATCTGCGGCGAGCTAGGCGCTTGCACGTAATGAAACATTGTGCATTGAGATGATCGCATGCAATTTTGATGGATTTTAGCTGTTATAAGAGAGCAGGCAAAACTGCAGTGGCTTATTATTTAATTTACCTCATTGATGAGTCGATTTTCTTTTCTTTTTTTGGTCAAAGCAGAATATAAAGTAGGAAATTGACATGAAAATGACAAAGAAAACCAAGCCAGGCCGGGATGCAAATGTCAAACTACGTCCCAAAACGACGTTGCATCAAATTCTCAGAGACAGAACTGATTAAGAGACCCGCTCGTCAAATCATGATTGTATGTAAAAGTTACCTAGATAATATTGTTGTCTAAGGAAAATTGATGCTTCTTGTACAAACTATCTTGATCTACAACATTCCTCTTCACTAAAATCTCGTATTTTTTAATGATAGGAATGGCTAGCTAGCGTACAGAGACTGGACGTCACCACTGATCTCAGATAGTGTAGAGCTGGGGTGTAGAGATGAACATAGCTTCAAGTCTTTATCAAGGGATTTTTTCCCTGTAATACTCTGATTAAACCTGATTTCGAAAACAAATTTCATTCGATTTTTTTTTTCAAGGAATTTATTTTTTATTGCAGGTTATGATGATTTTCAAGCAAATAAACAGTGAAAATAACCCAGATACGAAATTATAACTGAGCAAAGACTATCACCAAAGGCCTAATTGAATAACAAGCCAATTACTCTCACCTTCGCCTCACCTACTTCACCTCACCTACCTACTACATACAATTGACTACTGAAATGCCGAGTATGGAAAAGTTAACTTGAGCTTATAAGCACATGTAAAGCATAGAAGCATAGAAGAAATGAAATAGTATGTGGTACAGAACATAACAGCATGCAAAATTACAGGAAAATTACAAATACATGACATTATATAAGGCTAAGATATTATGTTGCGAAAAGATACGATTTTCACCAGGACTTAAACTGATCAAGAGACGAGCATTCTTTGACATCACTTGGGAGTTTATTCCATAGTTGAGGGACTGCATGTTGAAATGCTCTATGCCCATACCGTAAGGGGGACTAACAATTGTTTGGAACTGGAACGTAGTTGCCTAATTGGATGATACTCTTTGAGAAGCTGTTGTAAATAGAGAGGAGCTAATTTATGCTGACATTTGAATGCTATTACAAGAAGATTAAACATTAATCTGTCTTTAACTGGTAGCCAGTGTAAATTACGAAGTATTGGAGATATTGATTCTCGTGACTGGGTTCGAGTGACAAGCCTGGCAGCGGAATTTTGTATTCGCTGCAGTCTACAAATCAGTGTTTCAGACAGACCATACAATAAACCATTACAATTATCAATATGGCTAATTACAAAAGCATGAACAAGTCTTTCCGTAGTATTCTAATAGGCAACTTTAGACTACAAACTGATTTTGATGCACGCCCAATCATCCAATAATTCAGCCTCTTTTCGGTAGAGCTATTCTATTATTCTTTGGCAATGGATGTTTAAATGTCCAATTTTTACAAGATGACATAAAACAATATTCATTTCTAAAATGTACAATTGGCAGATAAACATCCTGAGAACTGATTCAAAAGGCACAATGGTCGAAATATTTCTTTATACATTGCAAATACACCTCACACACAATATTCCGCTTATACATGTGCATGTATATACAACCATGGAGTAGAGGTAATGATTACCTGATTACTATAAAGAATGGCACACCCTGAACAAAAAGATGAAGGGAATAATGGAAAATTATTAGCGAAAACGTTTCATGAAATATATGTGCTATGTCTATAATGCAGTGTGGCAAATGCAGATTATTGTCTTGCAAATGGACACTTATCACCTCTTTTAATTCCTTTCGCAATTTATTTGTTTATGCGAATTTTATATCCCCATGCATACATGGGGATTAAAAAATTCCCAAATTGCGAAGGGAAAAGAGGTGATACATGTCCTTTGGCAAGACATGAATTTACTTTTGCCACACTCGAGGCAGGTGAGGTAAATGGGAACCTAGTAGGAATAAATTCCTTGAAATGTTTGAGCGCTGCAATGGCAGCTTGCACTGGGATTCAAATTTGGGCTAATATTGACCTTAAAGGTGACAGTGTAAATTACGAAGTATTGGAGATATTGATTCTCGTGACTGGGTTCGAGTGACAAGCCTGGCAGCGGAATTTTGTATTCGCTGCAGTCTACAAATCAGTGTATCAGACAGACCATACAATAAACCATTACAATTATCAATATGGCTAATTACAAAAGCATGAACAAGTCTTTCCGTAGTATTCTGATCAAGGTAACGCCTTATTTTTCCAATCTTATGCAACCCATAAGAACAAGAACGGCATAACTTGCTTATATGACTTGACATTGTCAGTTGATTGTCCATCATTACCCCTAGGTTCCGCGCACACTTTTTGGTTGAAGACTGGAGTGATTAAAAGCGACAGGAGGGAGCAAACTTCTTGTTCGATGACGGGAAGACAAGTGAAGCAATTAATTTTTTCCTTCATTTATTGATAGGCCCTTTTCTGTAGACCATGCCGATATCTCCTGTAGGCATGCCTCTAATTTGGGAATCACATTGGGCCAATCGTCACGATCAACTGTAGCATAGAGCTGGGTGTCATCAGCGTACATAGCGTGACCACATCGATGTCCCTTGATGATGTCTTCAAGCGGTGAGGAGTATATCGTAAACAGAAAAGGGCCCAACACCGAGCCCTGTGGCACTGCACGAAGCAGTGCTTGGTTAGTTGACGTCTTTCCTCTGATGGCGACAGACTGAGAACGACCTATAATGTATGATTCGATCCAATTGAAAGCAGCACCATTGAATCCAAATCTGCTTCGTAGTCGAAGAAGTAAAATGTCATGGGATAACGTGTCAAGAGCTGCCGAATAATCTAACATCAGCAGAACTGCTTCCTGACCACAGTCCAATGCATGGAGGAGATCATTGCAAACCTTCAGCAACACTGTCTCACAACTGTGATGTTTCCGATATGCAGACTGCATGCATGGATTCAAGTTGTTAGATGCCAGATAACACTGTATCTGTGAGGCTGCTGCACGTTCAAGAGCTTTGGAGATAAACTTTAGATTGGCAATTGGTCTGTAGTTTTTCAGGTCATCGGCATCCAATTTACTATTCTTCAAAAGTGGTTTGACCTGGGCATGTTTCAAAGAATCGGGAAACCGTCCTTGTTCAAACGACAGGTTAATGATTCGAGCAATGATTGGACCGATCACACCTTTGCACTTTTCTAAAAGATAAGTGGGGATTGGATCAAGTGTACAAGTCGATGAAGGAGAATCAGCAATGAGTTTAATTCCCTGTTGCACTGAAATTGGAGTGAACATCTCTGGTCAGCATGTCGATCATCTGAAGGTGAGCCCACAGAGGCTTGAGCTGTATAGAGTTTATCAATAATGCGACTTATCTTCTCCATGAAAAATTGGGAGAAACGCTCGGAAAGCAGCTCATCTGAGCTGTGAAATGTGAACCAATGTTTGACAAATATACGAGGGTCGGTTGCACAGACCAAACCTAAGGAGTGCGCATGCGCGCATGACTCAACGGACCGCACTGTCAGGTAACGGTATTTTTTAATTCGTGCAAACGGTCCTCTTAGTTCATTGTCTCTCGAGACGAAAGCTAATAAAATCGCGGTTTGCGTCTAACTTACAGCTTTCCATTCCAAATTATGGTTGGTTTCAGGGTTTTTGAGTACAAATACAAGTACTCATACACATGCTTCATCTTAGTTTGAGAATTTTTAAAATTAGCTGCTCACAAAGTTAGCCAATGCCTTTAAGTCAGTTTTTTAAATCAATGAATATTTGCTTTAAGGAAGTGTAGACTCCGCCTAGACAAGTGCTCTTTTGTTTTTGTGAACTCATCTGGTTTGGGCTATTCTTGAACAGACCGGTTTACTAATGTATTTAAATTCATGTATGTTTCTCTCCAGAACCCGACTATACAGTTTACCTGTTATGCTTAGGGCATCTGAATTGAAGGAATCCACTCAGTTTGCATAATATTTGTTGCTATGTCAGGAAAGCCTCGGGCAAGCTTCTTAGTTGTCAAGGGAAACTTCTGTTCAACAACTTTGCATAGAAATCAATGAGTAAAACTGGTCTATTGGTAGAAAGGAGTTTGGGTGGAAGTCCATGATCAGTAGGGTTTTGTGTTTTTTTTTTTTGTGGATGGAGGCGACTGGGCTGGTGTTGTATTCGAATTGTTTCCATGTATTTCATGTATTTAGGGCAATTTGGTGGCTCGGAGCCACTTTTAGTTTACTCTTTCGTTTGGTCACTTCTTATATTGCTCTTCGCCCAGCCTCCAAAGAACTGGTATTTTGTAGACTTTAACAATCAAAGCCGAGAAAGTTGGGGCGATTTTAGTTGGAGTACATAACAAATTTATTTTTGTTCATCTTCACTAAAAACACTGGACTTCAACTTCAGTTTCTTGTTTTCCCAGCGTCTCCTGTATTAGTTTCTCGCCATCCTCTGTATTGTAATGATTGAAGTGACTTTTTGCCGCCGTACCATTACCATGAATACATTAATAAAGGTGGCAAAGTGGTGGGGCTTATTCTTCTTGAACAATGTTTAATTGAATTGAAACGGATTTATTTATTAACAAGCCTTGCAGCCCAGTGGCTGAATTGCGTTTGGTTTGCAATGATAAAAATAAGATAACAGAGAAAATGCACTACACAATATTAAAGAAACACGTTAAGGAACAAAAATAATTGGCAGTAATTGACATGTTAAGGAACAGAGATAACTGACATGCATAAACTGAAAATTACAATAAGAATATCAGTACATGTAAATCGGGCAAAAATGACAAAGTAATAGCCGGAATGTGTGAAAAAAAAGGGAACAGGATTTGATAGTCAGGATGTGCCTGAAATCCGGTATATTTGTTTATTTATCGCTATCATTATTGTTATTATTACTATCATCATTATGACTATTATTATTATTATCATTATTATTATTATTATTATTATTATTATTATTATTATTATTATTATTATTATTATTATTATTATCTCCTTTATCCACAACCTGATGTTCTGTTGGTATATTAAACAGCAACCGGACTTCTTCCAGAAATCTAGGGTTATCTGTTCTCTATTCTATCAAACAAGTCCTCTTTTCATTGTTCATTTCTCTTTCTAGTTCAAGACCTTTCGTAGGATGTGAGCTGTCCCAAGCAAGCTTGCCTTCTGTATCGTTTCAAAGGACACCTCGACTACTAGATCAGCCAGGAAGCTTCTGTGTCTGGTTGTTATTATTATTATTATTATTATTATTATTATTATTATTATTGTTGTTGTAGTTATTATCATTATTATTATTATTATTATCATCATCATCATTATCATTAATATTATTATTATTAATATCATTATCATAATCATTATCAACATCATTACATTATCATTATTATTGTTATGATTGTTAATATTATTATTGTCATTCATTATGATATATCAACATTAAATTTGGAGTACACTATGAAGAAAATATACTTACATATATATATATATATACACATTGCCATATTAAGAAAGCAGATGACAGAGGGAGAGTAAAGAGAGAAAAGGGGAGAAAATAGGAGACAGAATGAGTGAGAGAAAGATCATTTTGAAGGAATATAGATATAATCAGTGTATCAAAAGAACAGCTAATTATAATCAAATAGAATATTGCACTTATTCAGCTTATCAACATTAAATACCCTAAGTAAACGTCATAAATTCAAACATCGCAATCCTTGTAGTTGACAAATAAGTAAAGGAAAATAGAGAGGTAGATCAAGAGTGGGGGAGGAGAGGGAGAGAGGAGAATGAGTGAAAAGGAGAGAGATAGGGGTAGATGTGGTAGAAGAAGGCGAGAGAAAGAAAAGGAAGAAATAGAAGAGCAGGATAAATGAAGAAATATAGAGGAAGATGAAGAACAAGGAAGAAGACGAAAAGGAAGAAGAAGCAGATGAAGAAGAAAAAGAAGAAAAAGAAGAAAAAGAAGAAAGAGAAGATCACACACAAAAAAAAAGGAAGGTGAAAAAGCAAAATCACAGGATATGTCATTCTGACCTGCTGTACACTGGGCTATTGCACGATTACACTAAATAAAATACATGTCCTACTTGGAATTGTACACACGAACTAATGATGGAATGGGGCTAAACTTCATCCTTTGACGTTATTGACCACGTTCTTCTCCTGGAGAGACTTCAGTATATCGGAATAGGTGGACATGCTCTCCAGGGGAGGAGCGTTTCATGAAGAATCTTTTCGGTGATTTTCACTGACTAATTTGCTCTCAGCCATTCAGATGCGAGGATCTTCAGTAGCTTATGACATTTTTCAATGAAAATCACTGACAAAACTCTTCATGAAATGCTCCCAGTAGTTGAAATTCTACCTTTCGGATACATCAAATCTCTGAATGTGTGTATATACTTACATATCCTACTTCAAGGAGATTTTATATCAACATCTCTGTTCGTCAAGGATCGTCCTCATGCGGTATTTCAAGCAGCACAAGCAGCACCAACAAGTATTGCATTTCGGCATAGAGGACGCCTTCTGTAAGAATTCCTCCAAGGCTTTCCAGTTGCTCTCCTGCATCTCGACTGGGTTGGCTTCCAGTTTGCCACCCATCATGACAAGAGCAGACGTCTTGAAAGCTGTAGGTTGCCGTCCCTCAAAGATTTCTATCTCTGTCTGGTACTTGTCAGGATTCTCCAAGCCCTTATCTTTTGGGAAATCGTGGACTATCACAGAGATCCTGTCTTTGCCTGAGAAGATTAGAAGTGACAATCAAAGTTCATGTTAATGATATGTGAAGATTCCTGTCATCTCTGGGTCTCACTGTCACGTATATGATCATAACTTTACAGCTTTATCTCAAGTGAGACAATAGCGATATCTATTCTTAATATAGTATGAATGTACATATACGTCATCAAATATCCATCCTTATTCTGGGAAAATAAAGCAGTATTCCCTTCTGTACTTGAGCTTGTGAACAAACCTAAAATTTTGACAGAGTTGGGCAAGAACTTGTCGTAGAGAGCGTCCTTGACATCAGTAATGACAAACCCTCGATTGTTGATGGAGTGGCATAGTATCATGATGTTGACATCTTCGCCCTTGAACTTGAAAGTGTCGATGTCGTTGTAATTGTATGGTAGTTCCTTGTATTTGAATTCCAGGTCAGGGAATCGCTCGCGTAGTTCTTCGACGAATCCTTGTACGTATTTTATGTCTACGGCTGACGTACAAACAGACACCAGTGGTGGCTGCGGATCAAACAGAGAGGGGAAAAATAAGGTTTCTCGATCCATCGCAATCTCTTTAACCAATTCCTGATGGGCAGATGGGATTCAGAACTGTTGACTGTTTTTTTCCCCCTTTGTGTTTATAGCAGCCATGGGCTACACACCAAAATTGGGCTTGGCAAATAAGAATTAAAACTTCTTGGTAGAGTCTTTTGCACTGTATTAGAATGCTGATTTTTCTTTTTTTTCCCCTAGAGATCAGTAGGTGACATTGATCTCTTATGAGATTGATCACTTAGTTATGAACTATAGCTTGGTCCAGATAGACTTCAAGGAAATAAGGAATATTGACTGCTACAAGGATTACATAATGTTAAAAGTTCAAAGCTTAAAGTTCAAAGTATATTTTTCCACATTTCCGTATTATAACATAATTGAAGCAAACAAACAAAAGCATCCAAATTCTTGAAGAAAACAGCAAAAAAGTAGAAAAGAGATAGATCGAGACAGAAGAAAAAAAATCGAAGGAAGTGAAGTGAAAAATGAAACAACAATGCATGTATGAAAATGTGGTGGTATCAAAAGAAGTAAATCAAAAACCTTAGAAGATTGACCCCAAATCAATATCATTATGATTACACACTGAGCCAAATTTGCAAAGTGCAGTTTTGTAGCCGTTTTGTAGCAGTTTACTTTGTTTTGCATTTTTGTAGCCGTTTTGTAGCCGTTTTCAAAAGGGCTACACGGGGTCCGACCACTTGACCGAAGGCCCGCGAGGCCGAAGGCCCGGGAGACCGAAGGCCCGCGAGACCGACTTTTTTTTAAAAATTTTATTTTCCTTCATCAGGTGCCGCCGTCGAGTGATTTAAGGCGCCTCGTTGCAGCGGCGTAGGCCTGTTATCAGAGGGGGAAGGGGGCAGAGCAAAATATTTCCCGGTAACTCCGTCTAGAATTAGTGGCGTAGCTAGGATTTCAGTTTAGGGGGCAGTAGTGAGCACGGGAAGCGCGCGCTGCCGGGGGCGGGGGGTGCAGGGAGGGGGAGTGTCCCCCGCGAGAAGCGCGGAAGCTCCGACGTTCCTTTGAATCGTTCCTTGTCTGCTCCCCCTCATCTTAATACGTCCTCTGCCTGTTATCGGGGGGGGGGGGGGGGGGGGGGGGGGGGAGGGGAGAGCCATGTAATTCCCGGTAACTAAGTTTAGAATTAGTGGCGTTGCTAGGATTTCATTTTAAGGGGCGGTGGTGAGCACGCGAATCGTGCGACACACTTACTGAGCGCGCGAAACGGCTCTCTAGGGGAGGGGTGCAGGGAGGGGGTGTTTCCGCTCCTTACAGTATAAACTTACGTTGCCTAATTTCACTGACACTACTTAATCATTAACTCTACTCATTTAATTTTTTAATGGTAATTCTGTTTCATGATCTTGTGCATTTAATGTTTAATGCCCCCTCCCCCAATTTCAGGTAGAAAACGTAAGAAGAGCGGTAGCAGACAAGGAACGATTCAAAGAAACGTCGGAGCTTCCGCACTTCGAATTTTTCTCTCCCCCCCCCCCCCCCCGATAACAGACAGAGAACGTAAGAAGAGCAGGTGCAGGCAAGGAACAATTCGAAGAAAACGTCGGAGCTTCCGTGCTTCGCTCGAGAGGGGGAACCCCCCCCCCCTTATATGGAGCGCCTTTCGCGCGCTCATTATCAAGTGTTTCGCACACTTCGCGTGCTCACTACCGCCCCCTAATATGAAATCCTAGCAAAGCCACTGATTCTGGACTTAGTTACCGGGAAACTTTTTGCTCTGCCCCCCCCCCCCCCCCCGATAACAGGCAGATGACGTATTAAGATGAGCGAGAGCAGACAAGGAACGATTCAAAGGAACGTCGGAGCTTCCGCGCTTCTCGCGGGGGGGGGGGGGGGGGGAGGACACTCCGCCTCCATGCACCCCGCCCCGGAGCGCGCTTCCCGTGTTCACTACTGCCCCCTTAAACTGAAATCCTAGTTTCTCCACTAATTCTAGACGGAATTACTGGGAAATGTTTGGCCCTGCCCCCCCCCCTCCCCCTCTAATAACAGGCACCTGTTACGCCGCTGCGACGAGGCGCCTTAAACCACTCGACCGCGGCACCTGATGAAGGAAAAAAAAAAGTCGGTCTCGCGGGCCTTCGGCCTCGCGGGCCTTCGGTGAAGTGGGCTGTCACCGGGCTACACAACGGCTACAAAACGGCTATAACAGAGTAGAAAAACGGCTACAAAATGGCTACAAACGGCTGATCTGCTGATTCTGCTCACTGTTTTATATACCTCATTAAGCATGTTAAAGTAAAGAAACGATGTAAACAATAGAGAATACAAAATAAAACAAGACAAAAAAGCATACATAAGCCTATAATAATTTAAGTAGTTAAGTAGACACTAAAGACATTGCAAGAATTAGAAGTTACCGAGTTCAGTTTATATCTAAACGTGTTCAGTAAGTTGAGCTTTGTGATTTTAGGTGGTAAAATATTTTGTAGTATATAGGTTCTTTATATTTAACTAACGTGTGTGAAAAAGAGGTGCAGCCATTATGATTTTCGACTTTACTATGATAGTAACCTTGAAAATCATATTCAATTCTTGTATAGTATTGACGGGCATGTAGATTTAATGGATTTAACGTATTACTGAACGATCTTGGTAAGAGGTTTCGATGAAATGAATGCACGATATACAAGGTATAATCTTTTTTTTTTTTTCTCTTCTTTTTTTTCTGTCTAGGATTGAACGATCCCCAAATTCAAGTAAGGTAGAACTTTCTCTGTGGAATTCATTAATGAAGAAGGGTACCTTGAAAGAAGACTTCTTCACACACCCCCTCAGAAATGTTCAGTAAAATCACTGTCCACGAACTTCATAATCTGCCGGAATGGCCTTCAGCCAATTTACTTCCTTAACTTTTCATCCGGTAGTATCATCCGGTAGTATCATCCGGTAGTATCAAAGTATCATGATCACATGGTCAGTAATCTATTCCAAATATTACACAAAAGTGTTAAGCCAAAGCTGAGGCAACGAAAACGTATTCAAGGAAATTTTGCCATCAGAAACTGCACAGAACCTTTCACGCAACATAAATCTTCTACTCGATAGTAGAGGGGTAGATAATATTTGAAGAAACCCACTTGCACGGTACGAACAATGCCCCCCGAGCAACTTTCAGAGATGCCTTCCAAAATTCAGAAATTATCTCTCCCACAATGTAAAGAATACCCGATCTCTAAGTACAAATGGTGAAAAACTTTAGCCCCAATTTTTTTTTTATCCATTGCCAAACAAGATTTCATTTTTAAACAAAATTTCAATTTCAAAGAGAAAGATTAATATCAGGCACTTTTAAAAATTCTTGGAACAAAATAAATTCTATTCAAAATTTTAAAATAAACTATGAAAAGTAAGATCTTGGCCTATTACCGTGATGACAGTAACCTTTGTTCTTTTCCAAACCTTCTCTTCATGTTTCTGCTAATTTGTATTTATGTCATCCCTCCCTCTTCCCTTATCAATCTGTAGTTTCCCCATATGTTTGCATGTTTCTCTACTTCTCCCTTTCTATATTCATTTTTAACGTGGAAGAGAGTTTCCATTTCCCCGCTTTCTTTTCCTATTGCAACGACACCGAAACCACCGTTTTTCACTCTTACCTTGGCGTTATCATTCGGAAATTTCTCGTAGCTCGCCATGTCTGCTGTCAAAATAGATGCGGATGTCCTAGGCTTTGACACTGTTTGAGGCTTTTATCGTTGATCACTGATAGCATCAAGTACTGTTGAAATAGTAGCGACAAAGCCTAAGTAGCATGGTAATCTACGTTGACCGACATAATGTTATGAGTCATATGCCTAAAAGATGGCGAACATTAATGTGCGAATATATCCGCGCGCCCATTGTAGTGCTGACAAGCCGTGGAACATACTTGACCTTTGCCCTGGTGTTCTTTGGCTGGCATGCACGACATGTGAATGGGGAATTCCCCGAATCTGTAGTTGACTTTGTGGAGAGTGAGCCGAATGCACTGATCTGCATGTGCAATTTTTAGTGAAAGTTATAGGTTTCTCTTTTCGTCTTTAATATAGCCATGCATTACAACAGACGTTAGAAAACACCATCTCTTCTACTTTTTCACTTTGCAAATGTTTTCATTAGTCTTGTTAGTGGTTAAGTGGTCATGCATGAGTGAGCAGACATTAAAGGCAAAAATGTCACTTTTCAAAAGTCACAAGAGTCATTTTGGGGGGTCTGTGAAACAAAACTTTGACGAATTTGGTTTCTTCCATTTTTTGACCCCGTCATGCCTATCCCTGACACTTTTCATATTTATCACAGTTGGGTAAACAATTTTTTTGACGAAAGTGATGTTCAGCCCTCCTAAGTCTACAAAATCCATTCAGTTTATGGAAAGAATTGGCATCAACCAACATGAATCAGCACATTATGTGAAAATACCGGGTAGTCGTTTTTCCAGCATTAAACAGTAATTGTTTAACATTTCTTGCTTCATCGTTAAAAATGTTCTCACTCAACCATGACACAATCTCAATAAACATCAACAGCACTTAAACAACACCAGAAAAAGCTTGTTTCACAGATTCCCCAAAATGACTGCCAAATTATTTTGCTCAAAACTTCTTCGTTAATAAGTTATGCTGTTTTGAATTAGGGGGATGTTACTTTTTTTTTGTTGTGATTATATATATATATATATATATATATATATATAGTACAGGGGTTATACCAAGTTCAGCTATAGTGCTCAATGCAATACAGCAGAGCATATTAGACATACCTCAAAGATTGGGTTGCCCGCTACCGGCGGTTTCGCGCTTGGCGATCTTTAGGGGGACTGGCTACTGGGTTTCCCTCGTGTGGGGCGATGGATGCACGGAACGGCTACGTCAGGTGGTTTCTTCTCCTTATTGTTATGTAATTAGCTCAGATCGGCGGTTGATCGCTTTCCCTTTATTAGTGGCTATAGCCACTTTTTCTTCCATGCACAGATTGCACATTCCGCTTTTCCTTTTTTTAAGGTTTGATTTCTTGAATATGTCCCATCTTAGATTGTAGTTTGTTTGCTTCCTTTTGAGTCCCCATGCGTACGTTCTGACTTGCACGCGTATGGTTTTGGCATGCGTTTTGGCGGGAACGGCCAACCATATACGTCAGCTTGTAGCATACGTATGGTACTTCGGAGCAATTATCACACGTCAGCTTATAGCACACGTATGCTCAGTAGAATACCATGCGTATGTTATAACCTGACGTGTGATAATAGCATACGCGTGCTTAACACCCGAATCGAGCTCGCTGATTGGTCAATTAGCTCACGTAAGGTTGAGAATTAGCTTACGTAAGGTTGCTGATGCATAATGTTGCTGGAGCATACGCCAGCTAGCTGGCGTTAATGGCCTTCCATACCACTGGACACGTACTTTGGGGCGAAATCGAGAAGTTCGCATCCAAAGTCGTGAACTCTGCGGCCAAGTCGTGAACGTGAAATTAACAACCACTGAACGCGAACTGGACGCGAACTTTGCGGCAAAGTCGCAAAGTTCGCGTCCAGTATGGTCACAAATTTCGCGACCTAAGTCGCGAATTTCACGACTTGGCCTCGAAATTCACAGCACACCTGACTTGTCATCATTGTCTGTCTTTATCTTCCCGTTATGCATTTGGCCATTTCTGTAATTTTGTTCATTAATTTTGTAAATATTTGTTGTTTTGTCGTACTATTTTTTATGAATTACTGAACAAGACCAACACTCCACCAGACCATGCTCATCAGTAAATTGCAGTTTGGTCCAATGACCATCGTAAGCCAGAAATGAAATTGGATTCGTGATTTAGAAAATGCCAGAGAAAAAGAAATAGGCTTCAGAATTCCAAAGATGAAATAAATTTCATATGAATTTGCGAAGGTTCGTAATTCCGGAAACTTATGTGGTGTTCTACTGCATTTTCGGAATTATGAACCTTTGGAACACACACTTTTTCATTGTTGAAATAACGAATCCTTTTTTATTTCAGATTTAGGCCTACGATCTTCGGAATAACGAACCTTCGGAGTACTGGATCAGAATGTTCGTAATTATGACCCCCTTTCCATTTTTGCAATAATGGACGAGCCTCCGGAATTCGGAACCCTTCGGGAAAAAAGGAAAAAGAAAGAAAAAAAAAAAAGAACCGACTGGCTCCCCCCCCCCCGAACAAGCATACCCCCTTGTTTGTATACATATTTAGTGACATTGGAAAGTTTCATGTACATGTTTAAACTTCTTTCCCCCCCCCCCCCTCCAAAATATAATAATAAGTTTTTTATAAAAAATGTCTTTTTAGGGGGACCAATTATAGAACAACAATAATAACACCATCTATGGCAACAGCAACAACCACAGATTCACTCCTGATGACGAACAGGCGTTGTTCTCAACAAAGAGACTCTCCCCCCCCCCCTCCCTTCTCTCTCTCTCTCTCTCTCTCTCTCTGTTCGGTTTACTAGTCCTTTTCATAATTATGGTGGCCCTGAAGTACGCTCGACAACAGGTCCTGTGCGACGTGAATTTCGCGGCCAACCCTGCGCCCCAGTCGCAAAATTCGAGACCCGTGACGCGAAATTCAGACCTGGGATGCGAAATTCATGACCGTGACACGAAGTTCAGGACCCGGGACGCAAAATTCATGACCTGGGATGCGAAATTCAGGACCTGGGATGCGAAATTCACGTCGCATATGGCCTGTTGTCAAGCGTACTTCAGGGCCACCATATTTTCAGGACTTTACCTACACACGAAAGAAAAGCTCTCAATCTACATTTAGGCTCTCTCAACAGTTCACAAACAGTTCTCCTGGGGGGGGGGGGGGAGAAAGAGGAGAGATAATCTCGCTTCCTCTCACGGCATCTTTTAAAACCAACGGTCTTTTTCGGAACCGTAAACCAAATAAATTTCATTCTATTTTGTACGCACTTGCCTATAAAGGCATTTTAAATGCCACGTTTATACAGAGAATTCCCAAAGGCAAAGTGCTAAAATTTGCCAACAATTTGTTTTGTTTTTTCTTTAATTGCCTTATAATCCATACCGCTCCCACCCTCGATAAAGACTTCTGAAGAAAGAAAAAATCCATCACCTCTTCAAACATTCACTCAAGACCAAAGTGCAAAGATTTCTCAACAGATCAACCACTGACAAAGAGTTTTGCTATTTATAGCTTTCTGTTTCAAAATACATGTATGTAATTCTCAAATTTTCCATAAACAGTCCAACAACTTGCCATGAACAGTTTCAAAAATAATTAAATCATGCATTAACTGGCAATAAACTATGCATTTTTTGTGGAAAAAACTTCATTTGTAGTAAATGGAATTTACGACAGCTATTCTCTTCACATAATATGGGCTCTATTGAAAAAGTATCTTTTGAAAAGTGCTAAAACGTTCAGAAAATGGCTAATTATAATACCTGAACATGTACCTTTAAATTTAAAAATTTTATTATTAAAATTTTAAAAAAATGCCCGCTCATAAAATCTAGAAACAAGATGTTTTCGATCAACATTCCCTCTTATTCCAGCAGCAGATGCTCGAATATCATAATTTTTTGCAGCGATGTGTCCAACTATCCTCAAATTCTGAAGGGACTGTACATTATATTCTTTATTGTAATTTTTTTTTTCTTCTGGCGCTCGCTCATATAGAGAGTTATTTGGGAAGGCAAACGAATTGGGCATGCAATGGAGGTGACCGAAAATATTTTAGTTAAGTTATATAGGCACATGGTGTATTTTGATGACGAAATGATACTTTATCATCGAAAGAGTGTGTTTTCCTTGCTCGCTTCGCTCGCTCATAATATTTGATATAATATTTAGAAACAGGGTGGTTCACTGGTTTGGGACAGAGCTAACAATTAGACCAGCAAGGTCACTGTATATCATAATTTTTGTATAGTGAGGCGACCAAATACATTTAAATATCCATGGGTGTCGATTTGTGTTCGTTGTTGGGGGATGATTCAAGCCGAATATCCTCGATGAGGGAGCAAAGCGACCAAGCGGGAAAAGGTGTGGGGTTCAAACGTGAAGGATCAAGCAAATTCTAATTCTCAGTCTAATCTACCGTCACAATTAACCACACAAGAATTTGTTTTCAAACTATATCGCAGAGTTAGATCCTCTTTACGAGTCAGCTAGTACTTGACTGAAATGTTTAGGGACCTCGCTTTTTTGTGTGTTTGTTTGTGGGTTTTTTTCCCCCCCCCCCCTTCTTTTTTCCCCCCCCCCTTCTTTTTTTTTTTAGGTGACACTTCTTTTTAGAGTATGAGCCACCCTGTTTCTTATTTTGCGAGAGAGCGAAGCAAGCAAGCCAAAAATTCTGTTCTTGCTGACAGAAATGTTATGTCATCAAAATACATTCTACATGCTCTAGGCCTATGAGATTATTTGAATGGTATATTTGGTAACCTTGCTGCCAAACAATGACTATTTTATCACCTCGCTGTTGCAATTGTCTACTTAAAAACTACCCTGTTTCTGCATATGATAAGAGCGAGCGAAGCGAGCGAGGAGAAAAACGCACTCATTAGACAATAAAGTATTATTTCTTCATCAAAATACACTGTAGACCGCTAAGACATTTGAATGGTATATTAGGTCACCTCGCTGCCAAATATGACTCTATTTTAGCATCTCGCTGGTCCAATCTTTTGCTGTTCAACAACCACCCTGTTTAAAAATATTACAAGCGAAGCGAGAGAAGACAAACACACTCTTCTGAAGATAAAATATCATTTTGTCGTCAAAATACACTATAGACCTATAAGATATGTAAATTACATATTCGGCCAATTCGCTTGCATGCCCAAGTCGTTTTCCTTCCCAAACTATCCTGTATCTAAATGTTGTTCGAGTGAGTGCAGCAAGCGAGGAAAAAAATCTACTGTGCACTCCTTTATACGCCTCAAAGATATCTAAATAGTATATCTCTAAATACATGTAGTATACCTAGCTGCCAAATATGAATATGACGCTCTTTGGCTCGTCGCTTACCGTCCAAAACCATTCTATGAGCGAGCGAATCGAGCTACCGACGAAAAAAAACTCTCTTTTCTTTAAAAAAAAATATGTAGAATTACCACCAAAATAAACTAAATGACTTTGATGATGTACATCTTTCCACAGAATTCGAGGATACTTTGACACCTAGCTACAAAAATATTGTGATATTCGGACATTTTGCTGAGGCAACAAGAGTGCTTGCTGCTCGAAAATATCATGTTTCTAGACTTTATGAGCAAGCGTAGCGAGCGAGCGAGAAGAAAATGGCTATTTAAAATAGAACCGGTTCTAGTGTATTGTTACTTCATTCTCATGATTTTAGTAATATACATTTTATTGGCATCTTCCTTTCTCGTGTTTGGTATGATAGGAATAGGCTGTGGTAACAGGCTAATATGTCCTAGAATTTTTTTCTATTTTACGTCTTCTTGCAGTTATATCACTAACGTTTTGTGACTAGAAAAATAGTATAATAGAAAGAAAAGATGTAAACCAATTTCTTTTCGTAAGAATAGTATATTCGACATTGGTTAAGATACTTAAAATGTGAGTAGAACAATAGTAAAACATTAGATAGAGAGATATGATGCCGGCATACCTATTTCCTGTTATAAAGATAATACGATAACCGGCATCGGTTGAGATACTTAAAATACGAGAGAGTGAAGCGCGTGAGGGCTTCCAAGTTTTTCTTTTTCTTTTTCTATGTTTTCTCTACTCCTTTTTCCTTTATTTTCCTTTGTATTTTAGGGGCTTAACAGGGGGTCATCCCACTTTTGATGGTGAATTATTTGGGAGTGGTAATACAGGCCATCCCCCCTACCAGAAACATTGGGGGATATATCCCCATTCTCCCCCACCCCCCCCCCCCGGCCCCGGATCGACACCCATGTGAATATCTTATCGGCCCAGAGTATATTTCTATGACAAAATAAGACTGCTTTTACAGCGAGAAGTGGTTATTTTTGGCTCGCTCGCTTCGCTTGCTCGCAAAAATAAACAAATAGTATGTATGTGGGGGACGGGTGTGGACGGGCGAGAGGATGTGTATACTGGAGTGGGAGCAAGAAATTTCAGCAAAATATTTCGATCATTCCCCCCCCCCCCCCACTCCTCGAAACGGATTTACGCCCGTGGTCTTCGGTGACGAATGCCATGATTATGATGACAAAAGCCAAGCCCAAAATCTTCGAAAGTTACCCCGGACCTGGGTATTTTACTTCTTCAGGTTTTTATACCATATCCATAATTGACAGCTTGTGGTTGTACGTGTGGTTGTCTTTGTTGGTGTCTGTATATAATGGGGGTGGGGGGGGGGTACAAGAACCAAAACAAATTTTTTTAGCTTCCAGCTCGGTCTTTCAAAAGTTTGATATCATGGCGTCCCCCCCCCCCCCCCACATTTCAAAATGTATTTGCGCCCATGTCACAGACACAGACTATCATCAACATCATTGTTGTTATTCAAAGAGAGAAGAGGAGAATTATAAGCAATCCTTGTACAAAATTTATTTTCGTGTATTTCAGTTTCGTCAACGCTTCAAGTATGTTTACATGCATTGAGCATTGATTTCTCCAATACAGCATCATAAATATTTCACAAAAAATTTCTTGAAAGCCAAAAATAAATTCAATAATTCACATGCCTAAGAGCCTCAGATCAAATTTGTAGAGATGCAGGGAGTTACGAAATAAAAGATCATGGTTTCATTGAAGCGATAATCATTCTTAAAGGCCTCACAGAGCGAATGATTTCTTGCACTCTGTATGATCTGTTGGTTTGATCGTAGTCTGTCATGATACCAATACCCTTCGGGTCGTTCCCCTTTACCCAGAACAGATCGCCATTGAAGTAGCCCATACTTGTCAGTTGTTCGTTGTATGGATTCTCCAGGTAATCGGTCACCTCCACGGCGCTGTATACGTCTGCGTCGGGAGGTGCGCTCAGATTCTTGTAAAAGGTTCTCTTAACGCCCATGTCACTGAAGAAAATACGCCTTGGATTTCCTGCCAAAGAAGAAAAAGCCCACCATAATAAAAGCTTGTAAATCAATAGTAGCTTTATGCACATTTATATCATACAATGTACCTTTTAATTACAAATTCAAGTTCAATTTCGTATATTTGCCATTATTAGATTGTTTAAATTACATTCAGTTACAAGGCGCCCTCTATGTATACATGTTTTCATGTTCAGTATCGGACCTTAGTTCATAGTATGTATTTCCCTGCCATTATGGGCATTTAACCCCGGGGGGGGGGGGGGGGGCACTCAGTATATAATGCGTAGTGGGTATGTGCCGCGGAGAAGACCCCCATTTTTACAATGAGCTGCATTTTTGGTGAAAAGCGGCCCGCAAAGCGCTGTTCGACCATCGCCTCTGGGCGAGCGCACCCGGGGCTCGTGCCGCCGGGCTAGCTGCATTCACGTATGCCCGTTCATTGGGATACATATGCACTCACACGCAGGCGAACCAAAGACCCCCGTTTTCACAAACATTTGTAGTTCTGAAGCCCGTTCCAAAGCCCCCGTTTTTTGTCTCGCCCGCGGCACATACCTACCACTTTTGTTTGGGGTCAAGTGCCCCTCCCCCCGGGGGGGGGGGGGGGGGGGGGGCATTTACATGTAATGCATGCTCACACCGACATTCTAACTAAACCATTTTCATTCTCTTGATCATCTATCACTGATTTGATTTTGAAATATACTTGCGATTCCTTATTTGTAATGTCTTTTTACTTTAGGTCACTGAATTCATGTAATGTCACGTGGCTTGGAGGAGAAGCAGGCCTGTAGCCAGGATTTTTTTAATGGGAGTGCGTAAGCCAAGAAAACGGACCTTTGACACTGTTTGGGAACACAAACCCAGATTTTTTTTTATTTAGGCGCACACCACTAGCGCGAAGCGCGAACTCCCTTGCGGTCAAGGGCGGCGGGCTTTTGTTGTTGTTTTGGTTTTCTAAAGATGGGGAAATGACACTCTTTCCTAAATTATGAACCTTGGCGGTTTTTAATTTTGCGAGCGAGCGAAGCGAGCGAGACAACAAGCCTCTTTTGAAAGAATTGTTAATTTGTCATCAAATAGGCCTATAAGAAATGATGATATTTGGTCATCTCACTGCCAAATGTTAAAATAATTTGGCACCTCACTGGTGCAATTGCTTCCTGTCCGAAACAACCATGTTTTAGATGTTATGAGCGAGCGAAGCGAGCGAGGAAAACACACTTCTTGACAGATGAAGTGTTATTTCGTCATCAAAATACGCTATAGGCCTATAAGTTATTTTCAAAATATGTCTATTCGGTCACCTCACTCGCCGAATTTGTTTGCCTTCCGAAACCATCCTGTATCTAAATATAGAGCGAGCGCAGCGAGCGAGGAAAATTAATATTTACTCTTTTTCATAGCAGAAGTGATAATTCCTCATCAAAACATATCACGAGGCTATGAGGTATCTAAATTATATATCTGGTCACTTCGCTTGCCCAATTAGTCTGCTTGACTAGGCGTTGTGGCGTGCGCCTGTAATCCAGCCAATAGAGGAAAGACCCGGGTTCGAGTACGAGTCACGTCTTTCGGATGGTGACGTAAAAGGTCGGTCCCAGACGTAAATAATCATATCTGATTGATCATACACGTCTCTAAAAACCCAATTCAACAGCAACAACAGCAAAGTTTGCTTTCCCAAGCCATCCTGCATCTAATACAAGAGAGCGCATAATATCTTAATTTTATTGTCCTCGCTTGCCGAATGGGTTGATTTTAAAAAACCATGCTGTATTTAAATTTTATACGAGCGAGCGCAGCTCGCGAGGGAAAATTCATATTCTTTTTCATGTTACAAGTGATAATTCGTCAACGGAATACACCATCACCTGACGATGAGCCTATGTTATATATCTAAGTTATATCTTGTCACCTCGCTTGTCGAATTCGTTTACTTTCCGAAACCATCCTGTATCTAAATAGTGACCAGCCAGCGCAACGAACGGGGAAAGCTACTCTTTTTCTATACGCCGGTAATGATGTATTCGATCACCTACTGAATATAACTCTGTTTTGCGGATCTTACTTGCCTCCGAAACCATTCTGTTTCTAGGAGCGAGCGAATCGAGTGACCGACAAAAAAAAGAATCTTTTAAACGTAAATCCGTCACCACAGTACACTATACATGTATAAAGTGTATATCTTCCTGCACAGAATTCGAGGATAGTCGGACACCTCGCTGTCCAAATATCAATATAATATTCGGGCATCTCGCTACCGGAATAAGGGTGCCGTCTGCCCGAAACCATATTATTTCTAGATTTTATGAGCAAGCGAAAAACAAATAAGAATTTAGTATACTGAGAAAAGATTCTAGTGAATTATTACTAAATTCTCGTGATTTGAGTAATGTACATTGATTGCCAGCATCTTCCGTTCTTTTAGTGGGAACAGGCCGTTATCTCATGGAAATTCAACTTTTTATAAGGTCAACTTTCCGCTCGCTCCTTGCAGTTATATTACTATTAAACATTCGATGAGTATAGCTAGAGACACAAGATGTAGACCAAATTCCTGACATAAGATGAATGATAATTAATATAGCTGATTCTGGTTAAGATACTTAAAAACGCGAGCGAGCGCTTCCAGTGCGTATGTGATTTCGAAATTATCTTAATTGTTATTTTGAAGCTTATTATCAAAATCGTTTCTTTTGAAGAATTGGACCTTTCAGATTATTACTGATATAACCGACACTGGTTAGACGCACCCCCCCCCCCCCCCCTCCTGGCTACGGGCCTGAGAAGTCCCTCAGGTTGATGTTATTCCTTTGTGTTTTTTTCCCGGTATGTATATGTGACTTTTCTGAAATTCCACCATTGTTTGTACTCTGTTTTCTTGATTATTTTTCAATATGAAATTATATTAATCATAATAATGATAATGACAGTGACAATAATAATAATTATAACAATCACGATAATAAATAATAAAAATTATTATAGTAGTAATAATAATAATAATAACAATAATAAAAACAATG
Source organism: Echinometra lucunter (assembly GCA_029962745.1). Classification (NCBI taxonomy): domain Eukaryota; kingdom Metazoa; phylum Echinodermata; class Echinoidea; order Camarodonta; family Echinometridae; genus Echinometra; species Echinometra lucunter. The sequence continues at coordinate 8,517,674 of CM057159.1, read as the reverse complement.
AAAATGATAATGATTATAATTATAATAATGATAATGATTACAATTAATTATGAAAATTATAATAATGGTTATAATCATTATTATATTTTGGATCAGAAATTTATCCTTTCATGACTGGCTTAAAGACATTCACGTGATCATTGGTATTTTCAGCTATTTCAGAATGTTGGCATGAAGGTTTACTATTTGGGAAATGACGTCACTCTTATGACGACATTTTCCAAATAGCATATACTATTTGTGAAATGACGTCACAGTACGCAAAATCTATGCGCGAAATGAAAATTCAGTGGGGCATACGAGAGCTCGAGCGCGCACCATGGGGAACTCTCGCGGTGTCACGGCTACTGCGTTTCTCAAGTGCCATAAAGCATTCAATGAGACAAAAACATGAAATAAAGAATATTGATTTGGTGTCATTTGAATGATTTATTTTAATAAACAAGGTAAAAACCCACTTCACCTACTTGGCTGATTTACAACGGGGCCGTGTATCAAGAAAAATATAAAATAAGAAAGTAAAATTCATGTATAAATACATATAAATCTTGATCCAAAATATAAAAACAAATATACTCTGCCACAATTTCGAGTTTCTGGTTAAAACTATGGGCAAGAGGTGACTCCGAAATAGTACTATTCACTGAGGGGCGCAGCCCCGAAGTGAATAGTACTATTCGAGTCACCGAGGAAACTCTCAAGGCAAAGTATATTTGTATACTATCATCATCATTACTATTAGTAGTAGTATGTTTACTGTTGAGATCGATGCTTAGTCCTGTGATTGTTTCAAGATTCGTATTAAGGTATATCTCTTCGATGTTGATGTTGTCTACAGCATTCAGTACTGCACGTACAATGCCCCATTTGACTGCGATGTAGAGGTATCTGAAAACATATAGAATATGTTATATTAAAGACTGTCCGACACGAAAAGTTGAGGGCGCAATTTTCGTCGTCATTTTGTATTACGAAGCGTTACAAGGGTCACGTAGAGGTCAGAACCGGGCCGCGGCGTAATCGCCAATATTATTAGTGTCAACATGCAACTTGCGCCGTCCGTTCATGCTCGCAATCCAAACTTCCCTGATGCCACCGTCGTGTCTGACAGTCTTTAAGCCTAGCTATATATGCTCATTCATCTTTTTATAAAGATAAACTGTTCCAAAGCAACTGGGGGAGTTAGATTAGTTGTTTATAAACACATGTGTCAAACGTGAGATTTAGAGATTATCGAATTGATAAGAAATTCACCTACTTTTCCCCCAAAGTACTTGCACTGTCCAAAGAATTACGGGACCACTCCCAAATCTGGCATGATTGTTACCAGGGCGGCGCTACGGGGGGGGGGGGGGGGGGCAGGGGGGCGAATGACCCCCCCCCCCCATGATTTTTCAAGTGATTAAAAAAAGGGGGAAAGGAGAAAAAAGAAGGAAGAAAAAAGAAGAAAAAAGAGGAGGAAGAAGAAAAAAGAGGGTGGGAAAAGAGAGGCCTCTGGCTTGCAACTAAATAATACCCCTATTTCTTTATCTAAAACGTCAATAAATTGACATATGGGTAATCTTGCCCCCCCCCCTATCAAAATACCCTGGCGCCGTCCCTGATTGTTACCCCCGAACTTTTCATCTTTTTCTTGTCATATTCCCTTTATGAGGACATTCGAAGGGCAATCCTTCCTATGGATAATTTTACTATGATTTTTTTCCTAACTTACATGGAAAGAATGAGAGAGCTCACAAATTATTTTTCACCTTTCCCAGAACTCAAGCTTCTCTTCAATATAAAGCGATTTAAGGGATGAAAATCCTCCGCAGCCAGGGTAAGAACTGCGGACTTCCTTACAATTAGCATTCACAGACAGTGTAAATGAAACGGTTACAATCTGTTTTTCCGAATTTTTTACTTTCGAAGTCCGAAGTCCGAAGTCCGAAGGTTCGTTATTCCGAAAATTATAAATTAAATAGGGTTCATAATTCCGAAAATGAAAGAGGGATAATAATCAAAAAGAAAAGGCGGTTCCAAGAAGGGGTCGACGGTGTTTCACGTTCGACTGGAATAATTTGTTTAGGTCCAATACGATCTGCGCTTTTCGCGGGACGATCAAGAAGGGGCCGGAACTGAGCCCCCCTCTCTCGTTCAGGTTATCAACATTTGACTTCTTATCTATCATATAAGACAACTTATACTATGCATCTTTAAGTTGTTGTTCTTCTTCTTCTTTTTGTTATTATGATCTTAGTTTATTTAGCTATTATCATGGTTTTTATGTGCTTTGATAACTCATGATTCCTATGCTCCGCTTTATATACACGGGCTTGCTGATTTCATTTCAGTTCATTTCAAATAAACGTTTATTTTCTTCAAGTGAACTGGCAGGATTTAACAATTATTTTGTTTCCTTCAAATCATTTATATATAGTACGATAAATATCTTACAGGAGCATGAACAGTATAAAGAAATAGGCGAGGTCCCTGAAGCGAAAGCTTGTGGCGGCCTCGGCCAAACATAAACAGATAAATACAAGTTTTACCGATGATGCCAGTATTAATTACTTCAGTTCTATTTTTACAAAAAACGAATAATGATAAAGGATACACATACCCTTCTCCCTCATCAACAAACAAGGCTCAGGGAAAGGAAATATTCTGGATTATGAAATCAGTTTCCCTCCATGGTAACGGGCTATTAGGCTCAATCGACACAGACATGATTTTGTGTTCGTAGACATAGCCGACGTAAAGTTTCCTCAGTGTCTCAGCAATGCCAATCCCAGTAGGTGCTACAATTTACAAGAAACCATAAATTTATTATGTATGGTGGCCCTGGAGGGAGATCGCAAATCGTGAGTTTCTTCGCCAGTAATTATTATTTGCGACACTCTGCGATATCGCATATTTCATCGCGAATATCTTCGCCAATATTCAGGACTTGTCGTGAATTTCGTTGTGAAAACTGGCGAAGATATTCACGACGAGTCGCGAATATTGGCGAACATATTCACGACGAATTTCACGACAAGTCGTGAATATTTGCCTAGATATTCGCGACGAAATGTGCGATATCGCAGAGTTTGTCGCAAATATTGGTGAAGATATTCACGATTTGCGATGTCCCTTCTTGGCCACCTAATTATGTAACTGACAAAAAAAAATGGAAGCGGACATGACAAAATCAAGATGTGAATGGAGAAATACATGACCTTATAGAATCTGCATAGAACAGGAAAGATTTTGAGAAGAGAGATATGATTTAATTTTTATATTTAAGAACTGACATCGATGGTATCTCCACACTATGATGACACATCCGAAGATGATTAACCAGTTAACTACTGAATTTCAAATTTCCATAGACTTTGTACAGGGGTTCCAGTAACCAACGGGGTAAGTTGAATGTTACTGATTTGAATTGAATGGTTTATTTGGATTAAAAAAAGAGATATTGAAAAAAGAAAAAAATAACATTCACAGTAGCAGTTAAACAACTGGATTACTGGGAACATAAGAAAAAATAACACTGAAATAGTGCATCACAAGACTATTACATCATCATTAAAACAATCAAACAAAGATAATCAGATTTATTTGGATAAAAGTTGAAAAAAATCTGATACGAAGTCAGTACGACCGGGTATGATGAGAACAAAAAAAGGAAACGACGTAAATTCAAACACTTCAGTAAACATGGTAAATGCGCGTAGTTAAAGAAAATATGGATTGGTATTGAAGCAATTTTGTTGTGGTTGTTCTTCTTCTTCTTTAAATGCTTCAACGGCTCTTAACTTTTAAAATCAATTCTGCATGAAGACTAGACTGGAAAAATATAAGTACGTTTCTTCAAAGTTCAGTTCCACTGCATGGTCATGCTTACTTTCACAGAGCATGTTAAAAGATAAGATAAGATTTATTAACTCTATCGACCCCCTCTCGGGTATGAGAGTATAACAAATTAACATATATACAATGATTTTATACACATAGAATATATGGATACATGCATGTAGTACATAAACATCATACATCTCTACAAAATTAGTCTTTCTGGCTGCTTGACATGTTCCATTCATGTTTTGGCTTTCATCCAGCTGGTAACATTCTTAATTTCCAATGATTTCAGAGGTTCTGAACCTGCTCATCTCAACGGCTACCTGTCCAGATTTCTTCCTGATTCCCTTGACCAATTGTCTGTTTCGTGACATTAATGATGAAAGTCTAAGCAGCTCAAACCGGCCACTGTTGATTTCTATTACCCCAAACTAAAAAATACAAGAAAGTGTGAATGCAAAAGCACTAACAGTTGATTTACGGGAAGACTTTCAAGGCAGTGCAGACCTTTTTACACTGCAAACTTGGAATGGGATGAAAAGCAGTGCTGTTACATAATAGATTGTGTATCAAAATAAATGAAGCGAAACCGATGAAAATTTCATAGAAGATAAAATAGTAATAGGGCTTTCTAACTCTGAACACTGAAAGTATAATAATACTTTATTTTGAAATTAATCTAGGTGTTTATCAGAGGGACATTTTTATTGGGACACGCTGTACTTTTCACGAGGAGTCCACAGGTCCAGCGTTGGTGACGGTCCTCCTACTCAGGGTTGTAATAAAAAACGTTTTTTATTATAAAAAAAAACCAAATAAAACGGTTTTTTTTATGTTTTAAAACGTTTTAAAACGTTTTAAAATGTTTTTTAATGTTTTTTTTACGGCTCGGTGCTTTCAATCAGAATTTTCCCCAAAAATCTTTTGCAGTACCACTACGCTTACATTAGGCTATTACATATACACTTTTTGAGAGTTTGGAAAGAAATTATCATTTTTTTCAAATGAAAAATTTTTAAAAACTCCTAATTTATTTAGTCTATTAGATCAGTTCATTTTTGGAACATGATCGCCGTAATTATGAATTCATTGGAAAGAAAAAATATCCCAGTTGTTTACTAAATGTAATATCTTATATCATTTGAAATAAGAGTATTGCTGTCTCATATTGTACTTATATTTATACCTAGTTGTCTGCCTCGAATTTTTATTTTTATGTTGTTTTTTTTTTCTCTGGATTTTTTCAAATCTTGTAAATATGTGATTCCTTTGAATTGTTTCAATAAAACATACAATTTTTTTTAAACCCTCTCTTGGATGCGTTTTTTCCCCAGAAACTGCAAAAATAAATCATTTTTTGATTCTGAAGTGATTATTACTTATTTAGTCTCATCAAAAAAAAAAGAAAAGAAAAAAGAACTAGATGAATTTGCCACTGCCAGATCAGAAATGTATGTATGGGATATTCATTTTGATTTATTTAAATCTATACAACGACATCTTTGACCTTAACCTTTGACCTTGTGACCCCCAAATCTAATGAGACCATTGCGCTTCCCATATGCATACATAAGCCAAGTTTGAAGTTGAACCGTCACAGAGTTATTGATTTATCACAAGAACAAGCAAGTTTCATGTATATCATGACCTCTATGACCTTTGACCTTCCACCTTTAGACCCCAAAATCTAATCAGATCATTGTCCCTACCATATGCACAAGTGAGCCAAGTTTGAAGTTGATCCGTCAAATGGTTCTTGAGTTTTCTCGAGAACGAAAACGGGACGGACGGACGGACGGACAACCCGAAAACATAATGCCTCCGGCACCCACCTACGGTGGGCGGAGGCATAAAATTCCTTTGGCATTTATGGATTTTTAATTTAAAATCTTAAATTTAAAATGATGATAAAAAAAAACAACAAGGATTCTGTTTATCAAAAGCAGTAGGCAGCCGCTGTGAGGCCAGTTTGGGGTAGTCTTGCCACAGGCCAGTTTGGTGTAAATGCAGAGCAAGGCCAATGACATCTCTACACAGATATTTAAAGTCTGTTGGACATGATGGTTGCAGAGGGCGCAATTTTGGATTGTGAGCATGAACGGACGGCCCAAATTGCATATTGGCATTGATAATATTCGATCATTTTGGCAATTACACTGTGGACCAGTTCTGACTCCTGCGTGACCCTTCAAAATGCTTTCTAATCAAAATGATTGCTAGAAATTGCGCCCTCTGTAACTGTTGTGTTCATATCAACCCTACGTTATCTTTCAGATCAGATATTAAATGACATCAGATATAAAATGACAGAATATACTAACATTATATATCTTAAGTACTTTACCATCAAAATGCAAATAAGTTGCAAAGTCCCACAAAGAAGATAAAGATTAAAAAAAAAAACATTTGAAAGCACCACATTATCAGTACATGTACATTTACAATGACACAAAGGGTGACGATCTTGGTGGATCATCTGATTGTAGACCAATTTAAGATTCTCCTGCACTGGCTCTGTACTTAACCAGTTGAATCATGAATGAAAATACAACAAATAAGATTTAAAAAAAAACAATTAATTGAAGCATAAAAATGATTAAACATTGGAAAAATAAAGGGCCTATAATTATAACACATAAGTCTATGGGGCGTTTTAAAACATGTTTTTTGGGTTTAAAAAAAAAAACGGGTGTTTTAAAACGCGTTTTAAAACACTTCCGTTTTAAACGCGCCAACCCTGCTCCCACTTGTATATTTTCTGGGGTATACCACATTCTTTCAAGGCAGTATATACGTCCGGCAACAAAGGACCCCTCTTGCGACTGAGTGCCACTAGTTCACGATTAGAATAGTGGTTGTTACGTAACAAGTCCGAGTTTGACCCTTTCGCAGACTGATCTTCTCCGATCGGGTGGTTTGGTGGAGTATCGGCCATCGGGGTCATTTGGGCCGAATACAGCCCACTGATCATTACTAATACAATATCAAACTCGCAGCATATACGTGAAGAAGGTGCTTTCTGGAGTTTTCTTTTGGCGAATATAAACTTACTTTAGATAGTTCCTTTAAAGTAACAGTGAACTGACCCTTATTATGATGTATTTACAATAGCGCCAACTTACGTCTACTCAAAACCAGAGACTTTTAGAAACATTATATCCTTTGTGGCTTCTCGTGGATTTCCTTATGAATACAAATACATTTTAACAGATGTTACTCAAAAAATAAAACTCTCATTGATCAGAATAGAGCATGCTGGGAGCAAAAAGGGGACAAAATCAGTAGTGTAGGACTGAGAGGGCGCTATTTCAAAATCCCATTCAAGGGTGCCAGTTCGCTCTGGCTTTAACTTGATGTTATTGTCTCTGTTGAATTACTTGGCAAGTACTCGGCAGGGCAACGTTAAAAAGTGAAATTTCTTGCAAAAAGTAAAAGAGACAAAATGAATGTAGGCGTCAGCTAATCTGAATGACTGAATGAAGTGGGAACCCGAGCGCTGACTTGCAAAAACAGCGCATGCAGGGTGAACACGCAACTAATACATGTAAAGCCCGTCGCACACTTTACGATCCGACTGCGACCCGATTTTCGAAGAAATGGCATCTTGCACTAAACATGAACGTTAAAACAGGTAAAATGATCTTATTTGAAGTTCGGAATAATGATAGGAATACTAAAAACGTAATTTGAGTTAACTGCAAGCCTTTTGGTCGGAGTAAAGGCCAAATCGGCTTCAAATCGTAGCCCATCGCAAGACTGCTTTGACGTCACTACGATTCGGAATAGAGTTTGCTTTTATTCCTACAGGGAGGCTCGGAATAGCCCGGAATCTGGAAATTAGTATTCACACGACTATTTGGAAGTTTGATCACTAAAATTTTAAATGTTTGAATATTCATATCAAATGCTAAAACACAATTTTCTAAAATCGGATCGTGCAGTGTGCGCCGGGCAAAACACGATAAAAGTGACTTTCGAAAAATCAAATCAGTTTCAGTTTCGAAAGCCTGTTGCACTGTCCATCATTTTCGGATTACATAATACGCAATTGTAAAGTCCGCACATTTCTATAGGTGATAGACAGGGCTACTGAAGTTGCCTTAAGTTGATTTTTCGAAAGTATTTTTTATCATGCCATGTCAAAATATCTTTTAAATATATGATCATATTGATACATGACATTATTTCGAGAAAACCGTTACCAGCAGTGACAGTCTCCTTCTCTATAATAAAAAGAAAAAAACATCACATCTGAACGATAGACTTGTCAATGTTGCCTGATCTGGGCTGCATTTCATAAAACCTGTTTTTAATAACAAGTTGCAATAACTGTTATAGCCTAAGCTACTGAAATCCTTGTATCTGATTGACTGAGAGCAAATTTGTCATAGAAATGTAGCAGTTGTTACTGATGACAGTTTTATGAAATGGGGCCCTGTGCATTTTTTTTTTTTTACTTGCAATGAAGGGGCTGGCCCCATGGCGGGCCGCGAATTCCCCCCCCCCCCCCCACGAGAGTTCCGGTCTGGAATTAGTAATCAGCGTCTGCATTCAAGAATAGTTGTGATACTTTAACTATTTCTGACGGAATAAACGCCGTTGGTATTGATAATTACAGCAAAAATAAAGCAAAGCTGAGAGTGGAAATCGAACCCGAGAGCTCTCGTTTCTGGCACACCCACTCTGCTGCTGACTGAGCCACGAGAAGCCGATACCGAGTAAACGTTATACCTGAATTCATTACTAGTCTTATTTCTCAGACACCCATTATGGTAATGGAGTCCGGAACTCTCTTGGGAAAAAAAATTCGATGGCGGGCCCCATGGCTTCATGCATTAGTGGTATACCAGCCGATGTATAATACTTACGCGTTGTACTGCTAGTAGCAGTTACGGCCTCTATGTTTGATCCCAACGTGTTAGATCTGTACACTCGCTTTCTGACCCAGTCATTCCAATAAATTTTCCCCTCCTCTGAGTCAAAGGCCAAATGTCCTGGAGTGGTTAAGGGGAAGGAACGGAACACCATTTCATCTTGTAGCTCTGCTTCAAAGATGACATGGGCGTCAGGGTCCGACACGAAGACTTTAGCGGTTGATCCTATATGGAGTTTAAATAAGTAAGCGTATCTGACTCTTATTTTGATAGATAATCAAGGCTAGGAACAGAAATCCTTCGTTGACTAATTTGTAATGAGTTCGATTTGGCTACTTGGCACAGCACGAAAGACTCGACATCCTGAACACCAACATTCTAAATGAAGCATAACTAAATTTGTTCAAAAATATGTGAAGTAAATAATTATATGGGAATCATCATAAATTGGAAATTACATATCTTAGATTTGAAAGATTTCACGATAAGTGAGTAAGTATTTAAATGAACATCGCATGAAGCAGCTCCGCGAAGCGCTCCTAGGCGTAAAATGCAAATTCATTAATGAAAACGGGATTCGATTATACTCACTTTCAGCGCAGTGCTTCCCTCGAAATCCAGTAGAACAATGGCATTGGTAACCTTGTAGAGTTTCCTTACACCAGCCATTTTGACAGGGATTGCTATGGCAGTCTGGGGAAACAAGAAAAAAATAACAGACAAATCAACCAAGAAGAAAAGAATAGATAGGGTTCACTTATTTCACTATTATGACACCACTGGCAATGCCGTGCAATTCAACTTGTCCGCATTCAAAGTAAAATTCATCTATGATTATGTTCCTGTGGTGGTACGAGCTGCACCAATATGTACTCCCCTCCGAAACGAGAAGATGGCATCCATTTTATTACAAACTGGAAGGAAAATTCATTTTTATCAAATCAAATTTTGCGTACCCATATTCAGTATGACCAACACATTTCTCTATTCATCGTTTCCTTTTTAAACCTCAGTTTATGTACCGATAATTTTCTATTAACTCATTATGAGAAAACCATCTCCTGCAATAATAATGATCATCGTTACTATAGTAAGTTTTTTGTGGACTTTCCATCTCTCGCTTTAATTGCACTTTACTTCATTTTGTAGAATTATTGTGCAAAATCTTGGTCGGGGAAGGAGGACCATCCAGGTTAAAGTGATTAAGTTTGTTGTCTCCTTCCCAGGCAACCAAGAGTTGCTATATGTTTCATGTTTGTTATCATTGACTTTCAATTGTATATTTTCATGTTTTTTTATTGTTCTGAAATTGCCAAATGAATAATAATAGTAATGATATAGTTTTTCTGTTTTTCTTTCATTTTTGTTTTTGTTTTTTGTTTTGGTTTTGTGGTTGTAAAATTTGTGATTGATTATTTTTGGTCAATATTCTTTACCTGTTTACAATCACCATTATAACGGACATTTTTTTTAAAACCTTTTTTACGAGTTATAAAGGTTATTTTCTACTCTTTTAATCAGGTTTTCCACTATTCAGATAAACAAGATTTATGACGTATTTGTTTTGCTTTAATAAGATTAAATGAACCTGCGCGCACTCTAGAGGAAAATTTTCCAGAGAGTGACACTTAGCAGACTATGAAAAGTGTTGAATGGGGAAAATGGATTCGTTATCATTAACATAGCAAACCAAAAAAAATATTGAGAGGTGATGTTAATTTATACAAGAAGCTTTCTTCCTATAGTCAGCACTTTCAGACATGCATTTCATGCGTACACCATCTTCGTCAAAGACAAAAACTGATTTGTCCCTAAAGCCTAAGTTTCAGTAGAATGACAAGTGGTTGCCGACCAGCGCCAACCGAAAAATGCTGCAACCATCGACAACCACTGCCGAATAACAACACCCGAAATTTGAAAGAAAATTGAGCTCTGCGACTGTAAGCGCAGATCGGCTTCATGCAGAAAGAACATCAGTTGGTTGCACACAGTTCGCTAATTGTTGGCAGACCGGTTGTCAAATTATCATAGAATAAAGCGGGGAAGGACGATTAAAACATGCATCATTAATGAGCCAATAACGTTTATTGTCGTAGCAACCAAAAATTTCAATGCTCGATCAATAGAATCCACCTATATAACACGATAAAAACGATATCAACTCAAGTGCAATTTCGAAAGCCTATCCTACTGCCCTTACGTATCATGTTCGGATTACGCATCAATGTAAAGTCCGCACATTTCTAAAGGTGATAGACAGTGCTATTCAGTGATGTTGCTTAGCTGATTTTTCGAAAGTACTTTTTATCGTGTTTTATGCACTGAAGTGGGAAAAAACATACTGATTAATTTGTCATCATAAAAGTCCTAATCTTCCCCCCCCCCATCCCCTCCCTCGAGGAAAAAATGTAAGTAGGCCTAGATTATTGGCAAAAATAACATTATTGCTACAAATTTATCATTTTTTCTTCATTATTTTTTTTAATCATTGCATCCCCAGGATGAGATATCTTTCACTCTATCTCTCTATTCATCTCTGTGTGCTAGATATTATTTAGGAAATCGTGCCCCCCCCCCTCATTCTTTACAAAATCTTGGGTCCGCCCCTGTTCAATGCTGCCAAAGTCACATGAATGGGATGATGAATGAACGTATAAAATAATGAACGCAGAAAAAAATATTACTTAAGGGATTAAAAAAAAATCATAAATCAATGTAACGAGGGGTAGACTTTGTCCAATATAGAAATATTTACCGGGGAATCTGCACACTCTCTGTGTAGGTGGAGGTCCGTATTTATTCTTCCTGACAGCGCAAGCGGCTTCCAAGGGTGACGGGACGAGCTTTGGGACTGTCTGTATCATCGTGCCGTTATTAAGTCTTATCTTCTTACACTCTTTCAGCAATGAGGCGTAGTTCTGGTCCATCCCTACCTCACTCAGTGCTGCCTCGTAAGTGGACAATGACTGGAGTAAGGCTGGAAGATAAAAATGCAAACACGAAGTTGTGATAGCATCACAAAATAGATCTAACACGATAAAAAACTACTTTCGAAAAATCAACTCGAGTGCAATTTCGAAAGCCTGTTCTACTGCCCAGACAAATCATGTTCGGATTACGTAATAAGCCATTGTTAAGTCCACACATTTCTTAATGTGATAGACAGGACTTTTCAGGTTGCCTTAAAAGACCCCTGCAACCAAAATGCAACGAAAATGCAAATTGATTCCTGTTGATGTGCAGGGTGGCATACAACTCATATTTTGTTATCCAAACATCTAAATATGTTTTAAAACAATTTTTGAAATAATTTTTTTTCAACCTGCTAAGCTCCACCCCCCCCCCTCCCCCCATGCTCCAGATCTCATTCCTAAAGTGACATCATCACGTCAATCATTAGTGAGCAAACAAGAGACAGTGGTATTGTAGCTTTGCTAGAGCTACTGAACCACCTGTTTACAATACTAACATAGGAGTTGCAAAATGTCAGACATGCTGTAGCATCACCAGCAAAATAAAGGCAAATTTGGAGGTATTGTATGAAAGCATGAAATTCTATTGAGAGCATGTGCTGAACTGTGGAAAGTTACATACCAGTATCGATTGTAGAATGTTAGTTAAGCTGACTGATGAATGACAGATGATGTCATTGCAGGAATGAAAGTAGAGCAGTTTTTAAGGGCGGAGCTTAATAGTTTTGAAAGAAATTGTTAAAAAAAAAAAACATTCAAAATTCTATGAAACATATATATAAATGTTTGAATAAGAAAATATGAGTTGTATTTGGCCCTGCACATCAAAGGAATCAATTTGGATTTGGGGTGCAGTGGACCTTTCAGTTGATTTTTTTAAAGTACCATGTCAGGTTTCTTTTCAGAATGATCCATTTTATTACTTCTTTTGTTTTTCATATTTTTCGTGTTCTTCCTCTGTTCTTCACCATTTTCTTTTTTTCCCTACTTTTCCTTCCTGGCAAAATTTCGCTTTTCGTTGTGCCGTCTGGGACAGTTAGACCACTAACATGACTAACATCCCTAAGATACGGACATGACGGAAGAGAGAGAGAGAGAGAGAGAGGGGGGGGGGGGGAGAGATAGCTTATGTCTAACAAAAAATGAATGTTACTCTGAATGTATTCAACATTTTATTCATTTATGTTTTGCAACATAATTACCTATTCGGCTTTTAGTTACATATGAAGATACAAAGTAACATAAGGCATGCATAATGTGTGAAGCTTGATAATAATAATAATAATAATAATAATAATAATAATAATAATAATAATATACAGTTCTTGTATTACGCATATCACATTATGATATAACGTCTCTATGCGCTTCCAAAGGACTTCGGTATTATTAACCCAGCTTAAGCCCGGCAGCCTTTTACAGCGCGCAAGCATTTCGAGGAATGAATTCGTGCCAGGTACCCATTCACCTCACCTGGGTTGAGTGCAGCACAATGTGGATGAATTTCTTGCTTAAGGAAATTAACGCCATGGCGGGATTCGAACTCAGACCCTCTGATTGAAAGACGAGAGTCAGAACCACAAGACCACGACGCTTCCACATCCCTCAAAAAATCTTATTCATGGATGTATTAAATGTCCCATTCCACTTGAACCAGACAGGTACTACTTTCTTCGTTCTATTTTTATTTATTTATTTATTTTTTTTTTTATTTCTAATCTTTTGTCAGGGTAGCCCATTCACCAATAATTAGTGGTCTTCCATGGGGCCCTGAATGAACATATTTACACCAAAATGCATAACGTATATACAGAATAGTTAAGAATAAAATTTCATAACAATGTCAGATAGATATACAAAGAAATAATAGATGGGGCACAAACGAATACTTCATTTGTAGAATAAACATAATCAGTAACATAGTTCAGTTGCAGAACCAAAGAGGGAAATATTGATTAGCCCCATCGTGCATAAATCATGTTAATATTTCAGAGTAAGCACGTACTTCGTAGTGTATGATCGCCTGAGCTATTCACAAGTTACAACTTTGTTTAAACAATCTCTTAAATGAATTAATGGAGGAAGCTTTTCTTATCGAATTGTCCAGCTTATTCCATTCAAATATACCGTGTGTCTCAAAAAAAACGTAACACTTTTGAAATGGTTGCCAAATTGAGCATATATTATTTCATGAAAAAATGTCAATATGTATGGAAAGCTAAAGGACCAACCTTTCAAATGAAATGAAAAAATTGAAAAAAAAATCATGCTTCGATGAACAGGGTTCACTTAAGTTAGAGGTATGAAAATGGGCCTGCGCAGGATTTTTCCTTCCAATTTTGGACAGGTATAGCATACAAAATAAATTTGATATGAGATATTCATGATCGATGGATTAAGAGTTAAAAGGATGTTTTGAATACCAGTCCTTTCTCTCTGTCATTTATCAATCCCCAAACACCACCCATGCCACACACACACACACAAACACACACCAACTTCCACTCCCATCTTAATGTATCATTGATCTGGTAGATGTGAACAGGATGAAGGAAGAATTGGAAAAAAAAAAAAAGAAACATGAACATCTTTTAAAAAAAAGATTTAGCTTGTTTTTGTCATGTCTGCCCTAATGTGTGTGTGTGTGTGTGTGTGTGTGCGCGCGCGCGTGTGTGTATGTGTACGTGCGTGTGTGTGTGTGGTTTGTGTGCGTGTGATAATTGGTTTGAGCAATTGCTTGATGGAATTAATGTTTCAGTGATTTATCGATTGATTTCATTGATCAAAATGAGTGACTGGTTAATAATTTGATTATTAATGGAAAAAAAATGATCCACCAAACTTTCAGAAGAAAAGTGATAAAAAAGGAAGGAGTAGGTGAGAGGATAGGAAGAAGGTTGTATGTGTGTCTGTGTGTGTGTGTGGGAGGGGGAGGACAGTGGGTTGCGTAATGTTAATTATGATTTGGAATATTTCAATTTAGCCAATTCTCATTCATCCTTAATCCCGTTCACATCTACCAGATCAATGATACAATAAGATGGGAGTGAAGGTGTGTGTGTGCGTGTGTGTGTGTGGGGGGGGGGTGGGCGGTGGTGTTTCGGGATTGATAAATAACAGAGAAAAAGGAATGGTATTCAAGGTATTCAAAATATCCTGTTGATCCATCGATCATGAATATCTCATATCGACCTTATTTTGTAAGCTACAAGTAACTTACCTGTCCAAAATTGGAAGGAAAAATCCTGCGCAGGCACATTTTCATACCTCTAACTTAAGTGAACACTGTTCATCGAAGCATGATTTTTTTTTTCCAATTTTTCATATCATATGAAAGGTTGGTCCTTCAGCTTTCTATACATATCGACATTTCTTCATAAAATTACATATGCTCAATTTGGCAACCATTTCAAAAGTGTTACGTTTTTTTTTAGACACACGGTAGAAGATACAATTGGGCTACACTTCAATCAATTAATCTTAGTTTCCCCAAACCGAGAACCAATCATTGTAAAAGAACATTTTATTACAGAGGAGCATCGTTTTATCTGTATATAACAAATTACCATCTACGGTAGTTCCCGCAATGCTTGCACGGCAATATGTGACAGGGGTTCACTATATACATGCATGTGGATGCAACTCATAATTTCAAATCCAATCTAACTAATTATCTCAAATTATCATAAAAAATGTGCTCAAGGGAGGTTTTTTTTCTCTCTCTGTCTCTGTCTCTTTCATTTTGTTTAGGGATCCTACGGTTCTGTGTCCCTCATGAATAACATATTGAATGATAGATGTCAATAATGCTGATTAGATATCAAAATCATGCTATACATGTTCAGTGCAACGTTTTGTTTTCTTTCAATATTACAATGTATATGTATTTCATATATTTTCTTATTTCAATTTCCACATGAATGTTTCATTATCAGAACTTTATGTAACAGGTTTTTTTTTTCCTCTGGACCCCATGGAAGAACAGTCGTATTTTGTGGGTACGACTGAAATGGGCTATCCGCCGTTTATATCTAACATGTCTAATATGTATATATTTGTATTTTATGTTGCTTTTAACGGAAAATAAACAACGAAGAAACATACTCAGATGAAAAATATATCAAATGTTATGGTTGCATTCATTTTATTACCAACATTTATAACTGAGCAATTAAGTTGGAAACAAGTAACGCTCTGCGGAGTTTAAATTCTCTAAGGCTAAAACTAACCAGACGTTTTCTCCAAAATTAAAGAGATGACGGAGAGAACGTTTGTGCTGGTTTTCAGTTGGCTAAATAGGACTGTCAAATAGAGTATCACACACTAAGAAATAATTGCACCCTAAATGCAACACTGGCTGCACCTTTTGGGTGCAATCTTGCACCCGGACTAAAAAGGGTGCAAATCTGCACCTTTTTGTTCTTGTTTGCACCCTGAAATGGCCGTTTGCACCTTTTAGGGTGCAGAGATTTTTCGTACAAAAAGGTGCAAATTTGCACCTTTTCTAAAAGGGTGCATGCAACTCTGCACTCTTTAGGTTGCAAAATGCCACTAATTGCACCTTTATGCAAATTTGCATCCTAAAAGGTGCTCCCAGTGTTGCATTTGAAGGGTGCAAGATTGCACCTTTTTTTCTTAGTGTGCATATTAGCAAGGAAATGGGAGAAAGTTTGAACATATGAAGTATTATGAATTTGATAAATAAATTCGGTATGAGTATGTGCAGTAGTGGTATGAATTAGAATTTCGTTCTGGAATTTCCAAGTCTAGCTCGACATGCAGAAGTTCTGAAGATGCACAGAAAGTGTCAGTAAGACATTTTCCACATCATGTACATGGGCAATTCTGTACTAAAAAAATTCATTTCGTATGTTTCTATGCTTACAAGGCATACTTCTTGATCATTTTACGAAGTTGGATCCTCAAACAGTTTAAAAAGGAAACATTGATCTGAAGACTATAACAACTCAACGGTTCAAAATTAACAAGTCAAATGTAAAAAGGAAAACAAAATCTTCAAGAAGTGTATGTTCTTCCAGTTTAGCTATTTTAATTAACCCTGTTACCGTTTGCATCTTAAACTCACACAAGTTTGAATAACTTGGATTATAATGTGTAGCAAATAGGTCAGAACATGTGTTGTCCAATGCCTGTTTGGTCTCATCCCACACGGTCGAATCACATTTCGTCTACAACCAGTTCGTCTAATGACCATTTGGTCTAATTAACATTTAAACCATTTACCATTTCGTCTAATTTCAAGTTAGGCTATGCTCATTTCGTCTGATACCCACTTGGTCTAACACCACTTAGTCTATCTTGTTAGATGAACTGGTAATAGTCCAAATGGTCATTAGACGAAATGAGGGAAACTAAGAATCCGAAGTGGCAATTAGACCATTTTACCTTTAGACAAAATGACAGTAAGCCCGAGTGGGTATTAGACCAAGTGATGATTGGACCAAACGGTAATTAAACCAAAGTGATAGAAGACTGAATGGGTTTAGCCACAGTGGTGTTAGACGATCTGGGAACAGGGCTCCCCTAGGGGGGCAAGATGCATTAAAATTTTCGAAGAAGCTCAAAAGTGAGGGAGTGAAGCGACCGAGCTGGTAACGAGGGCGCATTTGTGTTTTTTGAAGTAAAATTGAAGGATTTATTTCACACTTTTTGTGGATTATTTGAAAAAATTTTAGTAAAAAAATGTTAGTTTTCAAAATCCCCCCCCCCCCCCCCTTTGCGTGCGGCCATGTCAGGGAATTACACCAACTGGTAGTAGACCAAGTGGCTATTATTCTAATTCGGCCAGGTGCCTTTGGTTGTCAGTAATGCGGAAGACGGTTATCCATTCACGCACCCCTGAATTGATAAATTAGACGATTTAATTGGACAAACGTTTTACCAGTCTAATTTTATCTTGGATATAGAGTACATTTTTATGCAGTATTACAGAGCTACGTACTGATCCTATGTGTGTCAGGAAATCGAATTCATTAATAAGGAAGAGTGATATTCCACACAGCCAATTAGCCAAACCATTGCCATTTTCAGTTTTGAATATTAGCAAAATGGACCAAAGGAGACTGAGTACTTGATTCCAAACGAATGATTTTTTTTTTTTTTAATTCAAGGTTAGTCCTATAAAAGGGAAAAATATTATGAAGGACTGTTACCAAATTAGAACAGGCAAGTCGGTATGTGATCTAATTCAAAAGTTTCAAGTCATTGCTGTTGAGATTTGAAGTCGAAAGCCGCGTATTCATTCATGCCACCTTGAATGAATAAAAGTATTAGGATGGCTAAATACTTTTAACCCTCTTCACAACTAAATAATAATTTGTGCTAGCAGTTTGTGTCCCTTTTCACCTTAATATAAAACAATGCTGAATTATACACATCGTGAATATACAAAAACTTTAATACATGAACACGAAAATAATAATAACAATAATAATAACAATAATAATAATAATAATAATAATAATGATAATAATAATAGCAATAATAATAATAATAATAATGATGATGATGATAATAATAATATTAATAATAATAATAATAATGATAATAATAATAAATAATAATGATAATAATAATCAGTTCTTTTATATCGCATAACTTATTACAGGATAGCCCATCTATATTCGCTTTAAATGAAAACAAAAGAAAATGATAAGTAAGAAAAATATAAATTAGAAAATCCACTTATATAGAAGCAAGAAAGTACGTGTAGCGTTGGATGCACACCTTTCACATTAAATACTTTTCAAGAGAAGCCCTGAACTTATCGAAATCATTACGATTTCTCAAAGAACTCGGGAGACATATATGAATTTGATATACAAAAGAAAAAAGATAAACTTTCTTAAGCACTTAAATAATTCATAAACGTCTACTGACAAAAAATAAGTTATTTCTCTAGCTTAAGGGCGTACAATTCATTGTGGGAAAGAAATTATTTCATGTGTTTAACCCGTCGACTTCTGAATTCTCTAAGTCCCATAAATTTGGTATAGGGGAAGCCTGGTTCCAGCAGACAACGGGTTAAAAGGGTATAGTGTGACAGATTTTGTTAAGAGGTTTAATTTTGTTTGTTTTATTTCCGTATACACAAAATATAGTGGTCTTAGGAATAATTAAGAATTCAACTGAAATGTTTTAAGATGCTTTTTGAAGAATTCAGAGGTTAAACACTTTTTGATGGCTTCAGGAAGGCTATTCCATAACTTAGGACATGAGTAGGCAAATGATCCCCCCCTCCAGGTTTGTGCAACTTTGGGGATCACAAGAGAACTGGAGGTGGCTGAGGGTAGGAACTTTTTTTTTTAAGGATTCAGAGGTTAAACACTTTTTGATGGCTTCAGGAAGGCCTATTCCATGATTTAGGACATGAGTGGGCAACTGATCTCCCCCCCCCCTGGTTTTTGCAACTTTAGGGATCACAAGAGAACTGGAAGTGGACGAGCGTAAGGATCTCGTTTACTCTCTTTAAAAAAAAAGAGCGAACGCATTCACTCTGTTAAGGGTAAGTTTAAGAAAAGAGTGAAATTTAGAGTGAATAAAGAGTATTCACTCTCTAAGGGGTGACTTCAGTGATCACTTAAAATCCATGAGTGAGACCACTGAGGTCACCCCTAAAATAGTGAATATTTTATTTCATATACGCCCCATCAATAGTTCGAGAGTTCAAGAGTTTATTTTTTATTTTAAAAAAACCCAACAACAACAATATTTCGAAAAAATCAAACATACAGTAATACCCAGTTTTGGGGTACAGTAGCAGGATACGTTTACATAATTTGAAATATAAATCAATTTCAATCTACAAAAGAATATACAGTATGACCTGTTATCATGGTTATGGAAATGGAGGGATCCACTAAAAAGCAATGCTTGTAGAGTATGGATCCCTCATGTCAGTAGGTGGAAGAAAATCATTCGGTAAAGGATGGAGTGTGACATACATACCAAAGAACAGATAGATTACGATGCCATAAATGAACTTCCAACACGGTTCCTGTCCACTCCCCTGTCATTAAATACAAAAAAGCACTTCTATCTGGCGTCAAATATGTAAGTGAATTAAAACATGATCTATAATTATACTTGCCTACACCGATAATTCTGGAAACATAGTATTTAGTTATCATATACGTGACACCCTTATACTCGACTCATATATTAATTAAAGTATCATGTAACCCCACTTCACGGCTGCTATTGTTTCAAGTTTTTTTGCCTGTAATTGCTGGCCCCTGCATTTAAATTGATTTCTTGACCCAACTCCATTATTTAAATATTATCTAGGTATCATATTCTTTCTTTTATATTTGTTACCCTTTATTTTATCAATTTTGGTTTGTACTATTATTGTATCCATTGTTTGTATTTGGTTTCTTGATATATAAATGCAGAAACTTCTGCAAAAAGAAAAAGTAGTTGACACAAAAATGTTTTGCCCTATCATTTGCAAAAGCAATCATTTCAGTGCACCATTTTGTATTAGAAAAGACTATGTTTAAATTTTTGGAGATAAACTTCTTCAAACAAGACCACCCTTTGTTTTATATCATTTTCGTGAATGTGTTAACATGAGTAAATCATTATACGCGTATGCTTTCTTTTTCATACTGTATTATACCCATCATTATGCATAATACCAAGCTTAATATGTTTCTCTTCTCGTAAAATATTGTGTGACAAACTCTTGGTGTAGTAATTGAATTAGTATGTTTTTTTTTTAATTATTATTATTATTATCTTAAGGTAGCATTGTCATATACAGAAATGAATCCCATAGGGACACGGTATGTCTATGCATGATATGCTGAATAAATAACTGAAATATATGTGAATATTGTAATCAACAGATAAACGAATTTATTTACAGAGTAGCCTACAACCTATCGCTTTAAACAAATAAATCATGATAAATGTATTAGAATTCATGAAATGTAGAACAAGAACTTAATGATATGCAAAAAGGATTATAACACAGGCGTCTGCAAAAACACATCATTATGAAAATATATAGATTTGTTTAAAATAAAAACGGAGAATAAAAGAAAGATTCAAATTTCAGCAAGTGTAGTTGCCAATGAGAAAACTCACCATCTTTATCCTTTACAATCTGAAACAGGATCAAAATATTTCTTGGAGAATCCGATTTTGTTCCAATAAATTGTGGAACTGAAGTCTCTCTCAAAAGTAGTAATTTCTTCAAACAACTGTTAGCGAGTAGATTAAACTCGTGGATAAGATCTTGAAACAAGAGCCTCCCCCTTAGAAAATGAATTGAATAATTTATACTGAAAAGAAAACACTGGGCACTCGTGTCAAATACTACTGAACTTCGGAAGAGCGTTCGATGAAATAACTATTGCTTCACTTCTCCGGGTTATGAGACCATATAACTGAGAAACAAACAAGCATGGGGTGCTATCAAGGGAAATATCTCTCACTTGACTGTTAGTTTGAAACGACCTCGGTCTCCAGAACCATGAAAAAAAAATTAAAATGACATGAATTCTGCCATGGAAACGAATAGATGGTTCATCGGCTGACTAGCAGCGAGATGAGCGTGGCTGATGATAATGGACAACTCCTGTCGACGCACCACCCATGCAAGAATATTTGAAGAGTTTATTTCCAAAAGGCGCTAAATTCACTTTGAGTGATTTCGAGTAAATCGAGGATTTTTATTTGATCTCTTTTCCTTCTTCGAAAGATGAACATTTTTTTTCCACAGTTGGAAGTATTAGCATTAGACATCTAAAGAAATGTATAATGAAAAAAATCCTACATGAGTAATATATTTTTTCTTTGTATTTCATACACTGACTCCAATGACGCGAAAAAGATTTCTTTCCAAAAGGCTCTAAATCAGGAGAAAATAAAAACATAATTTATTCTAGAAAAAGTACTACTCATGCAGGATTTCTTTCATTCTAATGTTGGTACTTTTAACTGTCCAAAGTTTTGATGTTTCGAAGAAGGGAAGGTTTGAATAAAATTTCTTCGATTTTTGCGAAGTGGATTTAGCGCCTATTGGAAATAAACGAATTTGGATTTAGCCCCTTTTGGAAATAAACGTATGTTTTTACTCGTTTTTTCTGCTGACCCTGTTATTTTCAAATGAGTCATATTGAAGCCAATATGGAACAGGCATCCAGCCCTACCAACACCTTGGTTTCGGTGAAAAATGGATTTAGCGCATTTTGGGAATAAGCTTTTCAATTTACATTATTATAAACTTATAATAAGCTGGTTGCTCGGTTGTAGGCTATCTCATAGACTGATAGAAATAAACACACTCTAATGCGGTTCATTCAATGCACTTTTAACGAGCGGTGCTTGCCTGATCATGCAAAATTTCAAATATTTATATGTTGCATATGTTAACGGGGCTTTCTATTCTAGCCAACTTAAATCTTGAAGAGAAACAAAAAAAAAAAAAAATCAATAAATAAATAATAAAAGGACTTCGTTTATGCGCAAACACGCAATACTTACAGTCCGACCTCGTTTATACAGCCCCCTCTTACATATACGGACCTCTCCATTAGCATCATGCGATTTGAATACCATACATACTATGCAAAAAAAAAAAAAAAACTCACTCAATACCGATGACTATTGCGCCACGTGCACTTACACAAGAACACAATGCATAAAGCATTATTATACTGTACTTTAAATATGAAACTAACACATGCACAGGCCTCTTACTGAAAACATGTGTTTTATTAGCAGATATCTCATACGCAGCCAAATCACTTACATAAAAGCGCCGTCCCGACGAGGCCGGACAGTGGTATGGTGGCCATGAAGTACGCTCGACAACAGGTCATGTGCGACGTGAATTTCGCATCCCAGGTCCTGAACTTTGCATCCCAAGTCGTGAAATTCACGACCCGCTGTGCGATATTCATGACCCGTGGTGCGAACTTTGCATCCCAGTCCTGAATTTCGCACCGCGGGTCGTGAATTTCACGACTTGGGATGCAAAGTTTGCGCCACGGGTCATGAATTTCATGACCTCGGATAATTAGCTGATAGACAACCAACTGTTGTGCGACGATACTCCTTGGAGGTTTATGCACACTACTGGAAGAAGAAGAAGTTCAGGACCTGGGATGCGAAATTCAAGTCGCACATGACCTGTTGTCCAGTATACTTCAGGGCCACCATACAATGGAATTAAAACTGTATTTGAAAGTGTGAACTGTTTATTGGCCATGGATCAAAACCCAGGACTGCCTGTATAGTTTGTATGGTACATATGCGTGTGCCAAGAGTCGACAATGACATCCAAGCGCTTATGCCATTAGTCGACTAAAGCTCCTAAGGGTTAAGAAGTTTGGAATGGGTGACAAACAGATGCTGACAACATGATTTGATTGGCTGTTAAGGATTTGATTCCATGTTTGAAGGTTTTGCTAGATTGCTACTCACCCCCCCCCCCCCCCCACCCCGGAAAAAAATAAAACCAAAAACAAAAAAAAAACAAAAAAAACGTTTTTCATTAATGCCCTCTCCAACTTCCACGCCCAAGGACAGAATATAAAAGAAATTAATGCATATGTTGGAGTCAATTTGTTTAATGCACTCCCTAGTTGTGCACAGACGTGTACATCACTTTCTAAGTATAAAAAAAAAAACCTATGTATTTTACCATGTTATCACCCGCGTAGCCAGGAGGCGATGAGGGTGGTCGTCCCCCCCCCCCCAGGCAAAAAAAAAAACAAACAAAAAAAGCAGAAAAACAGCGTGAGCGAAAAAAAAAAAAGAAAAAGGTAAGAGAACGTAGGAAGAGCGGGACTCAGACAAGGAACAATGGCAAAAAAAAAAAAACCCAACAAACAAACATCGGAGCTTCCTGTACCCTCCCCCCCCCCCCCACGAACACGCTTTGCGCGCTCAGTATCTTATTCGCACGCTTCTTGTGCTCACTACCGCCCCATCCCCTGAAATGAAATCCTATCCCACTGACTGTTATGTTTTTTATATTTTCATGTAGAATGATTTGAAAAAACTGCAGGACGCCTGTGGAAAGCAATTTTGCTAATTCTACAGTAGACTATATAATAAACAAATAAACAGAACAAAATAAAAAATGAATATTCCTTAGGTGCTGCACTGTTCAAAATCTTTCAAATAACCTTTTATCTGAATCATACTGAGCAGTTTCAATAAATATTGTGGGGGTTTTTTTCATGACAACAACCCATGATACTTTTTCAACAACAAACAAGAAAGATAAGTTACAATTTGAAGCTTGAAATCTCGCCAACGGAAATGGATACGCGAACCACGCTATGCTGAACGCTCACTCCTCCATACCATATCTTAAATTAAGTTAGACTAATCGCTGGTTATAGCAAAAATCCTTAAAAGCTGCAGCATTCTGGCCTACACACCGAAATGAATT
This sequence comes from Echinometra lucunter, assembly GCA_029962745.1. NCBI lineage: Eukaryota > Metazoa > Echinodermata > Echinoidea > Camarodonta > Echinometridae > Echinometra > Echinometra lucunter. The sequence continues at coordinate 8,493,573 of CM057159.1, read as the reverse complement.
AATTGCGTCCTAAAAAAGTTCAATAATTTCAAAATAATACCGTATTCTTGTTGCCATGCTATGCCCTGCCTCGTGGAGCCTAACCATTAACATGATTAATTAACATGATCAAAAAAGCTTTTCATACAGCTAGTAAAAGCAAACCAGTAGAGTTAAAATTTAGCCTTTTACTGCCTTCATTGACTTATGTTGCATTACAGCACCAATAGGCTGATCAGGGGCGGCGCTACGAGGAGGGCGCAGGGGGCGACCGCCCCTATGATTTTTCAAGTGATTACACACACAAAAAAAAGAAAAACAAAGAAAAAAGAAGGAAGAAGGAAGAGGAGTATGGGGAAGGAGAGGGCTGGAGCATGCACCTATATAATAACCTTATTGCTTCTTCTTCTTCTTCTTCTTCTTTTTCTTCTTCTTCTTCTTCTTCTTCTTCTTATTCTTCTTCTTCTTCTTCTTCTTCTGTAAAAGTGCATCCTTCATAGGGGAAGATCAACACACTGCAGAGTGTTGTGCATGTAGTCGTTGCGGCATGAACAGACTTCAAGTGCAAATTATATTTACATGTGAACAGGGTGTAGTGCAGTAATATAATGTGAAATGCAGCTTTAAAAAGTTTGTTGATTTCTTCATTTAAATCGTAAATAAACTCACCTATGGGCCATCTTGCTCTCCTCCCCTATCAAAATACCCTGGCGCCGCCCCTGAGGATGACCCCTTGATTACTGAATTCATACAATCCCCATAGGTTTTGTACAGGGACCATCCGGGGACCAACTGGGGAGCGCTTCATGAAGTGTCTTGTCAGTGATTTTCACTGACAAATATGCTCTCAGCCAATCAGATGCAAGGATTTCAGTAGCTTATAGCAGTTGTCAGTAAAAATCACTGACAAGACACTTCATGAAACGCTCCTATGCACCTATCTAACGCTGACAGACTCTGACAAGGCATTTGGAAATGAAAGAAGAATCTCTCAAATGTTTCTAAAACTTCGCTTTACACCAGTACCTGAATCTGTATCAGGATTCCAAGTTTTCTTATAGACTATGTTAACAGTGAACATGAATATTTTATTAAAACATTTTCTATTCACACATATTTAATCAGGATGACAAGATCAGTTAAAAACTGTTTTACATTATGGTCCTGAGATTAAAAACATGAATATTAAAAAAAAAGAAATGACCAAAAGTGATATACACATTATAAAAATATAACGATAAGGAATCAAGCTTTATACATCATGTGTAGAAAAATATTGTAATAAAATTTCCAAAATATTCTTGCATATAACTCGGAATATAAAAGATGAGTCATAAAATAATGAATTTAAAACAAATGACGCCAATAAAGTAAAAGAGGAGCAAGGTAAAGAATAGAAATGAGGTGATAATGAGATCATTGTTCATATTCCTTTGGAAAAAAAAAAACAAGAAAAAGATTAGTGGTTGGATATAACTAATTGCGCAAGTATAAACATAAGGACAATCTAATTGTCTAAAAATGAAAAATAAAACAAATATTAGGTCTTTAAGTATGATTTCTTGTGATTACATTAACGCTATCAACAACGTTTTTTTAAAAAATCTGTAATCTTTCATCACAGAAATTCACGAGTTTCAAAAGTCATGTCAGTGTACCATAGTTTAATTCAATTTAAGAGCAGGGCGGGGCAAGGTATAACAGCATTGACTGTTGGACAAGAAATAGGAATGACACTGGTCTCATATTGTTCGAATCTTATAGAAAATATACATATACAAGTACAAGTATATGGGTAAGATATTTTGATATCTTATCGACGTTGTTCTCTTTGCTTGATCATGTTGATTGGTATTGGTTCCTCGAAGTCTCAAAACTGAATTTAAAAATTCAACACGTGGCATTAGCTTCCATATTCCATTAACTCAGGCGTGTCCTTTCAAATTCACGTCGATAAGCAGCTATCATCTATTAATTGGATGCAGCTAATTCTCAGAATTGTTTACTAGGTGGAGGGTGTTGTACATATTTATTATTCTTTTATGATTAACTGATTAATTGGATGGAGGATGATGCCTACATTTGTCACAGGAAATGGATCCAGTGATCTGTCATCGCAATTTGAGATCTTAGTTGGGCTGTTTATCATGTTTATGGTGTTTAAAGAGATGTTAAGTTCTTGTTTAGGTGCTTTCTAGTTCTCTTTTTTTCTGTTGGTCTTTTCATCACAAATTAAGTGTAAAATGTTAGTCTGCAAGAATGTCTTTGTAGAAATGTCCCCTAAAAGATTGTTTTCAAACGCCCTCCAAACGTGTTCGAAATATCAAAAGAAATAGGCTGAAGTCAATGCTGCACACGGTTTGAAAAAAAAAGACGAACGATGCAGCCAAATTCATAGGCCTATCATGTGGCACATATGATTTTTAAGACCACCGCACGCTATACGATCCGACTGCAACCAGATTTGGGGGGGGGGGGGAATAGTAAAATTATCTTATTTGAGGTTCGGAATAACGAATACTAAAATCGAAATTTGGGTTTACTGTAAGCTTCAAATCGTAGCCGATCGCAAATTGCAATGACGTTACTACGATTCAGAATTGAGTTCACTTTTATACCAGGAGGCACGCAGTAGGCCGGAGTTTTAACTTTAGTATTCTTCAGACTATTTAGGACTTTGGTCTGTATGATTTTCCATGTATGATTGTGCATATGAAATACTATAACAAGTTTTTTTTCCAACACTTGATGGCAGCTAGATCGCGTGGTGTGCGGCTGGCTTTAAAATCTTAAGGTTGTAGTGTTGCATAGCATTGCGTTGCACTGGCACGATACAGGCAAAAGATTGGTATGCGTGGAATAAACTTACACTTACTGGGATCCTCATGGAATCAATTGCTAACAGTAGAATCATATTCAGTGTTTGATATTGCCAATAAAAGATGAATGGCTGCGAACGACGGCAAGCGTGAAGAATGTGTGTGTGTGGGGGGGGGGAGGGATGCGTGCGTATATTACACTTGTGTTTTTGAATATGTACAGTATAAGGATGGTGTATGTTTTTATTTCATTCATTTTATTATTTTATAACACTGGTACCCGGCCTGCCTACTGAAACTGTGCTACTTCTATAGTGCATCCCTCCGCATTAATTTTTCTCCCTAGTTGTCATATGCCTGCATACTTTTATACGTTAATTTTTATTTCAAAATGGATTGGAAGGGAAAGGAAATTTAATAAAAGAAAATATTTGACAAAACATATTGTTAAAGTTAAGAGGCTCGTTAAAAATAACAATTTTGATGGTTTATTGTGAAGGGGTTGAATTGTCAAAAATTTTGGCTGGTAAGATTACCGATACATTATTAGAATTCAAACAAAGGTCAATGTCACAGACGAACAAAATGTAAAAACTTATCCGTCCATTTTCACTACGCTCCTCCCCGGAAATGCATTTCTGCATATGCCAAAGATTTCAGACACACAACATGAAAAAAGCGATACACCAAAATACTATCATTAAACGATATGTGTTTTTTATAAATGCATCGACAAACTAAGTCGACTTTTTTAATCCACTCAAAGCAAATATTAACATCTGCAACCGTTTATACAAATATTTCAGCGAAAAGAAAAAGACAGCACAACTTTTTGTTAGTTTTCTGATTCATAAATATCATGATAACAGTTATCACTGTCGCACACAGTCATTTCATGCATATAAGAGTACTGAAATAATGACAATAGTGAAACGTCAAAACAAAATAATACATGACACATAGATTATGTTCATTTGCTTATGTAGTAAATTTATCGTCATTAATAATGATAATGAAAATCAAATTGTTATCTCTTGAGCGAACGATTGCACAAAGCGATTAAAAAATACATAGTATACATACAGCCAAGTGAGATGGACATGATTTTAAAAAAAAAATCAGTAATTGGAGCAGAAGGCTGCCCTCCCCAACTTTGCCACTTTATAACACCTTCTAGAATATTTGAGAATTGAGCAGGTACCCCATGGATCCCTGCGTCATCACATTAATACGGGAAATTTTTCAACGGATAGGTAAATTGCTTTAAGAAGGAAGAAATCAGTGACAATCGATAAGCATTTATTCTAATTTCTGCCTAAGATTAAGCTCTTAAAGGCTAGTTTTATCCCCTCCCACCCCGCCCAGTGCTAACAGCGCAGTTTGTACATGTTGTAAAAGAGCAGTACGATTATGGGGTGATCGGTGATGGTCAAATGGAAAGTATACTGAGAATCCAAGGGGAAAAAAATAACATTTGGAAAAGGTCTTCCAAATCACAATTTTTGTTGGGAATGAGCTTAACAGTTACTGTTTTGAAACGGTGCGAGTATCCAAGATTGACAATAATTCCTAGTGGTTCTGGCCAAAAGTAACATTTCAAAAAAACTCATGCTCAATAAATTAGTTATTTAGTCATTAAAGCATAAAATGCTGTTGAGATAGGCAAGGATATACGGAGAACAAAGCCTGTTTTTTTTTTTTTTTAAATTAACAATTATTTTCTTACATGAATGAAAAATACTAGCCTTATCGTGACTCTCAACTTGCGGATACCAGCCTGAGCGAATCCAAATGCTGTACAGTCTGGATTTGATTCCCTCTCACAAAAAATGGCTTTTCGTTCACTCAAGTGTAAAGTATCGTCTCTCGGTATAATCTGATAGGAGAGACCCTAGGCTTTAATGGGTGTAAAATTTGCCTTTATCTATTCTGAAATATTTATTTCGAGTGACCTTGTCTACGATTTATCTCTTGTCTGGGACTCCGTGTTCTATACAAGGTCTCCAATCATGCCAATATAGGAAGTATGCCCTTTTCAAAATTCGCCATCGTGGTTTGATATTAGGACATTAAATGAAATCATCAACTGAGCTACCACCAAATCATTTTAATTTATACTTATTGAAACAACAACAAAAAGACAAAAAAATAAATGCACACAACAGACTAAAAAAATAGATAATTATTCGGTTCTTCCATTACAGCAGGATGACACTTTTCAACGTTCTTTTCAATTATCGATCGTTATCGGTAACTGATTGCAGAAAAATAAGGAGGATGACATTATGATAAGAGAAACTGTGATTAAATTTCTCTTCAAATCATATTATGCTCGAGGATGTATATTTTTTACAACCATGTCTCAAATTTAGAAAAAAAGACACAACCTGTGTGGTCATGACCAACGGAAAAACCCTGCAATATGTGACACCACTATTCATGGCATAGCGCCATCCATAGTATCGATAGTTAATTGTCACCCACAGACTAAGTTGGGGGCGCCTTAGCATTGAAAAAAAAACTTATGAAATTATTATTTCTTGTACAAAAGTTGTGAAATTTTTCGTGTCGATTTGCCATTTAATCAAAATATTTGTGCAAAAATCATGAAAATATTAACTCTTAGAATTTGCATTCATCTGAAAAATACAATCAGAGTAAAAATCACACTTTTAATAAAATTGGTGAAAAAAATGATGAAGACTCTTGCGAATGAAAAAAAACTTGCGATTATAGTACTCAAGCATAAATTTTTATCGTTTGGAGTTTTCCTGTAACTATTCTATTCAACTAATTCTATTCAAAGCACATCATGCTCGAGGTTGTATCTTTTTTACAGCCATGTCTCAATTTTAGAAAACCAGACACAACCTGTGTTGTCATGACCAACGGAAAAACCCTCCAATATGTGACACCACTATTCATGGCAAAGCGCCATCTATAGTATCGATAGTTAACTGTCACCCACTTAATCGTATTTGATTGATACACGTCTGTAAAAACCCAATTCAACAACAACCACGTTTGGAGTTTTCCTATAACTATGATTTTAAATCATAAGGTCATGTTTCCTAAATCTGAAAGATCGACATATTTTGTATAATTTTTTGCAACGTATTCCCATCTTAGTCTGTTAACATTAAGGTGCTTGAGTTCATGTACTACGATTTACCAATACCTGTTGGTTGAATTATGGTCAACTCTCTCAGTAAAATAAAACTTAAAATCTTAATAGTCATCTTTGTGATAATTCTCGATCAAACAGAAACTATTTCCAGAAATTTAAACTAAAAAATGACCGACACTATCATAAGTTTTAAAAATCTTAATTCGCTAAAACATGCAGTTAAAAATTGCACCAAAATACACAAATACGGACAAAAAGGCATCACTCGTGTCAAAACAGTATTCAAAGAGCAGGACCATCCAATAAAAAACAAAAAACAAAAAAAAAAATAACAGAAAAAGAGCAACAGATTTTTCCTCGAAGTACATATCAACTTCTTTCACATATACATATCAACAACATAATAAATATCAGGTTACATTTCATCTTGAACAAGTGGCACAACACCAAAGTCAGAATATAAATATATACATGTCATTTCAATTCAATATTTCCAAAATATATTTCAAAAGCATTGAAACAAATAAGATGTGAATATGTACATTTCCAGCTGAAATGAGGATTGTGCGAAGTCATAGGTATGTACAAGTAGTTAATTGAGGTGCTCTGGTAATACACCTATTATTTTGGTGAAGTAATTCCTTTAATACTCTCAAATCTCTCATGACGAAAGAGGTGTGCTCGAGAAACAGAGCGGAGTTGTCACATAATTTTTAATGTAACATGGGTTGCCGTACAATCCTTCGGAAAAGATATCCGACACATGCATGCTTCATCATATTTAGATGTGTTTGAGAGATTTTGTTCAAGCTCATTGACCTTTCATAGCCGAAAGTCGACAAGGAATAAAGAATGAAACGTATCAGTCAAAAGCCTTTATAGGTTGGACAAAGAATAAGAAAGTTAGACATTTTCAGAAGTTAAAATCATCCGTAATTTCGGGGAATCATGCAGGAGGAACGCTCCTATTTGCCGAGTTCATTAATTTTCTCCAAAATAATTATTTCGAATTTCTAGGCTTTTTGGTAAAAATGATGAAATTTGACATGTTCCTTCCGCCAAAAAAGAGAGTCTGATCTAATATGAGAATTAGAAAAAAAGAACAGTTGAGTATTGAATTTGTTTACAATGATTGACCAATAAATAAATACTGTACTATACAAGATGTTCTCCCCGGATAAAAAGGCCTGTATGCGCAATTGCCAAATGGTGATAATGACTTACAAGTATCTCAATACTCTCCATCTTTGTTTTCAATAATAACAACTTTCAAAAATTATTTTCTCTGAAATTCCACCGAGGCAATATATCAAGGAAGGGTTATAAATTCTCTCAGCATATTAATTTCGAAATATAATTTTGTAGTCTACTTTACTTCAACAGTAAAAGACACAAACCGTTTAAACTATAAAGAATGATCACTTTCGTCTTCTTCACGCAATGTCGCTTTCTCGCCCCCATCTTCTCGATTGGGGGAGCCATTTAAGATTTCATTCTCTGGTAAAATCTGGCAAGGCATCTCACTTCTTCCGCCATTTCCACCGCACGAAATCTTGCCTTCCGAATGGCGCTTCATCAGGTTTAGCTTGATGCCGCTCGCGCAAAGGAGCGGGCTTCCGTTCGGATGGCCGTTGGACGATGTCGAAAAACGGTGGTGCGACGACGCATTCTTGGGGAACACACCTTTTTTGCTGTCTATGTAGCCGAAGGTGAGGGCCTTCAGGATCTTGTGAGCGATGACGCGGAACGCGTATCGGAAGTCGCGATTCCGGAAATTATAAATTAGAGGGTTCATGAGGCTGTTGGCATAACCAAGCCACGTGATGGCGTTCTCTGCATGGAACGACAGATAACATGTCGTGCAGAAATTCATGATGAGATACATGAGAAAGAATGGTAACCAAGAGAGTATGAAGCAACCCATGATCAGTCCAAGAGTTCGGACAGCTTTATACTCTCGAGTTATAGACCTCGACCGCCTCCTGTTTGGCTCTGCAGGGGGATTTTCACCGTTTTCAGTTGTTCCTGCACATGGCACTGATGCTCTCATGGATTGTGAAGGGGACGTCCTTCCTAAGTATTCTGTTCTATTCATCTCTTCCTTGATTCTGTTGGCTTGAGATCGAGCGATGACATAAATATGACAGTACGTAAATATCATAACCGCGAGCGGTACGTAAAATGACGTCATACTCGACACGACAGCGTAATACCTATTCACAGAGAAGTTCACCCCACAGATATCATCCGTCGAGATGTCCGATTTATTTTTATCATCTTTAGAGTAAAGACCTGTAAAGATCGGTACGAAAGATATGATACCCGAACAACCCCAAACAAAGGTCACCATGTAACCGGTTCTCTTCCACGACATATCACTATGGTACGAGAGAGGTCGAGTGATTGCCCAGTATTTATCTAATGAAATCATGCAAAGAGTTAATATGGATGCCGTGCAGCAAAGTACGTCCATGGACATCCAGAACTTACACATGAACGTCCCCAGCAGCCACTGACCATCGCTCAGTAATCTCATCGTGGAGAACGTCATTACGAATACCGATACAGTGACGTCCGCTATGGCTAAATTCAAGAGAAGCGCGTTCGCGGGAGTCCTCAGTCTTCTAAACTTCGCAACAGCAACCACGACGAATGTGTTTCCCACGAGGACAACCAGCAGGAGTATCCCACATACAATCCCCACCAGGATCTTGCCTGAAAGGGTCATAATATACTCGTTTTCCTCGTCTCCGAATGTATAGTTTGTGACGATCATTTCGGTGGCAGCGGCGGGATCGCTGAGAGCCATCGTTGACAACGAAGAGTCGCGATAAACCCGATGATGATGAAAGGAAAACTCCATGACTTGGGTAGCAAGTTACATAATTACCGTCAAGTATGGTCATTCCGACGAGCTCATGGCCAGAGTAGACGTTGGAACTTACAGGCTGAGTGCCGTCATGGCTAGTTGTGTTTCAGTTCAGTGGTTCTGCTTTTCCCATGGTGTTCATCTGCATGAAGTCAAAGATAGGACAACAAATAAAAGCGTGTTTTAAAAACGAAAATTGTTTTAAGATCAATAATACCACGATTATGCTTTTCATTTACCAAACATATACTGCTTCCAATACAGATAAACATGATAAAGCTGCATATCCGACAAGAAACAATCTTCTAAAATGTTTTGTGAACATAGGCTACGAAAGAGAAGGGAGATCCTATTTTCCGGGTCTTATCGAAGACCAATGGGAGCGATCGTGAAGACTGTATTGGTTAATGGATGCCAGGAGGCCTTCGCATGTCCCCTGCGCCCGTCCTTTTTGGACGTAGAGCACTAAACTTCGATGGAAGAAGGGCGTGGGAGGGGCAGAGAGAAGAAAGAGGAGTGGGCAGTATCTGGCCGTGGTGGAGTGAGTAGGTTACATGTACTTCAAATGCGCAAAGTACAAAGCAGGGATGGGGTGACCCAAGGTCAATCTTTTCTTCATTCTGCATTTACTGCTGCTTGTGACACTTGATAGGAAGAAACCCCTGCAGACTAAGTGACCCCTGGACCTTTAAAAGAACTCGGATATCGAAATATCGACCCCGCTTAGGTAAAGGTCTTCGGTGGTACCACTCGTCATGTCCCCGCTTGCCCATCCTACTCGATAGGATGACTCGAAATATGATCCAGTCACATCAACGAGAAGAATGGCAGCGTCTCTGTGGATTATCGGTTGGTTTGGAGTCCTCTTAGCGGTATGACTGGAAAATAAAGTTATTCGAGACTGCAGCTGCTAAATGCAAAACTGCTTTTTCTTTTTTAATACGAAGACATAGATTTTATAATCTCGTTTAATTAGGCCTATACTCGGTGTATCATATTTCGTAACTTCTCTTACACCATTTTAGATTGTGAAACATAAATAATGACAAAGCAATTTTCCCTTTCTAGTGATGCAAGTATTTATCAACTGACGCCATTGTCTTAACTTCTTACTATGTCTTGAAAAAAAAAATCCATGGAACTCCCCTTTAAACATGCTGCTTTGCAATTAAAGTGTTTTACTGGAAGTAGATGACAAACGCGCTGAAGCGAAATTAAAGTTCCAGCATATCTTCCATTAAATCACCCAATGCACTTTTCATGCCTAGCCATTCCCCATATGGGTGGGCACAGCCGGCTCACTCGAAGCTGTGTCATCAGACATTCACCCCTCCTACCCTCCCTCAAGGTTCAAGATCAAATCCATGGTCTGTTTGATCTACCTTAACGGCTTCAACTTCAAAGGTTTGATTTTGGCTGAAAACAGAGATGCCGGCATTTCAAGGGGTTCTATGTTTAGTAAAGTAAAGGAGGTCTGATTTTTACCGACGATCAGCATGCAGGTCTTTGAGATCTGGTATCCTGGAGGACCGTGGTATTGATCAGACACCCGAACAGGCAGGTGGGATCAATTCCCAAAAGTACAAAGCCATCAAAACATCTTAAACTCTCACCAAACCGTCCGAACCACTAGTTCGCCGACATTTTCATAGGAGCGCACGTTTATGTTCAAAGTAACATGCACCTAAAACGGATGTCGGTGAACTTGTACTACAGACGGCTATGTGAAACGTGCATTAAAATCCATTAAAAAGTTCACGAGAACACTTGACTTTTTCATTTAGTATTTTTTTCTTGTGCGCTTTTTTAACACTTCATGTAACCCTTTACACAGTGTTGACATGTTCGGCAGAAAATGCTCGTGTCCCATAGTGCACGACGTTCATTTTTCAATCTCCATTAGAATATGATGAGAAAAAGTCATTGACCTATTGGTTATATTTATTGTATTCACACAGTAACGTTTATTATTAGCTGGTTGATGTTTTGATGGTTTATTTTACCGGACTTTGTATGCTTGCAGGGAAGCAACCAGGGTACAGGGAAGCAACTAGTGCATGAAGTCCAAACTGAGAGACTTTGTTATGAGGATTAATACCTTATGAATGGGCATTGCCAATAATTTTGATATAATGGAATCATCTCCCAAATCATAGTAGAAAAGAGCGAATTTGTCGGAGAGTGAACTCCACATTTTTGTTATAAAACTTTCAAGGTTTTTAACACTTGACTTTAGGTTATAGAAATGTTTTTCACTGCAAAACATAACAGATATTTAAATGGTACATTTCATACTCAAATGAATAATTTCACAAATGCATTGTTAAAGGAAACTAACACCCAAAAGTCAAGTAGTTTTTAAATCAAAGCTAGAACAGAATAAAACAAATCAACGAAAATTTGAACTGAATTTGAAGCTGAATCTGACACGGAATAAGAAAAATATATGCCTTAATGAAATTTTTCGCTTTTTAAACTACCATAGCTATTGGTGACATAGTTTGTGGACAACTTTAGATCAGTTTTGCAAACAAAATTTCGCGTATTCTTTATCATCTTGAAGAATTAACACATGTTTCCATTGTCCTTATCCCAAATATGTTGTGGAGAAAACACTCCTCCATGTATATATCTTGGGTTTGGCTTAAGAAAATGTGCAAATCTTAAGCAAAATGAAAATGTTTGCTCATGTTTGTACTAAACATATTGAGAGTTGTCCATAAAAATATGTCATCCACAGCAGCTAGTACTAAAAAGTGTCAAACAGAAAATTTCGCGTATCCAAAACCTTCTTATTCCGTGTCCGCGATTTCGTTCAAATTTTCGCTGATCTATTCCGTCGTAAACTTGATTCAAAAACTTCTCGACTTGAGGGTGTTGGTTTCCTTTCATAAAGAAATACAAATTTCCCGATTTGTGTCTATTACCAAACGTCGCATATTTCCAAAACAATTACCGGATGTAGTCAGAATTTACTGATCAAGAAAGCAAAACATCTAATTGTCCATGGGCGTCAATTAGGGGAGGGGCGGTACAGGGGACACATTCCCCTAAACATTTAAGGGTGGGGGACACAATTTTAAGCTGAGGTCCTTTTTTTTTTTGGGGGGGGGGGTGATTTTCACGAAATATTTGGTGTATGCCCCCCCAAAAAAGAAAGGTCCCTTGAAGATTGTAAATTGAGGACCTTTTTCAGAGTCCCCCTCCCCCCCCCCCAAAAAAAAAATGTATATATATATATATATATATAACGGATTGACGCCCCTGCAACCATCTCCTGTCGGACATGAAGATTACCTCACTGATCCACTATGCTCACCATCAATAACATGAATAAAGAATAATGGTCTGATGTTGAAAAGCTGCTGGAAACGTATCCACTCAGTTACTCTTAGCAATCCATTCTCGTAATATTAAAATGCACAGACAAGCCTCCAGAGAGGACGAGTACAGCTGGTCTTACGGTGCGGTTGATGCAAGATGCTCATCTATCAGCCACGGAGATGATCCCGAGCAATCTTTCCGTAACTGTTTTATGAGTCCCTCTGCTTTCATGATCGACGACTAAGAGTAAATGTTTTCCTTTTTTTCTGCTTCATGATACCTAGCCAACAGTGATTTTATAATAGCGTGCGATGCGATGAGATCGGGTTTTATCAATGGATGAGGTAGGCGTGACCATGCATCGTGACAATGGTATTTTTAAAAAAAGATACACAGGTCACTTGAAAGCGCATAAGTCACTGAAATAATCACAACTCTACTATCACGGTATCGGTTTTGCTATGGTTAATTGTTTGAGGAAGGATGGGTATCACTTTTGCTAAGGAATATAATTTTCAGTCTTAAAGGGCACACCAACCACCGAACCTTGCTCAACACCCCTCCCACACTCAAACAAATACGCATACACATCCCACACGCACATAAACACTTGTTATAGTTATTAAGATGACATTCGGTTGGTATTTCATATCCTTTCCTAGTATAGTATCATAGTCTGATAGTAATGACATTATGCAACCTACAGCAAGGTCTGACTTTATCATTTCATTGTTATATAGCGGTCCACATGAAAACTCAAGGATTCCATTACATATTTGTTTGTGCTATCGATGTGACGTCAGCATGGTCACAGTCACTTTAGTTTTATTTCCTTGTTATTATGACTCATACTTCCCGTGAATTACCCCCCCCCCCGTGCTTCTTTTCATTCTTCATGCCAAAAAATGTCAAAAGGCAGAAAAATTCTGCTCATCAGATTTTTTTCTACAAAAATTGTGCCCTTCTTGCCTTTTTCAAAACCCCCATCCACAAATACCTTGTTAAACGATTTGAAAAGAAGTTTATGAGATTCCAGGCAATCATGTAGGCCAATGGTGATGCATCTATCACAGGACGGAAATAGGTACTGTCTTGCCTTGATAATCAAAATGAATCTTCAAAAATTCCTAATCACAACTCAGAGATGGTTTTCGGAGGGCACGACTGATCGATGCCCCTTACGAAATGCCCTACCAAACCAAACCCAAAACTCACTAACCATGCTAACACAACAAAAACTGGCCCTTGTGTCACCTTAGCAAAATTTTGGACCCTTACCTGTCATGCCTGTCAGTTTCCAAAAAAAGGAAGGGGAAAGGACAATGTTAGAGAGGACGATGAGAAACAACAGAACAAAGGACACTGAAAAGTGGGTCAATTGCTCTTAAAATAGCAAGTAATATAAATCACACAAATATAGGTCAACTTCAGTACCTCGGAGAGAGAAAATGAAGCTCATTTTAAAACATGACCTCACTATACCTTATCAGCATTCCGGTTTTGAAATCAACACTGCAAACTTGCATTCTCAAACGAGTTGTAAACAACTCAGGTAATCATTGACCTGATGATAGATTGCATCCGTTTCCACCTGGGAAAAATTGTATTCAATTTGTATAATTTTATAAATATCGATTTATGTTCGTAATTTTCAATAGCCTCCGCTCTGATAATAATGTCCTCACCACTTTACCATTGCTAACAGTTTTGTTCAGAAGTTAAGTAGAAGCATAACACATGCGAAATGTTAGAAACAGGGGGGTACAACGCCCCTCCCCAAAACTTTCACGAACTATCAAACGGTATATCCACAAAATGCAGGGGCAAGGGGTACAATTCATCCCCCCCCCAACACACACAAATTCTTCGATCTTTCGACCAGAATTATTTTACAATAGCAGTCATGATAGTATGCAACGCTTCCTCAGTCATACTATAGCGGGTAGTTTTCATTCATAAATCAAATCAGTTTACTGAAGTAAAATGCATGATTTTGGATCGAGCACGCGTGCAAAGGGGCTTACTTCGCCCCTTCCCCCCAAACGTTCTCAGAATACTTACATTAAATAGTGCCTTCGTCCAATACTCTAGATGTAGTTTCCTTTACAACCCCCAAGCCATGCCTGTCTGTCTTTATGCACGCGTAAGCAAATGGGGGGCTTAAACTGTACGGTGCCCTCTTCCATATTTTAGCATAAATCAGTGAGCACCAAGCATTCTCTACGGTTACAGTTCCTTATTCCGAATTTTCGTTTATTCAGAAGGTTCGTTGTTCCGATGATTCGTTATTACGAAATTTCGTTATTCCGAAGGTTCGTTCGTCCGAAAATGAAAAAAGGGTTCGTTATTCCGAAGGTTCGTTAATCCGAAAACGAAATAAGGTTCGTTAGTCCGAAAATGAAATAAGCTTCGTTTGTTCGTTAGTTATTTTCGGACTAACGAATTTTATTTCATTTTCGGATTAACAAACATCTTGGTGTACGTAATTTGCGTATTTCGGAATAACGAACCTTCGGAAAAACGAACCTTCGGAATAATGAACCTTCGGAATAACGAACATCATGCACCCTTTTCGACAACGTACCGAACTTTATCATGACCGTCGAATACGTGACCAGCCCCAATTCCTCCATGGCTGGATTCTTGTCACTTGGTATTAGATCCAGTTTGCCCAGGAGAGCCGAAAATCTAGAGGCGGATGCTTTCATCACTTATTAACGAGCAGATTGATTTACCCTTATTCTGCCCTGGTCAGCTCTAACCATGCACGTAAAGACGAGAAATAGATTGATGGAGAGGGAAAGTCATTTCCAAATTTCACTCACTTTTGTCGGCATTAACCAATCCATGCATTCAGGCGATTTCGCACTATTCGAAAAATGTTCATCCTGCATTGGCCGTGTTGGCGATTAGGAAGAGAAATATAAAAGATGTGAATAAAATCATTTGACTTCAGAAAGATTGTACAGTTCGTACTAATCTATTAGATATAACTAACCTTAAAATACCATACCTGAAGTTCCTGAACTCTATACTACTTAAACACTCATTATAGGGCAGCGGAAAGTTTTTCAGTGAAGGTGTGTGACATCCGGAAACGAGGACTAAACATGCTAAAAGGAGACATAATTATTTTATATACCGATAGCGATACGATACGAGAAAAGTCGGCCTCGCGGTCCTTCGGTCAAGTAGGCGGACCCCGCACAAAGTACGAAAACGGCCCTGCTTTTTGGTTTGTCTAATTGTTCAGTACGTCTTGCAACATCTGCTTTCTTTACAAAGCTTACAATGCCAGTCAGATTTTGAAATTGGACTGAGTGTTGCCATTAAGTTAGTCATATATACCAAGGCCCTCTTGCATAAAACGTTGAGATTAAACATGTTAAACGCAGCTCAAAAATTAAACGCAAGTCCCAAATACTCAATTCTGATTGGTTGAAAATCAAGTTGCGTTTAATTTTTTGAGTTGTGTTTAATCGCAACTTTTTATGCAAGATGACCTAAATCATCTACATGATGATGATATTGAGTATCACAAACATGGCAACAAGACTGTATAAGCCTATGCGCGTTGCCTGTGTGATGATTTTACGTTCTAAAATTACTGACAGGCGTTTCAAAGATATTAAAAGATGAAACTTAATAGGACAATGTGAAACAGTGCAATTTAATGAAACTCAAAATACGGACAATCATCAGGATCCTGATTTAAGTGGAGCAAATATAGGGGTTTATATAAATATATTGCATCAGAGAACCTGTTTAGGAACCATTCAAACGAACAATGAGGTGAAGAGAAGAGTGGCCCCCCTCCCACTGCATTTATATAACATCACTCAAGTGGTCCGTGAGGTAATGAAAGGATAGTACTAAAAAAAATCATGACAGTTATTGAAACTACATGCAGTACTTAAATAGTAAATAGAAATACAAATACAAATAAAAGTCGCATTGGTAAACGGTTGCCATGACAGCCATTCACCTGCAGGGGTAAACAACTGTCCAGGTGGTTTTATGCATTCTAACCCCAACAATAGTACAAGTTTATGCACCTCCTAATAGCTAATAGCTAATAGCATAATTTCACCTTTGAATGAACCGAGTCATAAGGAACGCTTTCATCATTATTTTATCTGTATGATCTGTTTCAAGTTCAAGTTTTAAAAGCGTGTGTTGATTCTCTCTCCCACTCTCAAACTTTCATATTTGCACGGTTCAGAGTTTTGTGAATTTTCATAATGACTTCATGATTTCAGAGACAAAGAAAGAAGTTAGTCATGTTTGACATGAAAATTATTAGCAGTGGGAACAGATTCTAATCTGAGCATGACACCCATGCCTGCGGACATATGAGTTGAGATGGCGATGAATTGTACCGGATAAAAGAACGACTACAAGAGGGGAAAAAGAGGGGGCTAGAGAGGTACGTCAAAGGGATTTGGGACGACAGTAGATGGCTTAAGTTTGTAAATTCAATATCATACAATCTCATTTCATCTCGGCTTGAGAACTTCACCCCACTGAACCGAACTGGGGGCCAGCCAAAAGGGGGGTTGCGGATACAGCCAGCGGTTATGAACATTTTCCATGTTTAGATTGTCAAACGCGTGGTTGTTCTTCTTCTTCAACATGTTCAAAGCGAAGCGAATTTCCCCTTCCTGAAGATGACTTTCTGACGGAAATCCATCTATTTTTAATATTTCCCAGGGTAGAAAGATAATAATAGTTCTGCACATGGATTGTCCTCCCGTAATGGTGGCAATCAGCTTATCAAAAAGAATACTTGCCGAGCGCGACTCTGCCAGTACAGTAGTTTCATCGATGTCTATGATTAAATATATATTCCAATATATGTATGTATATATATATATATATATATATATATATATATATATATATTGGAATATATGTTTAATCACAGACATCGATGAAACTACTGTACTGGCAGAGTCGCGCTCGGCAAGTACAGTAGTTTCATCGATGTCCATAATTAAATATATCATCCAATCTATTGTTAGTCAGGGGCGGTGCTACGGAGGGCAGGCCCCCCCCCCTACGATTTTTCAAGTGATAAAAAAAGGAAAAAAGAAAAAAAAAAAAAGAGGAAGAAGGAGAAAGAAGAGGGAGGGGAAAGAGAGGCCTGAGGCTTGCAACTATAGAATACCCCTATTTGTTCATTTAAAACGTCAATAAATCATAAATTCACCTGTGGGTCATATCTCCCCCCCCCCCTCTATCAAATTACCCTGGCGCCGCCCCTGATGTTAGTTTCTGCTTTGAATGATAATAGTAGTAATCATTCGCTGCTGAAAGACGTGATAATTTGGGGATGCATTACTGTTTCAAGTGGGGTCGTTTGTCGTTTTGTTTTTTGCTTTGTTTTCTACCCATCATGCTCGTAGTATTAAGCAACTACTGCCACATCACTTTTTCTACTATTACTTCTACTACTCTACTATTACTACTACTACTACTACTACCACTACTATACTACTACTACCACTACTACTACTGCTACTACTAATACTGCTACTGCTACTACTACTACTACTACCACTACTACTACTGCTGCTCCTGCTGCTGCTGCTGCTGCAACTAATACTGCTACTACCACTACTGCTACTACTGCTACCACTGCTACTGCTACTGCTACTACTAGTACTACCACTACTACTACTACCACTGCTACTACTACTACTACTACTACTACTACTACTACTACTACTACTACCACTACTACTACTACTACTACTACTACTACTACTACCACTACTACTACTACTGCTACTACCGCTACTGCTGCTGCTGCTACTGCTACTGCTGCTACTGCTACTGCTACTACACATGATACAGATACTACACATAATCTCAGCCAAAAGGCCGAGAAGCCTACTACTGCTACCACTACTGCTACTACCACTACATACCACTACTACCACTACTACCACTACTACCACTACTACTACTACTACTACTACTACTACTACTACTACTACTACCACTACTACTACTACTACTACTACTACTACTACTACTACTACTACTACTACTACTACTACCACTACTACTACTGCTACTACCACTACCACTACTACTACTACTGCTACTACTGCTACTGCTGCTGCTGCTACTGCTGCTACTGCTACTGCTACTACACATGATACAGATACTACACATAATCTCAGCCAAAAGGCCGAGAAGCCTACTACTGCTACCACTACTACCACTACTACCACTACTACTACTACCACTACTACTACTACTACTACTACTACTACTACTACTACTACTACTACTACTACTGCTACTACCACTACCACTGCTACTATTACTACTACTACTACTACCACTACTACTACTGCTACTACTTCTACTACTGCTACTATCGCTGCTACTACTACTACTACTACTACTACTACTGCTACTACCACTACCACTGCTACTACTACTACTACTGCTACTACCACTGCTTCTGCTACTACCACTACTACTGCTGCTACTACTACTGCTTCTACCACTACTGCTACTACCACTGCTACTGCTACTACTACTGCTACTACTACTCCTACCACTACTGCTACCACTACTACTACAACTACTACTCCTCCTCCTCCTCCTCCTCCTACTACTACTACTACTACTCCCCATATTTTCAAGTAATTATCATATTGATAATAATAATAAAAATAATAATAATAATAATAACAATAATCATAATCATAATAATAATAATAATAATAATAATAATAATAATAATAATAATAATAATAATAATAATAATCATAATCATAATCATAATCATAATAATAATAATAATTATAGTAATGCAGCTGCTGCTGAACTGATATCTTTCTCTCCTTCAATTGCCGTAACCACAACTACATATATGTCACGATAAACATTTCAACTACAATAGTTGTCATACCTTGTGCTTATTTTTGAGAACAAAATACTACACAATTACGTCTTATTTACTCTTGATACAGAACCTAAAATTATTGAAGCGCGGCTGTATACTGCTAAGTTCATTCGACACCATGGCCATGATGATTGATCGGGGAGTGATTAAAGTCATGATAATCATGATCTATGTAGTTCTGTGATCTACGTGACATCTTTGCCAAGTTTGTTCCGTGCTCTCGACTCTCTCGGATCTCATTAATGGAGAATGCAACCTTGACGGCAATGTGCTTCCAGTGAATGAAGAAGAACAAGAAGAATAAACAGTGAAAGTTTGAGGAAAATCGGACAATTTGTTCAAGAGTTATGAACTTTGAAAGTTTAAGTAAATCCTTATTATGGGATCCTCGAATTGGCAACATCTGTGATGTCATCGTGGGCAACTCTCCATTCATTTTGTACACAGAATTAAACATTTTCTTTATTTTCCAGAAAAATAAACATTCTTTTGATTTATTGTTAGAGTATGATATGGCTATATCAATTCTACAAGCATTTGGGAAGAATTATGTTGATTCCTGACTTGAAATTTCATATAAATCAATTTTTTTGAAAAATTATGTACAAAATGAATTGAGAGTTGTCCACGATGACATCACAGATGCTGGCAAAGTTGCCAACTCAAGGATCCCCATAATAGGGATTTACTGAAACTTTCAAAATTCATAACTTTTGGAACAGATTGTCCGATTTTGCTCAAACTTTCACTGTTTACTATTCTTGATCATCCTCACTCACTAAGAGCACACTGATGCCTGGGTTGCATTCTCCTTTTGGGTGTCTACCGTCTATGGTGTCTACACTCGTGACGTATCTAGTAGTGAATGATAGGGGAAGGGTGGGGAATAGAAATTTCCAAACTCCATTCAACCATGACTGACTGCGACCGATTTCGACGATTACAACGATGGTAATAATTGTATGACATTGACAGGCCTTGAGGGTGATAAGACATAATTGTCTGAACTAGATTCATATTTTCCGGGTCGATAGACGAGGGCAATATAGATTCAGCGAGGGCAATATTATGTCGCATCATCCGAAAGTATGAGCCAGTCAATATTTAACCAAAAAAAAAAAAATACATCTAGAGCGAACTCGAAAACATTGTAACATAATACTCAAATTTTAAATTGCATTTCAAATAAAGGAAACTGTACTTGAGCAAAAGGTACAAAATGCAGAAAAAGATGTTCCGACTGCAAAATGCCTGATAGTGTGTGTAGCGCGTATCTTGTGAATTATCCCCACTTTCTATTCTCACCCTCAGTATTTTCCTTCTTGCTACAAGTATAAAGTCTTACAGTAAAAATGATTTCTTAGTTTTTTTTTTTTTTTTTTTCCCATGATGTTTAACTTTGTATTCTTAGCTGCCCGGTCAACTGCACTGTTAATCTTCTTGTTTTGCTTAACATTTCTACTGCAGTATAATTCTAAATTTACTATTTATGTATGTAAAAAAAGTATTGTTATTGTTCTTATCATGCAGGGCCCTCATTGAAAGTAGTTTTTAACTGAAGAGGCAAGCCTGCTTAAATGAAACTGTAATTTAAAAAAAAAAAAATATTCGACCATGTGGGATCCAGCACATAACCATACTCATGCGGCATCTAGAACATCTAGATACAGACAGACAGGCGGGAGATATCCCGATTCAAAAATCTCAATTCACGCCATGGCTAAGGGACCTAATTGGGAGCTAATAAAGGTACTGGAATATAAAAAGCTGATCTATACGTGACATTCATGTCAAGTCTTTTCCGAGTGCTCTACGCTCACCAAACCAATTAATACACTCATGGCGTATCCAGAAAAATGATGGGGGGGGGGGGGGGTCCAAACTTCGAGAACTCCATTTCTCACCAGGACTAATAGGGGCTGATTATTAAAGTCATATGATCACTGATGATAATGATGATATTATACAGCTACGTGATATATGTGGCTTAATGTCAAGGATGGGTTCCGTGTATTGAACTCTGTTTAGTCCCATAAGTAGTCTCCGCAATATTATTCTAAACAGTGGCGTATCCAGAAATTGGTAGACGGGGGGGGGGGGGGGGGGGGTTGCTGATTTTGAAAAAAAATTTATTCACGCCATGACTGATTGAGACTGTTTAAACGTGTTAAAGTAATGATAATCACGATCTATACAGCTACGTGATCAATTTGTTGTACATGTTCCGTGCATTCGACGCAATCCGACCCCAATTATGGGTATTCCCCAAATAGGGGCGTACGCAGAAACCTATAAGACGAGGAAGAATTTTATTATTTTCTTTTATTAAAGACGTCAATCTACGCTAAAACTGAAAGAAGGGGCAAGGGGTATCAAATAATCATGATCGATACGACTACGTGACATGTGTTTAACATTCATGCATCGTATTAAATCGTATCCAAATAGTGGCGTTTATAGAAAGTGGTAAATGGGAGGATGGGAAATTCCGTTTTAAATAAACTAAAACAACAACAAAAACAAGAATATACAAAACAAAACAAAAAACTTCATTCATGTCACGGCTGATCGGGATGATTTAAAGGAAAATGAAACCCTGGGGAAAATCAAAAATTAATTCACAACATGACTGATCAGTTGCTAATAATCACGATCCATGCACCTTCACAACCTATATGACATATCCGGGTTCTCGGTAAATAGAACTGCCAGTTGTCTTTACCTTCCTGAGCCTCGATACTTTATATCCTGGATGATGTGCCCATGCCTCCCCCCCCCCCCCCCATTGGTTTTTCCTGAAGATAATAATGTGATATGCACTATACAAGAACGGAATATTATTATTATCATTCTGTGTATTTCCGGTTTGTAGGCTTAAACTCTTATTATGACTCATGCAGAAACCATGTGCGATGCAAGTGGTCGCAAAAAAGAATAGTACTGATGACTTTCTTCTCCACTCCACTTTTGCAGACTTTACAGTCTAACTCTTTATCTTTCTCTATTCTCTGAACATATATACATTTTTTTTTCTATTCTTGATACGTTTTACAGATTACAAAAGAAAACAATTAGAATGAAAATTCCATACAGCATTCCTGAAAGAGAAACAAACAGGTACATACTATGAATATATCGAATTGCAATAATGAATAGATAATTTAATGATCTCTTGAAGAACAATCAAATCTTGTTATGAAGCTGATATGGATGAAAGAGGAGGGAAACAGACTTAAAAAGTTGGAACAACTATGACAAAGTTACTAATATATAATAAAATTTTAAATGGATATGCACGTTGAAATCTGTAATTGGCAATAGGATTTCTTTTTTTTTGGGGGGGGGGGGAGATAGCTCCCCTAATTATTGTACAATGAAACATTTTCTGACCTTTTTCCTAAGCGCCTTTTCCCTAGAGGCAGCATTCAAGACAATCGCTGGGAGCACAGCTCCTCAAAAATCTAAAAATCTAGTCATAAAGAAAGACCAAATAGTTATTTTGTGTATTGGGGAAAGCAAAGGAGAGCTGTCAAACATCGTTGCACAGTGACGTAACTGATTTAGCAATTTTTAAGTTCCATATCCTTCCAATACCTCACACAAGCGATCCAGACCAACACGAGACTGAACAAATCATTGAATTACCTCGAATGACCAATAATTGATTGGTTTTGAGTTCGTGTGGGTTCGAGTCAGTGCATGGAGGTCGGTTTAGCCATATTACTGAGGTGTTAAAACGTTAATGAATTTCTTATTACTTGCTCGATTTCAAACTTTCAACTTTTCCCCCTGATATTCCTGTTTTTACCACATCCACCTTGTTTGGAAGGTTGGATTGAACTCAGGATAAAAAAAAACTTCCTTCGAAAAATCAGGCAACTTCAACAGCCCTGTCTATCATCTTTAGAAATGTGCGGACATTATAAGTTATTACGTAATCCGAACATGATTTGTATTGGCAGTACAATAGGCCTTTGGACATGCTGAAATTGCATTTGAGTTGATTTTTCGAAAGTAGTTTTTATCTTTTTTAAATCCTTTCATTCAATCACATGTGTACGCTACCACGCAGGTTTCGTCATGTTCATGTAGACGAAACAAACTGGAACGCTTGCATCGTCACGATTCAACGAGAGACTCAACCCCCCCCCCCCCCCACAACATGTCCAATGTATGTTTTTTCTCACTGTTCTCTGTGACATACAGATTTCGTCTCATCCCAATTAATTACTTTCTCTCCATGTCGTTATCGATTCTACCATTCGATATCGGATGAATGAGTTCATGTCCCTCCACCATGAAATTAAAGAGGGGAGAATCGGTGGCATATAGCTCATAGCACAGGGTAACGGGCACGCGTGCCCCTCTACTATGAATGGTGCAGAGGGGAAAAAAAGACAGTAAAAGGAGAGAGAGAGAGAGAGAGAGAGAGACAGACAGAAGGAGAAGAAAACAAAAAGGACGGGAATTTTTTTTCATAATTCATTACAATACTTGATTTATGTGTACATTGTACTTGTATATACTTATCAAGAAAAAAATGAATGCGTACATACATGCATATTTTCTGTAAAATATTGTAATGCCATTCTTTTTATTTCTGTTGGAAATGAAATAAATACGAATTAAATTGAATTGAAATGAATTGATTTAATGGGAAGGAGAAAAGAAGATGACTGGATCCCTCTATTAAACAGTCGACCCAGTTAATTCACGTTTCATTAACGCAGTGCCCGCCTCCATATGATACCTCTGCCCCATAAATTGCTTAGCAAGACCACGCCATAGAACATAGAACATAAACTCTAAAACTTATTAGCAAGTGCTTTTCACAATGTCACGCTTTTTGCTTTGTGATCCATAAGAATTTAATTTTCTGATTGCTCTATCAATACCTAAAAACCCGGGACGGGGTCAAATTTACCCCAAAAATGACAATAAATAGAAAAACAAAACAAAATAAAATGCCTAGGGTCTGGTTTACCCCCAAACTTCTACAACGGAAAAAACAAACAGGGGCAGATTTTTTAATGCTTTTCTTTCTTGAAATTGGAAGGACCGCATAGTTTTTTTGGTTGAGTGTTTTTTAATGGGCCTATTTCTAGATATGCCCATGGTATAAAGAGAAAGTCTCGAGGAAAGTTAGTCTTAAAAAAGCAGTTATTTCGAAGAGATACTCTTAATGGTTGAAAATTTTAGTTCCAAATTTCAAAATGGTAAACAGCATTCGCAACAAATAGACAGCGTTCCCGATACCATAACGACTCTTTAAATGAGAGGATCAAATCATATATTTTTCTTTACCTACTACACATTTGTTGCCGCATTCATTACTCTCTTAAATCATTTACTTCTCACAAGGACCCTATAACCGTCGAGTGGTCGCACGTCTGCTTAAATGTTAAATGCATAATTCATGGACACGATCGAAAATATTGCGTGGGAACCCAAATATGTGAGAAATCTGGTAGGAGGATGACATTAAACCAGCACCTCGTGTGGAGAGAATATCAAGACAATCATCAAATCAATACAGCTACATGTATATTTATATTGAGATTTCACCTGTTCACCATGTTCACTGAAAAAAATCGAGGGGAAAGGAAAAAGGGGGAAGAGAACATAAAAAGAAGAGTCAAAAGAATCCTTCTTCCTTCTCTCTTATTGATGGCCTTTTAAATATGTATTTCAACTACAGATTCATACCAACCCCGAAGTGCAACCCCCCCCCCCCCCCCCAATCTATCAGATGCCCTTTCAAAAATTCAATGTCTGGACCAGCGCTACTCCGCTTGATAGACTTGTCGGAATAGATGTAAACATCTTCCCCAATTACAAAAGAGCCAATGAGTTTGTTCAGAAGCAATACTAAATTAGTACATAACTTACGTATATGTTTCACTCAAACAAGTTCAAGTTATCGAACACTGTTACAGGGATGTACATGTATATCCCTATATATTTACAGACAGATCTAATGTTTGACCTTTTCTCTCTATTAAATCTCATTGACGAGATTGAAGATTTTTATTTTGCACCACAGCTTCCCTGAATTGCTATGGGTGGGGAATCGATGTTTGCCTGCCCCTCCCCTCCCTCCCCCGCGTCATCTTCAGACCAGACCACTGGTTATCTTTACACAGCATTCATGTTATATTTTGTTTACTCTGTTATCTATGCTATAATCTGATCTTTTATGTTATATTTTGTAAAATTTTTGTTGCATTCTGTGAAAAATTGAGAATAATCCAATATGTATGGATTTAAATCAATAAAATTTGAAACTTGAAGCTTGAAAACGTGCATTCACGTATTCAGGCAATTTGCCGACCTAAATTTTCAGGGACGATGTAGCAACTCCCCCCCCCCCCCCCACCACCACCACCGCCACCATCCTCACCCGGCCCCACTCCCTGCCTCTAGCGACAACCAAGCGTGAACATGAATGATCGGAGTTTCTAGCCTTGGCAACCAATGAATGGAAGACATTTAATTGTGGTGAGATGCATGGAGTAAGATAATAATCGTCCCAGGCCATTTAGAGGGTCTATTAACGCCACATTACAAGATTACTGGGGCAACACCCAATTGATTCCAGGGTCGTTAATCTAATCTACTGGATTTGTCTAGACAAATAGCGAATCATGAGCCCTTGGAGAGGAAGCAGTTTTAATTTCCCTGGTGAAAATAATGTGTGATATAATCTGTACTTATCACGTCATGCCATGCTATGGCATGGCAGTCCGCCTTGCTCACTTACAAACTCCATATCTGTCACCTTGAGCATCACCTTGTTTGCTTTATATTTCCTTTAAATCTTGAAATCAGCTTATACTTTTCCTTTTTGCTTCTTCGTTTATTTTCCGTTTATTGTTGTTTTCTTTTACTGTAAACAACTGCATGCTCATTTTAGGGTGCCAGGTAAAAATGTCAGAGGTAAAAATGTCAGAGGAAAAAATGTCAGAGGTAAAAATGTCAGAGGTAAAAATGTCAGAGGTAAAAATGTCAGAGGTAAAAATGTCAGAGGAAAAAATGTCAGAGGTAAAAATGTCAGAGGTAAAAATGTCAGAGGTAAAATTGTCAGAGGTAAAAATATCAGAGGTAAAAATGTCAGAGGTAAAAATGTCAGAGGAAAAAATGTCAGAGGTAAAAATGTCAGAGGTAAAAATGTCAGAGGTAAAAATGTCAGAGGTAAAAATGTCAGAGGTAAAATGTCAGAGGTTGAAAATGTCAGAGGTAAAATGTCAGAAGTAAAATGTCAGAGGTAAAAATGTCAGAGGTAAAAAATTAATGTCAGAGGTATGCCAGATTTGGAAATGTTTAAGTGACATGTTTCAGGTACGAATACTGAATTATAGAAATTATGGGGAGTGGGATATATTCAAATATTTTCTGTAAACATACTGTGTCTATACTTGAATGCCCTTTTCTTGGCCATTTGGAAATAACGGTTATGGTGTTGGCGGGGTGAACGTTCTGGTATGCGCGCATTGCCCTCGTTTTCACCGCGGGGACGGGCATTGTAAAAACGATGGTGGGAAATAAACTGGGTTGGTAACACCGGGGGTAACACGAGTAGCTGACCACACACATTCCACACGACTACGCAATTTTAATAATAATAAAGCGTGGTATACGTGAACGAATACTTCAGTATTATTGTCCTTGTACGTAAGGAAGAATAGGAAGTAAGCGAAATTGAATCGTTAATTCGATCTATTTCTCGACATTTTGTATTATTTCATCCGATACGCTGCGGAATTTACAACTTTTAAAGAGAATTATTCAATTAGATAATTGTGTTAGCATATGCAAAACATCAAACGTGGATATCCCTTCTTAAGTTCATCTACCATTCTGTCATTCCACTTAAGATCATAAATCATTTAGATATAGTCCTGTAACTTCATTAATCTCACAAAGAAAATAATGAACATCATCCCATGCTACATTTCTTACCCAAAACGCGCGATTTATTTATCGCTTGCTGAAATTGTCATAAATATGTTTCACAGTGCAATCGTGTCAAGAGGCCGAATCTTAAACACAGAGAGGGAACTGGGCATTCGTTTGCTGCTATATTTGGAGTCAGCTAAACAAGTGCTCGGAAGATCAAAACACTGTTGGGCAATTCACACATACCAGGATGTTCTCCCGGCCAAAACAAGATTGGTCTCATTAGGTGGTTGAATGGGGCAGCATTATCACTTTCACATCAAATGAGTAAGACAGGAAGGCCAGTCGAATGACTGAACATAAACACTTTTACAGAGAGCAGTATTATTGTGATCACTCCATTTATACAGTATGAATCCTTTTTTTAATATCTCGTGCTCTTCCTAATTTCAAATTCAATATTCTTACCTGTAACACGTTCACTTCGGCATTTTCAGAGCTGACAATTTTATCTCTGACATTTTTACGTCTGACAAATTTACCTCTGACATTTTTTTCCCCTGATATTTTTACCTCTGACATTTTTACCTCTGACATTTTTACCTCTGACATTTTTACCTCTGACATTTTTAACTCTGACATTTTTTCCTCTGACATTTTTACCTCTGACATTTTTACCTCTGACATTTTTACCTTTGACATTTTTACCTCTGACATTTTTTCCTCTGACATTTTTTCCTCTGACATTTTTACCTCTGACATTTTTACCTCTGACATTTTTACCTCTGACATTTTTACCTCTGACATTTTTTCCTCTGACATTTTTTCCTCTGACATTTTTACCTCTGACATTTTTACCTCTGACATTTTTACACCGAACCCATTTTAGACCTACAGTTTCACAACAAAATGTCCGTGGGCAGATGAATACAATTCTGAAACAAAGCTCTGTATCTTCCTACATTTTATATTTATTATGTGTCGTATATTTCATCACATTTTTTGTAAAATTATGTTTGTATTGAAATTCACTTAGAACTCTCTGCGATGGGAGCTGGATAACAGAAAAATAGAATTACACAAACGTTACATTTCTCTGCGGGCAATCAATAATCGCCTTCAGCATGTTTAGCGCGTTTCGTGATTAACAATAGAGACGGGTCATATCTTATTGCGCGAAAAGGAGAGGGTCGAAAATGTTTGAAAAATTACGAAAGTCCATTTTCTCTTAAAAACAAGGTCTTCTTGCTCTAGCAATGCTAAAATAGTGCGATCATGTTTGCCCTATGCACATATATGATCTCATGCTTTGATCATACAATTGCGTGGTCCACCCTCCCCCCCCCCCCCCCCAAAAAAAAAAAAAAAAAAAAAAAAATTATATAGTGCGACAATGATATTCAAAGATTTCATAGAAAATCTACATTATCAATTTCCCTGAAAACTGTTAGCTTTGATATTTTTCTTCTCAAAAGACTAAAACCCGACCATTAACTGTTAATGGGAAGAAAGAAATGAGTAATAAAGGAGTAACGCAAATGAGGCAACGAAATAGAAGTGATGTTTTGTTCTCGTTTTCAGCTTTGTAATACTTCTCGGAAGACCATCCATGAAAGTACTGACTTTAAATGACGGATCATGCACTTTTCGAGAAAGAAATTAGGGGAGAGCTATATAGTAAACTGTGTGTTATTAACCGTCATTCCCCTCGACAATGTTGCACAAGAAGTGTGCTTTAGCTAATGTACGGCGCAACTGGCGCAATTTCTGACGCCCTGCGACATGATATTTTGCGAAATGTGAAAGGAAAATGAACAGCACAAACAATGCGATTAATCAATTAAGAAGATTTTGTAGGCTAAGCCTATTCGGTGAAAACGCAGTCAAAATGAAGTCTTGAAAAGATACATTCTACGTATAGTAATTATAAATCCATGTACTTTCACTTACGCACTGCAAATATTGAACGCTCAAAATGGAAAATAGCAATTTCAAACAAATCTAACAAAAAAAAATCTTACCTAAATAAGTTCCCGTGTGTATTAAATCCACATTTCACACAAGGCGTAAATGTTTAGCCGTTATGAAGCATTCTAACATGAGGTGTCTAATAATCCTGTCCTTGCTGTGGTCTCTACTATACTCAAAAAGGCGAGACATGGCGAGAGCTTTTGAAGATGTACAGCCTCAGAGCCTCTCAACAGGAGAAACAACGCAGGATAACAATCAGTAAATACAAGAGCTGTGATGAAAAGAAGATAACACTAGCGATAACCTTCGGATTGTATGCCAGCCTTGCCACAACCAAACATCAAATAAGAATGGTTTCTTCATGTTTTAGTACTTTCGTTTCTTCATCTCTTCATGTTCTGTTCCTCGCGGTTTGTATACACAGGGCGATTAAAAAGGGCGGATCCAGGATGTTTTTTAAAAGAGGGGCACATGGTAAAGAAAAAATGCACTATACATACAAGAAAATTTTCTTACTGCTTTCTCAAAGAATACCATATTTGATTTAAAAGGTTTGTACCTTCGAGTTGTGCCCCTTAAAATATGACAAGAATGGGAAGGAGATTTTTTTTTTTCCTTTGATGAGGGTCTAATACACCTTGGTCCGATTTCAGGAGACTGCTAAATACAACCGTTTATCTAAACGTGGATGGTTGTTCTTATTTTGAAGTTGGAAGACGACAACAACCTCGCCATTCTTGATTGAGATTTGATGAAACATAATACGGTCATTCACACCAACCTATAACGTCATCTTCCAGCCATCGTTCATCAAAAAAAAGGCGGCAACAATTAGATGGCTTTACCAAGTGTACTAAATTTACTTCATAAGTGTCGTAATCGGCGTTTCATTATGGCCGAAGGTTCGGGGAATACGTATATAAGAAAATATTTTTATTATTGCGCCTTTCTCCATAAAAGTAAATCTTTTGTCAACAGTCACGAAGTCTTTCGATTTATATTCAGGTTACTGTAATTGCCACAATAAAGAAAAATTACGGTGCAATAAAAATATTGTGTTATACAGATAACACTGTTCAGTCTGTGTAGCCAATATTCATAACATTATAATTCAAAAAAATATTGACGTACATCTTTAATACGTAGGCGTACCAAGTGATTCCCCCCCCCCTTTTTTTTTAGGGAAGTAAAGATGCATTGAGAGCACAAAGTGCGCTGAAACCAAGGGAGTGTTTCATGAAGTGTATTGTCAGTGATTTTTACTGACAACTGTTATAAGCGACTGAAATCCTTGCATCTGAATGACGGAGAGCAAGTTTGTCAGTAAAAATCACTCACATGAGTCTCCATGAAACGCTCCCCAGGATGCACATTTTTGTTTGAAAACTCTACAGTTCCTCTTAATCCTTTTCTTTCTTTCTTTTTTCTCTGAAGAAATGATAAACAGTAGAACGAAATAGCAACAATAGCAATACATGTCGACATGCAATGCACATTCAAAGAAGGATTATTAAACAATAGTTTTCTCGTGGCTTCGTGACGTCCAAATGTTTTTATTAATGTGTTTACCGAAATAAAAAAAAAACTCAGTCATGTCATTCATGTGAGTAGTACAATGTCGTTAAGTGTTATTTGACAAAAGGATTTAACCACCATCAGAAATGAAAGTGAATGTCTCGAGTACTGCAAGCTAAAAGTAGTGGCAGAACCAGAATTTTAATTATCGGGGTGCGGGGGTAATGTACTGGCAACAATGATATCGAGGAGCAAAGCTGAAATGAATCAAGCCTCTCGATAATGAAGATATGTAGTTTATCGAGGAGGGGTAATTACTCCCCCCCCCCCAACTTCCTCTCAATTGCTACCCCTTGAGTATTGTGGAGATGTCAAGAAATCTGTCACGAAATAAAGTTCTTCCGTTGATAACTGCTCATCAAAAATTTAGTAATACGTTACAGAATTTTAAGTGAAGGAGTTTACGGGTTTGTAGAAGGATGATTGACGTAAGTAAGCCCCTATTCAAATCGAACGAACTCTTAAGGACCCCTTCAAATAAGGCAAATAGAAAAGAATGTGGACCAGCTCTTGTTAAGGCCTGGTTTACATTTGCCCAGGGCGTCGTACGATAACTTTGGTCTACGATTTTTCGGAGGCATCGTAGGTGGCTGCGGGCTACGGTATTCGTGCAATCTTCGCAGCCACCCCGCAGAAATCATACGGGTCCCGTGCAGAGGCCTCGGGCTGCAGGATCAGCTCGAGGCCTCCGCACGATGCCCGTGCAGGAATCGTGCAAAGCCACCTACTATATGTTTACGGGCCACAGGCTTGTAGTCCGGGTTATAATTGAGGGAGTTGCCACCTGGAGAAGGAGAAATTCTGTTGTTTTATGTTGTTTTATATTTTGTTCATTTTCTTTCAAAACAAGAGATCATATCTTACTCAAATTTCATTTGTTCACTGTTGACAATTCATCCAGCAACACATCATGAAGTTTATTTCATGCAAGCCTCTGTCTTGACTGAACTTGTCATATTCCTCTTACATAATAACCCTATTTTGCTGTAGTTGGGAAACATTACACGGATCTAGTGGTTTTCGAGAATGTTACCGTTCTACTTGTTTTTTCCTTTAATAGTTATTTATCCATAATTTGAAAGGTCATAATCCAACATACTTTTTTGTTTCCTCTTCTTTTCATGAAGCTCGTAAACAAAAATTAAGCAAACAATATTCCCACACAGGTAGGCGACAACTCCTCATCAAAGGTTTAACACACTTCAGGCTTTAATGAGGAGTTTCCATTTTTGTAATGTTTTACAAACTTTAAAAAACATTTTAAATGAATCTGACTAAGATCTGATTTCTCGTTTTGAAGCAAATGAATAATATATAAAAAACAACAATATGCAGTTTTCGATCAAGACAGCAGTATTTCTACATGAGGAATCAACAACATCTAAGGGAACAAAACAGAAACGAGAATCAAAAGAGCAGTTTTAAGAATTTGTCATGAAAAAAACTCCCTCAAACTTATAATGTTTGGTAGAACTTGAAAATCTTTGTGACATAACAGGGAAAGTTATATGAACCAAATTAACTTCTGCACAAGCATGTACAACTGAAGATACAAAATTCAAATTCATTTTTGTCACACACTTGCTAATACATATTCATGTTATTATCAAGATTTGGGCAGCCACTTTGAGAAATTCCTTCATTGATAGCCTTTTATATTAATCACTTCTTTTTCTTGCAAATATGTGAGCAAACCTAATTTAAATCTAGACAAATCTGTTTCATAGCCTCATTTGTTAGACTCGCAAATAATACTGCATTGGAATTTAGTGGCCATTTTGAAAAGTGCTCTCATTTTGGACCACTTTATAGATTATGTGTTACACATGTAGCTTTAATCAGAAATAATGCAAAATGTGGTCAAAAGCACCTTATAAATGCTTTTTAACCCATATATGTACATTTAACATGGGATTTTAGCAGCCATTTTGAAAAAGGGCCCTCATATTAGATCATTCTGTTATACAAACGTAGCTTCTTTTTGAATAATTCTGATTTAAAAAATAATGCAAAAAGTGGTCATACATACCTCACAGATGCTTATTTTACCCATATCTAAATAATTTCGAATGGGATTTTGGCGGCCATTTTGGACCACTTTATAGATTCTGTAGTACAAACGTAGCTTCTTTATGAATAACTAATCAAAACTAACGTAAAAAGTGGTCAAGCATGCCTTATAGATACTTATTTCACCCATATATATATATATATATATATATATATATATATATATATATATATATATATACACACACACTTATATTGGATTTTGGCGGCCATTTTGAAAAGCGCCCTCATTCTGGACCACTTTATAGATTCTTAAATACAAACGTAGCTTCTTTATAAATAACTCCACTCAAAACTAAAGTAAAAAGTGGTCAAACATGCCTTATAGATACTTATTTCACCCATATATACACACTTATAGTGGATTTTGGCGGCCATTTTGAAAAGCGCCCTTATTCTGGACCACCTTATAGATTCTCTAATACAAAAGTAGATTCATTATGAATAACTCTAATCAAAACTAACGCAAAAAGTGGTCAACCATGCCTCAAAGATACTTATATAACTCATATACACACTTTATATGGGATTTTGGCGGCCATTTTGAAAAGCACCCGCATTTTGGACCACTTTTATTGGATTTTGGCGGCCATTTTGAAAATCGCCCTCATTCTGGACCACTTTATAAATTCTCTAATACAAAATTAGATTCATTATGAATGACACTAATCAAAACTAATGCAAAAAGGGGTCAACCATGCCTCATAGATACTTATTTAACCCATATACACACTATATATATATGGGATTTGGGCGGCCATTTCGAAAAAAGTGCCCTCACGGAAAAGTTCTCAGGACACAGCCTGTTTACTTCAGATATTCTTGTTCAGCATGAAAAACTGGTCTAGAGAAACCACATGAGAATTTCTCCTTCTCCAGGTGGCACCTCCCTCAATTATAACCAGGACTATTGCGATTTTTCAAATTTGTATAACTCCTCGGAAAACGAAATCGTAGAGGCTGCGGAGCCGGGAATCCGTTCGACAATCTTACGATAGCCTTCTGCCACCTCACGGAGGCCGCACGGATATGGGGTTACGGGCAGGATACGGGCTCCGTACGTTGATCGTTAGACAAATGTAAATTAGGCATAACAACGTTCCGAATGCTCGACTGAAATCAAACTTTCAGAAGGCAAAAATGAGACTGTTTTGTGAAAGAGAACATGCACCTACTTTTTAGAATTTTCAACCAAAGTGGCCCGTGAAAATCTCTTTTATCATTGCTTGTTAAGAAATGCGATAATACTCATTAGTCATTCATTATTCCTTTAATTTCATTCATTCAATTATCTATTTATTCACATGTAATTCATTTCCCCCCAAATATTCCCCAACATGCTCCTTCACCCCCCCCCCCCCCCCCCATATCAGCCCAAATGAAAATCATTGCAATGAAATATCTCTCTCCTTCCATTATACCAACAAGGTGTTCGTGACGTGACACGTCTACATGATAACGCGGTGCAGATCGTGATAGGAAAGCCATGGTCGATAAGGCCGATGACGTCGGGGAGGTCATCGCGATTTGGTATTGAAAAGTTTGGTTCAATGAACAAGGTATTCAAGGAGAGGCTTAGTTCGCAGGCACGAACCCTGGTTTTTCGAAACACGTCTATAGAGGTCTGAGAAGGAGACTAAAGGAGGTCAATAGGGATCGCGTACTGTAGCTGCTCCATACCTATATTGACACAGTCAGTAGGCAGCCTTGCTAGGCTTCTCTCAATACCCAATGCATTTAACTAAAAAGTATCACTTAGCGCCTGTGCCTGCAGACTAGGAGAAGCTCGGGTTATGTCAGTCGTGTAGAATTTTGTTTGCGTCATACTCATTATCGAAATATTAGTGTTTTAATTATTACTATACATTGCTGGCTCTTCCAGTTCTTTCTCTCCCCACCCCCCCCCCCCCTCTTAATTGTATGTATTTAGCAGTCCCTAGCTTCTCTCTCTCTCTCTCTCTCTCTTTCTTTCTTTCTCTCTCTCTCTCTCTCTCTCTCTATCTATCTCCCTTTCTGAACTGGGACCACAGTCCTGCTTACTGAATTTATGCGTACTTCTTGAACAAAAGTCATGACGTATTGAAAGCTTGCCACAGGCTTACCAGAAATAGCAGCAAACCACGTATGCATAGTGAATTCAACGTGGTAAGCGCTGTTCATCTTTAACACGATCATCTACTTGGTATGATGTTTTTGAAGGTTCTCCTATTTTTTGCTGAATGCTTCTAAATCTCTAGAACAGTTAGTCAGTGTACCGACTTCCGAACTATATTTATAGACAGGAATTGTGGGATATCCGCAATGATAATACTTAGTTCATGACCATGATGGAAGGAGGCGGTGAAAGAAGTGATAATCTGTTTACAGCATCACAACATAGGATGCACAGCTTGGCATTATACCAACGCTCGTCTAGAAAATGGGTACGGCTCGTTATTCCGAAGGTTCGTTATTCCGAACACACGACTTCCGTATACCTGGAGGTTCGTTAATCCGAAAATGAAATAGGGTTCGTTTATCCGAACATTTGCTGCATTAATCCGAAGGTTCGTTTTTATGAAAATAAAATAGGGTTCAATATACCGAAGATTCATTATTCCGGAAAAGAAACAGGATTCGTTAATGAGCCTTATTTAATTTTCAGATCAACGAACCCTATTTCATTTTCGGACTAATGTATACCCATTTTCATTTTCGGACTAACGAGCCCCATTTTATTTTCGGATTTATTAACGAACCCATTTCATTTTCGGAGTATTCGAACCTTCAGAATAACGAACCTTCGGAATAACGAGCTGTAACCTGGAAAATAGCACCCTTCAATATTTCACATGCAGGCATTCAGGATTTTTTTTTTTTTTCAAAAACAAATAAAACAAAAACAGAACATAAACAACGCGAGAGAAAACCACCAAAAGAAAACAGGTAAAATAAACGAATGAATATATCTGAGTTCAGGTTCAATTTCCTGATTTTATGTTAGCTCTTAAGATCAAACATTCACAACGGACTGACAATTACGCCATGTTGAAATGTGTTCCATGTTTTTCATTCATTCATTTTGCTGAAATGTTTCATCATGTTCATACTGGGAAGCTATATAACACTACATTGTGGGAATGTGTAGGCATCTCTTTCAAATTTCCGCGAATCATTTAGGGTTACGTAAATATGTTTCCAGATAAAGATACGGCAACTGTTATCCGGTGTTACATTTATATATTACACATAAAAGAGTAGCCCAATAAATCTTGTGGATTCTTCAGAATTTAAAATTGCGCATGCAATTTAAAAAAAATAGAGGTGAAAAAAAATGACAGTGCAGGTTATTCGGAAAGTCAAGACAAGAACAGCATAAGCACAAAGAAGGAAAATATAATAGGTGAAAGGGAGGAGAATGAGGAAGAGAAGCAGAAAGGAATATAAAGAGAAGGTGTAGAAGAAAAGATAGAAGAAAAAGAAGAAGAAGAAAAAGAAGAAGATGATGAAGAAGAAGAAGAAAATAGAACAATAAGATGAGGAAGGAGAAGAAGAATGAGGAGAAGAAGAAGGAGAAGAAGAAGAGAAGGAGAAGAAAGAAGAAGAAATGAGAAGAAAAGAAAACGAAGAAGCCAGAAGAAGCGGGGAAGAAAGCTAAATCGAAAAAAAGTCTGAATCATGAAGGAAAGAGCGCTTTCGTGAAAAAACCGTTTGATGAAAAATTTACAAAGTGTAAAGTATGAATAACGGTTACAGGCAAACAAAAATCAAAATTAAAAAAAGATGACATAGTCATGATAGTTGAATATACATATCGATTGACAAATTGTTAAAGATAAGAGGAAGCAATATACATTCTGAGTATTGTATTTCTATTTGTATTTACACTGTATCTGAAATACATAATTCTGTTTTTTACAATACATAGGCATAATTTCAAAACAATATGTAGAAAAGAAAAAACAAAAAAGAAGAAATCGTGAAATTAACAAAAGCTACATACGGATAACAAACAAGGAAATGGTTTTCTATACTATTATGAAACAGACACAAAACAAAATTGATGCTGCCTTCAAAATTCACCTCTTATGTTTATGACCAATTTGAGAAACTTTGACAACTCATCATTTATATTGGCAGCACAAGTAATTTACAAGGAAGGTCAATCAACTTTTTTGAATTGCGAAACTGCTTATTATGTTCTTGAGATGTTCCCGAGATTTTGCTTTTAAACCTTTTAGGTGATTCCACAGTGTCCTTGGATTCCATTAAAGGTAAAACAATATACTGACATCAACGGAAACGCGAATAAGGATTTCCAGCTTGTTTTCAGTCCCTAATGATATAAATGTAAGAATACAATTAAGGGAACTACATGTATATCGAAAACAGGCCACTGTGTCTCTATATTGGCAAGATAACAAGAAGCCCTAGCTTTCACATCCAGGAATAAGTGAACATTTATGAATAAATCAATCAATGACGCATGTTGTCTCCTGCATACTGTTGAGTGTTATAAAAGGAAGATGGATATACTCTTGGGAGGATGGAGTGAATAATTATGTCAAGAAGCTCTCGAGCAAAGAGTGCTATAGCCATTTTCATCATTCTTATGACAAATATTCTATTTGAGCTTGCCACTGTGTATTCATGAGGTGCTTTACGAGAGGGTGGAGGTGAATTGCGATGAATCTAGGGCTTCCCGTCTCAATATATATGGTCATGTGAAAATTATGAATTTCCGAAATGATTATGAACAAGTGTATATTTTATTTGTTTTCTCTTTGCTATGGTTTTTCACCTTCCATCCTCAAACTATGGGTAACTGCTCTAAAAAAATTTACTTTCAGCAGTCATGGCAAGTCAGTCATGTCCATGCCTCAAAAGCATACAGACCCAATTTTTTTATAAGAAAAATGCATTTGAGTTAAAGGCTCAGCACCTTTCGGTATAGCACGATGCTAAAGCAGACGAATCAGCATTTAAGACTTTGAACAAAAACAAAACATTGGTGAAAGACATCAGAATCTTATTTATCAATTAATGAAATGAAAGATGGAATGAATTTCGTTAGCATGAACTCCCCATCACACTGTACTTCTGCTTGTTTAGTGAACATTGATAAATATTATCATATTCCTAATTTTTCTCGTTTTTCTTTTCGCATGCATGCATGCTTGCTAGTCATATTTTTTTTCTGAATCGTACCCCGTTTTAGAATAAAACCATATCCCCCCCCCCCCAATAATCTCACGTCAACTTTCGCATCCGGGCTAGTATAATCTTACAGAGGATAACAAGCGCGTGTTTGAAAGAGAAAACAAAGCAAAGAAGGACTAGAAACCGATAGACCGGCCTTAAATTGACATTGAAAAGTACAACAACAATATCCATAACAGTCAGTCAGTGATAAGACTCAAAACGGCCTAAAGGTCATGTTGAAATCTCACTGAGATTGCGATTCAGAACAGTAGTTAGGACACTAATGTTCATGTGTTTGAAATTTGTTGTTGTTTTCGGGGGTTGTTTTGCTTTGTTTTTGTTTTGGCTTATTTGGTTTTATTTTAATTTTTTTCTTTTGTTTCGTTTTTGTTTTTGTTTTGTTGTTTTTTTGTTTGTTTTTTATGATCGGGGGGGGGGCTGCAATCATCTTGTGCTGTTTGCACACATATGATTGAAAATTTTTATTACGATTCAAATACGCATCCAAAATGTTTCAACATATAGGTCAACATAATGCCCTCCCCCTGCATGTTCCTCATGTTTCTCACCATGGGGGATGCAAGTAATAGTAAATAAAACATTACCATAAAAATATGGTTACAATTTAGAGCACTTAGCTTGCTCGAAAGTAATTCTTCCGAGCAAGAAATGGCAGCCCGTCAATTTTTTTTTTTCTTATTAACCCATTGTAGGCCTATATATATCTTGAACATATGCATCTTGAATATGACTGAACAATGATCCTCTTAAAATGTGATCTGCAATATCAATCTATTAGAAATAAATGCACATGCATCGGAATCGAACTTCCATTTGATCTTCTATATATTTGTATAATGTTTTATTGGGTTTTCATGATTTTGCGAAAACAAAGCCAATCTGTTATAAAAAAGAGAGGCAATAAAAACAAATATTATATAAATAAAATAAAAAGCAGCAATATACAACAGTATATCTTATATGAACGTGCAGTACCATAGAGTATCAGAGAGTGGCCCCATAAGATGGAGTTTCCTTCTAAAACTACCCCTGTCCCTTGATATTTGTTGACATACCTATAACTTGTTTTGCAAAGTTCATTAACCCTTTTCCAATAATCCCTTATGACTTGGCGAGCTTGATCCTTGGTGCATTTTTTTTCACCAAGCATGCAGTATGCTGACCCTGAATTACGGTACGCTCGATAACAGGTCATGTGCGAAGTATGTCGCGAAATTCGCGATTTGGGTCACCAATTTCGTGACCCATGACGTCAAATTCATGACCCGAGACGCGAACTTTGCGACAAGGGTTGCAAAATTCACGCCCTGTCGTCGTAACTTTGGGTCGTGAATTTCATGACTTTGGGTTGCGAACTTCACGACTTAGGTTGCATATTTCACGACCTAAGTCGTGAATTTTTTGTATATGGCTGAGCGGGACCATAATTTTATGAGTCGATCACAATATAAGTCTTACTCTTACCGGAAGAAGATATTGAGCGGAAGAAGATGACCCGTTTTCGCGTCGTTGACGTTGTCATCTTGACTCTGCCGTATATCAAAAAATAGTAATGAAGAAGAACTTCAAGAAGTCAGACTTTCATCATCGTCGACACCACAGCTGACACAAAGTCATACACGTGCTCATCGTACACATAATATGTTGATCAAAAAATTCACGACTTGGGTCGTGAAATATGGGACCTAAGTCGCGAAGTTCGCAACCCAAAGTCATGAAATTCACGACCCAAAGTCACGAAATTCGCGACTACAGGGCGTGAGTTTTGCAACCCTTGTCGCAAAGTTCGCGTCTCGGGTCATGAATTTCACGTCATGGGTCATGAAATTGATGACCCAAATCGAGCGTACTGCAGGGCCACCATAATGCAGTCATAACACAAACATGACAATGTGAGAATATCAACGCCTGGTTTCCTGTTAATGTTTGTCTGTACTATTTCATGTTATCACTACATTATACATATTTCATTCGTCTTCTAACAAGCACGACTAGCGATAACTTCTGGGTACTTTGTCTGCTATTCAGTGATTGAAAGATAACATGATGCTTTGATGCTGGATTAAACTGGGATTTCACAAGGCAATGATAATCAAGCAGATACGACCTAAGACACTGCCGACGTTCAATGGTATAGTTTCACCCATGGCCAAGCCCTCATCAAATCCCTCAAACACTTGCCGCGTCAAGTTCAACTAGCCCACTTGACCCGAGACACAAATCCACATTCATCGATTAGCTACCACAATGGTTACTGATCAGGTCTGCTAATTCTTTTTAAATTGAATTCCTAAAATTGGGATTCCTTGAATATTCATTTTGGAAATACATGTCAAAAATCAGAAATTATCACCATTTTTCATTTCACAAAGCTAAATCCAGCACGATTTCCCTTAAAATTTATAACGTTTTGTATGGAAATAGAACACTGAGCACTTCATGTCTTTTGTGACACACACATCGCTCTCATCTGCAAGAATCTTCAGGAGTAAACAGAAGAAGAAGAAGAAGAAGAAGGAGGAGGAGGAGGAAGAGGAGGAGGAGGAGCAGGAGGAGGAGGAGGAGGAGGAGGAGGAGGAGGTGGAGGAGGAGGAAAGGACCAATAATTATAACATATACCTGAATTTGTAAATCTGTCTTCAGAGAAGTATAAGTAGATCTATTACTATGAATTGTGGTGTCACAAGTCGATAATGATCGAGCAGAAACTTCATACGTCCTTCTGGTATTTTCCCAAATCCCTCAACGATTGCCGAATCAAGTTCAACCAGCCCACTTGACCCACGGGACATAAATCAATATCCACAGACTTATCACAACCCATGATCAATAATCGGGTGCTGTATTAGATCTTTTTACATGAAAAGAAGTGAAATTTCATCGAATACTAAAATAATCAAAAACAAATTACTTCAGAAATGGGAAGCACTGTCACACCCATTCGTTTACATTTCAGGAACAATGACCTTCTTTTCTCTTGAGGTTCCTGGTGCTCTGTTTCGAAAGTGTCTTTTTTGGTAATTAGCAGATTAAAAAGTGCCAATTTATTGCCATCAGGAACTCATAAACTTCTTTTCTTATAAATTTATTTGTAGATCTACATAACACGTAAATATCAGCAGGGAGATGTATAAAAAAAAATGGAACATCACATTTCAACCATGACATGACTGAGGATCCGGCAAGTACGACCAAAGCCTTTAATAATGTCCTTGTGGTCTTTTC
This sequence comes from Echinometra lucunter, assembly GCA_029962745.1. NCBI lineage: Eukaryota > Metazoa > Echinodermata > Echinoidea > Camarodonta > Echinometridae > Echinometra > Echinometra lucunter. The sequence goes on along the minus strand of CM057159.1, from coordinate 8,452,594 downwards.
TCACACCATGTCCTCATCAAACCCCTCAAAGACTTGCCGCGTCAAGTTCAACCAACCCACTTGACCTAGGACACAAATCAACATCCACAAAGACACCACCAGCATCACCAAAAACGAAAACGTTGTCAATTTTGGTGACGATTGACAGTTAATTTAGTCTGACTCCTCAGAAGCCCCCTACCATGACATCTGAAACCCCATGTAGAGCGTCGGGATCGGTTTACTCAGGTCTATAACAAGCAAATATAATGTTGCCATAACATTTTGAGTAAAGAGCATTATCACATTATTTTGGGTACATGGCACGTATAGATAGGCATTTTTTCACTTTGTCATCAACATGATCAAAGCCCAAAATGAGAAGTTTCGCATCACTCGTTATCGTACTGTGCGAAGAAGGAATTTTCCCTCTTGAACTTTATTTCTTTTTGTGCTTTGGAGATGGAGAGTGCGTGAACACATTTTCCATATGATTTCAAAACTGTTTGTCATGTGAGAATTATATTCTTGTATGAATTTATTATATTGAAGTGGAACTACATTACGTGTGGGCCCTTCTAGAACCCCCTATGGTACTCCAATAAGCTGAAAATAGCATAAATGAGATCTTATTGACGTAGTTATTACAAGAGCCTTCGCAACAACACTGCTTTCTCTTCTTCGTGTTCGTCTTCTTCTTCTTCTCTCCCTCCCTCTCTCCCTCTCTCTCTCTCTCTCTCTCTCTCTCTCTCTCTCTCTCTCTATCTATCTATCTATCTATCTCTTCCTCTCCCTCTCTTTCCCTCCTATCTTCTCATTGTCTAGTTGATGCAATTAGTGAATGCAGGTTGGTAGCTCTCCGCTAATTTCCCGACATCTAACCTTTCCAATATTATCCCGGGACTTTAACCCAAAGGTTAACATATTCTGAATTCGAATGTGAATGATTATGACTGAGCACCCCCCTGGTAGTACAGTAAAATGAGTCTGATATTGATCCATGGCTTCATTTGATCGATGAGAGGAAACAAGGTGCGTAATTGAATGTAATTTGTTTTTTAAACCAGGGGGTGTTTCACAAAGCTGTTCGTAAAGTAATACGCATGACTTGAATATGAAGTGCCAAATGGGATGCCCAAAGTTTTTTCTGACGTTTAAACAAAGTTTGACTGTAATCTCAATTAAATTGTGGCAAAATGTATACTTCGCAATGAATATGTTTGTAGACAATAGTAATGGTAATCTACGTCTGCACCTTGCTTTCATATTTCACCATGTTCACCTTTAGCTGATGCGATTTATGATTGAATCCCATTTAGCTTGCAATATTCAGGTCGTTCGTAAAGTCATTCGTAACTTTACGAACACCTCTATGAAACACCCTCAGGATCTATAACCCTCTTCTATTAGCAAACCATATCACAAGTATCCATTAAACTGAACTAAATGGAATCGAACAAAGTCATGACTGCACCCTGTGAGAATTTTTACAGATAACGAGAGTTACAGTATCGCCACCACTAGAACCCCCCCCCCCCCCCTCTTGAATAAAATCTACCCTTACCCTTTCCAAAAAAAAAAAAAAGAAAGAAACATGAAAAGAAACATGAAAAGAAAAATCAGTTGTGACATTTCTCACACAGCATTTCAAAATTTGTGTTTCAGAGGAGGCGCGATGTCTCAGTGATGAAACCATATTCTCTTGATTGGGAGTACCTGGGTTTGAAATCAAAGAGGGATGCGCTCGTGCCCTTTGTTGAATCATCCGTCCCTTTTGCCAAGTCCCTTGGAAAGGAATCATATTTATCAGTTTATATATAGCGCTTTACGTGTATGCTGCAATGCGCTTTACAATGTTACTATTACTACCCCCTGATCACTGGATTTCTAGCCCGCATACAAGTGTGCACCATCTCCACTCCTTAGGGAGCTTTCCTATCATTTTGCACCGTTCACATGCGTACATGCAGGGCAATGGCAAAGGCAGTCACATTGGCTTTCGGCAATTCTGGCAGGTACCCATATGCTCCTGGGCGGAGAAAGATTGTAGATTCATATCTTGCCAAAGGACATTAGCGCCGTGGCGGGACGCGAACTCGGACCACGAGATCCACAGTCCGGTGACATATCCACTAGACCACGGCACCCCTACACTGTACAGCGAAAAGACTGCTACACCCCTATATTCTACACTTTATTCCAAAAAGCATCCTGAATGGCGCCTCGATGTAATGAAATGAGATAGCATCAGTCATATATATTTCATCTGCAGACGATAACAGCAAGATTCATGTTTTGCAACCACGACGTCTCATCAAGAGGGTATAGTGCGGGACAGCATCCATGGGACACGATCTTCAGAAACATGAGAAGGTTAGTGACAAAGATGATGCGTATAACTCTCTTGAGGAGTGCTCTATCTATGGTCATGATGGTGGAGAGAATTATCCATAATTGAAAGCTTAAAGCCATTGAGTAACTTTTAAGAATCTGAGCTGCATGGCCCTACATGCTATCAGTGTATGTAACACTGTGTAAATATGAGGCCCTGAAAATGCACTTCAAAAGCATCATCACGTGCTTCACAAAAAGTAAAAAGATATAATACAAGTTAGACGTTTTTTTACCACACAGAATGCACTGTTGGTTTCGCAAATAGCGGGATCGAGTGACAGATATCTTGATGATAACATCTTATATTGCATAACCTTTATATTCCTGGCTGTTTATTCATCCTTCTGAACATCTTTATAAAACACAAACCATGATATTCAACCATTTGTTAAATCAAGCCTGCACAAATATATTGGACCCCTTCCACTTCAGACCAGGACCCTTTCTTGCAAGAATTACGATTGATCAAAATCAATCGTAACTTTCCATTATACTATTAGACAAAAGCATACCCAGGTTGGTTTTACAAATGGCGGAATTCAGTGACAGATATCTTGATAATAACATCTTATATTTCATAACCTATATATTCCTGGCTGTGTGTTTATCCTTCTGAACATCTTTATACAAAACAAACAATGAAATTCAACAATTTGTTAAATCAAGCCTGCACAAATATATTGGATCCCATCAACTTCAGACCGGGATCCTTTCTTGCAAGAGTTACGATTGATCAAAATCAATCGTAACTTTCCATTATACTATTAGACGAAAGCATACCCAGGTTGGTTTTGCAAATGGCGGAATTCAGTGACAGATATCTTGATAATAACATCTTATATTTCATAACCATTATATTCTTGGCTGTGTGTTTATTCTTCTGAATATCTTTATAAAACACAAACAATGAAATTCAACAGTTTATTAAATCAAGCCTGCACAAATATATTAGACCCCTTCAACTTCAGACTTAGGCCTGTTTTAGAAAACTTGTTATCAATAACAAGTTGTAATAACTGTGATAAGCTACTGAAATCCTTGCATCTGATTGCCTGAGAGAAAATTTGTCATAGAAATGTTGCAGCTGTTACTAGTAACAGGTTTTATGAAACGGGGCCCGGGACCCTTTCTTGTAAGAGTTACAACTGATCCAAATCAATCCAACTTTCCAATATACTATTGCTTAAATACAGATGTGATTGATTTCCGTTTCGTTGTTATTGACAATCAATCACAACTCCTTTTAAGACGGGGCCCAGGTTTAAAAATTCGCTCAGTGCAAGAAATTAAGTAAACCGATATATCAGTGTTCATGGAGCGACAAATGCCAAACGGAAACAAGTGCATTATGTGAATTCAGGTTTAAAGAGGCTCTGTCGTGGGTTTTCATGAGGAGTGAATCATAATTTGCGGACACCAGACTTTGTGAAAAATAGTGTGTGATAGAGCTATATTTCTGGAGCACAGCAAAACAAGGTGTCCCACCATAAACATTCTTCGGCCTGTTTCGGGCATTCTCGGGCCAGGGAAAGTGAGATAATGACTTTGCCATATGGGGCAGAGGGTGTATAAATATACAGAGCATTACATAAGGTCTGTTGGTCATAAAACTCATAGTGATGGACAACACCTGTTACTGGGTAAGCAACGATGGTATCAAATTCCCCATGAAAGCCCACGAAGAGCCTCTTTAAATTAGGCTCCTTTCAAGAAAATGGGCACTGAAGATATATCTCTTGCTGCTGTGAGAAATTTTTCGTATGCAAGAAGTGATGAAGTGAAATTGCTCCTGTTTCCTCATCATTCTCGTGCGAATGAACACATCTGCCATTTTGTTCGTAACCTTTCTCGACGCTCAAATTTTGCGCTGCGTCAACTATCAACTGCATAAGCTCTCAACATGTTCGATTCAGATTTTTAAGCACTGCTAATAACCAGCATGACCAGGAGTTAGTTGTTGTATCAGTAAAGAAACAATTTGTAGATGCAGCTAAGCAAACGAAAATGACTAATTACTGTGTGGGGGGCAAGTGCTGAGGCCTTACACTAAACAACGGAATCAAATGTCAGGATAATTCGTTCAAAATAATAAAAGAAGATAGAAATTATGGATAAATTCATTTTTCCTTTGCAACAATCAGAGGCCCTTTTTATTCATCCATGCCCAATATGCATGTGGTTTTATTCATTTTCTACCCATAACTCTCCGTACGTGAAATCTTGTAAACGATCGTCCACGTAGGATCCCCCGCGCTGGTGAAGGATGAAGTGATATCCTTTCCCGTCAAACATTCTCTATGTTCTTTAACTCATTCTTTAATTTTCTTCAAGAGACATCACGAATCAGAGGAAAATCGCACGGCATCAAATTTCTAATCTGCACCCTGCTTATAAATGCAGCGCGGTGGAGACCAAGGGAGCATCCTCACTACTAATTCATCCATTCTACCTTTCTCGAAATGGGAGTTGGATTTCATTCTTTACTCTCTCTCTCTCTCTCTCTCTCTGATGTTTTTGGCGAAATATGAGCCAAGAGGAATATGATATTTATCATAATCATTTTTCACTATATCATAACATTCCATGTTATCTATACTTACAATCTCTGCAGTTACAACCGTGAATTTTATCAAGACGAGTAATCTTCTATGACTTTGAATTAATTTTCGAGTTAACATGGTTTTCTGCCCAGCATGAACATGATGAACCGACCATGCGGTCAAGACCGGGGTTTTTTTTATAAATGCATTTCCCTTCTTTGTATTCCTCCTTCTTTTACTGTTGAACCATAAATGATGTAATGAATCAACGGTTGCACAATCAATGGTAATTATATGCATCCTATGAAGACTTAAAAAGTGGACTTTTCTTTTGTCGAATCTAATGGGGTGTTGCAAGAAAGTTGCAAGAAAGTTGCAATCGATTGCAAGTTGCAACTGATTGTCACTGGCCAATCAAAATCATTGTTGCATGCATGTCTTTTTAAAAGGTCAGACCCTGAGCCAATCAGAATGGTTGTTTCAAAATTGGCAATTATTTGCAATTGATTGCAACTTTCTTGCAACACCCCATAAGACAATCATGGCATTCACTGAGCTATGTTGGCTCCTGCATCAATATCAAGACTCGGGTCAAATTCCTATGGTAAAACGCAGATGGAACATGACCGCACCTGTTATCAGTAGCGTAGTTTCAGGGGGCTCCTGTCCCTCCCCTTCCCCCCCCCCCCCCCCCCCGCGGCTAAAAGGGGAGGGGATGACAAAAGATTTTTAATAGAGGGAAGAAGGGAGAAAGGCGTGAAATGAAGAAGACAGAACTCCTCACAAGTCCTTCTGAAAACGATGGGGTCCTGTCAGTTAAAACTTTACCCCCCCCCCCCCGATGACACAGCCCCTCTCAATAACTGAACCCATACTACGCCATGCTCTGCATGTTACCATGATACAACGCAAATTCGAGCAACATACTCGGGTCGCAGGTTAATCCTCTTAATTAATACATGCTAGGGAGCATGGTTAATATTGTATCATTCGAGTAGACGGCTGAGAGGAAGGGGGGTGACGCCTGAAGAAAGAGGTAAATAGGATAAGAACATGGGCGTAGCGAATATCGAGAATCAATCGAGACCTTAATTCAAGCCTTCGAGAGTTGTTTTTGATACGGTTGGAGTTGTTTTTTTATCTTGCCCCTTAAGAAATAAGACCGCAGGTATAGGTGTAGTGGAGCATCCCAGGATATATGAATTCTCTCCAGACTGGGTCGGGAGAATGTATGCAGGTAGCCCTGCGTGCTGTATGGAAATTTTCAGTGGCCGAAAGGGCGTACCCCAGCTCTGTGGATCTATGCTGGATACCCTCATGATTGGTTCAAACCTACTAGAATATTATGAAAGTTTGGGCAGTTTTAACCCGGCGAGACAAAATGGGAGAGGAGGGAAAGAGACAACGAACATACATACATCTATTAGGTGTAGACAGCGAGGCAAATATATGGAAAGAGGAAGGGGGAAAGAGACAGACAGACAGGCAGTTCAAGCCCAGTAATCAAGTAGAGCCGATTTCATTGAGAAAGGAATAGAAGAGAGGGCAAGAGACACAAACAAACAGACATAATGGTGATAATACGAACATCATACAAACATGACAAAATAGACGGAAGTGGCGAAAGACACCACGCAAACAGGAATAATATAGACATAGAGACAGACAACGGCTTAATCCCTTTCGAGGAGTTGGGGAATGATCGAAATCTTTAGCTAAAATTTCTAGCGCGAACTCACACACGAGTACACACTTTTTTCCATACTGTTTTATTCTGATTTCATCAAAACAAAAACATTTAACATTTCAATTTACCAATTAACATTTCAAATTAAACAATTTCACACTTCAGATTTCATATTTCATTTTGTCTGTAACTTAATATATACATGAATTATATAACACTTATATATAACTTTTTAATAATGAAATCAGCTATTATAAAAAATATTAAGAAACCACCCCCCCCCCCCCCCGCAGAAGAAACTCTTCCCTATCCTATCGAACTTGTACACACACCCACTCACATACTCTCGGGACCTTTTATTCCAATCTCTGGTTTTTAATAGCATTTCCAATCCCTGCCAATAGCAATTTTTATACTGTAACCCGTCATTTATGATAGACTTGTCGAAAATATCAGCAACTGAATTGATTTTATTAAAATGATTCTTCTTTGCAAAGTACGGGGTATATTCTGCCTCTCTATAAAAGGCGGGAGATTATATATCCCTCTCCCCACCACCACCACCACCACCACCACCCCGGGATTTACGTCAATGCAGACACATAAACATACGTACAGATGTGAAAGGCTATCATGGAAGGAAAGAAATGGCTGAGATACTAGGAGATGGAGTAGGACGACAACCCCCCCCCCCCCGATTTTTACCTTTGGAATTTAGGAGTAAAAGAAGAGTTTTAAAAGGACTCCCAGGAAAGCCGAGGACCCTGCCTATTTTCTGCTTGCCAGCGATGGGGATCGGGGGGGGGGGGGGGGTAAAGATAGATATTTGAAAAAGCAGGAGACCTTTTTTTTCTTCTTTTTTTTTTCTTTTTCTTTTGCTTTTTTTTCTTTCTTTTTCTTTTCTTTCTTTTTTCTTTTCTTTCTTTCTTTTTTTTTTTGCTTGTCAGAAAGTTTTATATGTGTCCCCTCAAGTTTCAGGTAGATTTTCCCCATCGAGGAGAGACCGAAGAAAATCATTCTAAAAAGAGGAGAAAATGGTAAAGACAACAACTTTTTAACTATCATACATGCCTGCTGTTAGTATTTAAATCTTGAGAAAAAAAATCTGCTTTGATAATTTCTATCAAAACAGCCTGAACCATCTCTTGCTGCTCTTACATGTCATAAAATAATCATAACAAAAAGGAGCAAAGAAGAGCTTTATTTTGACAACCTCCAGAAACGATCTGTCCCTTGGGTTTGAGGTAATGGAGGGGTTATATCACAATGAAACAGGAATTCGCGATTAATTGTATAATATTTATCGCCCACATCATCCCATTTAAAGTATGGGATTCAATGGACCTAGTACCGCGAGCAGAACAGGTGCATACTTCAAAAGAAATATTGCTAAGATATATCTTTCATGATGATCTGGGTGTCCACTAAGATGACTCACTCTTCTGTATAATATGGTATGGAAAGCAATACATCATGGGAACAACTTATCTTTGGGAAGCATATCTCTTTATAATGAAAGACGATGAAAGCCTGTGTCACATATCACCCCTCCCCCCCCCCCCCCCCGGGACCGTACAGCGAGTAAAAACAGCCGTTTTGCCTATTTTCGTACAGAGCAGTTCGTACGAACATGGGCAAAACGGCTGATTTTTACTAACTGTACGGGCCCCGGAGTGATTTGCGAAAGCCCCTTAAGATTCGTCTCAGTATACCCAATCAAAAAAAAAACAACAACAACAACAACAAACAAATGTCAAGTTTATCAATACATTTTTATAGCAAACCACAACGACCTGGTAAACTGCATTGAAAAGACTCGAACACATTTGACTGGAATTGATAGCGACAATGATTTCTTTTTTTAGAATAGATGAACACTCTACTCTACTATAGCTCTTTGATTATTTTAAAGGAAGTAAATTGATCTTTCTTATAATTATCTTTTTATACATGTTTTAAGGTGCAGAGAGACCACGTACAATGTGATATAAAAAGGAGCTTTTATTATTGTCATTATTAATGTTATTATTGTCTTGTATGCTTTTGCATCCCTCTCCAAAGGCTTATAAATGCATACACATGAACTCCTATAATTTAATTTCAAATCCGCTGCGCACTTTCCTTCATAAGCAGTTACTTATGGAGAGAAGATAAGAGTTAAAGAAAAGTTACATTGATTGAACAAATAACTAGGACGGAGTCAACAGAAAGCCGAGATAGTTTACTTTAGCCAGCACACACAAGTCGTTCATCAAACGGTCATCTCTCATTATTTTCAGCCGAGATTAGAGCATGACGGCCACCATACTTCCGTCTGTTGGCCGCCAATTTCAATCAGTGGAGATCATTGATCACAGACTGTAAACAAAAGTGTTCGTGATCCGTTTAGTCCTGCCCGTCGAGTCGAACTCGAATTCAGATTTGCATGTAAAGAAAAAGAATGCTCGCCCTTCCTAGCAGAGGGCATTTTCGAAAAAGGTTGGAGGGTTCTTTTTTTAGAAACATGGTATGCGGGCTTGTCAAAAGATCTATGCTCAACTAACTGGGATATGTTTGACGCATGTGTGCACAAGTTGTAATATGTTGTTGTTTTGGTTTATGGGCGCTTATCATTCAAGAGTGAATATTTATGTTTTTCCTTTATGGTACTGGTGGTCAAATTAGCCTCCATTGTTTGCAATAAAAGTCATAATTCAGAGCGCATCTTTGGTGCTTTATTACAAGTTGGGCCCTACGGAGCATAGAGCTATTACACAAAATCATCTTTCAAAATTGGGGGGCATGCCCTATTGTGACCCCAACCCTTACAAATTAGCGAATGAATATGTATGAGGTGTTACAGTAACACGTGTTAAATTATTGCCATTATGTCTTCGACGTTCCAACAAAAGCTCCTTTTAGGCCTTTGTCTCCCCTTTATAACTTAAACTGCATCGTTATACATTTTTTTTTCAAATTGTCATTGTTTCAGAAGATATAAATGGGAATTTCAATCAACCAGTCAATTAATCAATCAATGTGATTTGTTTAGTTCATTTCAGTTCAGTTCATTTATTTCCATCAAGAGTTAAAATACATATAAATTAAATGTTAGTACAAAATATAAAATCAAAAGATAGTCGACACCTCCGGTCACCTGTCCGCACCATTCAGCCTGAGAACAACAAAAAAAGAAGAAATGGTACACTAACCATACTGTTCCGGCCGAACAGTGCGAACACGAACACTAACATGACTAAAAAAGCCAACCAGTACTGTAGGTATAAAGAAGTCGAAATAAAGATACATCGTCATGTAAACAACTCTCTAAACTGAAACCATTTTCTTGCAAATAAATCTTTTTTACTATTCGAGTCTGCAATATACTTTTCGTTTTTGACCTAATTTACAAGCGATACTTTAATATTATCAAAATCGGGCAGTTGTCTCTTCATTTTGCAAATATATACCGTCTGTCGCACTACTATCAATGTACAGTTTAATGCATTATTATTTGAACCTCTTAAACCAAATAATTTATCTTGTAGTGAGAATATAATTCTATTTCCGGTTCTATTGTAAATCCAGTGTTCCAACCTATCCCTAATATGTTTAACATGCGTACATTCACATAGAAGATGGATAACTGTTTCACTCTGTTCGTTACATAAAGTACATTCTTTTCTTGGGACTAAATTCATTTTAAACAGTAAATCATTTGTACATAATATGCGTTGCAATACCTTAAACTGGAACAATCGTAAGCCAACGTCTATCGTACAGTTAAAAGCAATAGAACAATATGCTTCCCAATTCTTGTCATTCAGGTCAAAAATACATTTCCATTTAAGAAAACTTCTGCATTCTAAGTCTAAATCTACAAAGGGATTGTTTTCATACAATTTAGAATGAAATGATACAATTTCTGATATAATATCATTCTGTACCGTAATCTCTTGTTTTCGTTAGTGATCAGTTTGCATATCCGTTTATTCACAGCATTTCTTTTTTCTAAATTCAAAAAATATTTTGATGGTTTCTCACCGAACTCCATCCATTTAATTTTAGATCTTAACTTTATTCCTTCCATTTTCTCTTTTCTTAATGATTCCAGCTGAGTTTTTTCTCATTCAGTATAACTAACTCCATATCTTTGTCTGTTTTTGATATCAATGTCTTCTCCAAGTCTACAATTTCTTTCTCTAAATCACCTTCCAAATTAGCCAACCTTTTCTTTTTCCTAGTTGCATATGAAACTGTTTCACCTCTGATTATTGTCAACAACGTATCAAAAAATAATTGATCACGAACAGTAAACTCATATAGCGTATCTTGTCCTTCTTATTTAATGTCCGATAAGAGAACAATGTAGATAAAATGCCTTGTTCAAGGGCATAAGTGCCGTACCGGGGATCGAATCAACCCCCGATTGTCGCGTCTCCAGTCAAGCGCCTTTAACTGTTAAACCACTCGACTGCGGCAACTCTACCAAAACATTACCCTTGCCAAATCCAGCATCCCTTTGCCATATTGCCATAGAAGGGTTAACACTCCGCTTTTCTTTGCATTACTTCATGGTAATCATGGTAATGGGCTCTCAATTTGTACCATTGTTATCTTGTCATGAAAAAGATGGCCCACAAAAATGGTATTAAATCATCGAAGAGAACACACTCTAATATGTATACAATTTCTTTAAGAATGGAAAGGCAGAATCTTGATGTCCATTATCATCTTTTTTTTCATCAACTTTTGCGGTAGCATCATTTGCACTTTACATGCTTGATGTAAATGATAGCCCCCAAGTCTTACTGAACTTGTTTCCTTGTTAATTCTTATCTCTCTAATGAGAAAATTTGAATGTGAGAATCATTTATGTTTCATTAAGTTGCCGAAAATCGTCAATTTGTAACAAAAAGACGGTCATGGAGTGACCATGGGCGGGTTGGCATCACTACATCACCACAAGGAAAGATAGAGTTCTGTAAATATAGTAAAGTCATCGGCATCAATGGTATCTGTAGAGACATCAGAGGGACCCGGTGCCCACGGTCTCCGGACCGCCAAACGCTAATGAGTGGCGCCGGGTTTATATACTAACCAGTTCAGCCATAGCTCAAGTTCATGGTTAGTGTTTTACAATCCATTTGTTACTTTTCATTTCTCCTTAAATCGAAACCTGTGGATTGGGCCCTAAATACCGAAAACATATAGGTATATTTTCACATCATGATTCTAAATAAAAAACAGCGCAATTTACCCTTATTTAGCATAAAAATTTGCTACTTTTCATAACAAAATGTAGCTTGGTCTGCACCTCTTGCCATGTGCATATCTTTATATTAATATTCATAATGCAAAATTCACATCAATCCATTTCTTATTGTACATGGGGAATTCCAACCTACACTATTTAAATTGGACTTATTTCCGCTTGACTTCAAAAGGCATTATCATGCTAATAAGCGCGACGTCACACATTATTTGGTGAGTGCACAAGGGAGAGGACTGCATGTCTAAAGGCCCCGTCACATAATAGCGAATCGAGCTAACGAATGCCTAACGAACAGCTAATTTTTTAAAGTCCAGATACGCTCAAATTAGCTAATATGTGACGGGACCTTTAGAACCCTATTGCGGCCAAGAATTTTAGCGTATTTGAGCGTATCTGGACTTTAAAAAAATAGCCGTTCGTTAGGCATTCGTTAGCTCGATTCCCTAATATGTGACAATGTGACAGGGCCTTAAAGTACAATACATGTACTACGAAACTTGAATTCACATCACGGAAATGTTCTTATAGTTCAGGCAAGCGCGAAACTAGTACCAAAAAATCAGATATCTTGGTCCTCGAATGTATCAAAGTTCTAATCTGCTGATGAGGTATATTTAGTTTGTGGGCTATTTTTTTATAATTTGCGCCCCCGCCCCCCCCCCCTCCCCCGGACACCTAAACAACCTTTCCTAAAAACGTTCACCAATGAAGCATTGAATACTGCATACTGATTTCTACATCAATATACCCTGGGATCACTTCTTATGCATGTTCTTTTGTACTGCTGCCCAAGGTTAAGTACCCCGGTGGTGGTCATTTTGAACAATGGGCGCCACGACCCTCTTTGGGGGTAATTTGTAATGTCTGCAAATCTGCATTTGTTTGACTAATTAGATATCTTTATAATCATGTGTGCCCCAAATTTGGTGTCTTTATCGCAAAATGCACAGCAGTTTGGGGTTATTTTGAAAATTAATGAAAACGCCCCTTTTTCAGAAACTTGGACCTATAGGCCTACCAACTGTCCCCAAGGTATCTTGGCACCGACAATTTGAAATCCGAATTTAAAATTACATACGATATACCTTTGACATACGGTTTTGGATCATTTATTATTTTTTCTAAATCCAGGTTTCGACCACTTTTAAAGTTGGTCCCTAGGGCCCCGAAGATTCTAGGATGTCGCTGCATTATAATCCATTATGCAAGTATGCATTGATACCATTTTCACAAGAGTACAATAGGGGAATTTCTTAAAATTCATGAAAATGGCCCATTTTTCATAACATGGGCATCTAAATTATTTTTCTGAAGTGCTACAACCCCAAACATTAACATCTCACTTCTGCATAACGAATTATCAGTTTCAAATTTTCAATATGATTTTGGACCGTGTTTATATCTTTTAAGATGGACCCCAGGGCCCTCAGGGACAGAATTTGAGATGTCCCAATATCTAAATTTGTTTAATATTACTTTAATGTGTGCCAAATTTGGTGTTTTTAAACCAAAATGCAGAATTTGTCACCTTTCCGCTCCACTATATCAAATCTTAGAGCAATTCTACTATCAAGTGTGGCCCATGGTCTCCGGACCGCCAGTGACAGAGTAAAGAAAGAAGAGACTCTTCTTTATGAAGTAATCACTTCATTCCTCGCGTCTGTCAAGGTTAGCTATTCAGTCGATTTCACCAAAATTTGAGTTCACATGTAACAACGAAATCCAATAAATACCCATTTTTCCAATAGTTATTTTGCAAATATATATTTTGACTGAACACTTTGACTGAACATCGACTCAAATTTGTATTTAGAATATCTAGCCAACTGAATCCTTTTTTATTCTGTTATTCACTTTCTTTGAGAACTTTATTTCATTTATTTTATATATTTTCTTTTCTTTTTTTCTTTTTTGCTTGTGAGCTGGACCAATCCTAATTTTTGTTTTTTGTTGTTGTTGTTTTTGAATAGCGCAACTCCCGAATATGTGGCTCATATACGCCCCTAATGGCTATACCGAACATTTTTATGTCATTTCAGTGAAGTCGCTTGACTGTCTTGTGAAGCCCCCTCAACATGATGCTACAGTGAGCAACCTCATCATCTTCAGTTCCCATTCGAACCCACAGACCATTTCGTTGACTAATGAGAATCAGAAAATGCGAGAGAATCTTTAATGGGTAATATATGTCCCTTTCAAATTCAAATTTGAGCATAACCCTCAAGTCCACGGCAAACAAACTGAGGAAAAAAAATTCAGGGACTCTTTTTCAGAACAATTATCGAGTCCTTTTTTCTATAATCTTTACTTTTTATGAGAAAATCTGAATGTTGAGAAATCCATCACCCAAAAATGGTCCATTTGGCATCAAAAAACGCAGCAAAAAGGCATCTCCCTTGAAGTTATCTCCCTTGAAGTCATCATTCATCATTGGTCGCTTCCAATGCGATACTTCAAACATGTCGCTTTCAATGCGATACTTCAAATATGTCGCTTTCAATGCGATATTTCAAACCTACATATATAACATTAATATAGATAAAGACAAGTGATAAGAATACATAGCAATTCAAATAGGGTAGAATGGCTTCGCAGGCGGTGCCCAACGACTCAAAGTGGCGCATGGTTTATATACTGACCACATTCAATTCATAAATTTGTTTCGGTTAGTAATCCATGTATCGCATTTCATTTCTCTTTGAATGTCGAGACTATGATTTCAGGCCCAAATACCTAAGCGGAAAATATATCTGCATATTTTTGATTAACAATCTTTAAATAAAACCAACTCGAATTTTTTTACTGAATGAAAATGAAAATAAAAATTCTCATTCTGCTTAAAACTGTGTCTGATTCCTCCGCATGCTAATAAGAGAACGTGACCTTACCAGACGCTCACTGCGTTACGGCACTTTCACAAGAATCAATACCAGATGTTTTGTTAATGATATCATCGATGTGGCAGGTCAGTATTTGCATAAAGCACTGAATATTCAACAATAATATAACAAAGCATATTGCTAATATTGAGCTTCGGGGAATCTCATAAACCATCGATGCATCAAAAGAACTGGTATTGCCAATACATGTACTAACCATGCTAACCATGCCAACTCGGCTCAACTGAAGCAGAAGAAGAGAACGTTTGCATGTATGCTTAGCCATGTACAGTCCATCTGCTTTTTTTTTTCTGTTAGAAATGCTAGGTAATAATTTTGGGGAAGATTCTCTCAGTTCATAATGCAATTTGATATATTTCTTTTCATCGGAATTGAAGTGTCGTATTTCTTTGATGTTTTACTGTTTCGTAATGATTGACATTCTCAGCTGCTAGGTTCTTTTTTTCATGAGATGATTATACTAACGCACAAAGCCGCAAAATTGCCTTCATATCAATAGGCACGTAGCCATGGGGGGACGGGGGCACAGGGAGCACGTGCCCCCGCCCCCCGGCCCCCCCAAAAAACAAAGTTTGTGTTGAAATGTTACTGTTATGAAAACACATAAAACTTTAAGGTACTTACGTCAGAAAGTCCACCATTTTGCATCTTAGCCCTCTTTGATGAGCAAAAAAAAAATCCAAAGGAAAGGGAGACACCCCTCCCTTTAGACCTCTCCCCCAGGATGGCGATCAATATTCAGTTATGTGTTCCTCTCCACCCTCCCCCCCCCCCCACATCAAAATCCGGCTAAGGCTCTGCATATCAATATCATTTACATGCCTCTTGTGACATGATGTAGTCTCTTGGTTACAAATCTTGACCGAAAAAATATAGTGATATGCCAGTGTACTGATTAAAATTTACACCTGGGGCCCCGTCTTACATAAAGTTGCGATTGATTCAAATCGATCGCAACTTCGAGATTGATCTCAACTGAGTTGAGATCAGTCTTAAAGTTGCGATCGATTTGAATCAATCGCAACTCTTTGTAAGACGGGGCCCTGATGTTTCTTTGTTTGGGGATGCTTTTATCAGCCTTTGGCTAAATAACGTCTTATATAGGCAATCATAAACATTCATACAAAACAAATCTACAAAAATATTCAAAAGGTTATTACTATGGTATTGTGAGTTGGGGGTACAGAATATCTCCACCATGGAAAGCAAACGCTGCTTTGACTGAAATGTTTATTCAAAATATTTTCGTTTCTCATTTTTTCTTTTAATCTTTTAATCTTTTTATTTTTTGTTATTGTCAAATTTAGAGCAATTCCACCATCACTGTGTCATGTCGGTGAGATAATTTGATGTGCGAAGTATTAATTATTTAGAAGTAAAAACAACTACAAACAAACAAACAACTACATCAACTTCTGTACCATCCGAACCCACAAACCATATCAATCACTATATACGGACAATAAGCACACGCAGGTCCTGGAGAGGAAATGTATCTCTATGAGTATTTATTTTTACTTTTTAAGGAAGTTCGAATAACAATAACAACATAAATCACAAATTCAAGACAGCTAGCAACAAGGACCAATATGCACACCGGATAAAAGTCAAAACAACAATGGTTAATTTCAACTGATATAATTCCGTCGTTACAAGACAATGAAGCGCTTTGAAAGATACATCAAAATATCGGAAATAGAAGCATGCAGTGGTGATTAATTCGATAAAGTGTGGACATAAAAGGATACCGAAGCGGTGTGAGACTAAAATCTATTTTTTTTTATTACATTACTGGACATGAAAGGAAAAGTACAGGAAAAGAAAATTACGAATTGCTCAAAAATTTCATCAAAAAGACGGTCAAGGGGTGACCATGGGCCGGTAACTTTAAGTCTTCAAATCGAGTAGAGATAAGAGATTGTTGATAATCCAACTTGCAGAAGTTGGCCCATGGTCTCCGGACCGCCAGTATTACGCTCAGAAATCCTTCACTATAAAGTAAGCACTTTATTTCTCAGGTCTGTCATGGTTAGCTATTTCTGTTTCACAAAAAGTTTAATTCGTTATATGAACAAAATCCACTTATACCCATTTCTACAATAGTTACATTTTGCATAATAGTTTGATTAACATTTGATTGCATCATTGCCCCGCATCATTATTACGCAATCCATTTGAAAGTGTTTGATTTCCAAGAAAGGGAACTACTTGTAATGATGTGGTACATCGCATTTGCATACCTACTACATATTCAGCAGCTATGTATGATTTCTGCTTACGCTTCATGGAGGTAGGGGAATCCCCAGCCAAAGTTACTACATATACAGTGCCTTATTGAGCGGGCTTTCCCCTAACACAACAACTCGCAGCTTCGTATCTCAAAAATACTCTCATTCTGAAAGCAATATCCATGACGTGGATTTCTACTTGAAGTGCTCTTGTTCCTCTCGTAGTTGCTGGTTTCCTGTGAATTACAGTCACAGACTTTTACTATGGTATGTAGATATGAAAATATCTTGCAGTGTGTTCATTAATTTTCAGATAATATCATATGTGACTTGTACAAGTGTTGTACAGCTATACAGGCTCTCCGTGTATAGCGTAACAGAGGGCGCACACGTTCACCGCAATGCCCCTTGGCCCCATTTCCCATCCCGTCACATTTTAATGCTAACGAGATCGCTTGAAACGATTCGTCTATTGCAAGATTGGCATTATTGAAGATAATATGTCACCTTGTGCTTTTTAAAACACTTCTCAAAGCTTTTTTTTTCTATGTGTTTATTTTTTTTCAGTAGCAGCCTAGACCTATTCGTGATTACCCAGCCAATTCTATTAAAACAACAACAAAAACAAATTCTTTTTGAGCAGTCACCTTATATAAATATATTCCCCGACGATTTCTGGGGATACGCGAGATATACATCTCCCCAATAATGTACAGGCTGCAGAATTGTCAAGGCGTAAGTTTATAAACTGTTAGTATTATTCATGTTATTTGTCGTATATGGTTAAACATAATTCAGAAACATCATCATCATAATCATATGGATCATCAGTTACATTGGTATAATAATGATTATTTAAGTAATAATGAATGGGTCGTCGTAAGCTCTACGAGCTTGATGGAGACGTCCAAACATATTGACCAGCCATTCTCAATGTATTTTTCAATATTGTTGATTTTGAAAAAATGAGAAAAAGCATTGCAATCAGATAATGTAGTCACCTAGATGAAAATAAGCCAAAATGAATAATCAAATAATATCAAGACGTGTCAAGAAGGCGACATATTGGCGAGCTTCTAGTACGAGCCACTCATAGTGTACCAGTTCACATTTCAGAAGGTCGACGATCATGGACGGCAAAGTTCGATCGAACATAGGCGATCCACAGAACATTTTGACACACAGATATGAAACTTCGCGGGCTTATTCATTACGAACTCTGTCTATCGGTCAAGTCAATGAATTTTGTTGTCTCTCTATTCCATGGCAGAATTCACATAACAGGGAAGGGAAAGTGAATCTGCCTCTCTCCCCGGTCGAAAGACCATCAAAATAAACTAGGAGTTTGAGGGTTAAAACCGAGAGCACCTCTCTTGAGGAAACTATCTGGAAACATTGGCTTTGACGTAGTACATGGATGGATGTACTGGAAGAAGACGAGCACATGAATCGTCAAGAGGGCTTAGTGGGTTGAAATCTGACTCGACCAGTGGTTACGTGACGACTGATGTGACAGAAATAAAACCTGAATAACCAGAGCAGCAAACCTTCCCCTACATGGCATTCACCAAGCCAACACACACGCAAAAGAAAAATCGTTTGATATCAAATTGATATTTAGTTTTTTGCTTCACGGAGGCTACAGCCGCGAGCATCAATCAACTTAGCCCTTAACCATGTTAACTGGCCACTCGCGATTTTACTCGGCAGTCATGAATTCTGACTGTCGAGTTCACGCAACTCGAGTCAGAACAGTCAGAGCAATCAGAACATCACGTAATGCTTTTTTTTTAAAGGCTATGGTCGTGTATTTTCCACCATGTTTACTAAGCATTATTCTTGGTATTGTTATCCAACATGTGCATTCAAATTGTTTTTTCCCCTCTCGTTTAGGATTAGTCACCACATACTCATTCTTCGAAAACTTAGCATGGTAATGGAAGGGTTAATGTATGTGATGATAAGACTCTTAAGAGTGTAACAGCAAAAAATGGAATATAGACCACATTATAAAACACAAAGATAATGTAGTGATCCTGGGCCTATAATGGTAGAAGTAGAAGTAGAAGTATACTAATATAAACGAGAAACACTGTGCATAACAGGACAAGGAATCAGAAAAAAAAATTGTAGCAAAACAAAAGGAAGGTTTAAGACGATTGAGGAATACCGTGGTCCGTGTTAGTGTGCCGGCTTCCTAACCGCCAGAACGATGTGAATGTCTGTGTTTATATAAATCGGTTGAGTTTTTAATAATATACGGTACGGTTATACTATGCAATAGCTTTGAAAATATTCCTTACTTTCCCAGATGATAAGCCTCCTCTCCGTGCAATACAACCAGAGGTTTATTAACACATTAATTAAGAAACAAAACAAACAAAAAAAGTCAAGTCGACGCTCCATGACACGAATAAATACCAGCTATTTTGGTGAAAGTTCGTGATCATCATTGATATGGTAGGTCAGTATTTGCATAAGACACTGAATATTCAACAGTAATCGTAAAACGGCATGAGTTAGTACATGTACTGAACTTGGGGAATCCCACATCAACAAACAGACGTGATTGTGCCAAGGGAAAAAAAAAGATCCTTCACACGGGATCAAAGACATACTTTGATGATAATGGACTTCTTGAAAAGACATGTGTACTAGTATCCTGTTATCATTATTAGAGGAAATGTAAGCTATTGCAAGTGCAGGGACAGAATTATGATTTTAAAAATCCATGTAGTCGTAAACGTTTACAAAAAACGATGAACTCTAAAACATACAGAGATAGAAACTGAGAGAACACTTAATTTGCTATACTGCCAAAAGCACAGACACACACACCAAAGTTTCCACCATATCCATGACAATATTCATAATTCTGGCACATAACGAACAGCAGCCTTTTTATTTAATTCTCCCCCCCCCTCTCTCTCTCTCTCTCTCTCTCTCTCTCTCTCTCTCTCTCTCTCTCCTAATACGTAAAACATGAATGGTTCAAACATGTGGAATGCCAATTGTGAATGTTTTGACTAAACGAAACTATAAAAAGAAGCGGTTTAGAAAACAAACCCACAGCGTGCAATGCCAAATACGATTTTATTTGAACACATGACATACGAGCAACCTGCCCTATATCAAGTTCACAGCGGGTCAGTTGATATGAAACCATACGAAGTATCCAAAACATCATTCTAATCAATACTAAGCTCTCTCTATACCTCTTTCTTCCATTCCTTCTCTCTTCCTCCTTCACCTAGCTATTCTGTCTATCCAGAATTTCGTGTCCCTCTATATGTATAGTCACCTTTCTCTCTATTTCTCCACTCTCTCTCTCTCTCTCTCTCTCTCTCTCTCCTTTCTAACTGTCGATCCCATCCCCACCCTAAAGCTCTCTAGCCTTCTCCCCTTCTCTCTATATGGTGGCCCTGAAGTACGCTCGACAACAGGTCATGTGCGACGTGAATTTCGCATCCCAGGTCCTGAACTTTGCATCCCAAGTCGTGAAATTCACGACCCGCGATGCGAAATTCATGACCCGTGGCGCAAACTTTGTATCCCCAAGTCGTGAAATTCACGACCCGCGGTGTGAAATTCAGGACCCGTGGCGCGAACTTTGCATCCCAGTCCTGAATTTCGCACCGCGGGTCGTGAATTTCACGACTTGGGATGCAAAGTTCAGGACCTGGGATGCGAAAATCACGTCGCACATGACCTGCTGTCGAGCGTACTTCAGGGCCACCATATCTCTAGTCCCTTTCTCTCTTTGCCACTCCATTTTCCTTTCTCTCTCTCTCTCTCTCTCTCTCTCTCCCTTTCTTTTTCTCTTTCTCTCTCTCCCTTGTCTCTTTCACTTTTTTTCTCACTAGCTCTCTGTCATTCTGAATTGCCCTAAGCAAATTCCTGTCTTCCAAAAAGTCATGCAGATTCAAATAAGGTCTATGATTAATATTGAAACAGGAATATGATATTCAAGAATCTGTGGGATACCTTTGATATCTTACCCTTATATACAAGCAAACTGAAATATTATGAGAACTTCCTTCTTTTTATTATTATTTTGTGCTATTTATGTCCTAAATAAACACCTGGGAGTCTTTTGTCACTTTTAAGGGACATGTACTTTGCAAACATTCTCCTATAAATCTTTGACAAGGCACTATTTGTTAAAAGTTCAATTACCTGATGATATTCCAAAGTCCATAGGCATTTGTTTGCGGGATTTTACTGTCGATGTGCATGGTATTTTACACCTCAAGAATACGTAATGATATTAATATCTTAATTCAGTTTAAAGAAGGGAAAATGATCAACACAAAGATCTGGGGGATGCGTTTTTTTATTACAGACACCTATACTTTGCACCAAATCCATCACAAATCAGTTAGCAGTGGTTTTCAGGCTTTTTTCAGCTCTAGTCAGTAAAGATATTGAAATTAGCATATAAATATACTTGTACAGTCAAAACTGCAGACAACACGTATAAATAATTCAAGGGAAGACGACTTCAGTACTCGTGTGTCGGATCACAATTAAGGTGATAAATGACACTGGTCACATGATATGGAAATTCAAATCGGGGACGTAATTTTTTTGTGTTAATGAAATTCGGAAAGCTAAGGGGAGATTCGATTTTTTTCATATTGAACGCTTCTTATATCATGTCTATCGAGTTATCTTATTTTTTGCAATAAAAATGAAAACACACTTTTTCAGTTGTCACATTCCAATTTCCGGTCTTTTGTCTGGGTTTTGAATTACTCCTGATATGTTTAAAACTCTCTTTGTCCTTGTCGGATGAGTCTCCGGTCTTCCAATAATATTTTTTTTAAAAGCGGAACGGGGGACATGTATAATAGTCAGGTATGATGCTGAAATTCTCAGAGCACATGTTGAAGTTTCTGTCCCTGAAGATTATGAAAATACGGCCTAGGATAAGATACATTTTCTTAAAATATCCACAAATTAGCACTACTAAAGAAAAACAAAAGTAATAGACGTCGGAGATTTGCACATAAGAAAGACGCATTTTAAGATACATTTTCTTCAAATACCCCAAAATCATAACACTGCTCAAAGACAGTGAATGACTCCAAAATTATATGTCAAATATTTGCACATAAATTAAGAAAGACGCATTTCAAGAGATAAGCTTCAAACATTTTTTGGTTGCGGCTCGAAGGGAATATGGGGGTAGTGTCCCCTATAATTTAAATTATTCTGATGGTATTGTTTTTCAAACTCACCTGCATGATAATCCTTAAATGTCAGGATTTTATATCAATAAATTTGAATTTCAATTTGCTTGCTTGCTTGTTGCGGGAAAGAGAAACTAGAGGATCTGCCGGCAAATGTGAAAATCTGACAGCTACTTTTATAACCTGATCAGCAAATCCGAAAAAAAAAAATATTTCTGTTGTTGGTTTTAGGTGTAGTTCTGTTTTTATTTAAGTTGTTAAGTCGTTTGTTTTGTTTTTGCGCATTTATATATTCATCTTATCTGTTTATTTATTTCATTTCCAGGCGAGATACAAAGATATGTACATTAAGAACATAACAAAGATGATAGAATCACAGTATGAAGATTTAGAACCAGCCAGTGGCTGGGGATCACCTAAAAGAATTTAAGAATTCTGTCGAGAGGCTCTCCACATTGGCTGGTGCATTGAATTATCTCCAGGTAACTTGTAGGCAAACTTGATCTGACAACTTCCTCTATTTAACGACGTCCCTTACATGCACCCAGTATTTTCACATTTATGTCACTTCCTGCAGCTTAAAATTTACGGACAAAAAGGGAACCTCTTTATGTGCCTTGGAGTATAAGCTTCAGACATTGAATAATAAATATAATGAAACTTACCTAATACAGATATCACTTTAAAGTAGAAAATCCATTGTAAAATCAAAGACCCACTATCGATGAGTTGAAAACAGAATATAACTGACAATCTATCCGGCGATTTATGATCAAATGAAGCTTGTCCAACTCACCAAATGCAAAACATTCGAATGAATACTGAAAAGTGGCAATTGGTGACAAGGCTGTCCATTTCTTATTGAAGAGTGTCGTAACTATCTTGTATATTTGCAGAATAATTGCGACATATCAGGTTATCTGAAAATGTCTTCATTATTTTGCAGGCCAGGTTTCTTTTGAAAACTCGAAACAACAGCTCTCAAGCAGCTCACTACGTAATAAGAGTCAATTTCACTTTCGGTTTTGCGTGCTGACCTGCCAGTGAAAATGACAACGAAATCTGAAATGGTAATTAACGACAATTTGATGATGATATGCCGGAAGAGTATAGGCACATTGCCAGTTTATAGAGACTTCTCGTTCGAGTAGATGATCGATTCTAAGTGAAAAAAAAATAAGATTCATAAGAAGGAAGTGATGACATCAATGATTTACGCATCGATTCCGTTGTATTGTCCTCCAGGCGAAAGTGGGTTCTGAAGATCAATACAAAGAGGACAAGAATATAATGATGCCATGAATTCATGAACGTTTGGTTAGGAAATCGCTCAGAATGCAACAGTAACGATCAGCAGATTTTGAGAACATATTTATGTAGTAAAATACTAATCGAGTTCCCTGATGAAGATGAAATGAAGGCTTCAAGCTTCGTGAGACGGAGCCTTAGCTTGTATGAGCAGTTTTTGTATGTAACGCTTACCACCATAGCATGTTTTTAGTGCGCGCCGCACTGATTCGCTTCCTCTCAGGGCCCCTGCGGAAACAGGCTCCCAGAAGCCCTATTTGCGTCCATCAAACTGAGATGACAGAAGACTCAACTTTTATTGTGTAAACCATCTGACGATGACCGCTAGAACGTAAAATGTACACAAAGTTGACAACAAATGCTGCTCAGATGGCGTACCATAAAATATTTCCTCGCTGACACTAATTCATGTTACATTCGAAGAGGCTTTCGTTTTCGGCGTTACGTACCACCGCACCGGTTCGAAACGTACTTGGCCACCCTATCTAGCGGAACGTGTGAACCAGACTAGAAAACATGACTACTCGCGAGAAGGAAAAAAGAAAATAGTCCATGGTGCATAACCAATCCTATTTCAATAATACATGACGCATGCATCTTTGTAAAGACCCTTTTTAGTATTTTTTCTACACGAGAAGGAAGGTCATGAAAGAGATAGCGTTTTGTAATGCTACCGTCATAATAATCATTCAATTGATTATCTACGCAGGGGGTAAGTAGGGGGTAGAGACGCAGAGACCCTTGATAAAGAGCTGAACAAGTGCGTTTGGAGTGTTTAATGGGGAAAGCAGGAGATGTTTTGGTGCATAGTACTATAATCACTGGGTACAGCTATGGGCAGGAGAGTCTAGATATAGCAAAAGAGATGGAGAGGGTGGAGGATGGAGGGCGAGGAGAGAGAGAGAGAGACAGGGAAATAGAGAGTGAGAGAGAGAGAGAGCAAGAGATGACAGCTATTTGTGCTTAGTCATGATAGTTAGTGGATACAGGATTGAGAGGGGATAGATAGAGCGCTAAAAGGATAGAGAGTAGGAAGAGAAGAAGTGAGGGGGAGCTGTAGGAGCATGAGGAGGTAGAGAGAAAACAACAGATGACACTGGGGAAAGAGAGAGTCGAGGGAAAGCTATAAGCTGCTGCTGCTGCTACTTCTTCTTCTTCTTCTTCCTCCTCCTCCTCCTCCTCCTTTCTCGACATCCTACCTTGCCTCTCTTTTACCCTCTCTTCCTTCTTTTACTTTTAGGATATTGTTATTTGCTTCAGGGGACTCGCCTTTTTCCATATTCCTTATTCTACTTTGAGATAATGTAGGTTACAGCATATAAACTGTACAATTTTATTTATGAAATATTTATGATTGTTAAATACTGAAATTCATTGGAATAAAACAATTGTTTATTTGAATTGAATTAGAATTGAATTGATTATTGAACTAAAGTGAGCTAAAATGAATTGAATTGAATTGAAATGATTTGAAATGAATTGAATTGAACTGAACTGAAATTGATTGATTTGAGGGAACAAAGACAGAGAGGAAGGAGATGGAGAAAGAGAGGGGATGGGATGAAAACATAAAGAAGAGAGGGGGAAAGAGAGAAAGAGAGACAGGGAGGGAGAAAGTGAAAACAAGAGAGGACAGATAATGGTACATAGTGGATACAAGAGCAAAAAAGTCTCTTAATAAAGCGACATAGAGGGAGAATAGAGAAAAAGAAAAAGCGAGATGAGATACAGACAAGCAGAGAGAGCATGAGGGAGGCAGAGAGAGAGGGGGTGGGAGTGGAAGAGAGAGAGAGAGAGCGACAAGGAGGGAGTGAGGGAGAGAAACACACACATACCCCCTTCCCACACCCACACAATCACACACAAAGAATCCGAGAAAGAGGCAGACAGAATAAAAAGAGACCAAGAAGAGAATTAACCAGAAAGGTACAGAAAGACTAGGTAGAAAATGGAGAAAAAGAAAAAAGGAGAGTATTCAACTTATGCAATCTTATCCTTGTCTTTGATATGGATATACAATAACATTGTTTAAGTTTACATTGTTAAAATGGCATAACGGTGTGGTACTTTGGTGGTTATACTGAGCATCAAAATTAAGTGTAAAATTAATATCATATTGAAATGCGAAAGGAACTTAAAAGACAGAAGTTACAGGGAAAAAAAGCGTCAGAGTGAATCTAATATCGCCCTTTTTTGTTTCAGTCCAATTGTATTGTTGCATGCATCCAAGTTCTTTCCCCGCGCCTTCTCTCTCTACCTTTCCTCTTTCTCTCATTTTTCTTTCTTTCTTTCTCTCTCTCTCTCTCTCTCTCCCCTCTCCTTCTTTCCCTGTGCAAGCCTGTTTTAATGGCGCCTGGAACATGACAGGCGATGTTGCATTTCAGCTCGGTTAATTCTCCATTACTCATCGTCGACATGTAGTTTGTCAACCAAAATCTCCACGGTTTCCATAGTAATTCTGACACTGACGGATGAAAGAGAAAGGGGGCATGCGATTGCTGTGCTTAAGAGGGTAATATATCATACATAATAGTATTATGAATAGATCGATTATTTTATCCAGTTCGTTAACAGTCGGATGATCCTCAATTCTTCGTATTTTAAACGTTTGTTGCAACACGATTTTTAAGATCTTTAATTTTTGTTTCATGATCTGTTCGTTTGTCCGTTTCATGATCCGCTTGTTTTGTTTGTTTCATGATCTGCAATCAATATACACCTGTAAAGCGACGCAGCGTTTGTTGCAAGACGATGTACAGATGCATATGATCTGGAGTTTTGTTTGCTTGCTTATTTGTTTGTTTCATGAAGGGGTTAGATAGCGGGGGGATGGGGGATGCATTCCCCCACATTTTAAGGTGGACTCATTATGTGTGTACAAAAATATGTACGCATGGGTTAATCATCCCCCCCCCCCCCCCCGCGCCAGGTATGAGGAAACTAATCACATTAAAAAGCTCAACAAAAAATAGGAGTAAGCTCTTAAACCGAAAGAAAAAGGAAATGGATGAAAGGCAAAGCTATTCGACCACCAACATGCACGCTTTAAAAAGTCGCATCAATGCATTTGTAATCGAAGAAACCTCGACTACGAACTGAGTTTAGTATAAGAGAAAAATAGAAACTAATTTGAAATGTGTTTTTTCGATAGTAATGACACAGTGGGGCACCGTTTTCTTCTTTCCTGCGGGAAGCACATGGTAATATATTTTTCGAGTTGGAGCGTGCCTGTAATTATTTACTTGAGGTACCCTAAAGACAGAAAAAAAATGGATTTTGAAATACTGAAACCTCCATTTTAATACATTACAGAAATGACAGAACGTACAAAGTTTTAGTTGAAATTGAATTATCTCGTGTCATTTATCTTAAGGGGAGCATTATCATTATTATCATTGTCATCATTATTTCGATTTTCACAAGGGCAATGTGCATAGCAGCAAGAAAAATTTGTGGGGGCACCTGCCCCTAGGCACCCTAGACCATGATCCGTTTGGTACAACCTATGAAATGACAGCAAATGAATAATGATTACACCTTCTACACATAAACCGATCAATCCACTGACCCATTACGTTTCAAAACTAATTAAGAGATGACCACCATTGATTCAGGACTAAAATGTCAGAGTAGAAAAGGCAATAACATTTACGTAACAATTAGACGTGATAAAGCAACAGATATCCAAAAGACTCACTTCCCCCCCCCCCCCACGCTCTCTCTCTCTCTCTCTCTCTCTCTCTCTATCTATCTATCTATCTCCTTCCTCTCTCTCTGTCACTCTCTGTCTGTCTCTCTCTCTCTCTCTTTCTCTCACCGCATAATGTATCTGATTTATGGAAATTAAATATAAATATAACAATATCCAGTCCTTCGCTAAAGTTGAACAACTTGATCACAGTTGCGATCACAGCTCACTGCTTCTGGATGAATTACTGAATGATTATCTAAATTTGAACAACCTCATACTTTATTTCATGTTAAAGTTTAGATCAGATTCGTTTGCGTTCTGAGCACTTATAATGGCTAATAATGTTCATAATGCAGGTATACATCGTAATGATAAAAGTACTAGTTTTTTTTAAGGTATAAAGTTATTTGGGCAATTCCATGATTAGTAGTGTTATACATTTTAAAGGAGAAGTTTACCATCAGGGGCAAAAATTTGGGCGCCTTCATTCTCTAAAGCATACTGCGGAAATAGAATAATATGGGGATTGCTTTTTCTGTGTTAATGAAATTACAGGAAAGGACATGAAAAATTAAGTGTCATCTCAGGCATTACACACCTAATTTGGGTAAAGTTGGATGAAATGCTATTTCTTCGTTTATTTTCCAGTATTCAATCTTTGTTTCTGTGTGAAAAAAAAAGCATCACGACCCTTTGATGTTTGAGTGACATTAAAAATCGATTATTACCAACATAACAGGTTTTATAACGTTGCCCTTCAGGAGCTCATGAAATAATATACGGGTTTTAACACTGAGCTTTTCATTTATATTTTCTATTCTGTAAACATCTGTAAATACAATTCCAGAAACAAATTGAATTGAATTGAAATGAGCTGAAAAGGTTTTATTCATAATGCACCTTTGGAGCCATAAGCCTGGATTATGTACAATTTACAGAGTTGGCAATGACATTAATGATGTACCAAACTGGATAAAACACAACAAACTTGGTAAACCAATATTACATACAAAAAGCACAGTACAACAATAAATCATGATACAGGTACTATACTTCATTTAACCCATAGAGGTACAGTGTCTCCTTTAGGAGACGTTTTTGCAGTATCTGTTGGTCCAGAATGCTGGGCATTACACATTATACATGAGCAGAAAGAGAAAAATTCACTGAAAATTTTGAGCCCATTCCCAACACTGTATGGTGTGGTGTTCTCGATTTAGAGCAGTTTGATTGTAACTAATCATGAAACTCTTTAAATTGGCAACGTAGTGAATAATATATATCACTATTTCCATGTTCAAATTGGCAATTTCTGATAAAATTTTACAATCATAATTCATTTTGGTTCATGTTATATCCATATTTATTTTTTTTCAAACTATGTAAGCATGAAAAAAAATTAATGTTGTTGCCAATTTGAGGATTGAAGATGATTAATTTAGACCTCCAGAAAGCTCTGTACTGCTATGGGTTAATGGAAATTTTCCAACAAAAGACAATTTCAAAGTATGCTACAACCAAGATTTTTTTTTTTTTTCAGAAAATGATTCTCCAGTATCGGCATGCATGTATAATCCAAATATCAACCAAGATTTTTTTTTTTTTTTTTTCAGAAAATGATTCTCCAGTATCGGCATGCATGTATAATCCAAATATCAACCATCTCGGCCATTATACATGGTAGAAATGCTGATTCCAAAATGCTCTGTCATGTCCTACTAATATTGTGGAATTGCCCATTTTCTTTTCTATAGGGATTGATTCAAATGGGAAAATCTGTAACATAATCACTGAGTTTCCATAGTGAGGCTCGTTTTCCCCCCCAAATAGCATCCAAAATGACCGCACCAAGGAGACAATATTATTAATAAGAATGCATCTCAGTATAACTATTTGTTCTTAACTACATCTCTGGCTGGCATTTGTTACCATAGCAACGCTTTGTTAGTCCTCCGTCGAACCATAACAGACGACATCAATCCGAAGAGGAGAATCACTGACAGAATTTATTGATTAAGAACTACATCTATTTTAGAAACCATGTCGCCTCTAATTGGGCGTCTCAGGCTTCCGTCTGATTTATATTATCCGATTTTTTTTCTTTCCTGTCAACATAATCATGTCTTCCACCACTTGGCTAGTTTAAAGGCTAGAACATGATGGAATGCAAAGCAGGGGCTGTCCTGTACATGGACCAATATTTTGTGGTCCATGTCCTGTACATGGACCACAAAATATTGGGCTTCATCGTGGGTCGCAATATTCAAATTCAAATTCAAATTCAAATTCAAATTCAAATTCAAAACATAAAGAAAACAATGATATTTTAGGTAATGATTACATATGGAGCAGATGAAGACAATGCATAAAAAATAATATCATTTCGATTTTTCTTCATTTTTCTTAGTACATACGCATACAGTTGCAAAATTATTTAACCCCCTTCGCATTTTGGACATTCTGGCAAATTGAGTAACATTACAACTGCAGACTTTTACCCAAATCATTCAAGTGGTGAACAGATAGTTTATTACAATACCAGAGCAAAAGTCAAGATTTAATTTATAGCCCATCCAAAATTGCAACTTTCACACAAAAAGCAGGCTGCAAAATGCAAGGGGGTTGAATAATTTTGCATGCAACTGTAAATGGATCTTCAAAAGAAAAGTCTTAATTCTGTGGAAATGGAGGGAACCTCTGAAAAACAGTGCTTGTACACTTTAAAAAAGGATTGATCAATATAACCAATGTGTTGGTGAATATGCATGTGTCCGACCAAAAAAATGGTCAAAATTAACCAAAATTTTGCTATATTTCAACCAATAATTTGGTAATATTAACCATCATATTGGTTAAAAAAGAAAAAAAAAGCGATGAGGCTACCGGGGGTATATACGCTCATAATCCATGAGACGAAATAAGTATGAACTGTAAAATTGATGATTTTAACGAAGATGATTGTAATCCAGGATTCCACACCCCTTAAAGATTATGTTCCCCATCAAACAGCTGAACAAATTTACTTGATTGATTAAAATCGGCGAGAACACTGCTTGTACAAACACACACGCTACTGGGCATCAAAACAGAAACTTTGGACCCAAAATGGAAAAGGGAGTAACGAGTGACAGAGGAACCATTTCGACCATGATATCCTACGGAGACACAAAATAATTATGTATCGATATACACTTGTAAAAGAAAGGCTTCTAATGCTGTTTGATTAGAACCTGGAATATAACATGTTTATATATTTTTCTGCCCCATCTCTCCCTATCTCTCTCTTTCTCTCTCTCCCCCTCCCTTTTCTTTCTTTTTTTTTTTCCTCTCTTTCTTTCTTTCTTTCTCTCTCTCTCTCTCTCTCTCTATTTCTATCTATCCATCTTTTTCTCCTCCTCTGAAGTCCACCGCACACGTATACGATCCGACGGCGACCAGATTTTGGAACAAAATATGGCATTTTGCATGAAATATGACATTTTAAACGATTAAAATTGTCTTATTTGAGGTTCGGAATAAAATATAGGAACACTAACATCAGAATTTGGGGTTAACTGCAAGTCTTTAAGTCAGGGTAAAGGGCAAATCGGCTTCTAATCGTAGCCACTCGCAAGATCGCTATGACGTCACTTCGATTCAGAACTTCGCTTTTATACCAACAAGGAGGCTCACAATAATCCAATGTTTCAACTTTAGTATTCATACTAAGATTCATTTAGAATTTTGGTATGATTTTCCATGTTTTGATGGTAATATCAAATATCATAACAATGTTATCCGAAATTGGATCGCAGACACGTGTAGTGTGCGGTAGGCTTTAGCTATCTCTGTCTTCATGATCTCTATCTCCCTTTCCTTCATCTTAATGATTTACACGCGTAACTCTCTCTTTATCTACAGTTGCATGCAAAATTATTCAAACGCCCTCGCATTTTGTACATTCTGCCAAAATGAGTAACATTACAACTGCAGACTATTACTAAATCATTCAAGTGCTGAACAGATAGTGTATTACAGTTGAATACCAAAGCAAAAGTCAAGATTTAATTTATAACCCATCCAAAATTGCAACTTTCACACAAAAGCAGGTTGCAAAATGCAAGGGGGGGGGGGTTGAATAATTATTTTGAATGCAACTGTATATGGTTTTAAGCTCGTGACACTTAGCATATTTATTTTTACACATGATAAGAATTTTTTATGATCAAATAGGGGTCACACACAAGTCAGTCATCTGCACTCCCATCTTTTCATTGTTAATTCCGAAGTCCACATGTCTATCATTTCTAAAACATGTTGTAAGAAGTCATTGAAAATAAAAAATGGAAATCCTAAGCAGTCTGCTGTAATTATTTTAAATAGAGCTGGTCTTTTTAACTTTAAACTATGGAATAGCTCTATTTCGCATTTGTTACTCAATATTTCATAGTATTTCCTGTTTGCCGTATATTTTCGACAATTAGGTGTTTCAAGAGTAAAGATTATATTGAGTAACATATTACCCTTGTTAAAGGGATCAGGTAACTTTGTGGAGGCTTGATTTAATCAATTGTTGAATTTTATGTCTATGTTGTATAAAGATGTTCAGAATGGATAAACAAACAGCCAGGAATTTAAAGGTTTTGATATATAAGATGTTATTATCAAGATATCTATCACTAAATTCAGCCGATTACAGAATCAACATGGGTGCTTTTGTCTTACAATGACATGAATGAGGTCTATGCCGGGGATTAAAAAGGTATGGCAATTCCGGTCACTTGTATACATTTTCACTTTGTTTTGTGAAGCACAAGATGATGCTTTTGAAGTGCATTTTTCAGGGCTTCATATTTACACAATATTACACACACTAAAAGCATGCAGGGCCATGCAGCTCAAACTTTTAAAAGTTACTCAATGGCTTTAAGCAGATATGCTTTAAATGTATTACACCTGGCTAATCAACAGGGGGAAATCTCACATATTACTATTCTTGTAAAAAGAATGATCACACCAGAAATGCCTTGATTCTGTCAAGGTACCAGTAAATCCCTGAGTCTTGGCTAAGTAAAGACATTGGTGAATTCAAACTTGCACCCTTTGAATAAAAATAAAAATAAATGATTGTCGGAACATTTTGCATACATTTTCCTCCTTTTTCAGAATCCTGTATAATCCTGTATACACTCCTACAAAGGAATGGCGTAGAAGCTTACAATCATTCAGGGAGGGTTGAGACCTCCCATCTAGACCGAATGCAGTGGGTGTAATGTGAACCCGTTTGATAGATAATGACTTTATTCCTTGACCTTAATTCGGGAGGGGGGTGAAGCTCCATCAAATGCTTAATACATCACTGCATCAAGTGCAACCCCCCTCCCCCCCCCCCTCCTCCTTCCCCGTCTCATTTTTATATCCATGGATCACAAATAACATTGGATAACACTGGATAACATGGGATGGAAATGTTCAGAACATCGTATAACCTGTAGCTAGTGCCTCTTGGTGATCTTTTAAACCCTATAACACCTGCTCGTACCATGTCTAATATTGCCATGTGATTAATGGTGAGGGCCACTTCCTTATTTCAACGAATACAAGAGACCCATCAGCCGGCCTAATGTTCCAGGCGTACAACATAATCCAAGGCCGGTTAATTAACTCGTCCAGACTGATTTCAGCTGCATTAAACGGTCCGTTTAGATGAACGCCAGCCATGTAATCAGGAACAACGATCATTAATAATATTAATGTGCAAGGTGAACATAGTTTCAGGTGAACATGAATGCATGTCCGTTCTGTTTTCCAGGTAGGCCATGATCATGTTAACAGTTCCTATAATGGTGATAATGATACAATTCGGTTTGGGGAAAATGATGGAATAAATAACTTCCGGATACAATCCGCAACGATGAATATATCAAATTTTAACGGGAACATTCCAGCAGACCACAAGCTAACGACACCGACAAATTTCCGCATTGTGGGATACCAGTCTTGTGGTCCTTTGGTTTTTAACGATGTAGACATGTTAATGAAATGGTTAGTAAATTAAAGCTTTAATTGTGAAAAGTAACAGTTCATCTATCTGACTCTTCCTTTAACGTGGAGTGAAATAGATATCAACATAACAAAACAGTAATCAAGCCCATGGCATGTAAGTGTGTAGTTGTAACCATTCCAAATTCACCGATTTCAAATATGCCTCTCGGATTTCCGTGTAATATCGAGTTCAACAATATTATCAAAACAACATACTTGTATTTTAAAGAGAACTGGTAACACTGAGTAATTGTTTTTAATTTCTCACATGTAATTAATGTATGCATAAAATTAATGTCAGATACATAATTATCAATATGTGAAAGTATGAATCAAAACAGATATCATTTACCGCGCTCAAAAATTGAAAGAAAAAGAAAACTAATGCAGTTTCGAAGCAATTTTGACACACAAAATGAATGGAGAAAAAATGTCTGACATAGATATTTTCACTTTTTATTTTTAAATCATCAATATTTTCATTACTAAATGAACTCCACCAACTTTTTGTATGGCAACAACGTTGTAATTATCAATGTTGTACCCATCATGCCCATAAAAAAACGGAAATTAATTTCTAGCAGGGAAACGATGTTACCAGTTCCCTTTAAACCAATCATTGTTTACCAGTGCGACTACGATAAAAGCTACATTCATGGTGGTTTTATTTAAAAATCTAGACCGAATTCTTGTAAACTACTTTTCAGTAAAATCACCCTCAGTCATTTTTTCGCCTGAGGTTTTTTTTTTTTTTTTTTGAGACATTTTTTGCAGTGAGCATCATTCTCGTACGGCAGTATCAATGAATACGTATTGTCTTTTGTTCTTTAATTCCAAATTTTCATTATTTTGTTTCTTTTTGTTTTTATCGTTATTATTCATCATGTTCGATTTGTTTGTTTTGTTGTTTGTTTGTTTGTTTTGTACTTGTCAACTTGAATAAGATACAATCTGGACATATAATCTTGAAATGCGAGCCCGTAAATAATCAATGTGATATCCTTACACTATGCTAAGCCTCCCAGTTTTCTTGTTTTCCAAGCAAGCTAAGAGCTATCAAATACATGAAATGTTCTCAATATTTCATTTCTGTGACAAAATGACAGCATTCTGTTTATTTCTGTCTTATTCCCCTTGAGGTTTTACCAGAGAATAGACCAGTGGTGTGTCCAGATAATGGCAGTAGGAAGGGCTAGGCGTCTCGATCAGCTGACCATTGTACGGAAACACAATTTTGAACGAAGACCCCTGTTTGAGGATGTTAAGTACTACCAGGCATGCAATCTCGCAGTCTGTGACATGCCATTCATTTTTACTTGATCGGGAAATTTATCAGAAGACGCAAATCTCTCCTCCTCCCCCCCCCCCCCCCCCACCCGTATGGTACCTCTCACTATCCTTCACAATGGTTCTGGTAGTCAAAAGAACATCCCTTCATTGTCTAAAATATGTGGAACAGGTGTCACATGCATATTCACCTGGAACTACAGGATTAAACATAATAGCTGTGAAGGGATGTTCTTTTGACTACCAGAACCATTGTGAAGGGCAGAATGAGAGGTTGTTTATTTTGTCCGCTTTCTTTGTCCGCAATGTTCATAGTGTGTGTCTCAAATACGCCAGTGAATTGGACTGCTTTGTTATCGCACATAAACATGTTCTACTGTACATAATCATGATAATTATGGGTATGCTAAAGAAACTGAGCTGCACGCACCACTTCATGGCGACACCACTTCATGATATACAGTATATACAGAACTGGTCATTAACACCATAACACTGAACACCTACAGGAAACCTCTATATCCTTATTGGTATCTACTTATGGCATGAGTAGAAAAGGAAGAAAAACAAACATTACTTTCATCGGTCGTGTATACCATACTATCCATCATCTTGAGGTTATTGATCCGAAAGTGAGGTTTATACACGTGATACACAGTCATGAACCGTGTTGGTTCATATCGATGGGTCACAAACACTTTTTTATGGAAAATATATCATTTGATTACAAAATGCTAAAGAAATATTCCAAGAAGTGCTATAAGTAAGTGATGATGGAGTAATTACCTCTTCAACTTGTGAAATTTCAATCAATATGAAGCGAGTCATTAAACTGAAAGAAACAACCAAGCGATGTTGAAAAAAAAAAATGCAAATCAGACAAAACCTGTTGCCCCTTTCAACCCTTCAAACTTTATTTCAAGTTCAGCAAAAGTGTCAGTGGGGGTCAATTTTCTGTGATTTTGACAAATAATTATCAATAAATATTTTGATTCTGGATTTGAATTTGAAACATCAACATGTATTTTAAGATACGCAACCTCAGAAAATGTAAGAACATAGATTAACATAGTGGTACATCAGTCCTTTGGGTTTGATTCCATTTGGTATGTTCACCATGCCTCTGATGTGTCATAAGATAGTAATTTACCTTTGCGTTTTTGTAAGTGACATTAATCTAAATCATAACACCCCTTTTGACAAAAGCTGAAATTAATTTGAGGCCTTGTCACGAAATTGTTCAAGGGAGATTTGCACGGGTGCTGCTATTCATAGTTTTCAAAAATCCAGCTAAGGTCTTAAACAAAGATCTTTGAAGGTTTTCCTTAAATCCTTTAAAGATGGTTTCGTCAATGATGATTGAATACTTTTTAAGTTTTAATCAGTTAAAAAGCGAGCAATAATTGCCAGAACACTATGCCGGAGCACCGGTCAAACCTTGACGTTTGTCGTTGACAACAGAAGTTATTTATTTAATCATTTTATTTATCTTATTCACTTAATTCTGTTTATTTGTTTATGAGTTTATTTCTCTATTTACTAGTTTTTATTCATCTATTTATTTATTCATTTATCTATTTATTCATTATTTATTATTCATTTTTTCATGTATTTATTTGTTATTTATTCATTATTTCGTCATTTATTTATTTACTGATCTATCTATCTATCATTTTATTCTTTCATTCATTAATTTATTCATTCAAACCTATTCAACCAGGAAGACAAGATCATGTGACTGGTTTTTTTTCACCTAGTTCCTGGAATTAAAAACATGAACATCCAAAAAGCAATGAAATTAGACAAAATCATGATGATCCATTGATATAAATTTTGAAAAGAAACAGAAAAAGCAAGGTGTAAAATACAAATTTTAAAACTGCCACTATAATCATGATAATCATGTGTCGTATTTCCCATTTCAGGAAATGTGAGGTCAGCATGGTCAGTGGATCAAAACAGTCACTTGCACGTGAAGAAAATAAGTAAAAAAAAAAATCATAACAGTCTGAGAAACAAACATATATATTCTACGTTTTGGCAGTAATTCTTTTCCATTCAAAAATATTTAGTGATGCTGCACTTTGAAGACCCCTGGAGGTTCATTCTAAACATTTGCACAAGCATATACTTTGAACCACAAGGTACGGGGTTCGAATCCCTTCCGCGGCACTAATGTCCTTTGGCAAGATATGAATCTACATTTTGCCACTCTCCACCCAGGTGTTAAGTGGGTACCCGGTAGGATGCGAAAGACTTTGAGAATTTGTTTAGCATTGTGAGCGCCTGTAAAATGGCCACTGGCTTGAATGCTCCCTCGGGAGTGGAGAAGGTGTATACATTGTGTGCGGGATAGCCTGAATCCGATAACTGGGGTAATAGTATTTCTGTAAAGTGCTTAGACACATCTCAGAGAGATGTATTAGGGGCTGTATAAATGCAGAATATTATTATAAGTGTTCCTTTAAATTATCCCATCGACATCATGGGCGTTGAACTCCAAATAATGTGGATTGCCTCAACAAAGCAGCTTCTCAATGTCACATTTGAGAATAAGTTTAGTTTTTAAGTATGTTTAATTGCCCCTTTGTTTCTATCATCGGGGACACGGTTTTGGTTTCCAGTGTCACAAACATGCACTACATGTTTATGTATATGATCTGGTTTTGGTGTTAATATCCTTTGTTTTATCGAGGGTTTTCTTTTCTTTCTTTCTTTTTTTTTTTTTTTTTTGTTCTTTAACATACTACTATTATATTTTTCATTTTGTTTTGCTTATCTGTTTTGTATGTTTTT
This sequence comes from Echinometra lucunter, assembly GCA_029962745.1. Taxonomy (NCBI): domain Eukaryota; kingdom Metazoa; phylum Echinodermata; class Echinoidea; order Camarodonta; family Echinometridae; genus Echinometra; species Echinometra lucunter. The sequence goes on along the minus strand of CM057159.1, from coordinate 8,415,314 downwards.
TTTGGTTTTTTTTTGTTTTTTTACTTTTGTTTAGTTTATGTTAACGTTGTTGGTTTTTTATTTAGGATAGCAGCAGTGCTTTCCGTGAAGTATAATCTGATATGTACAACTTCGTGTTGATGTCTTTCATTTTTAAAAGTTTGTTCCCATTTAACCTACTTCTGTGGTTTTCTTTTTGATGATAATCCTGACATGACAGGATTGTATTTCCATAAATTCTGTTTCAAATTTGCATAGTTCATGGTACGTATCTCAATAGAGGATCAAGGGGAATCTTAGGGCCTGGATCTTTCACTGCGTCTCCCTTTTTTCGAGGGGGGATCTGACCCCCCCCCCCCCCCCAAGTAAAAGCTCATGGTTATGCCCCGGTATTGCGCATGACCTATTCATTTTATATTTGGGGTATTTTTCATGAACTATGATTTTGGAAGTCGTGGTGTCCTCGACCGCTGTGATAATGACCCAGAACCATTCGAGGATGTTGTTTCAAAGTTGATCGATGGCTCTTTGACTAAATACGACTGATATCCTGAAGGCACATTTCTGTAAACTTCCTTATTTCCATTTCCAGCAGAAAGTTACTTCTGATCTCTTCTTCTTCTCCCCCCCCCCCTCTCTCTCTCTCTCTCTTCTCTCCTCTCTCACTTCCTCGTTCTTTATCCCTTTATGATTCTTCTCTCGTTCCCACTTCCTTTATGTTTGTGTCTATTTACAACTTTAACAGGCTTTTTCTTTCTCTCTCTCTCTCTCTCCCTCTTTCTCTCTCAACATTGAGCATTTTCTTCACATTTTCCCTTTTTTTTCAGTGCACAGGTTATAAATGTCTATCACTTTAATTTTGCTATTCAAAGCAGAAAATGCCGATAATACTCCTAAAGACATGTTTGCACTTATCAAATTGCCCAGAGAGATGAATTATCAAGAAAATGATTACAGGATAGTTGGTCGCTTTTGTCTCTAGAAACATACTTCCCCTATACAGTAAGTGACTTTATTTCTTGTTTCTCTCTTCCAACCAAATGGTTCACAGTAAAGGTGTTTGTATTTTCATTCTGCCCATGCTTTGGCCTATAATTATACAATCACAATAAATTTAAAACACAAAACGAAATATAATCGCAGATATCTAAACCTTCAATCCCAGCAATATTGGGCAAGCACTCCATCCCCCCCCCCCCCCCACAAACACACACAAAAGAAAACATGACACCCTTGCATGTACGTTATATGACGATGATTCCTTTTAAAATCTGTACAGAGTTAGTTATTTTGAGGCGCGTGTAAATATACACTGTTAGAACGGTTGTTTAAAAATCCTTATATAAATATGAACCTACCAACTGTTGGAAGGTTCATATTTTAAACAACCTAATGATTTTAAACAACTGTTCTAACAGTGTAAAAAAAAAACCAATGATTCGGAATTAATTGAATCATGCCGAATACAGGTCATTTTCAGAAAGGGCTGCCTACTTCGCGAGCCAACTCCATGGACTTAATATGTGTAATATTTCAGTTGACCATACAGTGACCAGTCTTAAATCAACGCGACCATGTTTACCTTCAGATGACCTAAATAAACTGTACAGCATTACATTTCCCTGGTTTCTCGGGCTGCAAATAACAAGCAAAGGTATATATCCGAGAAGTCCTACTCTGATGATTGAAAATGGTATTATAATAGCATTCAAGAAGGGAAATATTGATAGGAACAAAGTCTGAAACTGTTACAAAATCGGAAATGGTTTATGAATAGGAAATGCCTAGTCCAATGAATTTCGGTTATCTTTGTAAAGTATAATCTGTATCATCAACTTAATGAAAAACAGAGGCGAGCTATAATTCTTCTTAATATTGACAAATCCACGCAAACGCCGGGAAAGAGATGTCAACTTAATGTAATAATAAAGACAAAATCTTTAAATTTTGGTTTATTTGGTAGTGCACATGGGGAAAAGATACTAAAAATACTTCAAATAAGCCCATACACAGATAAAAGGCAGATAGTTATTATTGAGGCAGACTCTTCGCAAATATTTGATCACGTTGAATTAGGATTCCGATGTAATCACACTGTTAAAAAACACATTAATCTCATTGATGTAGTCGGGAAATAAGGCTGCCAATTCCCGCCTGCCCCTTTCATAATCATGAAAGATTGTTATTTTCAATATGATATTCTTCATTTTTACTAATATGTGATTGAGAGCTAGAACACAAGCATATTCTTACCCCCCCCCCCCCCCCCACGAAAACAACAACAACAACAACAACAATATTCGATATTATAAGAAGCTGGGAAATTGTCTTCTCTTATATGGGTTAAGGGTGTTAAGGGTATCTTTGTTTAAATAAAAAAAAATGAATAACTTGATAGAGAGGTAGCATTTTTCACCATTTATGTGGAAGATTCGTGTGTCAGACATGTCAAATGATTTTTTTTTAAGGCTCCATTTCTGAGGTACTCGGAATACAGAAAAGGCAGTTTACATTTGAGAGTTTAAGAAAGTTTACAAATTACATGCTACAAACAATAATTAATTCTGGAACCGCTAGTGGTAACTGACCCCAGGCCCATTAAACTGATAAGCTATTATACATGTACGTGTATCATTTGCCGTATAGAATGAACACAATATTAAAATGTTATTGGTATCAATACCATCTAGATAAAACTTATTATTGGTACAACTTTCACCTTAAGCTAAAGTCATACGCATTTTATCATCGACCTTTTCTCAATCAAAATACATGCATTACCAATTACGAATAAAAAATATCAGAAGGTTGTTAATGCAATTCAGATTATACCGGGTTGATTTATGGCATATCCTTCGTGTTGAATAATGTCATCTAAATGCAAATCTGTATCTCCTATCGCGATTAGCTTTCTATATTATTGTATTGCATGAATATTTCAGCCAACATCATAAGTCTTATGTGTGGTTTCACTTTTCACCGCTTCATTAAAGGCAATTACAAGATAGTTCATCGCTTTACCATGCGTTGTGACGTGCTCGAATAAAAAATGAATCAATATAGCAATATCTCCGTCATTTTACTTTGTATTTTGTCAGTCTTTCCTCTCTCCCTTTTTCCATACGTCGTTTAACTTTTTTCGTAGTGTGTGGCAGTGCGGTGATGATGTTAATACAAAACTGCCTCGAAAAAGAGAATGGGCGTCGCCCCCCTCCCCCTCTCAAAAATTTTACGTGCGCACAAACGAAAGGGAACAAAATGCTCGGTAAAGGCCCCACACAACGCCTACTTTCAACTACTCTTCAGAAAACACAATTGATTGAGCATACCCCCCCCCCGCACACACGCACACACACTTTCCCTGGCTAGCGATCCATCCTTCTTGATACATTACCGATCCTCATCTGATAAACAGAAAATAGCTGGCAAGCACTTGATTAAATATGTCATGAAAATGAATAAATAGATAAATAAATGATTTTTTTTTTTTTTTTTTTTTTTTTTACAAATGAAATAAACAAAAGGATGAATACTCACAAGATTCTTGGTTCAGTCAACTTCAGTGATCATTTAGGTTTCATGTAAGAGTTACCGGTGTGCCGTGGTGTTGGCATTGCAATTAATATCCCATGTATTCCAATAGGCCTATTATTGCTTTTAATCAGCTGATCAGTTCGCATGAATGAAATGACTAAAACCAATCCACTCGGTGGAATGACTTCAGATGCAATGTCTTAATCAGAGCATGTCATAATATTAACTCCTTTCAGGTCCAATGTAGCATAAGTAAAACCGCATAAAATCCTGGAGCAATCAAATAACAGTTCATTTACGTGCTATGTATTGAGCAAGCATCGAACTGTGCGTTTTAACGATGGACATACCCACTTAGTAGTCAAAGCGATCGCGATCTAAGCAGACGATTAAAATGTGTATCACAGCGACTAGAAAAGCGCGCTCACCTTTAAATCAAATCTTTTCGAGTTGTGCCGCAGACCAGTCACATTGTTATCGGTCACGAAGTCGGAATTCTATTCTGACAAACTGTTGGCAGGTGATAATTAATGGGTGTGATTCTAGTGATCACCGATCAAAGTTCAATTCCACTCATTATTTTCAGTTGTGAATGAAGAAAAAAATTGTTAAAATCCACATTTCTTACAGTTCGGTAGCAATTATTGTTCCGTCGATGCCTAGCAACCAGCTGGATTGATAGAAGCGTTTCACCATGTCTGATCTATACTGCTTAAACCTTTCCTTCAGCGGGTGTAGCTAAGTCATTGCAAGTTTGTGCCGTGTATTATGCCGAATCACATCACTGATTTAAAGCTGCCCGCAAACTTCCTGTTATTATTTCGTTTTATGAATGCCTTCATCGCCTTTTTGCGGTTTCGGGAAGTGAAAACGGGACTTGTACCTGACTGATTTCAACATCTCTGAGGACGTCGAAAAATGTTCCGCAACAATGTGTATCATGTGACAAGATGCTTTTATTAGCCCCTGCCATGTTTAAAGCTAAAGTCTTGATAGTTTATGACAGAGCATTCCAGATACTAAGGATTCTCCAAGACCCATTCATGATGCATGTGATTTGCTGACGTATGAATGCGTCAGCGGTTTTTGACGCATCATTTAAGTTTAACATGGTACAAAAAGTTATAGATCCAAACTCATTGTCGTGGCATTTGACGACTTATGTGAATATGACGTCGTACTAGCTATACAAGATTGACCTGAGACTGATAAGGTCAAAGGCCGCGCCAGTTCTGGCGCAACCCTGCGTCATTAAATGACGGCTCGTCGTGTGCAGTGGGCATTACGAACAGCAGTAACGCGTAGCAATATCCCATTGGGCTGGGAGAAACTTGGCATGGTTTCTGATTTCCTGAATTGTTAGCTCAGAGTAAACAACATTAATTTTTATTCCCGGGATATGAACTTAGAGTTTGTTTGTTTGTCAAGTGCAAATTGTTGGTGTCCCAGCTGTGACCTCGGTTATGATTCATATTTCCTCATAGTGCAGTGGGAAGGAAGTAAAAGAGGGAGGGAGAGGTTGGGAGGTTAATGGGGAAAGAAGGGGAAGAGGAAGCGTAAGAGGATGATGAAGAGAGAATTGTAGATCATGGGAGCGGAAGGGGTGGTTGACGAGGAGAGGAAGAAGAGGATGAGGGGAGAAAGAGGGAAAATTGGTGCTGTGGAGAATGGGAGAAGAGAAAGAGTAGTAGTAGTAGTAGTAGTAGTAGTAGTAGTAGTAGAAGTAGGCGTAGTAGACCTAATAGTAGTAGTAGTAGTAATAGTAGTAGTAGTAGTAGCAGAAGTAGTAGTAGTAGTAGTAGTAGTAGTAGTAGAAGAAGGCCTAGTAGACCTAATAGTAGTAGTAGTAGTTATAGTAACAGAAGTAGTAGAAGTAATAGTAGTAGTAGTAGTAGTAGTAGTAGTAGTAGTAGTAGCAGCAGCAGCAGCAGCAGCAGAAGTAGCAGTAGTAGTAGTAGTAGTAGTAGTAGTAGAAGTAGGCCTAGTAGACCTAATAGTAGTAGTAGTAGTAGTTATAGTAATAGAAGTAGTAGAAGTAATAGTAATAGAAGTAGTAGAAGTAATAGTAGTAGTAGTAGTAGTAGTAGTAGTAGTAGTAGTAGTAGTAGTAGTAGAAGTAGGCCTAGTAGACCTAAAAGAAGTAGTAGAAGTAGTAGTAGTAGTAGTAGTAGTAGCAGTAGTAGTAATAGTAGTAGATGTAATAGTAGTAGTAGTAGTAGTAGTAGTAGTAGTAGTAGCAGAAGTAGTAATAGTAGACCTAATGGTAGTAGAAGGAGCAGAAGTAGTAGTAGTAGTAATAGTAGTAGAAGTAACAGTAGTAGTAGTTGTTGTTTTTCTTGTTGTACTAGTAGAAGTAGTAGTAATAGTAGTAGTAGTAGTAGTAGTAGTAGTAGTAGTAGTAGTAGTAATAGTAGTAGTAGTAGTAGTAGTAGTAGTAGTAGTAGTAGTAGTAGTAATAGTAGTAGTAGTAGTAGTAGTAGTAGTAGTAGTAGTAGTAGTAGTAGTAATAGTAGTAGTAGTAGTAGTAGTAGTAGTAATAGTAGTAGTAGTAGTAGTAGTAATAGTAGTAGTAGTAGTAGTAATAGTAGTAGTAGTAGTAGTAGTAGTAGTAGTAATAGTAGTAGTAGTAGTAGTAGTAGTAGTAGTAGTAATAGTAGTAGTAGTAGTATTGTATAACACTTCACCATGCAGCGCTTTATATTACCGAGGATTTCCTCTTCATCTCGAATGTGGACCACGCTGTATCCCGTAGACTCAACACTATAATATCCCTTTAAAGGCATTCGCTATTTTTGTGATCAGCCGATTGAAAAAAAATTCTCAAACTAAGATGAAACATGTGTATAAGTACTTGTATTTGTACTAAAAACCCTGAAACCAACATTAATTTGGAATGAAAAACTGAAAGTTAGACGCAAGTCGCGACTTTGTTATATTTCGTCTCAGAGACAATGAATAAGAGGACCGTTTTGCTCGATTCAAATATAGACCAATCCCACAACGCAAGAGGGCAGCAGAATGTTCGACACAGTTCGACATACTGCGGTGGGCGCTACAACTTTTATAGTACACAAGTCAATAGTGCGTTATGTACATTGGTTCGATTTTTTGTCTATTTTGACCAATATATGCAGATTTCTTTTAATATTTGCAATGAGAAATTATCAGGAAAGTTCAGATCGCAGCTGTGCGGTGCTCAAATGCCAAAAAAAAATTGGAGAAAGTTAAAAAATTGGAAGCTGAGTGTGAAATTCACTCGCTTTTGACTCATGGAGCCTGTTTGTGTGAGAAGCCGTACTCCCTACACAGGTTTCCGTAAGCATTGTGAAGGAATTCGTTGCCAGTGGGTAAAAATATCAACAGAAAGGACTTTGAAGTCAAGAAACATTATCTTTATGTATTTTGGCTTAAAAATTAATGAGTGAAAACATGACTTTGTAAACAGGGTAAGATTGAGGCCTCCCGTTTACTACGGCTTCTATGCTGCAATCGAACTTTACTGACAAAACTAAGTTGAAAAACCATCTAAAGTACAAAAATACATCATACCTTAATCCGTCAGATATGATCATTGTCTTACCTCTTCTACCCATGTATCCAAGCTTTATTTTATTGATCTAGAATAAAGTAAATGGAACAATATCAGGGCATATCTCATATCTTACATTCATTTTGTGCACAGAGCCAATCGTGGTCAGCGCGCTTGCCCACCGCAGCAATGGCGTCGCCGATAGAGGGCCAAATACATAAACCGGAGGTGAAATTGGTCAATACCGTTATCTGCCTCCCGCCGCGTGATACGCCAATGCGGTGAGCCATGCGCGCCTGCGCACTCCTTACGTCTAGTCTGTGCAACCGACCCTCGTACATTTTTCAAACATTGGTTCACATGTCTAATATTTAGAAATACTTACTGTGGATATTATGCATGTACTTTGAAACGTTCAGACTAGTATTTTTATACACTATAACCCTTATGTTTATCCCATTTTCAAGTAACAAAACGAGATTTTTAAAAAAAATTGTAACAATTTTAACCAAAGCATTTAACTTACCAGCATATCCATAATAATTTAATACAAAACTAAAACAAAATTGCAAACAAAACCAAACCAGCAAGGGATAAACCTAGTCAGATTGATTATGGTTTCGTAATGCATGTTTACATTTTCCCCTGATGACCCTTGTGTATAGCATTCTTCTTGTATATGTTTGCCGATGTTATGTTGATTTTTTTTTGTTGTATATCAAATGCATTGTTTTTAACTCTGTAAAGAAAATTGTTCAATTCAGCCCTCAGTTTGGGCTACAAAACGACATTTCGGTAATAAACATACCACTATCGTCATCATCATCATCATCGTCATCACTGGTGAGGTTCAGGGGATGCATGCCTCCTCTTGTTTTTGAGAGCAACTTCTCAAAGGACACACGCATGAAAATTGTCCTAGAGAAGTGCCAACCTTTACTGGGCCTCGTCAACCCCTATTTCAAAATCCTGGCTAGCCTGCTGATGTAGAAAGTAGTACAGTAGTAATAGTGTTAATTTGAATTCCATGTGAATAAAAAGCGACATTCACAGGTCACGTTCTTCCGACAAGTTTGGTTTATTGGATAATTAGCATCAATAATAGAGCTAAAAAGAAACATTTACAATCTTCGCAATAGCCCTCAGAACGGACAAAGTCCATTTCTCTGCTGTTCATTGAATTTACAGGCTCTACATGTCACGTACACCAGTAGGGAGAATATTTCTAGAAATATTTCTGTCAGATGATGGGTATTCTTTGAGGTCAGTGTCCTGGATGGAAGCAAAATGAGGATTTATTGCCATAAAATGGACCCTCGATATGAAAAGTAAGACGATAGAAGGCTGTGACATGATATTGAAGCGACACTAATCTGTCTTTGTCCTGAATAAAAGTGTGTTTTCTCTTTGGTCAATAGATTTCCGCCAGCTTTTCCATGTTTGTTACAAACCTCTTTGTTTTCATTTAAATGACAAGAACCGGCCCGCAACTATCTTGTGCTTTATGTGAATCATGTGACATGACTGATTGATTGTCATGTGATCGCGCTCTACGCGGATGTTTCGTCTGGTAAATTGTATTCTCTCGCATTGCCGCTCGCACTTTCCTCCTTCTTTTGACAGGGGCAGGGCCTTACGCAGATTTTTTTTTTTTCCGACGGGGGGGGGGGGGGTGCTAGAATACGTAAAAAGTTCGGAGAAACACGCAAGCGAGGACATAAACAGGGGCGTCAATTCGTGTTATATATATATATTTGTGATCAGGTAACATATACAACAGCTTTGGCAACTCTCTTGGAAATAAATACATGTGAGACAATTGAGAGAATAATAGCGTAGCATGAATCAAAGTTCTCCAGAGCTGTCCTACCATTTTGGAAATTTTGCAAAGGTTGAAAATATGTCTCCGCCGGGAATCGAACCTGAGCCTTTGGCTATGAACGCCAATGCCTTAACTACTAGACCACAGCTTAACCGACAGACTGACAAATCTTCAACCCTCACTAATTAATTCCTTTGTCGATTGGCAGATGAGTTTCGAACAATGATCTGCCGCACACCTCAGCTGGATCCGAGCGAATGCTTTAGGATACATGTATATGTTGGAATAATTAACATTTGTGATCAGGTAACATATACAACAGCTTTGGCAACTCTCGTGGAAATAAATACATGTGAGACAATTGAGAGAATAATAGCGTAGCATGAATCAAAGTTCTGGGGAACTAAAGCATTCGCTCGGATCCAGCTGAGGTGTGCGGCAGGTCATTGTTCGAAACTCATCTGCCACCGACAAAGGTATTAATTAGTGAGGGTTGAAGATTCGTCAATCTGTCGGTTAAGCGAATTGGAGTCGCCGAAACCACTGGCCCGTCTCCGTGGTCTAGTGGTTAAGGCATTGGCGTTCATAGCCAAAGGCCCGGGTTCGATTCCCGGTGGAGACTTTTTTTTCAACCTTTGCAAAATTTCCAAAATGGTAGGACAGCTCTGGGGAACTTTGATTCATGCTACGCTATTATTCTCTCAATTGTCTCACATACATTTGGGGGTCTCAGCTTGAATGTTTTTTAGGGAAACATATATATATATATATGATACATTTGGGGGGTCTCAGCTTGAATTTTTTTGAGGGGAACGTACACCAAAAAATTTGCTGACGAGCAAAAAAATTTAAGGTTCCCAATTTAAAGTTTGTGGCATGCCCTATTGTGCCTCCACCCTTAAAAGTTTTGGGGACGTGTACCCCTGTCACCCCCCCCCCCCCCCACCGACATGCCCGATGAACGCACTTGTTCTTTCTTATTTCTTTTCAGTGGCATATCAACCACAGGCTGAAGCCGATGCATTCCTCAAGAAATCTAACAGAGTCTAAAGCACACAGAAGTGACCTATTACAAAACATTCACCCCCTCCCCCTTTCCAGCGATCCTCCTCCCCCCCCCCCTTTCCCTTGTCTTTTCTTACACTACGCCATCTGCTTACTAATTTATGTTCTTTCTTTTCTCAAATATACAAACTGACAACATGATGATTATTGTTCTCTTATCAAGGCATAACATGAATGTGCTGGTAAAGTTCTTCCGCCTTTGTGGTGTTGTTCCGGAAACAACGAGCTCGTGTTTCTGGAGCAAATAGAACTCTTTAAATACATACGATGTGTTCAGGTTGGTAAAAACAAGATTATACTCTAATAACCCCAGCAAGGATTTATTAAAGACTGCAATATTTGTAAATAGTGTAGTGGGAGCAGGAGTTGGTCCAGTGGTTACATCCGGGTTCAGCTCTTTTGTCTTCGCCTACGAAATGACTCTGATGAGACCAAGGTTCGAACAAGTCACGTCTTTCGAATAATGACTTTAAGGGTCGGTCCCAGATGTAAATAATCATATTTGACTGATACACATGTATTATAAAATCCCATTTGCACACAGACACAGGTACAATCACTATCTAACTCTAAAGAAAAAAAAATCATCGATCTTCTTGAAAAGCTTTTTTTTTTAAAAATAATATCATGTCTTTTCCATATTGGAGAGTCTTTCGGTGAAAGTTAAGGGATCGTTCTGAAATTATCTTACACTTGATAATTTACTTATTGAAATCGTTGAAATATTCAGTTTCAGTTCAATACAAAGAAACATTTATTTTCTTCCACTTGACTTGCAGGAGTTAACCATTTTTTCCCAATTGTGTACATTTTATGAAGCTGATCCCCGTTGGTTCCAAAACATTTCCATATCTCAGATTTCGCTTTTCGTGATCTGATTGTATGTGCATATGTGAACATAGATACGATTTAGTAACCATGTAGCAACAAAAAATAGTCCCAAAATGTTTGGCATGAGCTTTGATAATGATGAAAATTTAGAAGATATTTAATATTGATGGCACCAAGTCCAAGATTAAATCCTCGGATTCTCAAGGTTACGAGAATTAACTAATAAAATTTTGTACACAAAAAAAATCCATTTTCTCCATTATCTCTAAAAGATGATGCTTGTATCTTTGTGAACTTAACATAATTATATGTTGTGTCAAATACAATTTTCCCATGATAGTTGAGCTAAGGAGACAATCTTCAGCATGTTCAGAGATAATGGAGAAAATATAGAATTTTGTGTACAAAACATAATGAGAGTTGTCCACAAAAACCTGCCATTTTGAAGCAACATTGCTAATTTGAGGATCGCCCCCAAAAAAAGTAAATTGCCAATATGAGGATGCCCCAAAAAAGTAAATTGAGACTTTCGAACTTTCATGACTTTTTCATTTCGTTACCGATTTTGATGGAACTTTTTGAAAATTGCTTCTCTCTTTCCTCTGTTTTCATTAAAATTGATTTTCCCCCAGGGTTTTGGTTCCCTTTAATTGTCACAGTCGACCAAAGTGAATGGGCACCTTCAGGGAACAGGGGTTAGTGTAGCGGTCGCTTCCAGCAGTCAGCTCTTGGGCTTCGCCTACAAACTGATTCTGAACGGACCCAGGTTCGAGTCTGAATCACGTCTTTCGGATGATGACGTTAAAGGTCGGTCCCAGATGTAAATAATCATATCCGTCTTTCTTTTAACGCCTTGAGCATTTAGACAAAAATGGAAAATGACGCTAAAGAAATTCTATGTATTATCATTTATTATTATTTGATTGATACTTTTTTTTCCATACTGTTTTATTCTGATTTCATGAACAAAAATATATAACATTTCAATTTAACATTTCAAATCACATATAATATTTTACATTTCATATTTTGACTTTTTTCACTAACTTAATATAATATAAGCATGAATCATATATAACTTAAAAGAGAAACGATGAAATCAGTTATTATAAAAAATGTTGAAGCACCACTCCTCCCCCTCCCCCCCCCCCTCTCCCCCCCCCCCCCCGCCCCAACAAAAAGTCTTCCCTTGTACATTATGTGGAGGGCGATATATACATGTTGTGTCTTTTTATTTAAAAAAATTACAAGAAAAGAACAAAGAAAGGAGACCCAAATCCAATACAAACTAATAAACAAATACATATATTGAAACTAGGATCCCCTTAAAAAATACATACCAATATGCATAACACTTTTCCTTTCATGTATCAAATATTCAACAATGATTGATACGCGTCTGTAAAACCCAAATACACACACACACACACACTCCCACCCACCCACACACACACACACACACACACACACACACACACACACACACACACACACACACACACACACACACACGTAATTACTTATCTGAAGCTTCAGCTCCTCGAGCCCAGGTAGTTATTCAAAGCTGTATGGAAGTGCATAAAACTGCATAGAAACATTGATGAGCATTTACGCCCTAAAAATATCGGGTAAAAATGTGCCATAGAGGGTGATTATCATGATTATGTGTCCAACCAACTTGGGGCATTTCTTTTGGGCATTTCTATCAGTGTCCAATTTGATGGAAATTTGGCTCATTCTAAAGTAACAAACTGCTTATCTTTACCCTAACTGGACAATAATGCTTCCCGCACTGGATAAAATATTGCCCAATGTTGGTTGGACATATTATTACCCTTGCACTGGTTAAAATTTTTCCCAATATTATTTACAGTGTACTATACAAGGACCGGGTATTTGTCCCTTTTAATGCTGAACATCGAATCCTACATCCCATATTTTAGGTCTGAACATGATCAAGTTTGTAGATCATGGCTTCACCCCAAACAGGGTCAAGATTATCTGGTCATTATCATATCCGACATCCAAAAGAAAGAAAATGACTTCGTATTTGCTGAAGTATCAAACCTTGGCTCACGTTCAGGGACTGAGCTTCCTGGGAATTTTCTTTCTTCCTTTCCCTCTCTCTCTCTCTCTCTCTCTCTCTCTCTCTCTCTTTCTCTCTCTCTCTCTCACACACACACACACACACTCTAACCATATCTCCTTTTCTGTTGTCCTTATTTATGCTTAATTATCGCTCTCTCTCCCGTTCTCTCTTTCTCCCTCCATACATTTTTCTCTATCTCTTTCTCTGTCTGCTCCTCTCTCTCTCTCTCTCTCCCTCTCCCTCTCCCTCTCACTTTCTTTCTTTCTCTCTCTGTTCGTTTTCCTCAGTGGAAAGAAAATGAAAACGTTTTCCCACTCTTGCAGAGGTGTGAATCACTTTACCAGGGCAAGGCAATTTATTTTAAACCTAGAGGACCATCCACATTATCATAACTTAAAGGAGAACGAAACTCTGGGGGAAAATCAATTTTAATGTAAATAGAGGATAAAGGGAATCAATAAAATAAAATCCATCAAAAACGGTTACGAAAATGAGAAAGTTATGAAACTTAAAAAGTCTTGACTTACTTTCTATTGCGATCCTCAAATTGGCAATGTTGCTTCAGAATGAAAGGTTTAGAAGGACAACTAATATGTTTTGTACACGAAATTCATATAATCTCCATTTATCTCGGGAGGTGCAGCTTGTCTCCTTCTTAGCTCAATATATATCATGGGGAAAATGTATTTGACACAATATATTATAGAAAGGATGACAATGCGAAAAAGTTGACACAGAAATGTTTACCTAATGTTCTAAGGTCTTCCTCTCATTTTGAATATTCTCTTATTCTGTTTTATTATTTGTGATTTGTGTTATATAAATGAAATTTAATTTTGCATTACATAATGTATTTCAAAAAATGTTTTCTAAAGTCTGTATGTAGACATTATCATACCCCACAGGACAAGAAAGAGAAAGAAAATTAATTTCAAGTGGCATTGATTTCGTGCAATGTATCTGTATACTGAGTAGTCAGCCTGTTTGCTAGAAGACTGATTTTTACTTTATTTCCATAGGTTCAATCCTACCTTCCAGCAAATTCTCACATCATGCAAAGAGGATTTTGCGTAATAGAACAATTAAAAAAAGGACAGAAAACACAGAAAAGAAAAATGGAAGAAAAGAGATTGGACTTGCTGCACGCCACAAAGCGTGAGTAGATATTAGTTTAATGGATAGTTAATTCAAAAGGGCTCCTACACTCAATTATAACTAAAATCCTCCAGATTTACCGTAATGTCTGTGGTTTACTCCAATCTGTTCTGGAATCGAACTTAATCATTGTTGATATTACATTGAATGCTTGCGTGTAAGATGTTATCTAAAGAGGCTAATCTGTGTTCTTAGAATGCAACGATCAATTTTGTACACTGTTGTAATGATATGATGTAATTATCAGGGCATAAAAGCTCCGGGCATTATAATGTTTTTGGATTTTGAAAAAGCATATGACAATATAAGTCATAATTTTCTATTTTACCTTTTAAAAAGATTAAATTTTGGAAATTCATTCATTCAGTGGATTCAAACAATGTATAACAACGCAAAAGGCCGTGTATTAAATCATGGCTGGATCTCTGAACCTTTTCAAATTAAAAAAGGTGTAAGGCAGGGGTGCCCCCTCTCATCACTACTTTTTATAATTGTTGCAGAAGTTTTGGCGACTAAAATTAAACAGAATCATAAAATTGAAGGTCTCAGTTTACCGATTTCTCAGATGTATGTTGATCAAGTAGAGGTAAAAATATCCCAATTTGCAGATGATACAACTATATTTATGAAAATGAAAATTCTTTTTATACTTTGATGGAAGAACTAAGACTTTTTGGTTCAAATGCTGGGCCAAAGATTAATTTGCAAAAAACAAAACTGCTGAAGTTTAATATTGATATTGTCCCCGGACAAATAGAATGCACTGAAGAACCGATAAAATATTTAGGTATATATGTTGGGAAAAATGAGAAAGTTGTTGAAGATTATAATTGGCAAAATAAACTAGATAAGATACAAAATATTATTAGCGTATGGAAGCTAAGAAATCTAACATTTTTCGGAAAAATTATTATCATCAAAACTTTGTTGGTCTCGCAAATTGTGTATCCTGCAAAAGTAATTAGAGTTCCCCCCAAAATAATCAAATCTCTAAATAAAATGTTATATACTTTTATTTGGAATTCTTCAAAGAAAAGGTTAAAAGAAATGTTTGTATAAATAAAACAAACGAAGGTGGTCTCGGTATGGTCCACTTAGAATCGAAAATTGAATCACTTAAGATTTCGTGGATAAGCAAGCTGTTAGAGCAAAGCGAACGTAGTTGGAAATTTCTTTTTAATTACTGGTTATCAAAGATTGGTGAAATTCCTTTATGTTTTGAATACAATATTTCAACAAAAGATATGCATTTTCTTTGTACAAAAGCAAATATGCCCAGTTTTTACTATGATTTTTTTTTGTAGCTGGTCTAAGTTAAGATATATTGGTATATTTGGAGTAAAAAACATTGAAAATGAAATTATTTGGAATAACAGCAATATAACTTTTAATAAACGTATGTTGATATTTGAGAAATGGAAGCATGCAGGTATAATTAGGGTAAAAGATGTTATTAGAAATCGTCAGTGGTTATCACCAATTATTTTGAATAAATCTGTCTATTCGTCTCAGCTTTTATTTGATTTAGAATATGTTAAGTTAAAAAAGTCTTTTCCTGTTTATTGGTTGAATAAGTTGTTTAAGGAAAATCGTGTACTAGAATTAAAGAAAAGTGAACGAATTTTAATTTCATTAAAAAGTGGAGTACAAATAACTCTAGATTCTTTACCAACAAGAAAGATATATTCTTTATTATGTTCAGATGTATCGGAAGAACCAGGCATTGTATCTTTTTGGTCTAATCTGTTCTCATTACCAATTTCCTTTAATTGGAGCCATGTATTTTATTTCAAGTTACATTTAATTGTGGATAACAGAGTAAGACAGTTTAGTTTTAAATTTTTAAACAAGATTTTACCATCAAGAGACAATTTATTTAAGTGGCATGTATTAGAAAGCAACACATGTAACATTTGTGGAGAAGTTGATACCACTTTTCATTTCATACTGTATTGTAAATATGTTCGATTATTTTGGAAAGTTATAGAAAGGTTGGTATTTTATATTTTCAAGATTACTATTTCTATAGATGAAAAAACATTAATTATAGGTTATGATCTGCTAAATGCCAGCAATATTATGTGTAATCTATTTTGTGTTATTGCCCAATTTGTTATTTATCGAAATTACATAAAAAGCATATTCAAAGGAAAAGGATATAATGCGAATTCTTTATGGATTGAATTCAAACTTACTATGATTATTTATTTAGAAAATTTATGTAAACAAAAAAATAAGTTCGGAATTTTGAAAAAATGTGATATTCAAAAAATTATTGCATTATTGAATTGAATTTTGTTTTTATTGTTTGTATATAAATGTACATGTTATTGTGAATAAATACCTCGATAAAGAGGAAAAAAAAAAAAAATTACATTGAATGCTTGCGTGTAAGATGTTATCTAAAGAGGCTAATCTGTGTTCTTAGAATGCAACGATCAATTTTGTACACTGTTGTAATGATATTGAAGTAGATGGAAAATGGGGATGTAAAAGTAGCGCGAGCAGACAATGATTTACTGTCTCATGTAAAAGAAAAGCTGTGTTGAGATATAGAGTTTTTTGTCATCTAAAGATTTACATCACAAAAAGTGGAACAACGTGGACTCATTTTATTGCTGCATCAATTACCAATTCCTACAATCTATCAAACTGCAGCTTCCAAATTCAAATTATTGTGACTATCTAAATGATTTAGGTATATTTTGTGATTTAAATCCAGTTTGTGCACGCAGTGGTCAAGCAAATCTATAATATTAATCTTCTTCAACATTTTATATCGAAATGAAGTACAACTTGTGAGAGGAAGAAATATGCAGGTATGAAAATAATATAAGATGCTATGGAAATGTATTACTATCTGGAAGGATAATGATTTGTGTTTAAGGTGCTCACACTTGAGGCAGAATTCTAGTTGACCAGCTTTTCTTCAGTTACAGTTAACCGGCTTTGAAGTGTCTACCAAATAAAGCAAAAATCTCCTCGCATGCTTTATTAGTACACTGTAAAAAATATTGAGTAAAATTTTTTACCAGCACGAGGGTAACTATATGTCCAACCAACTTTGGGCAATATTTTTACCAAATGCAGGAAGCATATTGTCCGGTTAGGGTAGAAATTAGCAGTAGTTACTTTAGAATGGGCAAAATTTCCATCGAATTGGATAAAAAAAAGAAATGCCCAAAGAAATGCCCAAAGTCGGTTGGACACATGATTACCCGCATTGCACATTTTTACCCAATATTTTTTAGAGTGTATATTTTATTACACTCTGAAGTCTGAAAGGAAAGATTCTTGACTCTGGATTGGGATAATCCGACCGAGAGATCCTGGTAGTATAGTTCTACCATACATCATAATCATACTAAAACTCTCGAACGTTCTATGATGTAGACAAGGGGTGTCCCCTATCGTGCTAAAATTACACGAGAAATGGGTCACGTCGTTTAAACTCCTTAGAGGAGATAAAGGACTCTTAACACCTGTAACCTTCGAAGGAACACGCCACGCACGTATTCGCTGCTTGCTGTATGCTGTCATGAAAGCACTTAAGTGTTGCTTGTTTGCACAGAGTAAACACCAAACAAGGTCTGGGAGCGCAGACATACATGTATATTTGGCGATCGGGAGGGGAAGGGAACTTATTTCACTGCAGGGGGTATAGTGGCGTACGATGCCCTTTGCGTATACGAAGCGTCATATATCTGACGCAGAGTTGCGTCAGCGACTGGCACAATTCTTGACGAGTCATTTGAGTGTGATATAATACAAGAGGGAATCCAACACTGCTTTTGAAAGCTTATTTAAAAGGCTTCATTGTCGCAAGTTTTGACGCAATCGAAATGATTAATGTGCAACTAACAGACTAGATAGTAACAATAGTTTAGTGGCTTAAATAGGAAAATAGAAAAATAGGAATTCCAACTCCGAGGAGCACTCTGGTCATCAGAAAGAAAGGCATTCTTGGAAAGCTCAAAAACATAATGACACCCTATCCCCTTTCCCCCTCTCTCCTCCTTCATCACCATTAATTACACGTAGGCCTGAATTTCGAGGTCAGCTTTGCCCAGTTACACAGTGTAACATATCAATATTCATACAAACCTCCGCACGTTCAATAATACAGCATGTCGTGGCCTATGGTTTTGATAGTTGAGCCCTCGACAGCACTTAAGGCTTTAAGCGAAGCACTAAGTCTACATTGATTCTTTCAGTGAAGGTCGTGGGTTCGAGTGCGCTGCTATTCATCGCTTTTGCCGTATAAGTATATTCGTGTCAGCTTATCAGTTTGTGAGCAACGAAGCGCGGGAGCACAAAAATGTTATGTGTCCTATTGCAACAAGCAATACCCCCTTATAGATAAGGTTTTATGCAAATTTATAAAGAGACCTCGTCGCTGAAATATAAGGGTGGTTGTTACTCAAATACTTGTAGTTTCAACATGGGCATTGGCTGCAACACCCACTCCTCCCCCCCCCCCCCGGTTCGTACCTAAAATAATTATCTCAAAGAATGTAAAGCGGAGAATTTGCATTCGCTATTATAGAACAGTCTTTTTTGTTTTGAAATGGTATTTTATTGGTCATTTCATAATATAGTGAAAATTACACGTCGGATTCACACAGTAGCATCCTTCTTTTAATGCTGTTAATACTCGATACTACTGGGCCATGCGCTGCCACCTGTTGTCATGAACCTTTCCATTTTGTATGGTTTCAGTTGTAAAGATATAAAATCCGAGATTGTTGGTTTTAATAATTTCAATCTACCAAGGTATATTGTTTTCTTAGCTTCTATCAATATATAGTTAAATAGCAAACAATTTTTCAGTGACCAATAAACCAAGTATTCCCGTCTTTTTCGGTTAAAATAGGGAAATCAAACATAACAAGGTCTATTCCCAGTCCCGTATATCATTGTCCAGTTCCAAAACATGCAAATGTCCAGTAGTTTCATTTTCTAAGTTACAAAAAGAGCATAATGGGGAATTAATTAGCTCACTGAAAGTTCAAAACATTTTTTTTTATTATTATCTATCATTATCATTATCATCATTATTATACAGACTAGTCGATACACAACATCCTGTGTTGGCCTATGATCGTAGTAACAAGTCGATGACGCCAAATTGACAGAGATAAGACAAGTTGAATGCCCTGATTCTATTACCATTACCAATTCCATGTGAATAACATGGTAATAGGATACTGAGAAATGGAATGGATGAGGAATATCTAAAATCTTTCCATCGGAAACCATCTCCTGAAAGTGCAAAATCTCCATCAGGAGCTGACGTAAACAGGTCAAGAGGAGGTTCTTCAATTTGCACGGACTTTGAAAGGCGTGAAGAAGATTGGATTTTCTATTTCTGTCATTGTCAACAGCAGATTTCGTTTGCTAGACGTCTGTAAATCCAGTGCTAGGAATGGATAAAGAGGGAATAAATACCACAAGAAAAACAGCTCGAACGCAGGAGGAAATGAAAGAAAGTGAAAAGTGTTTAACTAGTCATCTTTTAGTTGCGAGAAGGAAGAAAGGTGGAGTGGGTAAATTACAACACATGACGAAAATGTAATTGGAAGATGGATACAGTGAAAAGGGAGTGAAGAAGAGAGAGAAGAAGAGAGCGTAGGAAGGAGGGAGGGGGTCGGATCAGGAAAGCCGATCCTTGCCAAATGTAAAACGTGACCACCCACCCCCTTAGAAATTCGGGGGGAAATCTTCGAACAATGAATTAGCGCTATATACCTAACATAATTATGCCCGACCCAATAAGGGAAAGCATGTATTTGTCTGATCAGACTTTGATCTGCCTGACATAGTTTTCTAAGATGCAAATTCAAAAGTGAAAAATATACGCATTTCTTGCTCTGTCACTTCGCTCTCTCGTTTCTGGAATGTAAATATTTATTTGTGAAAGGTACTATCTTCTTATTGTAGGAAGGAAATCATGGGACCCTTACTGACCCTTCCCTCTCAGTCACTATACGCTTCCTCACATGTCCCCCTCCCCCCACCGGTCATGACTAGAAATCGCAGTCCTTGCACATTAAAAACGGCTTCATGAAATTTTCCGAACGTCAGCTTAGTTTAACGTCAAATTCACAAATTAAAATAAAATCCAGATCAGTGCATTCGTGGAATGATACAGCATACAGATTCAACACGGACCAAAAAACATATTTCACACAAGCCAAGGGGTAATTTGAACGAGGCTTTAGAACAGCCATACGCTCGCAATAAGCAATTGGATCCACGTTAAATACTCCTCATCAAATATTACTAGGGAATTTCTTTCGGCGAAATATCATATTTCTGGAAATATATTAGAATCGTTGATGGTAGAGCACGTTTCTCGAAATGAAAAATGGGACGCGAAGTCCATCCTAATATAATTATTATTAGGTTGATTAAAGTAAAACCCCGAAAAGTACAGAGAAGTAGGCATAGGTCGCTATCCGGGGGCGGTGGGGGATGGTGGTGCCCCCCTCGATTTTTAAAGCTTGATATTTCTACTTTTCAATTTTGAGTCAGGTGACCAAATTTAGGCCAACCACTTAAATATTCTATAGGCTTAGAGTGTATTTTGACGGCTTCTTTCATTATTTTTTTGCGGTATTTTTTCAGCTCGTTCGTTTTGCTCGCTCACATAATAACGACCACCTTTCCACTTCTTGAAACAGATTTTCGGCGGTGATCTTCAGTGTTTCCGCCCCCTCCCCCCTCGTTACATGAAATCGCCGCCACGGGAAATAGATCAGGAAGTGTTGGACAAAACTGAGATGTACCAAGTTTTTTCTTCTACTTTCACTGAATCACTTTTATATCATGGTGGAATAGCATTTTAACTTTTGAAAAAATTCTTCATTTTTAAAGTTTGGAAGTCCTCAACATATCTGCATATTGGCGCGTTGCTCTGGGAGCAACTCTCCACCGTTTGTTTTGAAAATAGATTGTCTCGATTTTTTTAAAGTACACTGTTGCTCATAAAGTTGGAACGTTTTTTCTTAATTACCTCAGAATTTTCCAATCACCAGTTGACTGTGACAATGACAAAATTCATGATTAATGAAGCTTAGATCTTTCCAGGAGTACAGAGGTACTATGCTTCAATACATGGCCGTACAAAGGGATTTTCAGTGGTGGGGGGCGGGGGGGGGGGGCGAGGGCAAATGCAATGCAGTAAATTTTATTACATTTTCTTTTTAATTTTTAAAGAAATTTCTGAGGGCCACCCCCTAATCCACCGCCAGCTGCGTACGGACATGGTTCAGTCAGGGAAAGTGGTTCACTGCTGAGGCGATTGCAATCGTGACCAGGATCCCTGATTCAAAACCATATCGATGACCTACAAAATAGTACCCTTTTGTAAAGGATTAGTCGTCGGAGAGGATTTAAAGCCGTAGGTCCCGTGATTTCTTACTTACAAGCATACACATGTTTAGGCTGTTAGGAGTCACGCAAAACAAACATAATACTCACTCATGATATTTCAATATAATCTGGGAATGTCTATATATTTATCTATTAGGAAGAAATCATTGACAAAATCACTTTCACTTTATGAGCAACAGTGTAGAAAATCCGAACAACAGGCATAGCACTAGGAGCCAAGTGTATCAGGGTGTCAATTACAAAATCCACTTTCTTTCAAGGAAAATTCTCCCTTTAAATAAAATCTTGGCATGACTTTATCACGTAGCGCCATGACGTACAGTTGTTTTGCACATTCTGAGCAAACTGAACTACCACTTGATAAAAGGTTCGACAATACGGGCGAACGCTTCGAATTGATTTCGCAATTCCAAATATTCGCAAAGTGTTTTCACAACCTAAATTCGATAGTATACATTTGGTGGCACAAAGAATTCTTTCGTAAATTTTATTTGAGAGGTTGACTTGTTATGTCGACACCTGGGGAGTTGATTGCTGTTGACTGATCAATTCTTATTTCCAGAGGTGACACATGATGTACTGAACATTATTCGCATCGTCAGTTTCTCAAAAAAGTTTGCCTGATAATTTGTCTGCTTTTATCACTGGTTCATAAAAAGACGTCTCTTATTTCAGGTCCATCACTTTCTATTCTTCAAATATGTTGGTAAAACCAAAACCTACATACATAAATTTGTATTGGAATTTGAAACTGATGACTCTTTGGTTTTCTCTCCGATGGGAAAATTAGGAAAATGCACTGAAGCACTGTGCTGTCTCTAAAGGCTTTACCGAATTGTCATGTTGGTCACCCATTTCCATATACATGTAGATCTGCACACATTCGCTCTGTGTCTGTATCAACAGTTCGTATTTGCATACTCCTGTTCAAATATCCTGTGATTTATAATTGTGTTTCACTCAAAACATCTATCTTATTACCTTTTTCGTAGGGGGCTGTTCTTCAGAGCGTATACGCATAAAATTGTTAAAGATAAACATGTGTTCTATTCATACGATTTCATGTAAAAGAAACCGTATCAAAGCAACTGGTAAAGGTTGATTATGTGGTTTTTAAATATAAATACAAGCTGTGTGCTTAGGCTTCGAAATCATCACAATGATAACGAGTCAACTCCATCTTCTTGAAAAGGACTTGCACTGCGAAAATATACCGTGTATGAGACTACATGCATTAATGTTCGGACCGAAAACTCATGCTATTTCCCGTAATATTTCGAAAATGAGGGTTTGAAGAGTACTAGAAATTCTTTTTTAGGGGACATTGTTACTATGATATCCTTCCCAACTGAAAACTACAGTAAAATTTATACCTCCTCCCAGAACTCAAAACAATTCCGTGTAGGCTAGATTAAGGGGGCGAGGGGCGTCTCATACCAGGGGGGATGCCAGGGTATTTGGATGGGGCAAGATGACCCACAAGTGAGTTTATGTACGTTTTAAATGAACAAATGGGTTAATGGGGACCCATTGTTTCACTTTCCATGTACTCCAAATTGCCAATTGGTATTCAATGGGGGCAATGGGGACCTAGTTGTTTCATTGGGTCAATTTGTATTTCAGTTGGTATTCAATGGGCTATTGTATAATTAATAATAATGATAATAATAATAATAATAATAATAATAATAATAATAATAATAATAATAATAATAATAATAATAATAATAATAATAATAATAATAATGATATGCAACATTTATATAGTTGCACGACCCTGCCCTCTCTTCCACATACTCTTCTTTAATATTCTTCTTCTTCTTCTCCTCCTCCTCCTTCATGTCGTTCTTCTTCTTCTTCTTCCTCCTCTTATTCTTTTACTCTTTTTTTTTTGTGATCACTTGAAAAATCATGGGGGCGGCCGCTCCCTGCCCCCCCCCCCCCCCGTAGCGCCTCCCCTCTCCAAACACAGACTAATGAGGTATAACTAATTAGGCAGCTAGGTGGATCTTTTCCGAAATTAGTAAAATAGTGGTGTGTTTTTTAGTTGCTTTGGCTTTCCCGTTTAGTAGCTTTCTTGTTTCATTTCACATCGAACTACATTCTCATCTTTAGGGATTGAATGTGAAGTTAATTTTGTAAAAAGGATCCTGGTTTTTGTGTGACATGTGGTTATTTTGACATTTTGCAGCATGGAACTGTCGAGTTTTACACCTTCAGCGTTGACATCCGTGTGGCGGAAGCTAATAGCCAAGCAATCCTATGTGGTGAATTTGAACGAAATAGAGCAGTCTAATCAACATGATCAAGTGCTATGTTCTCTCTTTGTCTGCGGCCACAAATCGCCTGAATGATGTCCCGGGAATGATGTGCGATTTCTTGGATAAGTTATATATGTAGCACATCGATCATTTGGTGTGATTTCTCTCACATTCACAATCAGGACCACTTCCTTTTTATTTTGTAAGTTAAACTTGTACTAACACATTCGCTCTTAAAACGGGACGAAACCCCTTTCAAAGATACCTGGCCACTGCCTACATGACCTAAGACTGTAACTAAATGTGGCATTTTCCATTCTTTCCATTGCAATCAAAATAATAACGTCGATATCAGCTATTGTCTATGGTAGATGTGAATGTAGCATATACGTTTTACAAGTTTTCCTCTGTCTGTTTCTCTCTCTCTCTCTCTCTCTCTCTCTCTCTCTCTCTCTCTCTGTCTGTCTTCCTTTCAGTCTGTCGGCTTATCCCTCTGTCTCTGTTTGTCTGTCTCTCTCTTACTGTCTTTCATCTGTCTCTGTTTCTATCTCTCCCTGTCTCCCGGACTGTCAGTATGTCTCCCCCCCCCCTTCCTCTCTTTCTCTCTCTCTGTCTCTCTCTCTCTCTGTCTGTCTCCAGGGGAGCGTTTCATGAAGAGTTTTGTCGGTGAAAATCACCGACAAATGTTAAAAGCTACTGAAAATCCTTGCATCTGATTGTCTGAAAGCAAATTAGTCAGTGAAAATCACCGACAAAACTCTTCATGAAACGCTCCCAAGGTCCCTTTGTCAATCAATCCCCGTCTCTCTCCCAATCTCTCTCTCTCTCTCTCTCTCTCTCTCTCTCTCTCTCTCTCTCTCGTCTTATCTACTTATAAATCTTCCATGTCGATGGGATAGATTTTTTTCCCCTCTCGATTAAATCATCATTATCTTTGGAACACGATATACTTTATTGGTCTCATTTTATGTGAAATGATGAGACCGTCCATTGGAAAGTTACCCTTTCTCCAATTTTCCAGACCTCCTCCTCCCCCCACCCCCCCCCCCCCCCCCTCCCCTCCATAGCTACGCCGGTGTTGTCACTCTATATTCAAAGGTATAAACCATGATCGTTCGGCAACCCAGAATTTGACCCCTATTTCGCGGTGTTTCAAGTACATTTTCAGCCATTTTTACCCCTGTTTGGCACAAAACGGGTACAAATTGGCCTTTAAAAAACACCCTTTTTGTATTCCAAGTACACTTTTACTAAACCACCCCTTTCAAATTCAATTCACGTCTGAGTCAAAAACAGTAAATGGCAAACAAGGACCAGAAAAAAACACCCTTTTTTTCAAATTTCGAGCAGAGGTCTACAAGCTCAAAAACACCCTTTTTTTCAATTTCGGGTACAAGCTCATGAAAACAACCCTTTTTTTTTCAAAATCGTGAGCATTATTTTCATGTTTGCGAATATGCTTTTAAAAAAAAGACCCCTTTTTTACGTGAAATTTCGAACGATCATGCGTACACGAAGTCAATACAGAATGACAACACCGGGCGCCACCGTTCAGAAGGCTGCATTTGGTTGTTTGAAAGATGAAGGCCACTAGATTCCTTCTGTAGAGATCTGAAAGAGTATGTAAAGCATCATTTCCGAAATTGCCTGGGCTAAAGTTACTTTTCCCTCCTAGAATATCACATTCAATCATGACAATATGCTAAAAAGTGTGCCCGGAGATTAAAATCGGCCTTTCCTAAAGTGTATCACATTTTGATATAAAAACCCACCACGCTGATTTTGTTGTCGTTGCTATCTTTCTACCCCCCCCCCCCCCCCATACATGCAGCAGTTCAATTTAGATTTCGTTGAATTGAAATAACATATGATAAAAGTGATATAAAAACGATTTCAACTTCAGTAGCCCTGTCTATCACCTTTCGGACTTACAATGGCTTATTAATTACTTAATCCGAACATGATTTGTATGTGCAGTATAATAGGCTTTAGAAATTGCACTTGATTTTTTCGAAAGCAGTTTTTATCTGTTTATCGCGTTTATAAAACCCGCTCATTAAGAAAAGAATTTCGAAATGCCCTAAAAAAAGGGGGGGGGGGTTCGAATGAGTAACCACAAGTGGTATGTAAAACACCCTCTCAACTATTTGTAAACATTTTTTTTTCGGCATTACTCCCAGTGTTAAAGATCGTATGTTCGATCGGTAATGAAAATCACAAGTCAGAATTGGAACCAGCGGGATTCGAACCTGCCATCTACTGCCAGCCGGGCAGCGACTCAACCGCCAGGCTATTCTGGTTCACGGCCAAGTCACGATTAACTGTAATCAAATACCCAAGATCCTCTTCTTTCTGACTCATTAATATGCAACGGTCCGCCGTGGAAAATAGATAGTAAATGAAGAAGCTTAATGGGAGGAATTTATAATTTGTAAACCCTCTCAACTAATTGGCAGATTGTGACCCCCCCCCCCCCCCGCAAAAAAACTAAACTAAACTAAACAAAACAAAACAAACAAAAATGCAAAACAAAAAAAATACAGGGAAAACAAAAACAAAGTTTGAATTCGTCGATGTAGATATTTCATCATGAAGGAGAGGTATACGAGAATGATTGACGGACATTGTTTTTCCATACTCGTTTCGTGCCTGATGTTCGTGTGAAGTTCGAGAACCAAACGTTTTCGTATTTATTCACTAATGGATGCTTAAACATACTCTTTAACATCTACATTTGTGTTTCAAGTTCAACACAAACAGAATACTTCTAGGCCCCCAATAAATATCTAGTTTCCCTCATGTTATCTAAACAGAACCGAGGCGAAAACAGTCATCTACAGTTACTGAGTTTGGGTAAACTAGTGATCACGAAGACAAATACTACGACTCACCACATGGTTAAATAGTGTGTGCTCTACAAAAATACATCTCGTCCCATTTCGTTCACAAAGCGTTTAAAATGATTGATTGTAATGCGGTGAAATTTGGGGGAAATTCCAGGAAAATCTGAATTTAACGAAATCTTTAACCCAGTCCTGACAAAATCTCTATGTCCTTTCAACATGTCTGAATTTTTTTTTAAAATGAAAGATAACAAACATAATCTGAAAGTGAAAGTGAAGGTGAAAGTACGTAGGATGTTTTTCGCAGCATACTTTGAAAATAAGATTTGGTAATCAGCATTGCCTCTGTATTGCAGATTCTCGTCCTTACAGTGTTACGTGGTTAATACAATTCATCCAGGCCCTTTTGAGGTCTACAGTATGTTTTTTCTTGAATTCTAAAATAATTTTCTTCTTTTCAGTCGTAATCTTCTTAAATTTCTTGCTCTCTCCATTGTTATTCCATAATTATCCCTTTCACTGAAATCGTTAATTTTACATGGCATTTCTTGGAAAGTTGGCGCATACTGTTATATCATTCCACATTTATCAAACAACTTGTATTACGGTTTGCAAATGACTCAGATCATCAATGGGTAATTTCAAGTTTGGTTTTGGTGCTGGTGTTGGTGTTAGAAGCACAATTTAGATTGCTTTCCATAGCTCCAATACTTAATCTGAGTTTACAAAAGTGGTCCAAACCACTAACAACAAAAGATTAACACCAAACTTGAAATCACCCAATGTCCTTATTCCTTAGGTACAAAGTAAACCTTAACCAACCTGTAAAGACTGAAGGAGAAAGTATATTACACGGGAAAGCAAATGGTATAGTTTTTACGCAATTGCAGAAAAGGAAGACTTAACCGTCAAATGGAAAAGGGAAAAAATACCAAAACATAATATTTATGTTGTTGTGAACTGCGTCTGTGGTCTGTAGAAGTGGCAACATATAACTAACCATGACGATTACCGTAATCCGCTTCAATTGCATGAGACTTGCCACAGGATCAAAAGCGCATCAAATATTAAAATGGCGCATTACTTGACAGGATATATAAAGGTAATCCAAGAACTATCAGTGATTTGTGAGAGTTTGAAAAGGGGTAACTTTCACAGGATTGATAACAAGAGTAAGGTCTCTTCTCATTTACATTTTACTAGACATGTTATCATCGTAAGCAGTGATAAGACAAGCCGGGTTTGTTTGTTTGTTTTGGTTTTTTTTTCCTCAAAACGCTTTTTAGCGCCACACAGTTGCGCGGACAGAAACACAATCTTGAACGGTGTTGAAGGTGTGATAAAAACGGAACTGAGAGTAAATCCCTAATTGAGATCGCTGCGAAATCGTGCCTCGTCGATTAAGTTCTTGCCCATTATTACAAGAGCTGTCTGCATGAAGAACGAGGATATCATTACTCTTGTCACTCATTCTTTATTAAGACGGGGCACTCAAACAGCTCAAAACACCGATGTCTTAAAGATTCACTAAGCCTAGTTTAACGATGTGATCGGTGATGAAAGCATCGCTTACACTCGACATGTGATCGTAAATTGTGATGTTTATCGTGGAAAGGCTCATCTGGTGGGTCCCGAAATGGTGCCAGCGAGTCAGGTTTTAATTGAACAGACAGGATAGCTACTATAAACGTAATCATTTGAGCAACGCAAAGTAGAATGGTGTAGCTATGTGCCCTATATTCCGTGCCCCCCCCCCCAAAAAAAAAGAAATTATGAGGAAAAATTGGGAAGGAAAGGAAAGGAAACGAAGACAAAAAAGAAGACGGCAAAAGTGGAATTTGTATTTTAAAAAAAAATAAAAATTAAAAATTAAAAAATAAAAATTATGCAACTCGGCTTCATATCCCACTTGATCGTTTTACTTTGATGCATCTGATCATGAGACCGGTATCGCAACCGCCCCCCCCCCCCCAAGTCAGCCTGAATACAGACGTATTTTACTATGCCATGGATGGGCAATTGTTTTATAGGGTTTGAACAAATATAGCCAGAGGAGAGGAAGAGAGAGAGAGAGGGGGGGGGGGGAGGAGTGAGAATGAGAGAGACAGAGAGACAGAGAAATACAGAAATTGAGAGCTTGACTGTCCGTCACATTCCCGATGACGGATAGTCAAGCTGTTCGGAACGTCGAGCCTTCTCTCCTCATCGCCTTAGCTGGTTTGCAGTCCTTTTCAGGACTTCACTCATTTTCAAGAAAGATACCCTTCAATCTCTCTTACTCTCTATCTCGCCTCTCCACTTCTCCTCTCCCCCCCCCCCCCCCCCCCCCCCCCCCCACCTTTCTCCACTTTTCCTCTAACTTAACAATCCTTTTCGACTTGCCATTATGGTGAACCGTAAACATCATCACGTTATGAGTACCACCACGCAAACATCCACCTTCAAAGTATATCATCGCATTTCTTTCTCAACTTATATTTCCATTTTATTCCTGCATCTCTAACAAGGGGCTCTTTTTTTCTTTCTTTCTCTCTCTCCCTCTCCTCTCTCTCTTTTCTCATCTTCTCAATCCTCTCTCTCTCTCTCTCTTCTTCACCTTCTGCTCCTCTCTATTCCCTTCACTTTTTCTCTTACGTTCTCTCACTCCCTGCATCTTACTGATGATTTTATCTCTCCATCTCCCTTCCTTCAGTAATAATTCTTACTTTTTTTTCTTCTTTTAATCATAGCTCAATATGAAGTTACATTTCTCCACTACTCCTCTCCTCCTGTTTCTCCAATTCAAATAATTTTTCCCCCCATAAATTGCCTCCCCCAGTGCTTCTGAGTAGAGATGTATACATAGCATAAAATACAGCTAAAGAAACTAAAAATACAAATAAATTATCTTCCATATCAACTTAGGCAGCGGAAGCATAAAAAATCCTTTATGTGTCTGGACGGATTTTAGTGAAGAAAAGCTTCATCACTAATGCAACAACGTGACGTAATAATGCTCAGGATATGCAGTAACAAAATAAGTAAAGCTTTCAAATACAAAATAGGATGGTTTCACAATTTTTTAAAAGTTATTCTCAATCTAGACATCCAGAATAAGACATTTCAAATACAAAGTGACTTAAATATCCAGTGGGTATATTTCTGTGCAAATATTTATTCGCTGACATTTAACCAAGAAAATAGGCTCCCCGCTCACATAATTATAGAACAGAAAGTTGGATTTTTATTGACAGTGATCTTACATATTTACAGTAAAACCTCTTTTATACATTTTAAAGAGCATGAAATGTGAATGTCCACATGGACATAGGGAGTACAGTTGAGGTCTCAATGTTTACACAATATTTGTCTATAATTTACAAAAATCATATTTTTACAAAATACAGGCATTTTTACATAACATTTCAAGTTCTGGCTACAGCGAGCCTAAGAAAGTGATCACCCAAAAAATTAACAATGTCTGTCATATGAAAAGTTCTGAGGGTCTATTTGACTGACAGACTACATGTTAGACTTGAAAAGTTCTGAGGGGCCATGACTGACAGACTACATGGTAGACTTTCCGGGAAGTTTGTCATGGACTACACTAGACCATCACTGTAAGTGTCCTGCACTGTCAATCTCATTGGCCATTGGTCTCAAAGACTGTCCTAATATTCCATCTCATGATTCACAGTAATTAACTTTACCCTTAAACAAATGGGCTAATTTGGAGGTATATGCATTGAGGACTGGGGGAGGGGGGAGGGGGGATGTGATGGCCCCCCTTGGTATCTCGGCTGCAACATGACCGATCGCCGCAAAATTTTGCACAGACCTCAAGAATCACAGAGAGAAAACGAATCCACCTTTACTTTTAAGTAAATCTATGGGGTTTTTTTTCATTTAATATCATAATTCATGGAAATTATTATACATGAAAATAATTTCAAGTCTTATGTATTCCATTGTTTCATAAATTTTTATGTATTTCTTTGTTTTTCAACTTTGACTCTTTTGGTTTTTTGCCGTTTCAGGATGTTTTCTGGACCACTATTCAGTAAGAATAGATGATAATAACAGCCTGAAGAAGATATCATAGGTGATAATGGAGAAATATGAGGAAATACAGTTTCCCATTTGTTTTGTACACAAAGCTCAGAAATTCCCCCTTTCCAGGCTGACATGAGGTCACAAAAGGTCACATGACTCAGTAACGATACTAATGATTTTCGTAAATTCAGTGTCACGAGATGCGCAAGACTTCAAAGAAAAAAAGTCAGAAAGTGGTGTGGCATAAAGCAAGGCGGTTCGAATCTTGTAGCAAAATTTTCTGGGGTGTCATGATTCCCCCCCCCCCCCCTCCTTTTAAGGTAAATCAACTGCAAGTAATGCTAATGAATGAATAAAAAAAAAAAAATGATGGAGACATTTTGTTGAAACCTGTTGACTAATCTCCTACCCTACTGGTTCAACAGCTTCCAACCTTGTTTCAGCACTTTACAAGACTGTTCCATCTGTATGCCTTCATGAGAGGCAATATACAATAAAAGATTCATAGTTTTAACTTTTCTAACTTTTCTTGTACATGCCCATCATCCATGAATATGGGTTAGTTTTACTCTGTATACATGTACCATCAGAAAAGGTTTATTCTGCTATGGTTATCATTCTATGTACATGTACATTTTTAAAAGCAACATGGTATGAGCAGATTCTGTTTTGACAATGACATCTATCCTTTCATTAGACTAGTGTACATCTCTGAAAAACTCTCCTGTTGCAGCTACACTTGTATTATCATCAAACAGCAGGTACATAAGCAGTGATAGATGAACATTTTCTAAAAACATTTTTTGTTGCAGTGAGGTTGGATGAATAATCATGGACTCAACGATTTGCACCCGAACAAGCCTGCAAATGCTACATTGTACTTCCAAGAGTTCATAAGAAGCAACATGCAAGCTGATTATGGTGAAGCAAAGCTAACAGATGTACATATTTATTCACCAATTTGCTGCACCTTACGAAAGAAGTGCCTCTTGATGATCTCTTTGACAGCTCATTTCCATATGTATGTTTCAGTGATGTGAAGTACTGAATTCCCTGATCCAACAGAAAAACAGATCCTGTTGTGATGTGGTAAGCAGACAGATTCTGTCGAAGTAGTATTAGGAGAGTGCGGAAGCCTTTCTTTCTCTAATGTGCAGCTCTTCAGTCCCTCTTACCAACAATTATAGCCTGTTCAGTAGTCCATTACTTTACAATAGAAACTTACAAGAACCAACACACAAACAGATTCTGTTACAGCAGTTTTAGGATATGTATGGAAGTCTCCCATTCACTGCTCTGCAGCTCCATGGGCAGGTAGTCTCTCATGTTAATACTGCTTGCTGCTTTGTTCTGCCTGCTTGTCAACAAATCTGAAGTTGTTTAATTCGGAAAGCCCATAATTTTGGCTGTTTAAAGTGGTCCATCATCCTTCAACAGAGACCGCCACAAGCCAACAAACAGATTCCATTTAGGTGGTATAAAGAATATTTGGAAGAATTCCATCCACCAATCGGCAACTCTTGAGGCTCTGTTACCAAAATTTCAGCCATTTGGTGTCGTTATCCTCATACAGAGATTCATTAACAAGTACAAACAGATGCTGTCTCTGGAATGTCTGGAAATCTTCCATTCACCAATCTGCAGCTCCAGGGGCCAGGTAGTCTCTCCTGCCGATACTGCTTGCTGCCTTGTTCTGCACGGCTTCCAACTTGGGACACTCTGTGATCCTGTGGCCAAGACCACCGCAGTATGAACACCCACGCTCATCTGAAAGATCAAAAAGGAATTTGAAACGAGAGATGGTTAGTACCACAAAATTAAAGAAAAGATTTAATATGAGACAAACATCAGTCTTGAACTGATCTTGTTGTTGCTACCTTGTTTCTCTTAGTTTGTCTGATTTTGTCACATTTATATTGTAGGAATTCACCCTTCTCTTCATTTTTTGTTTCACTCTAATGAGCACAAGATAAAAAGCTTCAGTCTGCTTGTATTCAAAGCCATGGAGCACAAGATAGAAAGCTTCAGTATGCTTGCATTTAAAGCAAGCATTGGGGATTGTGCCTTCAGTCGTGCTGCTCCAAAACTTTGGAATAAACTGCAAATGGAAATAAGAAAAGCCCCACCTGTTACTGTCTTTCATAGTTTTGTAGAAGACTTAAACCTTTTTTCAGAAGTTTTTGATTACCAGTAGTTTTTATTGTATGTATGTATAAGCAGTAGCACTGTTAAGAGCTCTGTTTCATCACAGCACAGTTTAGTATATTGATATATAAGATGGGTTACTTAAATGAAGGTTTCTGATTGGTCAGATGCCATTGCGTAATTCATTATATGGCCACGACCGTGGTATATAACGCGTTTTATTGCATGCTTATTTGTGTACAAAATCTCATAGCCCAGGGTATCGATAACTTGCAAATTATCGATAATAAGGAGTGCATTGCACTTTATGACCTGTGATGGATATTGCAGTGTTCATAGTTAGGTGATCAGCACCGATCCCACAAGCAGTTTCCCGTCTTATATAACGCATAGTACATGCTCATTGTCGTCAAATATACCATAAAATGTGCATCCATAGATATAGGATTTCTCTCGTCCACTATATCTTTCCTCGGCCTACAGCCTCAGTGACATACAATGCATTTGAGAAATCCTAAAGCTATGGATGTACATATTACGGTATATTCAACTCCAGAGCATGTACTATATGTATAATAGTGGCTGCACTATATAAATTTATCTAATTATTATCCCAGTACTATAAGGGACATTACAGATAAAGTGAAAATCCGTAATTTGCACTGATGGGACAGGGCAAAAGACCTAATACCTTTTAAGAAAATGTGTTCTACATATTCAAAACAATAATTACAGATTCCTTCTCAGTGTCTTAATGCCCATCAATGGAAAAAAAAGGGGGGAGGGGAGGGATTTTCTTTCCTGCATTTTCTGAAGTATGTGCTACCTATTGCAATCATACATGCACATTGTCATATTGCTAGAAATATACTATGGGATATTTGTATGAAAAAGACATGAAACCAGGAAAATGAAGTTAATTTCTGAGGTAACCTCATAATCTTCTTATATTGGCAGACAAACATCATATACAAAATTGCATACCAGTAGTTCTCTCTATAGTTAAAATGAACACATAGTTCTCTCAGTTGTTAAAATAAACAGAACAGCTTAAATGCAATGAGGACCACAACAACAACATATATGTCTTGTCATACTGATAGATGAATGCACTCTGTTGTTGGTTCAGCTCTCATGATGAAACTATTTTTGGTTTGGCAGATTTGTGCCCTGAGGAAAAATTCTGTTACCCCTGAAAGATTGGCCTCATCATGAAATCTAAACAATGTTCTTCAATCCCAAATTTCTTTTTACCATATCGAGCTTCAGTCACAGAGGACTGGGGCTCATGAATCATCCTGGTCAGACAAATTTCTGACATTGTCATATCAAGGATACCTCCTTTCATCTTTCTTTCCTTCCCTCTCTTTGCCCCTCCCCCCCCCCCATCTCTCTCTTTCTCTCTCTCTCTCTCTCTCTCTCCCTGTCTGTATTTCTCTCCTTAGTATGTTTCTCCACGTTATTACGTTATTCCCAGGATTGGCAATTTCCCAGGAAATAAAATACTGGGAAATACATGGTCAATGCATGGGCAGTATACTTGAACATGTAGTATACTCCCACACTGTGTGCCTTCTCAGGTTGTGTACCCCAACAGGTGACTGCAAATGCTAACTGGAACAAGTTTGCATGCAATATGTCAGGAATCTTTTAGAAGTTATGTTAGACAATATTTAATCATGGTGGTTGGCTCTATTTGACGTACTTTGTTTCTTAAATCCGCCAAACTGGACGGCTTTACCGGTAATTCCATGACCCCCCTGTCCTAACATTAGACATGAATTAACAGTCATACCAATACTGTGAATGTAACTAAATCATGATCTTCTGATTAGACTTGAAATGTTTGAAGGTGATGGTTTTATTAACCCGTTGGTTTGTTAGGACATGAATTGTTTGTTACATAGTAAATCATTGGTGTTTAGTTCACATTTTAATATGAAATTCAATTCTAGTACACCAGTTTCTTCTACTAACCACCCATCACTACTTATGAAAAAAAAAAAAAAAATTAGGAGTATTTTCCAGCAATCCCAAGTACTTTCCACACATTGCTTTAAAACAGTCCAAAATCCTTAGCGTACCCATTCATTATTTGAAGCAGTTATATGGTACCCTAATATGAAAAAGTAATCTTTTTATTGCTCTATGTGTTTAATCTTTCCCCTTTTCTCAATAATACGCACATTTTGGCCCAATTTACAGGTGAAAAATATTTTCTACGAGGTATTTCCAAGTATTTATCACTCACTGCTTTGTGCAGCCAAAAACCCATAAGCGTATAGTGTACCCATATATGCAAAGCAGTCGTATGATCCCATACCATGAAGAAGTCAACTTTTCTTTGCTCTAGGTGTTTAATCTTGCTTTTTTCTCTACAATGTGTACATTTTAATGCAATTTACTGATGAAAAATATTGTTTTTGCAGTATTTCCCAGAATTTCCCATTCTGGTCCAAATTTGCTAGGCGGTATTTACCGCGCAGTATTTCCCGCCTCGGTACCGGTATTTACCGGCCAACCCTGTATATTCCTGTATCTCCCTTCCTTATTGTGTGTCTCTATGTTAATAATTTTTTTCCCCTCTCTGTCTCTTCTCTCTCCCTTTCTTCCCTTTCTTTATCTCTCTCCCTTTCTCTCTCTTCCTCTCTCCCTCTCTTTCTATAAGGATCTCTCCTCCCTCTCTCTCACTCCCTCTCCCTCTCTTGCTCTCTTTCTCTCTCTCTATCTCTCTCTTTCTCTCTCTATCTCTCTCGCTCTCTTTCTCTCTCTATCTCTCTCTCTTTCTCTGTCTCCCTCCCACTTTCTATAAGGATTTGCAAGCTCATTTTCTTTTAAAACATTTGTGATGTGAAATGCAACAAGGTATTGCAACAAAACTGACCAAAGTTTGAGCAGAAAAATTTGCATTTCTACTTGCACATCTGTTGAATTTCTTCAGCATTCTGATTCAAAAGCTGATGAGCCAAACCAACAGTGTGGATTACTAGCGTAAAAGGGACAACAAATACTAATGCGCATCCTTCCAATAATACTACTACTACTACTACTACTACTACTACTACTACTACTAATAATAATAATAATAGGCATTTGTAAGGCGCCATCTATCTAGATATATTCTATTCCGAGGCGCACAAGAAAAAAAAAAGAAAAGATAAGTTTGGATGAGTGTCAAAGTGTCTAGTAGCAGTATTGTTAAAAAAGATAGATTTTCAGCTTGGATTTAAAGGTTTCTAAAGATGGTATGATTCTCAAAGCCATTGGTAAATTATTCCAAAGAGAGGGTACTTGCAGCTGAGAAAGCCCTAATACACCACTGGCTACTCCTGTTTTGGGGATCTTACGAAGATACTGATGTGATGATCTAAGAATACGAGCTGGTGTATAGGGCATAACAAGGTCTTGCAGATAGTTTGGTGCTAATCCATTTACAGCCTTCCATGTAAGGAGAATAATTTTGAATTCTATACGCTTGCGGTGCAGCTTTTTGAGAATAGGAGAAATATGGTCATATTTAGATGTCCCTCATAAAACGCGGGCAGCCACATTCTGAGCATGTTGAAGTTTGTCAAGACTGCGTGAAGTAATATTGAAAAGAAGAGCATTGCCAATATCCAATTGAGATAAAACAAGTGCATGTATGATCATAGCAGCAGACTTATGGTCAAGGACTTTTCGAATGCTGTTAACATGAATGTTAAAATAAACTAATTGACAGACCTTCTTCTATGGCGCATCCATGCATATATGTTCTCGTCAAATATAACACCAAGATTTCGAACTAATGGTGCAGCCTGAATCTGGGAGTTCCCAATCTGTATATTACGGTTCTCGATCAAATGATGCTGTGACTTAGAAGTAACTATAAGCAACTCTGTTTACCTCTCATTCAATTTCAATTTATTGGCAAGCATCCATGACCACATATCATCTATAGTAGCTTTTTGCAGACAATGCCTGGCAGAAATTTCACTTGCAGGGTTAGATGGGTCAAAAGAAACGTATAGCATAGCTCTTGCATAGCTCTTCGCCTGGCTGGCAGAAGGGCATTAACGCATGTGCAGGGTGCAATGTTATACATCCCCTGGCTGGCAGAAGGGCGTTAACGCGCACCCACACTGCACCCTTCACGTAGCGCGCGCTCAAGCTAACGCCCTTCTGTCAGCCGAGGGGAGGGATGTATAAAATAGCGCAAATGCACGAGCTTACGCCCTTCTGCCAGCCGGGCGACGAGTTCACCATCTTGGTTTAGATGCTTACCTCCAATGTTGATGTATTCCTCATTCTCATCCTCAATGGCCTCAAGTACTGGAGGGAGTCTCTGCTTGGCTTCTATCAAGAGATGCTTCAAATCCCGTAGTACAGACTCATCTGTAGGGTACAAATGAGCAGTGTAGAAAATACATCAAAACTGTTTTACAACCAATATCAACCAACTACAAATACATGATATTATGACCATTTTCGTGGGAGGTCTCAGAATAAAGGAGCACGGTGAACTTTCTTTGTAAAATGGATAAAAGATAGTATGTTAAGTAAAGTGTCTGGCTAAATGTTATCAAATGTCAGTTTATTTTTCACTCGTACTCTTTCCAGTTCTTTTCCAGAATTTTGTTTGGTGATCATCCATTTGGTGTCATATCTA
This sequence comes from Echinometra lucunter, assembly GCA_029962745.1. Taxonomy (NCBI): domain Eukaryota; kingdom Metazoa; phylum Echinodermata; class Echinoidea; order Camarodonta; family Echinometridae; genus Echinometra; species Echinometra lucunter. The sequence goes on along the minus strand of CM057159.1, from coordinate 8,377,986 downwards.
ATTACAAATGTTCTTCTTTATAACTTTAGGACACTGTTATAACAAATTCTGGTTATAACAAGGTAATTTTGGCAGTCCCACTTCTTTGCATTTTGTTTTTCAGCCCTGATATAACAAGGTTTTGATATAAAGAGGTAATTTCCTTCATCCGGAGGAGTTTATTATAACGACGTTCGCCTGTCTTATGTTTACTCTGTCTTGCTGCCTAACTGTTATCTCTGTCAAAGACTCTATGGATTGATATTCCACATAATTCCATTTTAATTTCAAAGGTAACTTTTACTTTAATTTTCCTTTTATATGCAGACAAGATTGTTCCCAATACAGGAAAGCAGCACAAAAATTGCAAAATGCACAAAATAGCTCCACACCAGGAGAAAGATGACACCCATTACTAGCCCAATATCTCAGATTCCCCTACCGGACTTCAAACCGGGCTGAAATCCTTCTCAAAATTCATTTAATTGGTGCACGTCTCATTGCAAGTGTCACATGAAATAACATGAGTCAGGGACTTTCTGTCCCCACAAATTCCTTCCAGTCCATCCTGGGACAACATTCAAGAGTAAAATAGAAAGAGGAAAAAGGACAAGAGATGATAAACAGACAGCATCAAAATAAAGAAGGAAAGAAGGAAAGAAGGAAAAGAACAATGCAGGAAAAGAGAAATGAAGAAAACATTTCTCTTTTCCCCAATAAAGACAAGCATCAAAATAAAGAAGGAAAGAAGTAAAGAAGGAAAAGAACAATGAGGGAAAGAGAAAAAAGAGAAATGAAGACAATAGGAATAAGGAGAATAGAAAGAACAAAGACTTGGAAGACACTAAGAAATATCAGTGAGGCGGAAAAAAGAGCTATTTGATTCATACATTCAAAACCATCATCAGGTAGTGTATGTAGGTGATTCTTCCTCACCTAGCAATAGTTTCTACACAAACATTTCAAAGCTAGGGGTATCCATATGCTTTAAATAAGGTAGAGCTCTTCTTAATCTCTATGCAATGTTTTACCTCTATAGATTGTCACACGAAAGAACACCTGAATTTGTAAACTATGGCCTTGTAAGCCTCATTTTTCACAAAATACCTCCAAATGTTTCCAGTAAGAGAGTGTTACATGATTAGGCAGTGATGAAAAAACACTTCAACCATGAGCAGTGTAGTAAATAAATGCCTTTTACTATTCCCTACAGACACGAAGTATGAACTTTCGTGTTGCAGATCATATCTCGTTTCTGAGAGCCAAGCTCAAATCAATATGCACATCACAAGCTATTTAATTGATGTGCCACTTTCTGACACAGTCATCAGACACCAAACCAATCCAGTTGGCAGAAAATGTTCACAGAAGTGCTCATCAGGGTCAACTTTTTTTCCCACACTAAAAGAAGAGAATATGCTACGTGTCTGAACACCTAACAACCAGGGATGGACAGAAATATAACACTTAATCTAGGCTAACTTGATCTCAATCACTGACGTCGATGATTTTTTAATTCTAAAACAAAACTAATCAAACCTGATTTAAGCATAAGTGATTCACACTATCAAAACATTATTTTTTTATTCAAAAAAAGCACCCAAAAAATTCAAAAACTGTAACTCAAAACCTAGCATCTGATCATGCTATCAATCAATCATATGTGAAAGTGATATTGTGCCACTACTTGCACACAAAATGACAAAGTGATCAGTTGTAAAATAGCAATCAAAATTTACTGAATCATTTTTTAATGTTACAGAGTTCTCATGTGAACTCTACTTTAAGAAGAGTACAGTTCTGTATTTCTGGAAAGTGCTTACAGACATCAGAGAGATGGTGATAGCTATCCAGAATATTATTATTACCAGTACACTGTGTGTCAATGACATGTTTTGGAAAAATCTATCACAACCATGCTTAGCACAAGGAAGATGAATGATTTCAATTTGTAAAAAGAAACTTACTAAATATAATCCACCTAAATTTGATACATAAGCAGGATGATTTTGTCCAGTAAGGGGACACATTCTCCCATGACAACTTGGGTCCCCTATCCATTACACCTGTTCAATAAAGTCAATTGAGTGGGACACATTTTTGTCACTATAAACGTCTCCCTCCCACAGTGTCCCAAGGAGGTGGTGGCGAGGCACACAGAGGACGCCTCTAGGGGGTATCATATGAACGGACCAATCAGGACTAGACGTCACACTTTCAGATGTTCATCGAACTCTCCGAGGAGAGAGAGTTCATTAACACCACCCCAATGCAGGAAAACAAACAAAACAAAAACAAACAGTGAGAGAAGGAATATGATGATCTTCCTTATCTAGTTGAAGGACATTCATTTCTACTTTGGAGGTCTTCTTATATACGTCTACACTTTACTTCTATTAGACATTACAGCACGGATTTATTAAAGACAGCCATGAATACTGACACAATATAAGAAAATCCTTACCTGTGGATGTTTTTCATGCAACAAAATTTACCTTTTTGCCAAATGCAATATACATTCAAAATCACATGACTGCAATATTTCTGATCTGTACATTTTGACATTCATCAAAAATTTCCTAATCACAGTTCAAGTGTTTGAAATTACAGACACACATCAAAATTTATACCAAAAAAATGTCAATGTATGTGTACAAACTCTATGCGCACTCCCTTAGTACACAAAAACATACATGTACATATACACGTATGTAACGAGGGTCTTTCAGCAAATAATCCCATGAATTCAAGATCTACCCCCTAATTTTGTTCTTGACAAAGGATGCTTCATAAGGTACGTTTAATCACTGAAGAGACCACAGTAATAACTACTGCCACAATTGTACAGTGTAACAAATGATCCTACGGCCAATCCTATGCAACAATGCTTCTAGCTGTAACCACTGTTAACTTTTTATTGCTTACAAATCTGAAACAGAGTGCCAAGTTAGTAATACAGAAAAATACAGACATTACTTGCAATACATTATGGTCAGGCCATAGTGTGCATCCACATTCATTCAATCTTCCTTTCTGTAACAAGTGTATAAAGAATAGCAAGTGCTCATATTACAAGTTTAAGATCCTCTCCGGCGGTTACTAATAAACAAGAGAGTTAGAACTTAACACTCCATGTCTCAAACTTTTGTAACTGGAACCATGGTGCGTATGTAGTCAGCAGGAATAATTATCTTCTTTCTAGGTTTCTGGTTACAGGTTTTCGATCTACCACCTGAGACTACATGCACAGTAATGTTAAAGATCATCTAACAGTTAAATATCTCCATGTACTACTTTTACAGGGACTCCCACTGGACTAAATGATCAAAAGATCATCAAGGTTTGTGAGACTGACGATTCAAGACATTTAATGTTCCATTGCAGCTCACAGGACCAACCAGGCCTGCCGCACAGACCTTCAGAAAACTACGTCTAGGAGTGGTTGAGATTTTAAAAAAAAAACCCTCGAAGACTCCTCGAAGACTAAAACGGACCCCAAGACTGCCATTTTCAAGAGCACATGCTTTCTTGCAATTTTTCGGATAGTTCAAAAGAAGGAAGGTCCACAAGACAAACATTTTTCCTTTTGGGTTGTTGATCTACTCCATGTTGGTCAATGGTTCAGAAGAATGTTCAGAAGACTAAAGGCTTGTTCAGATATAACACGACAAACCCCTACCATTTTTTATGTGTTCAGGTATGGCGCGGCAAATGATGCCACTTATGTTCAATGAACACGCATTAACACGGCAATGCTCAAATTAAAGAGATTTTTGTCAAAGGTTGCGTAAACAAACCCATTACATCATATTTTCCGCTAACTTTTTAGAAATATGATTGGTCCACAGCTTTTTGCCACTGGGAGGCAAAAAATATGCCTCTTGCCAAGGATTTTCTTCTTTTTTTCTTTTTTTTGCTGCCTCATATCCCATTCACTTACTAAAAAAACAAGTGGGGGTTTGTTGCAGGGGGTTGTCACATCATATCTCAACAAGCCTTCAGGTTTACAAGACTGAAGGTTTCAGTCTCTTGGACCTCCTGAGTCGGATATGTAAGAGACTAAAGATTAAAAGAATGAATGATTTGATCTCTAGGACATTCTGGCAACTACATGTAATCATACATGTAAGGCTGAAAGGACTTAATTTCACAGTCTTGCAGACTTCAAATCAAATGAACTTCTGGACAACTAGACTCAAATCTGTATGCTACATGACCTTTCTCCACATCTTGTAAGAAAAATACAATACACAACAGAGCTACAAACAGGGAATCTTAAGGACAGTTTAAAGTCTGTGCGATACATTTACAGGGAGCTATTCAGAATTTTGAGCAGGGGCAGACAGGGCACATTACCCACTGAGGTTTACAGAACCTTGTCTAGAGGTGCGTGTATGCATTTTTCCGAAAGCCAGTAGATTGCCGCAGTAGACCAAATTTTTGTTTGGTTCGTTCGGCAACTACGTAAACCTTCACGATCAAAATAGTAGCGAGGTGTCACCCCTCCGTAATTCTGAATAATGCCCTCTAAATATGGTGACGCACAAGGAGAAAAAGGCTCCGGTTTATCACTTTCATAACGAAATGGAAATGGAGTGAAATAGTCAGGTGACTTACCACAAGCTTTGTTGATGAATGTTGTAGCTATACCAGTCTTCCCACATCGACCAGTACGACCGATCCTGTGAACTATAGATAAAGAATAAAAATGAAAACATGATCCTTAATGTGAAATCATAATTAACCTTAAACAATTGTTGTTCCATGATAAAAGTCAGTATACAGGTATTGGAACAAGGTTAATGCAATAAAGCTGAGGTAGGTGCAAACTGTAGCTTTTCAGAATTACACCACATACTAGAGCAAATGTAACAACTCCTCATAGCAGTACCATTTAATCATATGTACATGTAACTTCATATTTCTTCTCTAAAAAATAGAGAGTTAAAAAAAACCAAAGTGAACAAAAATAGCAGTGTATCATTTTGGGGGATGATCTTCATTATTCTGAAGGTTCATTAGTCTGAAAATGAAATAAGGTCCATTATTCCGAAGCTTCGCTAATCCAAAAATGAAATAAGGTTCATCGTTCCGAAGGTTTAATAGTCCAAAGATGAAATAAGTTTCGTAAGTCCGAAAATAAGTAACAAACTAACGAACCTTATTTCATTCTCGGACTAGCAAACCTTTGGAATAAAGAGCCTCATTTCATTTTCAGACTAACGAACCTTCAGAATAACAAACCTCCGGAATAACAAATCTTCGGAATAAATGAACTTTCAGAATAACGAACTGTAACCATTTTTTGTGGGGGGGGGGGGAGAGGGGGTAAAATGCTACTATTCTTCTGTTCGGTGGACCAACTTGCAGTCACTGCTTGAACCATATTTTGAGGTGCTTAAAGAGATTCATCAGATTGGTGATGTTCTAACAAACAGAAATTTTCATCTTTTCACAATCAATCTGTTTTGGCAGTGCAACAGTCTGAGAGAATGGGAATGTATGTAGGAGATAGCTTGTATTGTCCAGTGTGTCTGGACTGTCGCACTGCTGATACAGCGAGTCAGTGCTAGTCTGAAGAAGCCTGCAGAAACCAGTAGGCGAAAGCTAACAAGGTAACAACAAATTGATTGAGAAAAGATGAAAATTTCTGTTTGTTTTTTCACATTTTGAGGTGATTTGGACCAAATGGCCAAAAGAGATAACCAGGGCTATGAAGCTTTTTAAGCATACTGCACCAAAAAGAAAAAAAAAAAAATTCTCACACAAAAACAAATGACATACTACCTGGTCTGAGTTCATGCAAAAGCAATTTCAACTTATCATTCATTCTTCCTTCATCATTCAATGTCTAAATATATATATCAAAACTAAGTCAATTCCAATGTTTGTCAAGTTAAAATGTTTTTCAGAGTACTCTTATATCAAAATAGCCCCAATAGGGGAGTTATGTCAATTAGCACTTTGAAAAAAACACATGCCATATGATTCATATCAACCAAATACAAATACATGTAAACAAAGATAAAGTAAAAAAAAGATACTAAGTGCACTGCATCAAGTACAGGCATTCACTACTGCAGGTGTGTTGAAAACTCTATTCATAATACAAAACATAGTGAAAAATGTAATAGCTAGAGCAGAACTATATCATATACCTTGCTAAAAATATTGATATTGTTGACTCTCCAGGGGGTCTGCATTGAGATAACTAAATCTGAAGTACGAATAGGAATCAATTTTATCCCTACTATGTGGGGTTGCAAGTTTGGGTACTACAAGCCTGAGGCAGCAAGTGGGCTATGAATAGGTCAGCTTGAATGTGCACCATCAGATTTGATTTTTCAGTTGATGTATAGAGCTCTACACAGCAACCTGCAATGTACGGCAGGAGTTCCCCCTCCCTCCCCCCCCCCCCCCCCCCCCCCATGCAGTCTTATTTCAAAGAGAAATATTGTTTTTCAAATATAATTCCTTACAAAGTACTCTCTTGCTGAAATATAGGTATGTACATGAACATGTATTTGAAGAGCCAGGAATAATATTAATAGTTTCTTAAATAGTGCATAATACTTCTTAAAAAGTCTCTATTTTTCTTCACATACAATGTAGATAATCTTTCTCTACAAAATAATGTTATTACAATAGTATACACAAAAAAGATGATTACTGAAAATATATTAATACATATCCAACTAGTGATAAACATGAATGGAACATATAGAAAGGTAAAAAAATAAATATGAATTTATTTTCAGTCTCTATACATGTACAATAGTAAAAATTACAATTGAGAGAATAAACATACTATAAATATTTCATGAATTCTAATGCATTATTTTATCTTCTACAAAAAGGAAAGAATTTGTTTTTGTCTTTTTTACCATTACACTACCTAACCATTTTGACATGATTTCAAATTACTTTCAAGATCTTACTGTACTTAACGCTACCATATCCTAATATATACTACTATACAATTGTAGAACTAGTGTAACATGCTTAAGGTGACCGAGATAAATTACGTTTTGAGGAGGCTCTTAAAAGACTACAACAGTATGAGGATCTGGGTTGATCTGTAGCAAACTTATCCACAAGTTTGGATCAATCACGCTAAAGCTGCGATGCCCATGGTACCGAATTGTATGTTCATACATGTATCAGCAATGGAAATACCCACATGAAAGTTGACTAGAGGTCTGGCCACCTCAAGTCAGCAGACCTCAAGTCGACAACGGAACTTAGAATATTTTACAAGCAAATAAAGTATAGAGTGTAATGTGTGGCTGCCTGTTCAGTTATTGAACAGTTACATGTATTGCATATCTAGAGTTATTGTTTAGGTCAAACCAAACTTGGTAACCCAAGGGTATCGCTTCCATTTCAGGATTTAATCTTTTATGGGGGTGGGTGGAAGAGACAGGAAACAGATGAAAATGATTCATCTTTTGTCAAAGTTTACCTATAGATGAGATAATTTTGTGGTCAATACAGCTACATGTATTAGTAACCACTGGCATAACCATAAGTTGACTTTAAATTGTCAGATTTTTGGTTTGAAGTCAATTTAAAGACATTCAGTCATGGGCTTTCATGGGGAGTGAATCATAATTTGCTGACACCAGACTTTGTGAAAAGCACGGGAAATACCTGTAATAGAGCTACATTTCTGGAGCACACCAAAACAAGCTGTCCTACCATAAACATTCTTCGGCCTGCTTCGGGCATTCTCGGGCCAGGGAAAGTGAGATAATGGATAATGACTTTGCCATATGGGGCAAAGGGTGGAATGTACAGAGCATTACATAAGGTCTGTTGGTCATAAAACTCATAGTGATGGACAACACCTGTTACTGGGTAAGCACCCATGGGGTTGAATTCCTCATGAAAGTCCACGACTGAGCATCTTTAAAGTGTTCCCACTTTCTTTTTTCTTTTTTTTTTTTTTTTTTTTTTGGGGGGGGGGGGGTATATCTTGGGTATATCTTGGGTCAAATTGACCTACACATATAGACATATTTTTTTACATATACATGTAGGTCAGTTGACGTGAAGTCATCAATGGCTAGTATAGTCAAACCTGCTTTAGCGACCACCTATGTATAACAATCACCTGTCTATAAAGGCCACATTTTCTGTTTCCCTTGAATGCGGTTTTTCATTGGATTATGCACTGAAAGGAGCCTGTCCATAAAGACCACCTGCTTATAAAGACCACTTTTCTTGTCTCCCTTGAGTGGTCTTTATACACAGGTTTCACTGTATTTAATTTGGTAACCCAGGGGTATCACTTCCATTTGAGTATAGTGAACAGGCAGCCATACAGCCAGCCATACAGCCAGCCATACAGCCAGCCATACAGGCAGCCCTTTTTACATGTAAATGTAAGCACTACAATTGAGCAAGCAAAAGAGGGCAGTCTTAACAGTGGTTGAGGAACAAAACAGACCCTCCTGCTTTCCCTTGAGACAACTTTGCTGCTTCAAGCAAGATTTAAGCATAGTCAGAGTCTGTGCCAATAGGCAATATTATCATTTTACATTTCTTATGGCTACATGATCATTTATTTTAGTACTTATTCCATAATTTTCTTCTTATTGCCTGAAACTGAACCTGAAAAAGTGGTTGCAGGTTTATGGGATAGTAAATGAAGTAGTGAAGTAATGGGAGAATTTATAATTTGTAAACAAATTTTGGGCATTACTCCCAGTGTAAAAGATCGCATGCGTGATCTGTAATGATCACCGAACCAGAATAGATGGTGGTTCAGTCACTGCCCAGCAAGCAGTAGATGACAGGTTTGAATCCCGCTGGTTCAATTTTTTCTGATTACAGATCGAGCATTCAATCTTTAAGACTGGGAGTAATGCTGAAAATTTGTTTACAAAAGGTTTATGAGAATTTCCATGACAAAAGACATGGGTCAACTACATAAAATTATGACAATGCTATTGATCATACCGAATTACTTGCATATTTGAATGATAGTGATGCTCCTCATGCTAAAACACCACACACCTTTCACATATCCTCTTCTTTCTCTCTCTCTCTCTCCCTTTATACTGCCTATCAAAAGTCCCCTCCCATGTCTTTGATCGTCTTCTCCCCGACCATTCTTTTACATTGGCTTTCCCGATCCCTCATTGCTTAGTCTATGGAGAAACGGGAGGATCAGAGGGGAAAATGAGCCAAGCGGGAAAGATGCTAAAGGCTGCGTTCCAAATTGACTCTGAATTTCAAAAAGGTGCCTTATGAAACAAGAAGACTAAACAAACTCTATCTATCAACTAGAATGCAACTACATGAACATGAAACCAGATGTAGTTCTTGTAATCGTATATGATATTTGATACACACTGGTGCAAATTCTTTTTCAATAAATCAGCTCACTGAAATGTGATCTTGCCCGAAGGAGCAACAAGACCTTCAATGATTAATTTTACATCCGGGAGATGGGTTAATGTTTTTACTATGAGAAGTTAATGTCTTCATATATGTAGATCGTTCACATTCAGCTTAGAGAGTGTTAAGTTACTCTATCATTTACTCAGTTACTAAGTTAATGTTTTTACTCAGAGAAGTTAATGTCTTCATTTTCGTTCACATTCAGCTTAGAGAGTGTTAAGTTACTCTATCATTTACTCAGTTACTCAGCATTTCATAGAAAGAATAATTACAAATAATAATTTTGTTTCAATACATGTAGTTCCGTTTCAGTGAAGAAATTGATCAAATTGCTTCAAAGTGTATTATCAACCTAATCACTAGATTAAATGAAAAGCTAAACAGAATATTCATATACAACCAGGAAAACTAGTGTTAATTTCATCTTTGAAGTCGAGTTTGAATGCACACTCAGAGCGAAGACACACTTTCAATACAGTGACAACGCCAAACAATCTACACACACTCGTATTCACATCCACATTCAGCATGTCACGACTAGGAATTGCCTGGGCCAGCTGTCCTCACAACTCTGGAGAGTAAGACAGCTAGTTTCCCCGTCATAAAATGCTTTACCATGCTCTAATGCACACACAGAGATTGTCATATGGAGAGCTGAATTATTTGAGAATATGATCAAAGTAGTGACATGCAGTGTCCTTTTCTTTGAGAAAGATTTTGCTTAGGTTTTCTTTGATGACAGATTAATTTCATATTAAAACAAAAGAGAACAAAGGGAAACAAAGAGGAACTGACTTCTGCGTATAAGTCAATGAAAATTTGAAATTCATGTAAGTCGATCAGGTTACTAATTTCTTTGATTCGACATTGGCGAGGTTATCTGTACATACATTTAAATACCCTCTCTCACACACAAAGAAGGCTCAAACATCAAAGGAATGTCACTCAGTCACATACTTTGGGCATAACAGGTACATTTGGGTTTTTATTTGAATCTTCAATGTTGCATCTTGAGTCAAAGGTGAGGTAAATGGGTACCTCTTTGGATTATATACACTTTGTCTGTGCTCTGGTAATACTTGCCTGAGTTAAAGCCAACGTAATGATTGTGAAAGCCCTTGGAAAGCACAATGAGGCATTATATCGTAATGTAACATGTTTTTTATAAGAACAACTACACTGTACATGTAGAAATATCACCAAAGGTGATTAATACCCCCAACCAATGTGTGTGTGCTAAATTTCCTGAGCACTGCTCGAAAAATGAAGAAGTAGTTCGATCCGCAATATTTCCCCCTGATTTATTGCCATAACATGTCGTTACCACGGCAAAGTAATTTCCGACACATTCAAAAATATGTCTTGCACATCTTTATCCCAAGACCAATGTGCATGTCAAATTTCCTGAGCATTGCTCAAAAACTGAGGAAGTCATTCGATTTGCAACAGACCAGCCGAATGATTGTACGCTGATGCCTACTCGATACATTTTTGCATGGAAACCGGAAGTGCCTTTGTCTGCGTGTGGGAAACATCGCCCTCTACTGATGCCTTCAAACTACGTTTGGCGGAGGTGTAATAATCAAATCAACTTACCATAGTTTTCAATATCTTCTGGCATGTCATAGTTGATGACATGCTGGATGTCAGGAAAGTCCAAACCCTTGGAGGCAACATCTGTAGCAACCAACACATCCTTCTCTCTAGCACGGAACTGCTCAACAGATCTCGTCCTTTCCTCTTGGTCTAAAAAAAACCCAACAACAATAGAACATGAAAAATTGAAATCTACAAATAAAATGAAATATTAGTAATCACTTAAATGCTCATATTCATAAAGATGCTTTGTTCCAGTCCACTGGTTTATGGAGCACAGAGTGTCGACTCCACAAGAATTACTGTAATTCTACACAAACAAGAACAACAACAAAATACATGAATAAAGTCATGGAATAATATTGACAAGTTGATAATCACAGAATTTTAATACTGTGCATGAGATGAAGAGGTTAACACATGGCACTCCACACACCATGGACAACTCTATCTACTTTGGTTTTCAATGTGGGCTACATTTCTGCCCTTCTGTGAATACCAGGCCGGGGGGGGGGGGGGGGGGAGAGGAGGGGGGAGGGGGGGCAAAGAGATACATGTATAAGGTAAGTCAGGATTTTCTTATTCATTTTATGTCGGTTTTGGATTAGTACAATGAAGAAATGTCCCCTAAAAAGGATTGCTCTTCAAATGCCCTCATATTAGAAGTATGAAAGAAATAGCTTAAATTTCCAGACCAAACTTTCATGCCACACCGATGTAGTTCCATGTACTCATTTCTGTGTACCATACATGTGACTTTCATCACGTCCATTCTGTCTTATTTAAGGATCCTAACTGATAAAACAATCTATCTGGAATACACCAATTATACCAAACGCCCATTCTAGCTACACATAAAATATCTTTTTAGAAGACTTGTGTCAGAAAACTACTTTAACCTAAACCATAACTATTAATCAAAGCAACAAGAAAACGTGAAGACCAGTATCCTTAAAGATCCTGTACCTTTGCCTCCATGTATAGCTACAGCTTCAACTCCTTTGAGAAGAAGGTATTCATGGATGTCATCTACATCAGCTTTCTTCTCAGCAAAGATCAGCACCTATAAAACAGAGAATAGAAACCATGAAAATACTGTTTTGGGTTTTTTTTAGTTTTTTGTTTTTCCATAAAAGATACAAGGTCCTGTCAGAAAACTACATTACATTCCACATTTGATTTTTATGATTATGATGACTGCAATTCAAATTCAATCTCAGAACAATGAATCTCATATTAAGCTCACAAAGCTATCAATTATTGTGATTTAAAAAGAAAAAAAAAACTATATAACATCAGCAAAATATAGAAAGACTGGAAAAGTTTCAAATCTTTTAAAGATTTTCTCTGTATAAAGACCTAATAAACAAAGGAAACAAGAGAAATATATTTATTTCAGATCCAAATGCTATAAATCCTTAAAAAACTGATGCATTTACTCAGCCTGTTTCCTATATACAGTGTACACATAAACTGTACATGTGTGTGTGTATAACAAATTGTAATTACAGTATCACATTCAAAGAAGCAAGACATGCATTTCAAAGACGGTTCCTGTTACATCAAGCAAAGCACATTGCAGCTTTTGGCTATAAAGACATTCTTGCCAACTCTACCAATTTAGGCGGTAAACTACCACTTTCCATGGAATTTAACCACATATACCTCACTGTACTAAAAACAACAAAAAATATTAATCTACTGCTTTTTCCTTCTTCAGTGTCGGTAAGTATAAAAGATCAAAACCATATAAAGTATTTATTTTGGGAGTATTAATTTCGTCTCCACGCATAAATGATTTAAAACAATGTTTTAAATCATATGTGCTACAAAGCAACAGAGCAAGCCAAACTTTGACCTGGATTCCTCCCTGTTTACAGATTCAGTGTACATTTCACAGGACAGCTACAAATATTGTATGTAAATTTCAACATGTTTAATGTCAGTTTCACTATTTGATTGACAGCTGGAATGTGAAATGGAAAGAAGCTTGTTCATTTCTTGTTCATTTCTTACCCTCACATTTTTTGCTAGTACTTTACATCCGGGGAGGGGGGAGGGGCCTGTTTCATAAAACTTGTTATCAATAACAAGTTGCAAGCTACTGAAATCCTTGCAAGCTACTAAAATCCTTGCATCTGATTGGCTGAGATTAAATTTGTCAAAGAATTCTGGCAGTTGGTTATCAATAACAAGTTGCAAGCTACTGAAATCCTTGCAAGCTACTAAAATCCTTGCATCTGATTGGCTGAGATTAAATTTGTCAAAGAATTCTGGCAGTTGTTACTGGGAACAAGTTTTATGAAAAAGGGGCCCTGATCTACATATATAGCTGTTTGTAAATTTGATATTTTTTCTTGAAGGGCATCTTATTTGACTTTCCACAAGCTTCTATCCAACACTGATGGTAAAGACAACCCTGCTCATAAAATCTGCACATAAATGACCCCCATATCGAAAAAAAGAATATGTGAACTATTTCAAATTAAAGTTACCCGGACTTGCTATATGCACCTCAACGTGGCATCAAACGGTGTGAAGGTCACCGGTAAACTTGGGGTTTAAAACTCTGTTACATATTAATGTGTGCATGTACTTGAATGTATGTTTGTAAACTGTATGTATGCATGTGTGTGCATGTACTAAAATGATCTAGCATTGTATAAATGGTGGTATTATATATGCAGATTGGGAGGGAAAGAAAAAAAAGAAAAAGAAAAATAATTAAGAGATGATCTGTCATAGACGACAAACCACCTAAAAAAGAAACCCCGCCCTACCTAATCTATTTTTCAGTGACCCGTTACTCTGTTACAACAATTTTCTCCTTTTTGTTTTTTTTTGGCCTTACACAGCCTTAGACTCAAGTTTTCTGTCCAAGAGCAGACAACCATTACTTTTATTTTCTGATTTAGGCTTAAAATATAGCCCACAGAATTCTTGTGAAATGGTTTAATCGTTGCTGGGTTAACTCACTGGAGGTGGTGCTTTCTGAAGGCATTCCAGCAAATAGACCATCTTGGCTTCTTGCTTCACATACTCCACCTCCTGGATGACATCAAGACTAGCGGCTCCAGCCCTACCCACATTCACCGTCACGGGCCGGACGAGGGCACTCTTGGCAAAGTTCTGGATTTTCTTAGGCATAGTGGCACTGAAGAGAAGAGTCTGCCTCTGGCTCTGTTTTCAAAGAATGGGAGGAATTTTCGAGATACAAGATTAACTGCATCAATGAGAAATGACTTTAAATGGCAAGTACATGCATAATGGGGGAAAAATTAGAAAAATAATGGATAAAAGAATATCAAAATTGTTTATAGACCGGGTGGTCACAAAGAGTTAAGCTGGACTTAGAGTCATGCATAAGCGCCAATGCGCATCCTGTATTTAACGCATAATCTCATTGACATACTTCCCAACAGCACGTGTCCCCTGAGCATGATCTAACTAATGCGGTGATGCGTAATATACAGCACGCAACTAGGAATTTAAGTGCGACTTTAAGTCCAACTTAACTCTTTGTGAAATACCCCCAAGATATATTTACAAAATGATCTCAAGCAGGGTTTAATACTGACATGACTTTGGTACACATTGACTCAAAATACTTCACTCCTGGCCCCCTCAATTTCAAGTAACATATTCTCTTTCCTACTTGAAACCTCAGTGGACCTCATTTCCATATGACCATCTCCACATATCAATGAAAAAAAATGGTGACAATGCCTAGTAGCCAAAGTCAGACTTGCCAAAGTGAAAGAAAAAAATTATCACTGTATTATATACATGTATATTAAACTTCAAAATGTGTCACTGATAAATGTAATTTATAAAAATTGTAATGTAAGTCATACTTACTACAAGATCAAGATTTTAGAAAAAAAAAACAGAAAAATCCTATTATCTTATTCATTACATGTACAAAAAATTTCTTACAACGAAACAGATTCACATAGGCAACCAAATTATACCGAATTATGACTGATGTTGAAATAATGATTACAAAATTGCAAGAAGTAAACTGCATTACCTTGAAGTACGTGAGAATTGTCCTGATATCTTCCTCAAATCCCAGGTCAATCATCCGGTCAGCTTCATCCAGACAGAGATATCGACAGACAGACAGGGTAAAGCATTTCTTGTTCAGCATGTCAATCAGACGCCCTGGAGTAGCCACAACTATGTGAACACCTCTGGATAGTTGAAAACAGTGAAAGTCAACGTTACTTAGTATGTTATACAGGCTACACGAAAGGAAGGATCATTATGGTACTTCAGCCCCCCCCCCCCCCCCATTCTTTTTAGTTTGTGTTTTTTAGATTCATAACTGTGTATCATATTTGTATTTTATTTATTTACCAGTCACCTGGTACATGAATATTTTGTTTTACAATACATAGGCATAACGGTTATTACAAATATGACAAAAAAAGAAAAATCATGGTCTGAAGGCTAATAAGAAAAGTACTTCGTCATGCTCTCATGCAATATTATTAGGCCATTTGTAACTTGTAACTCCCTCTTGATTTTGCCAATTCATAATGTTATATTCAGTTTAAAAGACTGTCTTTTTTTCTACATATGTGCTTATTTGTCTCTCTTCCATCTCTTGCTGCAAACAGTTATACAAAATATTCATATATAACGAAAACCTGAAAATGATCCTGCATGTTTGGATCGAAATCAATGAAATTTGAATTGAACACTTTCTGTCTTTATCTGTTTCTTGATAGACACACCCACCTCTTATACCAAGCATGTTCCTGAGTTATGGTTGTATGCTTCTAAATACTTTAAACAGTACATTATACTACCAGTGGTTCCTATCCCCCTCCACCTCCCCCATCCCCACTCCTCCACCTCCCCCCCCCCAGGTTAAAGATAATAATACTTGCTTTCTAACTGTATAGATCTGTTCCTTGACAAACACACCTCTTATACCAAGCATGCTCCCAAGTGGTGGTTGTCTGTCTCTTTAAAGTGCATTATACAATCACAGTGCTTTCTATTCCCCCTCCCCACCCACACTCCTCCACCTCCCCCCCCCCCCCACCTCCAGGTTAAAGATAGTAATGCTTACTTTCTGACTGTATCCATCTGTTCCTTGACGGACACACCTCCAATACATAGCATGCTCCTAAGTGATGGTTGGTTGTCTGCCTCTAAGCACTTGATAAAGTGCATAATACCATCATGGGTTTGACGAGCCAACTCACGCTGTATACACAATCAGAGATAGAAATCAGTCACAGCTACGCCAGAAATAAGTATCAATCATGCACCACATCTCTAGTTGTCTTCATCTTTTTACCATAATTTCACTATTTCCATATGGGCTTGTTCTTTCTGGCCTCTAATTGTATCTTTTTTAACATTTGTTGCATTAACAATGTTCCATACAGCAAGGTCATTCTGAAAATATATACCAGTAACTTGTAATTTATTCAATGATATTAAAATATTCTGCAAAAGACTTGAGAATAGCCTTGCTTGTCTCATAACTGATAGATGAAATCATGGTTTCATTCATGTTTTCATGGTAGTTTTATATATTTTTAGGTAATATCATAGAAGTATTTAGACTGACTACCTACTTGCTCTTCAAACCAGCCAATTCTTGTTACAATCACAATGGCTAGTTTTCAAACTAAGAAATCCTTAACATGAGGCTACAGTCCACAAGACTGATGGCCCAAGAAACTGGCAGCCTAACAGACCAACAGCACATGAGGTAGACTGCCAGAAAGACTGCTATTCCTCTAGAATGATTGTCAACAAAATCAACAGCCTAAGAGACAAAAAGTTGGTTTCATGGGCCTTCTGCCATTTCTAAGGGTTCATTACACTATTAAACATGGTTAGACTCATGGGAAGTTGGGCTTGTGGGTAATTTTTCTCACTTTTTAATCTTTTTATTTTTTTCAGAGATGGGAGGTGCTGTGGCAAAGTTGGTAAGAGTGCGCGCTCTTAATCAAAGGGACGTGATTTTGATTCCCACTGACGCCTGGCTTCTTAGATCCTTCAGCAAGACATTTAATCCACATTTGCTGCACTCTACCCAGGTGTATAAATGGGTACCTGGCACTGCTGGAGTAATAATGATGTTAATGATAATTCATTGTAAGCACCTTGAGCACCCTTTCAGGTGGATATGTTGCGCAGTATAAATATCTTCATTTTCATTATTACTTTTATTATTATCTCATTTTTCTGCTTACCGATGGACAAATGATGAGACCATAGGGACCTTCATTCTTAATGAATGGCATCCTCTTCTCCTGCTCAAGGCAAAACATGATGATAGGGAGAGAGAAGACCAGGGTTTTCCCAGATCCAGTGAAGGCAATACCTATCATGTCACGACCTTCCAGTCTATCAAGTAAAAATGGCACACATATATAGTGAGTGATACATTTCAATGGCTAAATATATAGGCATATTAGAATAATTTCCCAAGGAAAAAGATTCTGCATTATATGCATTCTGAAAATAAATTGGCTGTTTAATTGCATAAACATGCTAAACCATACTGTAATTTCTTTCCATTGTCCTACTCCATCATTTTGTGACTCTCAAATCTACTTCTCTTTTCTTCTTCTAACTTCAAAGTTCAAGGTTCGCTTTATTTACACATTCACATTACATGTTGTCAGTTGTCAATTTCGTTACAAGAAATGATAAGAGAGAAAAAAAAAAAGTACTAAATGTTCTTGATAAACATATAGGAACTAACAAAACAAAAACAAACAAAAATATATATATATATACACATACATATACATATATTTAACAAGAGTTAGGTTATCTTGTTGTTACATCTAAAATAATTGCTACGAAACCTGGAAATGAGCATAAGAAGGAGCCTAGGGTAAAAGCAAAACTTACCTCTTCCTTTTCCTTAACTGAGTGACACATACAATCTTCTTTTTTTTTAATCTTCTGTATCTATTTATTTTCCACTTTCCCTTATTCTCTGTCCTCTGTTTTTACTAAACATACAAATTTAAAAGCCCAGACTGTCTTATTTTATTGCTGATTATATACATGTATAACTATTCTACCAACTTATGTTTTCAAGAGGGGCTTACCATCATAAGCCTTGCTTTTCAATAAGCCCCTCACATGACATATAGTTTTTGCTTTCAATAATATTCAAACTGTTATATTGGTTCAATTGTCAATAATGTAACAAACTACTGATTATTTTTATAATATTGTTTCCAGTTGTTATATAGTTTGTCTTTTTTGTATGTATATCGAATATGTGGAAATAAATCTATAAACTCAAACTCAACTCAACATTTATTCATTACATTCAAGTTTTCCAATCTCATGGATGACCAGTGTTAAATATTTCTTTTTGTAAACCTAGAGTTTTCAAAATGCTATGCCTTCCTGTATGCAGTTAAGATAAATATCAGCGTTGAACCCTTATGGAACAGCGCCTCCTTCATCCTGGCTTGTGTTTATCTGGTGCTACTCTCCAGGCACGCATAACATATCTCAAGGGACATAAAGATCATACCTTTCCATCAAATTATCCTTGTTTTAATATGGATCTGCCAACTTATTTCATTTATTTTCTTCAACTGATAGTCTACAACAATCCAAATCATGCCTCAAAACAAGGCCTATTTCAGAAGAAGTATAGTTTAATGCTGAATTTCTTGAAGCAGCCTTTGAATATCTTTTCAAACAGAATCTGGTACAATATGTGACCCTCCACCACAAAATGACCGATAAGTTGCAATGGAAGTTTCAGAGTAAACAGCTACAACAGAGAGCATGTTTACGTAACTCAGGAGTTATTTACTCTGTATCTTTGAAAATCTAAATAAGGAGAGAAGTATATCTCCTTTTTGTAAACCTAGAGTTATCAAAATGCTATGCCTTCCTGTATGCAGTTAAGATAAATATCAGCGTTGAACCCTTATGAATCAGATAAGGCTTAAACTTGGATTAAACTAATCCAAGTTTAAGCCTTATCTGATAATCCCTTCATTGTCAATTCTAGAGACTTTTCGTTCAACTTTTTAGTGCAACAGACAATAGGACACCAGTGCGGCACTCCTGAATGGTCACTCATCTACATCCTGTTTTCTCTCTGTTATCCTGGTGATAAGCCCGTCTGACTAGCTGTCCTTCTCATTTTAATTTCAAATGATTTGCATGGTCTTGACAAGGCAAGCTTTATATCATTCAAAAGCTTAAAACTCTGTTAAAATGTAATAAAAAATGTAATAAAAAATATCAAATTTCCAACTTATTGGTTGTTTTGAGGTGGAGGGTCACATATCATATCATATAATAATTCCTCATTCTTATCACCATTACTCACATGACAGGTAGTCCCTGGATCTGAATGGGTGTTGGTCGAGTAATACCCTTCTTTTTGAGACCAGTAATGATGCTCTTTGGAAACTTCATCTCCTGTAAAGGTTGATTAATGAGTTATTTTTATATAAATCATATAAACATACGATGTTTTATGCACTTTCAAGAGTTTTTCTAACTATGAACTACACTAGGCACGAGTCAGTTCGGTCAGTCCACCAGTGCCTGACGGTGCAGTTCTGTAGGCCGCCATATTGTTAACTTGTAAATAAGATTGCTACGCGTATTCGCCACAAGATGGCGCTATTTGATATAGCACCATATCTTGGGGCGCCTAAGCGAAGCGATCTTGTTTACAAGTATGGCGGCCTGAACGATATCGTAAACACCGATAAATTCAAGCAAGAAAATGAAGAAACCCTGCACGCTAATCTTACTTCCCTAGTTCCATTTCACTGATTTAAGGTTTGAAATTTAATATTGTGTGAAAGTTTTCATAGAAATAAATTTTTAGTGTCTAATTTGGTTAAATTTCATAGTATTTTGAGTGACATTGTGATTTTCTTATGCATTTCATCAGTCCACCAGTCTCCCAACAGGAAAAAGACCGGCAGGCACCGGTGAGAAAAATAACCGGGATGACTCAGCCCTAAATTACACAGTTCATAATATTACATGATTTTTTCAGCTCTTACTACAACACTGACAGACAAATCAACATATTGGCAACAAAGCAATGACCTCCTACAATAATGTAGTTAAAGGCATTGGCTAACTTTGTGAGTAGCTGATTTAAAAAATTCTCAAACTAAGATGAAACATGTGTATGAGAACTTGTATTTGTACTCAAAAACCCTGAAACCAACCATAATTTGGAATGAAAAAATATAAGTTAGATGCAAACGGCGATTTTATTATCCTTCGTCTCACGAGAAAATCATTAAGAGGACCACTTTGCTTGAATTTGAAAATGCCTTTATGTGCCTCCCTCTACTATTTTCATTATTATCAAGGGGTGTGTCATGCCTCTCAACAGTATATATATCCCTTCTCGGGCAGCCTCTCATATTTAGTATCACCCAGCTACTTGATATATTCAGATTTATAATAGACGATCATCCTGCACTCCACCTACCTTGAAATGTTTGATGGGAGGGGGTATGTCATACCCCTCTACCAGTATATGGAGCTTCTTACGCACCCTCTCATGTCTAGCTTCACCCAACTCCATGATGCATCTGGGAGGTCTCCACCTGGGAGGAAAAAACTTCATACATTTATTCATCCCTGCTTTAAGCAATCATGTTCCAATGGGGCACGTTCAAGCTACATCAAGGTCCAGAATTTACCTGTACTGCTTTTTAAAAGCCAAATTCTGCTTTATACTGCTTTTTAAATTTGTACACTTTTTTTTTTTTAAATGACAAAGATAACTAGCCCTCTTTGTGTGTACGAGAGTTGCCTCCAGGGTGACTTGTCTGGAGCCTGTACGATACACCACTGCATGCGCTGTTGTGCAATTCTTTGCACAATGAAGTGATGGGATCTTACGTATTGTCAACAGCTAGTTGGACATGCAGCACAGCGCAGCATAGCTTTTCGAGAATACGAGGGAGAAATAACAGATAGAATTTGGATTTTAAGGTGAAATTACAACAGTACGTGACAGAGTATTCAAAATACCTCTGTCACTTTGAAAGTCGTTATGCTTCTGAAACTTTTCAAGGACTGATCGTAGGCTAATAATTTTTTTTTACTAGTTTCTTGTTTTTCTAACAATCGGAAATATGCCATTTTCTGCACTTTACTCTGAATTCCTCAATTTTCGCAGATTTTCCGCAAAGCAGAAAACTCTGGACTTTAAGCCACATGTAGTTTGTCCCATACATCACTGCCCACATCTACGATTGTAATACATATCAAGGAAATAGTCCTACTGGAGCTTCAATCAGACAAACTAACAAATATTTTTATGTAAATTTACATTCACATTTCCATAATATGTTGTAACATATGGGACATACTTGCCCAATAACAACAGATGTTCCAAATCGCTATCTTCGCAAATGAAGGTGTTGAATTTTGAGCACATTCCAAGTGCAACTTAAAACTCATGTCGAGGAACCCAGTATTTCAGTATGAGTCATAAACCCTGCACTTATTTGTATGGTAATTAAATTGCCAACATTGTGATGTCACTGAGTTGTTTTGGGCTTTCTGTTTTTTCACAATAGGAATACAGAACAAAACTTTTCATCTGATATCAAACCCAAGTTCAACTTTGGACTTACCTTTACTACTAGGCCTGTTTTGAGTACACGATTAACCGTTTAAATGTCCGAAAATGTCACTACACGAATAATAACATTTCTATTGACTACTCAGAAAGATGGCTTTGAACTTCAGAAGGATCCCCCAAAACGCTTAATCAGTAATGAAATCAAGAATGTTTTTCTCCATTTCAAAGTTTTAAGGTTTAATGATGTTATTTAGATGCCTTTAATTCACATGAGAATATCGTTTTTGATCACCCAACTCTTATGTCCCGCGCAGCGAATACAAGGGTTTCAATAATAATGTTCGGAAACCGTAAGCCCTAATGTGTGTGTGAGAGAGCTAATTACATGTAATCGCGCATTGCACCATCGTTCACCACAACGATATGCACTTAAGCAAGTGAGCTCACTAATGTGAGAATGAGAATATCGTTTTTGATCACCCAACTCTTATGTCCCGCACAGCGAATACAAGGGTTTCAATAATAATGTTCGGAAACCGTAAGCCCTAATGTGTGTGTGAGAGAGCTAATTACATATAATCGCGCATTGCACCATCGTTCACCACAACGATATGCACTTAAGCAAGTGAGCTCACTAATGTGAGAATGAGAATATCGTTTTTGATCACTCAACTCTTATGTCCCGCACAGCGAATACAAGGGTTTCAATAATAATGTTCGGAAGCCGTAAGCCCTAATGTGTGTGTGAGAGAGCTAATTAATCGCATATTGCACCATCGTTCACCACAACGATATGCACTGTAAGCAAGTGAGCTTACTAATGTAATCGTAGATATGCTATCACAGTCATTGTGACAAAATACTTTTGGAACATAGCAATGAACGAAGACAAAAGGATATTACCAAGAAAAAAACATTCATACTTGCAAGTAAACGCTTGTTCATTAGTAATTACGCCCTTCCTGGCGATTTGTGAAGGGGATTATAATCACTGGAGTTCGATTCTAAATGACTGCCAAGCGCTTGCATCGGAACGTATCCGTAGTTTCAACACATTTGTGCACTGTACTATTACGCTCCACTTCCGGATTAGCGCCATCTTTTGACAGCTGAAGAATAAATGAAACATGATTTCACAAATCATCAATGAAATATAAAGCAAATGTCGATCTATTTGGCTTTATTTGACCAGGATTTTTTATTCGGTCCTCACAAAAAAGAGGTAGGAGGCTATGGTTTGAATTTTTATGAACTGGACAAGCAATACAATTCTTTTCAAAGCTGCTTTATTGCCAAGTTTCTTTATGAGAATCAGACATTACCATTAGGGATATTGCACACGCTGTTATATGGGTATGGGGCTGGCCTCACTCCGGTGCTGCAGGTGCAGCTCCGGCATGGCGCTGAACGGTGGCAGGCTACGAGCGGCTGGAGTGGTCAGCCGACTGGGGAAATGAAAGTACCGAGTAGTCGATTAATCGAAAAAAAAAAAGTCTGTTTAAACGAATACCAAAAATGGGCTTTCAAAACAGCCCTATTTACTACCTCCAAGAAATTGTGTTATAGTGGCAAAGACTTTTTTCATCCTTTTTCTTCATTTTTTTTTTTTTTTCATTTCATCAAAAGAAATACTGGTAAATATATCTGCAGCCAGTCCTCACCCTGTTACAAGTGATTCTGAGTAGATGATGCCTTTAGCCAATTCTGCTGCAGTTTTCAGAGCTCTTTGTTCCTGAATATTATTGAGAATCTTCTGTTCTTCTTCCAGCTGCTTGTCCAGTGCAGTTGACTTGCTACCTAAAACAAAAACATAGTACACACAATTACACACAATTACGCAATTCATGACTTCGCAGGTCACCTGGGAAATGCTGCCTCAACATGTCACTGCAGTTTTATAGACCAACAGGCTAAAAAAGAATTAGCAAGAGTGCTCTAATGGAAATAAGCTCAATTCATTGATGAATTCTAACTCAAACAATAATATACACCCCCCATCAAAAAAAAGAGAAAAACACATCTAGCTATTACATGCAAATTACCATTTATCATTTCTAGTCCAAACTTCATTCTCAAAAATTTAAAAGATCTATGAAATTTCATTTTAATCAACAAAGGTATCACGTGGTCCAGTGACCCTTAAAATTTACTACATGTATTTCACCTCAATATGATAACGCTAATATGTGCGTGTACTAAGTTTGAATTTTTCATTCCATACGAAGCTTGAGATATCCCAATAAATACAGTATCAGATGGACATCGTCTTCACCCTCTCAAAGATAAACAAAAGGTGCATTCATACACAAGGGAAACTGAAATTTGGATCATGATTCAAATCACAATCCAATTTCAATTTTTGCTGACCATTCACACAGGGAAAGATTGAAATTTGTATCGCGATTTGAATCGCAATCCAAATTTCAAAAAAAAATTTGATGAAAAATCGCACTCCAAGCGAGGAAGGAACGACTGCGCATATAGATGAATATCCATGTAAAAGAAGAAAAGCAGTAAATTGCTTCTTGTAAAGAAGGAGCGTAATCATACATGTTTGTATTTTGAGAGAGATACTGAGAGAAAGGAGACATTTATTTGTTTACTATGTATGACGTTATACATGCACTGTGAACAGGAAGGGAATGGATGTCACAGTGAACAGAGCGGATGTTGACATTCACGCACTAGAATGATGAGACTCAAAAAAAATTTTCAAATCTCCATTCCTTTCACACACACCACCCATGGGAAATACCGGCAAGTGCGATTATTCCCAAAAATCGCACTACACACTGCGAGTTGGATCAGGATTAGAATAGCGATTATTAGTGAGATTTTTCTGTCCACACACAAAAATAAAAAATCTGATCGTGATTGGAAAATCGATATTTTAATCTCACTTTTTCCCTTGGGTGTGAATGCTCCTATATTCTTGCCAAGAAGCCTGCTGGCACCACCTTCTCTACTATAACTTACTCTCTGCCTTTTTCTTGAGTTCCGAGTGCTGATCTAGGAGACTGACGTTGGCCCTAGGTCCGGTGTCCAACTCCTCCTCTTCTGCCTGTTTATTTGGTCCATCCTCATCTCCTGGCTCGACCACCCTACGATTAACCAGCTTCTGGATCCTTTCAACCTTTACAAGAAAGTAAAAAAAAAAATTTTAAAAAACACTTTTGAGAATCTATCCAAGGCATCCATCCATTTGAGTAGCTTTTCATTATCTGACATTGTGTATCAAAATTTGTTTACTGTGCTGGGACTGCTGGGTTCAGCATATGATGTCAAGGGGCCCAGTGTCCGAGGCATCACCAATGACCACAAGACGGCTCAATACCATCAGCTATATCCGATTCATAGTATAGCAAGGAAACCAATATTAAATGAAAAGCTGACCAATCAGAAAATTACATAAACCATAAAGGCCAATATTTTGTCATTTATCCATTGCCATAAAGGTTGGTCTGGCAAATGTCACTGAAGTGTAAGGACCACTATTTTGAGAAAATTCAGTACAATGAGCTTATATAAAACTTAAATCTTTAAACAAAGCAGCTGAGTAAAAGTAGAAATAAAATACGATTGTGAAAACTCGAGTCATATCACACAAAGAATTTATGTAATTATACGTTATGAATAATAATTATTCAAAGTTGAGATCACTTTGTAGATATCAAACTTCTGGCTTCTCCATTTGTTGTGTGAAACATTAATTATACCCAGCCTTATCTGACTTCTTAATGATTAGACATACATGTTTCCATACACATAATAAGAACCACGAGGAGGAACAGCATGAGAGTTATTTCTATCCTTCTGTTACAGCATCACATGTATGACGCAATGCATGACAGCACTGGAAAAACTGAATCCATGCAAATTACCTTCTGTTTTCGTCTCTGTTTCAGAGGCACGTATGGAACATAATCCTCATCATCAGAGTCAGGTTTCTCACTTTGATGCTTCCGTTTCTGAAAAAAAACAAAAACAAATAAGAAAGCATATCTAAAACAATTGAAAATTTCTACAGCATTCAAGGTTGAACTTCTTAGATATTCACTGGTGATGGATCGAAATTTGACAAGTCAGAATGTACAACTTTGTCCCAAATATATATAAAATGATCTTACATGCTAACTGTTACTGACTTTGAACTGTAGTTTGAGAAACTATGAGCTCCTCCCCTTCCTTTTTTT
>CM057159.1:8289177-8351740 GCA_029962745.1 Echinometra lucunter | reverse complement strand
AAAACCTGGATCGCTCCCTCGCTTCGTTCACTCGCATTTTAAGTATCTTAACCAATGCCGGTTATATTAATAATTGCTAATCTTTTTCTTTTGTTTTGTTTTGGTTTTGGTTTTTTATATATACAGTGCAATTGCGAACAATAGCCACTTTTGGTATCACAGATAATCACAGATATTTTACCTTTGATAACTGACCATACCAACAGTCCCTGCAAGGAGAATCCCAAATAGGCCAATCAAAGGGGTTGGCTGCAGCTCAGGTGATAAAGTCACTATCAATTCCTAAACAAAAACAATTCCAGGCTAAAAAAAAATAAATAAAAAAAAAACATTATAAACTTAAAGGAATTTCGTTTGAATCTTGTGTCTACCAGCTAATGCTATACTAAAATGTTAGTAATAGCTGCAGGAATCGAACGGTATATAAGTTAATTTTTTTTTAAAGAGATGAGTTTTCAGGAGATAATGGCCTGTGATCAAAGCCTATTCCTATCATACCCACTATCATGTGACTATGAGAACGGAAAATGTATATAATATCATGAGAATGGAGTAACAATACACTAAAACCTGTTCTCAGGTATTCAAAATTCTTATTTTTCTTCTCGCTGGCTCGCTGAGCTCGTTCATAATATCTAGAAACAAGATGGTATTTCGGGCAGCAAGCATTCTTATAAGCGAGATGGCCGCGATATATTTCGGCAGGGAGATGTCCGACTATCCACCAATTCTATACAGGAAGATGGACACTATAAAAATCATCTAGTGTTTTGTGTCGAATCTAAGTTCTAAAACAGTTTTTTTTTTCGTCTGTCGCTCGCTTCGATCGCTCGTTCATAGGAACAGAATGATTCGGAACTTCGGAGTCCGGACGGCAAGCAAGCCCAAATAGAGTCACATTCGGCAGATAAACGATTCACTGCGATATCTTGAAAATAATTTCTTGTGTCACGGTCACGGTGTGTGTGTGTGGGGGGGGGGGGGGGGGGTAGATTAGACTTACAATGCAGCATAACTGTCGGGAAATTTGGAGTCACCACCAACCGTGTACCGTGATGATGGGGTCGTCCAGGAATCGGGTTACCCAGCCCTCCATCGAGTCCGGACTGGAATCTACAGTGTTCATAGAAAATACAGCATTATTCTGTCGGTCGCTCGCTTCGCCCTGGTAGAAACAGCAAGCGAGGTGCCCAGATATTTGGCAAATATGGTGATCGAATATTATTTAGATATCTATAGGAGTGTATTTTGATGACGACATAAGAATTCTACCATTAAGAAGAGTGTATAATTTGCCTCGCCCGTATAGATGATGGATGGTTTCGCTTTTTGGCAAATAAACAATCGAATACATAATTTGGATATCTTATATGTTAAATGTATTCTGATGACAAAATAACACTCATTCTATGGAAAAGGGTGTATGAATTTTCTGGCTCGCTGCGCTCGCTCGTATATCATTCACATACAAGATCGTTTAGGAAAAGCAAAGAATTCGGCAAGCGAGGTTACCGAATATATGATACAGATATCTTAGTGGCCCCCCACCCCCCCCCCCCCCCCCGAATAATTAACCTACTGTGGGGTTTTCAATTTGAGGATCTTCGGGTTTAACTGTTCACCTGATGTGATTCAATTAATGCTTAGCTGCTATATCAATCCTAGCTCCTATATAGGCCTATCAATATATCTGTGTACGGGGCGGGATACGTTCCATACACCTATAGGCCCTACTTGTATATAAACTTCATTTTTCAAAACTTGTTTAGATTCATGGAATATTATATAGGCCAACAAGTAAACATCAAATGAAAGTTCTTGTCTCTTATTACTACTTATTAAATTCCTTCCTTTTTTCTTCTTTTAGCTTGTCTTTCCAATTGTCTTTCTTTCTTTCATACTTTTTCCCCTTTTTTCACATTTTATTTTCATTTTATTATTTTATTTCTCTCCATTTCACTGTCTATATTTTTTATACATATTTGTCCTGTTTAAAAAGTGTTTATTTTGTAATTTAGGGGGAAGCCCCCCCCCCCCCCCTTCGAGAGCGCTAGAGAAACTTTTAACAATTATTATAGTACACGGAATACAAAGGCACTGAACAACTATGCCAAAGACTATGACAATAAGCGATATCCCACCGTCCCGTCCTACAATGGTGACCCCACCCCTGAACTCGTATACGTCCTTCAACATCATGTAACATGTGTACTGTGTGTGTACAGAGAATTTTGAGACCGGTCCAATAAAAGCAAAGAACAATCTAAAGCTGACGAATTTCCTCTTCCTCTGTGCAATTCGGTGAAACGTATTTACTGCATGTAGCCTAGCTGGGCTAGGCCTTATTTAAAATCATGGACGGCACTTTGTGGAGATATCAGAAGGTGAGTAAAGTCTTCATAAAGTTATTGTTTTATTTAATAAAGAAATTAGCAAGTTAGTGTTGTTGATTGGCGGTATAATCACCTGATCGCAGCGGGGAGATATTTTGCGAGCGCATGCATTTACTGCAGCTCGTTATGATACCACTACCATTTCCGGGTTTGTTCAGTATTCAATGAGCTATTCAAGTTTCAAGTTTCAAATTTATTAACGATCCTTCAAATAAAACCCCGAAGGGGTGTACAAGGATACAACAAATGAAATAACATAACCTCTGAGGCAGCCCACTCATACCTTCCACACTGGAGCATGAGGTCGATGTGGAATCAAGCAATGAGTAGTCATAGTGGAGAGGTCATGTGTGGGTGGGCTCAGGGGTCATTCACAGCAGCATGACAAGTGAAGTATAAACGATAATAAACATGGCAAGATACATAAAGAGTGATAACTATAAAACTGAGTGCTATTCCATCAAACTAGACAGCTTTTTTTTTTTTTTTTTTTTTTTTTTTTTTTTACATAATGATCTACTTAACAAATAAAGTTGGAAACTTCATTCAAAACCATATGTGTAATATCACGGTTATACACATGTACTTATTAAGTTATTTAAATGCATTTATCACCAATTTGGTGAAGACAGCCAGGTTTTTAATGATTGGTATTTCCGTAGAATTAAAGAGAGAATACATTTTGTGAATATTGTAATAATTTATAAAATGAGTACCAAGAAGTGAGTTTCTTTCTTGTTCAAACTTACTACAAATAAAAATGTAGTGGAACTCGTCTCCTATTCCGGAGTTGCACAAAGTACATACCCTATTTATCCTTTCAGTATTGTCATATCTACCAGTCACAATTGGTATTCTGGAATTGCCGGTTCTAAATTTGCATAAATAATAGAAAAGAGAGGGGGGAAGAGTTATCAAGTAGTTCTCTAGTTTATGGGTAGTTTTGAAGATACGATAGTTCGAGCATGAACTGGAGCTATTAATATCTGAAGACCATCCTTGACAAAATTGATCTTTTAGTCTTTGAAGTAAGCGTTTCTTAAAACTAGATATAAAGTCAATTCTTTGGTTCAGCCAAGCAAAGGAATATCCATTACAATCAAGAACATGCTTCACAAACGAAAGCCAGTTAGAATGAAATTTGTTATCAGCACTAAGAGAATACAAAAGCTTATAAATAATACTAGATGTCCTACATAAATCGCTAGTAACTAGTCTATACCAACAAGAAACTACTCTACTTTAATATAAATGTCTAATGGGAACCTACCAAGCTCTCCATATACCACACAGTTAGGGGTAGATTTTTAACTCGTAGAATAGATTTACAATATCTTAAGTGGAGTTTTTCAATCAGAGAATTATTTTCATGACCCCAAATTTCACAACCATACAAAAGGATTGGTACAACAAGAGAATCAAATAAATTTAACTGAATATCAATAGAGAGGTTTAAGTTTCTAGATTTACTTATGAGAGCATACATAGCCCTAGTTGCCTGGTCATAGAGATATTTTTTTGCTTTACTAAAATTTCCATTATAATTAAATATAATACCCAAATACTTGTATTCAAAAACAACCTCAATTTTTTCATTTCGGAAAGTGAATTCTGGTATTTTCCTAATTCTACCCTTTGAAAAGACCATGACTTTTGTTTTCTTAACATTTACTGTGAGATCCCAGTCAGTACAATAGGTTTCAAATGCATTTAGAGCAGTCTGGAGATCATCTTTACTTTCAGCCATAATAATAGTATCATCAGCATATAACAACGTATTTAATTTTAAATAAATTACAATATCATCAAAATCAACTACATTTTCAATTAAGTCTGAAAGAGCAGTGAGGCCATTATATTTACTGAACAGTTCTGTTTCCATATCATTCAAATAAAGAGCAAAGAGGAGTGGAGAGAGGTTATCTCCCTGTCTTACTCCAACCTGACTCGGGAAAATATCAGAAATAAAACCACTTGGATGTTTGACACACGATTTTGCTTTTTTATACAGGTTTTGAAATAGTGATCAAGATTTTACCATTGATGCCATTGCTGATTAGTTTGTGCCAAAGTTTGTTTCTACTTATCGAATCAAAAGCCTTCTTAAAATCAACAAAGGCACAAAACAGTTTTTTATTCATGTATCTTGTATACACATCAATAATACATTTTAATGAAAATAAATGATCAATGGTGAATACTTGTGTCTGAATCCAGCTTGATTTTCCTTTTAAAATGCCATAATCATCAATAAATGTGGTTAACCTGTCATTTAAGAGGGAAGTAAACAATTTACCAATACAGCTAAGGATTGAAATACCCCTGTAGTTACCAGGGTCATCTGCAGGTCCATTGTTTTTATAAACTGGGGTTATGACCCCAATGCCCCATATGTCAGGTACTACACCAGTATTTAACACAATATTAAATAATTTAGTGAGTATTGGGGAAATAACATCAGAAGTATCTATAATAAATTCATTCACTATACCATCAATACCACAAGCTTTATTCCTTTTTAACTTTTTAATTGCGTTCTTTACTTCATTGAGAGTAAAATCATTATTGATAGGATTTTCAAGACCACAAATCTCTGGAGGGTTAGTGTTACCTGAAGATTGATTAAGTTCCTTAAAAGAATTAACAAGGTCTATAAAGCTGGCTTCTAATGATGGTTTAAGGTTATTTGCCTTGTCTTTAAGAATATTCCAGTATTCATTGGGCTTACTACATTTTAGATTACGCAGTTTATTATTGAGCTCATTATGATAAGAATTACGGCAAGTCTTAAGTTGTTTTTTATATTTTTTACATAAGCGATTCATTTTGAGTTTATTATATTCAGACTTTGATCTGATGAAGGTATTTCTGGCATTGCGATATTTTTTCCTCAATTTATTGCAAGAATGATTAAACCAGGGTTGCTTAAAATGCTCAATTCTGGCATTATGTGAATAGCAGTTGGAAATTTTAGCTGAATTCAGTAGGAGATTATTGATAGAATTAGTAACTTCATTAATAGCATTATCATCCACTACTGATAAATTTTCAAGAAAGGAATTAAGATGTTGTTCTATGAGAAGGGTAGCTTCAGCATTGAGATTTTCAATTATTTTAATTCTATGTTCGGGTTTCAATTTAGGTCGGGTAATTTTATTTGACGTGATGCCAATATCAGAAACACCTTCACCATCAGCATTATCAGAATTAATAACACCATGCTCCTTACATTTAAGTTTAAACACTGCATGAACCAGGTTGTGTGCATCAGAAAATAGCGGTTCAAAATCCAGTATTTCAAAGGTGGTGAGTCTGCATATTATTTCAGGGGACAAAATAAAATAATCAACAATACTTGAGTTTTTACAGGTAAATTTACCATCACAGTCACCTCTTAATCTACCGTTAGCAATAAAAAGATTATTGTTTTTACATAATTCAATGAGTCTATGACCATACCTGTTTGTTTTCTTTTGCATACATTTTCTGTTAGTTTCAATGCCCAGGGCATCTAGATTAACAATGCTATTTAAATTTTCCAGGATGGGGAGGGATTGCAAATAATCAACATTAAAATTAGTTTCAGAGTTGTCACTGACATCAACATAGTCGGACAGTTCACCACACCAGGCGTTGAAATCGCCACATAAACAAACTGGAATTTTGTCTTTGTTTACTGGGTTAGCCAGCCTCAGAATATCTTCCTCAAGTGAATCAAATAAATCAATACTAGAAAAATGTGATGATTCCGGTGGGATATAAATCACTCCTAATAGAAATTGGTTACCAATAAGGACTTTATCAAACAGAAGCCATAAACAGTGGTCATTATCAGAATTCAAAACAGTTATATGATTATAGATACTATTTCTAACAAAAACTCCGACACCACCTGACTTGTGTTTGAATTTTGAACGATTTTGAGCAATAAACCTATAGTTAGGAACACAAATATTAGGTAGGTCAAATTTATCCAATTTAGTTTCAACAATTGCAAATATATCATTATTAGTAATTTCATTAACAAACTCTGGGATATTCAGTTTGTTAACGAGTCCTCCAACGTTAAGTAGGGAAACGTTTATTTTGGCTGATGTGAAATAGGGGTGGTCGAGAGAGACATTATCGGTAATGTGATCATTTGCGTTATTTAGGGTTCGGATATTGATATTAGCAACAGTAGAGACAGTACAGGCAGGTTCGGTTGGCTCAGTAGGTTCATATATACAAGATCGTTGGACAGGATGTTCCCGCCTCTCTGCAAGACCCTACTTGTTACTAGGCATCTCCAGGCCAAGCGTTAATGTGTTACAATTGCTTCGTTGTACTTTCTGTTTGTGTGCACCTGTCATGCTCGTTACAGTGAAGACATGGTCAAGATATCAGAAATGGGCTTGCCCAGAAATGTGTATTGTGATTTGTATTGCCCATATCTGACAATAGAATGATTGATCTATGAGAGTGGAGACTGCCATTGGCATTGTTGCTGACTCTCGTGACTAGATTCTAGTAGATATGAGCCAAAGATGTATAGATCTATTTCCCCACTTTTCAAAGTGAATTTCAAAGTCTGAACTCCTATTAGTGCAAGTAAATTTCTGAAAAAATACATTGTATAAGTCATGTAAGTCATGTAAGTGAGTTGCTTCACATTTTTATTCAACTTTGATATCAGAGTTCCTCAAAATCTTAATTTTGTAATTTTATGTTGAGAGTTTTACCAGACGAAAGCGAATTTATTTGGCATTATGAATTAATAATGAATATCTCCTCTTTTTTATTTGTTTCTTTTTATTGAGGTTCTTCGTACTAAACTGCAAATACATATACATTTTAGAGATCAAGCCGGGGGGGGGGGGGGGGGGAGGTACTCAGATTGGGTTCGAACGGAGGTGTGCTGCAGAAGCCTACATGGGTAACTTTATTGTACAGAATGATATTCTCACCCATATTGCCACTAAAGTACACACCCGAGATGCAAAATCCCTGACAATGGGTACCCTTTTGGGGGGGCCAAAATGACCCTTCAAATGGGTACAAGTATGGAGGCTTCAAGGGCACACCTGCATCTGAGCAACCCCCCCCCCCCCCCAGGGGTCAGAAGAAGGAGGCAAAGTGTGTTAACAACTTTTTTCATATCTCCTTGAAAGCTAAATGTATGTTAGTATTAAAGTTAACTTTCTCTTTTAATATACGAGAGTTGGAAGAGGGGGGACATTTTCTCTGCATAGGCCTTGGGTCAACATACACTGAATGTATAGAGTAAAGTATAATGTATATGTATGACAGATACATTGGAGATGTTATCATCACCATTATTATCATTATTGCTATCATTATTATTATCATTATTGTTATCATTATTATCATTGTTATTATTATTATTATTATTATTATTATTATTATTATTATTAGCTGGTCTGTCATCTGTGACAGATCACCTTTTGATTAATATTTTTATTATTAGTTATTATTTTTATTATTATTATTATTATTATTATTATTATTATTATTGTTATTATTATTATTATTATTATTATTATTATTATTATTATTATTATGATCATCAGTAGTAGTTGCAAAAGTAGTAGTATTATCAACCTCATTATCATCTGACATTGACGTCATCAAATTTGCAAATTATTTCAATATGGTTTCATAATTTTCTTCATCAGTGAGCTATACCTACACACAGAAAACTTGCGGTCATCTACGAAACCGCACTTCCACACAAATACTAACAGGTGAAATGAGCTCTATTTAAAACAGGCATTTCTTTCATATATATGTCCTTAAAAATCCTTTGAACCATAGAAGCAGTTGAATTCTGGTGCCCAAATTTGCAGTATATTTGGGGGGGGGGGGTATTACGTTCATGTATATATCATCATTGTCATAACAGTCACCCACTTTTGATGAGAATAGTGCTATGTTGCTCATTTTGTCTATGGTGAGATGTCAAAATTGTTTGGGTTTTCCCAGTTTTTGCCTTCTTTCAAGTTTCAAGTTTTTGGAGCAGTATATCTCGGGGACTACTGATAACACTGACATCACTTGTAGAGTGTAGTTTCTGAAACCTGAAATCTTGCAGATTCCTCTAATGTCATTGCTTAATAAGTTCTTGTGCATTTTTGGACAAAGAATTACTATCCAATCAAAATGTTCAATAGATAATACACACAGGGTGTAGGAATCAGTCACGCCACAGACACTTTTAGGGGTCAGCACTCACGGAGCATGTTGTGTGTATGCTTCAGATTTTTTGTGTGAATTGAGGCAAAAGTTTTCAAATTTGTTGATCAAATAATTTTTGTGGCCATAATCATAACATACATTGTACATGCATGTACATCTAATCAGCGATAATGGATACTGTTATAATGCATACCATATTTTTATGTAAGATGATCAATTTTCTTGGCAAGTAAGATGTTTTTGATACAATCTGAAGAGTCTGTCAATGATAATGAATATGTCAAGTGCCCCCCCCCCCTTTTAAGTTGATTCAGTTCCGAGCTATCATGCAGGGTGTAATTTGATACAAGGAAGAACTAAGGCAAACAATTCAAAAGATTTTTTTATATATATAAGGAAGTATCGATGAATTTCAGAATTGCTTGTGTTAAGAATTATTCTACATTATACATATAAGGTAGTATAATGTGTAATGTGAATTATTGCTAGGTCCTTATTATAATTCAGTTACTAAAGCTCAAGTACATGACACATGTATTTTTCAAAAATGGCTGATTTTAGATTAGTGTACCTCCATAAACCAAAGCTTAATCATATGTGGTTATGTATTATTTGAAACCAATTAGGTAATGATATATTACTTAGATAATATTGGTTTTCTTACTAAAGAATCATACTTTTTGATGGAGATACTATTCCAGCAAAGTGATATACATTTACCCTTTATATCTTTTATTTTCTTTCCACTACTCTAGGTTTCCATAGGTCTGAAAAAATGGGTGAAAAACTCTGCCAAACTTTCTTGGGCAACACCCCAAAGCAGTTATGGAGTATTGACTCTGGTGGACAAAGATAAGAAAGTACAGATCAAGCTTAATGGCTCGTGTAGGATTGAGTCGATGCCTGCAAATTACAAGAATCGGGACCACACCTTTGAGGTGACATGCGCGGAAGACAAGGTTCACCTGCTTGCTGCGGATAATGCAGATATTTTGTTCCATTGGTTGGCCAAGATGCATGATGTAGCTGGCTTGAGTAAAGACCATCTCTTTGGAGACGGAGGAGGCGATTGCGGAGGAGGAGGAGGAGGAGGAGGAGGAGGAGGAGGAGCAACAGGAACAGGAGGAACTGGAGGAGGTGGGAAGTCAGAAAATACTGGAGGATTAGAAGTGGAAACAGAGCTGCAGGACAATCTCTTGTATGACTCCTGTGATAGTAAGTATGAAGGGCTTTTTAGTGGCAAAAGCCTGAAGAAAAGTTTTAAGTAATAAATGGAAAACTTCAAATAGCAATGGTGGTATTCTCATTCTTATATTAATTATAGAAGGGCTGTTTTACAGGTACGTACATTTATAGCCCTTTATTTAATTTTATCGCAAAATGAATTTAAATTTAACCCGGGGCAAATTTTCAGAAAAAGGGTACCCATGTTTAGGGATTTCTCGCAAAACGTAGACCCATGTTCAGGGATTTGTCATAAAAACTGGACCTTTTTCTACGAGTATAATTTACAATACAAATAAACCACCCATGTTTAGGGATTTTGTTGAGAATGTGAACCCATGTCTAGGGATTTTTTTTGTAGAAAACGGGACCCACATCGAGGGATTCTTGTGAAAAAGCGACACATTTGGGCGGGACATACCCATGTAGCATATATATATATATATATATATATATATTGTGACTGAAGATGAAAGAGGCGGCGGGATGTTGCGAGTATGTTCACTCTGCCTTTATTATGCCGAGCTTTCGACCCTGTGACAGGTGTTCCTCAGGGCTTAAGATACAAAACAAAAATTAACCAATTGCAAGCATACAACACAAAACGAAATGAAAACAGCATTATAACACAAATACAAATATAAATAACCGAAAACTGTGTTAGCAATTACAGTCTTTTTAAGTTTGGTAAATTGAAGTGTATAGTGTACGGGAGGCCCATCCCCAAATTTCCCCCCCCCCCGCCTTGATCCCTACGATGTATAATTATAAAGGTTATTTTAACGCATGTGTCATGTGTATTTTAATCTGTCTTTGCATATACATATATGTCCACACAATGCTTTCCAGGCATGTTCTACCTTGATCCCTACAGTGTATATAAAGTTTGATTAATTATGTGTATTAGCAAATGTATATTAACACATGTGTCATGTGTATTTTAATTTGTGTTTGCATATATGTCCACACAATCATTTCCAGGCATGTTTCTACATGCGTACGGGAGTGGACGTAAAGAAGATTTGGATTGGTGGCACAAAATCTTACAAGTGCCCCCCCCCCCCCCCAATCCCTGGTGCCATTAAAGTTCGGGCCCCTAATCACCCCTCTACACCCCACTGCCCACCAATAGAGTTCGGTGCCTCTGCCACCTCTTTCAAAACCTAACCACTCACCATGTTCATTCGCTAAACAACACACAGCCAAGACACCTCACTTACAAACCCAACTCCTCCCTACTGCCAAAATCCAGGTAACTATTTAGTATTGTTATGATTATACTTTTTGAGCTATATGATTTTCACTTTCCGTTCGTTTCTTCACTTTGATTAAACACTTTGATTTTAATCCAACTGAAACTTAAGACGACTGTGTAATTGCTAACACCATTTTTTGTTATTTACGTTTGTATTTGTGTTATAATGCTGTTTTCATTTTGTTGTTTTGTTGCATGCTTGCAATTGGTTAATTTTTGTTTTGTATCTCAAGTCCTGAGGAAGACCTGTCACAGGATCAAAAGCTCAGCATAATAAAGGCAGAGTGAACATACTCGAAACGTCCCGCTGCCTCTTTCTTCAGTCACAGTTATAATTTTCATACGATGCTTCACCCATTACGTACGTGACCGAAGCACTTTCACATTATATATATATGGCAGTACACCCCCCCTCCCCCCCCCCCCCCCCCCCCCCCCCCCCGCCCCCCCCCCCCCCCCCCCCCCCCGGGAAATTTTAGGAGGCATGATAGCTCAGTTGGTAGAGTAGTGGTCTTGTAATCCCGTGACCCGGTTTTGAAACAAAGTTGATGTGCTAGTGTTCTTCAATAAGGCATTAATCCTCATTACCAGGCCCCTCAGAGAGGACTTAAAGCCATCAGTCCTCTAGCTGTTATTTACAATCATTCATGCTTTCCTAGCAGCCAGGTAAACAAAATATATTAATATGTCTTTACCTAAATGTATATTTCTTTTAGATAAATTGGTCAATTTGATTGAAGTTAGATGAATTCAATGATAACAATTCTTAGTTAGGAGGCTATAAGATGGCAAAAGGAAAAAAATTGCAAAGTAGCCATAATTTTTGAAAAATTTGAAAATACCGGGAAGCGTTTCCATATTAAGATCGAGTCAGTGAAAAGTCAAATTGTTCTGAAATCTAGTTGGGATAAGAGGGAAGAAACGGCACCATTAGCATTTATGTAATGTGGTAAATAACACAATAGAGAATAATTGAAGATTCTTCTTTGAAGAAAAATGTGTATAGAGAGATACAGATTTCTCCACATGGGCAGATATCTCAAGGGGAGGGTGAGACTTATAACAATGAGGGCTATTTGAGGAAAAAATCTTTTTCCTTTAGACCACCAAATTGCATCAACAAGTTGAACATGAAACCCTAGATAACTCGGGCTAGGGTCTTTGAAAATTGCATCTTATACTGTATTCAAATGGTATGCAACAGGAGAATATTTCATGAAGTGTATTCAGCGATTTTTACTGGCAAATTTGCTCTCAGCCAATCAGATGCAAGGATTTCAGTAGCTTATAACAGTTGTTGGTAAAAATCACTGATAAGACACTTGATGAAACGCTCCCCTGGTTAAGGAAAAATATATCAGCCAAGGATTGAATGACCTTCACCAAGTTCAAGTATATATTTGTAATACAGGTACATGTAATTGTGCTAAAGTTTTGATACCTATTTCTCCTTGATATCATTCTTCACAGATAAAAGCTTTCCGGTAACAATCAAGGATAATGCATTCACCGAATCATTAAATCTTCACGGAAGCTACACACTCCAGCTTGACTCAATGAAACTCTCTCTGATAGAACCGTCAACAGGAAAAAATCTCTTCTCATGGCCCTACAGATACCTAAGGAGATATGGACGTGAAAAAAATTCATTTTCAATGGAAGTTGGTAGGCGGTGTACATCTGGGGAGGGATTGATAAGATTCATTGTCCAAGATGGAAACCAAGTGTTCAGTGCTATCCAGGAGTATGTTTCTGCAATGACTGGTAGGAATTTTTCCACATCAAGCGTTCCAACAACACCCCCAACTACCCCTCAAGCCCCACCTTCATTTAATCCAATTCCAACTGAGCAAAAACCAGCAAAAGTGAACCCACCAGGTATGAGGACTGCTGGTGTCAAAGTTTTACCCACGTCACGCGACCGAACCCATTCTACAGGATCACGTAACATTGCACCAAAGCCAGCTAGCCGTCCACAATTTTCAAACCGTGGTGCACAGTCAGTAGATGATATTAGCAAGAGTGAACCACTTGACCAGTGTTACTCCTCTGTTTCTGATGAGACAGTTGATCGTTCAAAAAAGCTACCATCACCAATGTCACAAAGGGCACCTCCCTTTGACTTTGAGCCAGAACAGCATTATGACGTGGCTTCTGAACCAGCACCGAAACAGTGGCCTCAGATTCACCGGAGAGAGACATCTGATGGCAAGAGCAATGGAGTAAAACCTATGCCAAATCCTAGGGTCACCTACAATGATAAGTCTCCCTCCAAAGGAGATACTCTGAGTAGTGAGATGGCAGCTGTGTATTTAGATGATGGTGGTGACCCAGGATTATATTCTTCCTTGGATCAACCTCCTGGAGCAGTTGGAGCAGCAGATGCTTCACAGTTGTATGCTGATGCTGACGATCATGATCACATCTATGATCACCTTGCCCGACAGAAGGTTGGTAATCAGGCCCCTGCCCCACGTCTTCCACCTCCAAATGCCAAATTTGCAGGTGCGCCAAAAGCTGTTCCTGCAGCAGCAGCAGCAAAATCTGTTCCACAGGAGGATTTCGACATGCTGTATGATCATCTCAACCGTGGACAGACTGGAACCAGTCAACCTAGCAGTAGTCCAGTAGGAGCAGTTCCTGAGGATGCCTACGACACGCTGAGCTTAGAAACTCCCTCAGGATCATCACCTGGAGAGAGTGGCTACTTGGTCAGCTCCTACCCTTCCTCAACAGTGCCGGAGGAGTCAGAATATGCAGAGGCAAATGATCACAATTTTGGTTATAATAATAATGATGAAAATCTGTACGAAGTTGCTTGAGGGTGATCAAATCATCTGTTGTGCAGTGTTGAACTGCATACATCCTTCAGGCAGCCGATATACAGTATGTGCTTCATTACCACTCAAATAGATGCATTCCTTTGAAAAATTAAGCATCTTAATTTTCATTACAGTAATTCCCAGCACATCAGCATGTTTGCTATCACTACATGTACTTGTTGTAGTTGTCTCTTTTCTTCATTACCTTTTTCCATCTAAAAAACTTGTTTAGTTCTTGTTGATATCCTTTTACTATTCTTCCTCTCTTTTAAGAATTTCTTTTACCTCTACAAATTATAGTTCATTAAGGTGCTTTCACACATGATGCCACAGTGTGGTAACATGCTGTGTCACCACACTTTTTTGTGTACAAGCCTATGGGATATAGGGTGACAAAAAATGTTGCTGAGACAGGACACACTTTTTTTGGCTGCGTAGATACACAAAAAATGCGCACCAATCAAATTTCTAAAAAGTTAGCGCAAAAATTGTTGCCATGAGATTGCTTGCGCAAGTTTTGACAACATGCTCTCTTATTGAGAGTTGATGGGTTAATGTGCATTCATTAACATATATGTGATGACACAAAGTCCCATCATGTGTGAAGACGAAACAGAGTGGCGCCACAGTGTGTTACCACACTGTTGCATCATGAGTGAAAGCACCTTAAATGCTCCTGAATAGACATTACAAACATTGTAAATATCTGTCAACAATTAGTATTTAAAGTGTACCAATCACTAAAGGACATCTTGTTCTATATGTCAGAATTCAATATCCCTATACTATATTGAAACTATTACCTTCTAATTTAATAAAAAGATTTTATGAGTTCAAAAATACACTCAGTTACCATAAAAGCCATTAGTAAGGTAGACTAGCCAATTCACATTCGCTCGTTTAGAGAATCGAATAACTGTTCGATTCTGTAAATGCCATCCCAATGCATGGGGGCATGTTCGCTAGTCTACTTCACTAACGGTAGTGACATTCATATTAATTTGATTCTAATGTGGTCTTATGTTATCCTATATTTTCATCATATTCTATTATTGTTAACCCCTAGAATACCAGGAAAAATTGTGCAGGGGTTATTTCTAGTTTTACACAGCTGCACACAAATAGTTTTTTCAGGTGATTGGTGTATTTTAATACTCTTTCTGTAAAGCATTACATGTATTTAAAACTGCATCATACATGTACATGTAATTTTCATTTATACATGTATCTTGCCCCTCTGGATGTTACAGTAAACAAATATTGACTGCTTTGAAGGGCGTAGTTGAAACTATAGCCCAAGGTGATCATCTCAAAACTCGCAAACTAGCAAATGTATATTAACACATGTGTCATGTGTATTTTAATTTGTGTTTGCATATATGTCCACACAATCATTTCCAGGCATGTTTCTACATGCGTACGGGAGTGGACGTAAAGAAGATTTGGATTGGTGGCACAAAATCTTACAAGTGCCCCCCCCCAATCCCTGGTGCCATTACATGTATTTAAAACTGCATCATACATGTACATGTAATTTTCATTTATACATGTATCTTGCCCCTCTGGATGTTACAGTAAACAAATATTGACTGCTTTGAAGGGCGTAGTTGAAACTATAGCCCAAGGTGATCATCTCAAAACTCGTCTCAGGGCATAGTGCAGTCTTGAGATCACCAAGGACCTGGATTCCAGACAAGCAATATATAATATACACTCTTTTTCAGCTGCTCGAGTAAAAATTGGTTCTTTCCATAACGCATCAGTATACTAAAATTTGATACATGGCATTTGCTGTTATGTAGACCTCTAGGCTAATCTGCATACTACATGTACATAGTACATGTACATATACACATAGGACTATCAAAACTCATAGTAAGGAAAAGGAAGTACATGTAAATCAAAGCTAGCGAAAGCCAGGAAAGCCAGGAAATCACAACATGTCCATATATTTCTCAATCCAACCAATGCATACAAATTCTCTGAATTTTGCAGTACTTTTATAACAAAATCATTGCGGCAATCAATAATATTGTCAACTTAATTTGTATTGTGTCTCTACTCTCTATGTTCCTTTTCTGGTCTACTGTGACATCATTCCTCCCCCCCCCCCCCCCCCCCAAAGAAAAAAAGAAAAATGCATTCATCTTTTTTTTTTCACTTTTCATAATTTTTATGAGAGAATTAGAGCCCCCCCCCCTTACAAATCCTGAATTTATCCCACCTCCTGTGCCCACTCCGGTCATTTTCCAAGAGATAAAAATGCGGTTAAGGTTTACTGAGGACCCTCGCCAAAATTGATGCACTTTGTATATACATGTATTCAGGGTATCCATTATGATACCCTGTATTTTAAATGTCAGTGATGATTATCGCTTTGGAAGGTAATATTGCAAGTATTAACACAGGAAGTGAACTCTGGTAATTTTAAAGATGACTTGGAAAAGATCAGTTGATGGAGTGTAATATGTATAAAAAATAACAGAACTACAGTCACATAACATTTTGTACATATGTTCACTCTTCTTATATCAGTACTTAACATTTTATATAGTGTACTTTGCATCAAAAGTATTATTCTATTCATGTCAAAAGAGTTCATCGGTGAATAACTAACAATGAATGAAATAGATAATTGTAGTTGGCAGAATAACTTTAAAAAGAAAGAAAGAAAAAAGGATTTCTTCTCTCAGTTTGCTCAGAAGTAGCTAAAGTCTAGATTAGGATGAGAAAGAAGGATGGGGGAATATTCACCCATTAAAATGTAAATGCATGACTGCCTAAATTTTCATGGAGAAAGGGATGTTTATCTGCTTCAGTTATCTCTGTTTTTTCCTGTCGACTCAAAAGGGAAGGGGTATTATGGCCCAAACATCTGCAAAATCAAATATCAGAAACCCTTTTTAGTGCCCACTTTAAGTTTTAGCATATGTGATTTATAGAGGTCCATATTTTCAAGTTCATTACTCAAATTCTCTTTTAAAAGTCATGAACAGTTTAGTGTATCAGGGACCCTGGTTGAGTTGCTTCAAATGTTGGTGTTTTACAATCCATCTTTTCCCTTTTTCCTGATAAATTGGGGAGGGGGGGGAGGGGGTAGGGGTATTACATCAAAAGTTTTCTTGTTTTCTGCCAGATAATGGCTAGATTTGAAATCCTTTGAACAGTTTGTCTCTGTTTGAAGCTGCCCAAATATATACATATATATGTCTGCTGGTACAGTACATAAATATTATACATTTATACATTCTGTCACATAAAGAACAAGTTCAAATTTATATGCACATATATATATTGTTAACATCATATGTTAAAATATGGTAGTTCACTCAAAAATTGTTTATGAACTATTTACATGTGAATTAATGAAAGTGTTTGATAATATTGAATTTACTGCAATATCTAAACATTTGCATACAGAGTATTAAGCAAGCTTTGACAGCATCAATATAACACATGAAATCAAGCACAAAAATCAGAAAACAATATTCTGATATACATGTAGTTTATACTAAATTAAATGCGCAAATCATATGCAAATCATATGCAATATCATGTGTTATTACTAACAATAATTCATGTAATATAGCCAACTTTTTTAAATATATAGAATTGAATAAGTCAACACTCTGCTTATTTTTCTTCCATTAACAGCTATCATTGCTATTTTCTATTTCATCATTCAGCATTTAGCAGATCACTCCGTATATTTCCTGGCATTATGTTGTTTTGAGATTTAGATTATATGCATAACTGTAATATTCCTCTCTGTTTTTTCCCCTCACTATCAGGTTGGC
This sequence comes from Echinometra lucunter, assembly GCA_029962745.1. NCBI lineage: Eukaryota > Metazoa > Echinodermata > Echinoidea > Camarodonta > Echinometridae > Echinometra > Echinometra lucunter. The sequence goes on along the minus strand of CM057159.1, from coordinate 8,334,054 downwards.
TCAATAACTTCTCGCGTTCCAACACAGTCACTTTATGAGTGACCTCTCCATTTAGGTTAGCATCTGAGTTTTGCCATAGGGATCTCATACAGTTCAGAAGTTGCATAAAAAGGTTCTTATCAGAGAATAAATGATTTAACCAAGGTCCATTCCTGCCAGTCATGTTTGTAGTAATATCATTGCAAATGAGATTGCTATGTGAAATCAGAAACTCTCTTTATAGAACTACCAAAAACCCAATAAAGAAAAAAAAAGACGAATACTTGCATTTTACAGTCCTCTTGTGGGACTTAAATACCAGAGGTTATTACCATTATTCAGAGAAAAGGGCAATACTCAAGAATGCCAGTTTAGAAAGGTCATGAATGTGAAACAGAATGTTGTTGTCAAGAGACATCTTGTTTTTACACACAGGATAGAAAAGGAAGTGAAATACTGCTGAAAATAACTTCTATTTACCTTGGGTCCTCTTTGGAGGAAATGATGAAAGAAAAATCTGTCTGTTTCTTGCAAACAAGATAGATGTATTAATGAGGAATTTATTCTTAGGCTTTATCGGTATAAATATAAAATATTCTCAAAGAACTTGTTTGTGGGTACTTTTGAACTTGTATTTGATCTCTCTTTTTCAGCATGACTTCTGATGAATCTCTTGTCTTGATATTTTCTAAGCACGAGTTGATGCCTGTCAGCACCTTTTCATTGCACTGCATTTTTCTTGAATATTTTATTTGTCATTTTTTTTCTGTAAAATGAAATATCTTGAAATATATTCTATTGGAAATATATTTCAAGCCTGGAACAAATCGGAAGGGGAGTAAAAAGAAAATGTCCGTCAAAATTTCATCCTGTTCTTAAATCTTGATTACTATTTTTTTTTATTGGAGTCTTAAATGGGAACTATGACAAGACATGAATGCATTTTCCCACCTTACCACAATGATCAGCAAAATGAATGCATGCTGTGTTTTGCTCAAAAGATGGAAACAGTAATTAAGCTGTAATTTAGTGCAATCTGTAGGGAGCATTTTGGTGGTTCAGTTTAGTTCAGTTCAAAGCAGTATTTTTTTCTTCAGTATTTGTTTCACACTTTGAAAGAGTAAGAAGAGTAAAGAAGGTCCAAGCTCAGAAAAATCATGCCAACCAGTTTTCATTTTTATATGCCTGTAGTACCAAATGATTTGACAGATATGGTGTGGGTTTATCTGTAAATCTATGTATTTCATTTTGATATGGACTTGGTCCCACATTTGGTTCCTGTGACTATGCTTCGGTCCCCTAGGCTATAGTCTTTGTAGTCCATCGCCTCCCTCATTTGAAACCTAAGTATAATACCTTATACACACAATCTTTAATCTTTTTTATTCAAAAGAGGCCCGAGTTATGTGTATGTGGGGCTTTTTTCCCCAATTTTGTGCCCTGTTCCCCTTCCTTTTTCACAGTTTCTGATCCTTTCCTGTCTCAGTAGTATAGGTCTGATGATGGTTTGACCTTCCAGATAATGCAAATAAGCCATCACCACATTGGAGGCATGGTTTGGCAGTTATTGTTATTTGTTATAGTCATTGTAACTTATCAGGAAGGTACTTGTACATTGTAGGACTGGGCCTTGCTTGGTATTTCAAGAATCCTTAAGGATGAACTTTGGACCCGAGCTTTGGACTTTTGTACCAGCATGCATCACCACAGGAAGTTCCAACTGAGTTAGATCTCCCATTCTGAATGAGCTAGAGAAAAGTGATTTATTTACCATGACAGATCATATGTTTCTTTCATTATACCTTCCTTGTTATATTGGTAATGCTCAAACTATTGGATTTTCTAGAATGAGATGGTTTCATAAAGTTGTACAGTTTTATTTCAATTGACTATTGCATTCCACATGACAGATGTGTAGTAAAGCAAATGTATATTAGTGGTGTAGTAATGATCACAAAGAAATATTCTAATTAATGCTAAAGTTATTACAAAAGATGCAGTTGCTAACAAATGGAAATCAAAAAGAACAAAAAGAGTCTGCATGGCCTGCCACCTGCACAAAGAAAATGCTATTCTTTCTCGCATTTCGTAAGCTTAGTTGAGGAGAATTTTGGGGAAACACCAATTTTCTGAAAGGACCATACCCAGTAGCAATACTGAATAACTTCACTGTTTCTTTTGTGTAATGCTTGAAACCATGCGGAAAGAAATCTTTGCTCAAATTGTGCATGAAATCGATTGTATAGGAATATCAAGAGAAAGAAATCACATTATTTTGTCTTTTTTAACCCATTCATGACAGGAATTATTTTAAAGCCTGATTTGATCAGCTTTTATTCTTCAAATTGGCAACACCAATATTTTTTCTTTTAATGCTACATTTTTCTTATTAAATGTCATGTATCTGAAATAAATATAAATTGACAGAAAGTATGATGAGAAGTCAAAAAGTTGCCAATTTGCAGGGAAAAACTGTGATTTTAAACTTTCCATCGCATTGCCAATTTAAGGATTTTTATGCTTATTTTCCTTTTGAAAATTTTTCAGCATCAAACAACAAATATTGATGCAACCAAAATGGGCACAGGAAGAGTGGAATTTTTTGCTCTTTCTGCTCATGTATTTGGTATGATTTTTAAGGCTCTGCATCAAAAGTTATTAGACCGAACCACAAAATGTGGACCCTCTGTCATGAATGGGTTAACTGCTTTTTTTATGACTAAAGGGGCCGTTCCACAAAGCTGTGCATAAAGTTACACATGACTTTAAGAATGACTTAACTATGAACATCCCAATGGAATCCCCAGAGTTTTTCCTCTTGTTTTAACAAAGTGTGACTGTATTTCCCATAATCTCAATTAGATTTTTAGCAAAAACTATACTTCACATTAAAATGTTTTTTTTTAATGATAATAATAATTCAAATCTACATACATGTAGATCTTTCAACTTTAGCTTGTGCGATTACACTGTTCATATGATTGAGAACCCCATTTTGCTCTCCATATTCAAGTCATTCTTAAAGCCACAGTGAACTGGCGCTTATATAGCTCTAAAACGATGTATTTACAACAGCGCCAACTTCCAGCTACTCACAACCAGAGATCGTCTTAGAACATTACGCCCTTCTTGGCTTCTAGTGAACTGCCTTGGTCTGAATACATATACATTTTGACAGATCTGTCTCAAAAATAAAGCTCGCGTTGATCAGAGTGGTGCATGCTGGGAGAAAAAAAGGGGACAGAATCAGTAGTTCTGGACTGAGATGGCGCTCTTTCGAAATCTCCTACAGGGGCGCCAGTTCGCTCTGGCTTTAAAGTCATGTGCACAGCTTTGTGAAACATCCCCAAGGAGTAATTGTAGAGAACTGGCTGTCAGCATACGGTGCTATTCAGAATTTAATGGGGGGTTTTGGAAACTCCAATCAAGTAAACTGTAGAAGAAATTGATTTAAAATCACAACATTTTTGTGTAAAGTGAGGTTTAATAAATCTCCATAATTCATATTTGAATATTGCTGTCTTTTGCTGAACACCAAATGTTGATGGTGCTGTTTCTTCTACCAAACCAGGGCCCCTTCTTTTCAAGAAATTTGCTTGATCAATCACAACTCTGTACTAAGAACCATCACAAATTAACATCAATTGCAACCTCAAAGAAGACAGGAGTTGCGATTGAATTGTATTAAGGACAGATCCTTAAATGACAGGACCCTGACCAACAGTAAACCAAACAAAAATTATGTTGCATCAGATGTCCAAGCATATCCTAGAAATTTTCAAAACCCCACTTTTTCTATTTTTTCCTTACCTTTTTATTGAGAATTTCACTCAATTTCATCCAAAATGTGCCTCAGATCATTCATTTTCAATTCTAAAAATGCACAAGCTGTCGCTCAGTCACTTGCATGTTCCCTCAAATACTGAATATATTCTTCCCCCCCCCCCTTGGAAAAAATTTCTGCGTACGGCCTTGTCTGTCTGGTGTTGTGACTGAAGGCTTTGACAAAATTATCTGAGACTTCGCAAGTATATTAGACAGAGATGAGCAATATTTATAAGAAAATTCGTTAGAAATCATCAGTTATCATGCACACATATCTTTTGAAATTCTAGAAGTTTCATCCCAATCCCTTTTCACTACCAGAAGTCCAGAACTAAAGATTACCTTGACATGTAGCCTGGAAAACAGGTGAACCCTGTATTAAATCTGTGGGGAATGGGGGAAGTCGGGTATCCAATGGTTAATAGCTGCATTCAGTATAGGTGTTTTCCCCCTTTCAGTAATTTACTTTTTATGCATGAATAGTGTAAATATTCATAGCCTTCATGGCGGTATGGGTTTACACACTCTATCGCTGTCTCTCTTTTGTTCCATCGTCAAAGATATCATGCGTAGCCAACGTTTTCTTTGGCAGGAAATTTGCTGACATATTACACATCATACGAGTAGACTGTATTACAAAATTTTGTGCTTTACCCAGTCTCTGATTTTAGATTTCGAACCTTAGGTGTTATTTAGCTTTCCCATAATACCCATATTTCTTTTTATTAAGCAGTGCATGTGACATGTCTCTGTAAAATGCAGTGATGCTTTAATTGGGAACATCGTAAAGAGTTCCTGTTTATTTTCAGTAAAACTTTGTAGGTAATGATGTATTAATGTCCCATAAAATTTTTGTGAATTTGTAAGTGATTTTAAGTGAAAACTACATGTACAAAGTAATGCCTACTATTGTGAAAACCTGCATTTTTCAAAAAAGATAGTGTAGTAAATAACATTCATGAATGATAAATGTATACCATGGAGTACTGACATCCTATCATATTCGCTCATCATCTACATGTAAGTGACTGGTTTCAAACAGCAGAGTCTGCACTTGAGACTCTCTGTGAAATCCAGCAAAGAGGTGGACTAGGGCAAATTCAATATTTGGTGCTGGTGTGGTCACTACACCATTGTTTAGCAAATAAAATTGTTGGGAACCAGCAACCTTGTCCAGTATGACTTCATGTCATGCTTCGGGTACTCCATTGCCTGAACTGTTCATGGCAAGGTCATGAATATTCATACATTTTTTCAAAAGGTATTGAGCTAAACTGTCTTACTGAGCATTTCACAAAGAGATTATGGGATAAATCATGAAGTTTATTTACCTATGTGAAATGGAGAAGCATTCAGTATATGCCTCTTGCATAGTGATACTGTGCTATCTTTAATATTTGAAAAACTGCCAGGTTTTACAAATTCCTTTGCTTGTATAACTAGATTCAAATTGTTTCTCTACTCTTAATTTCATCATTGTACATGAAGTTTTACTGAAATTGACTGAGTACTTCCAGAGATGTACATGTAGTCAGTTAAATCTTGCCACATTTTTTGAGACACCCTGTGCTTAGTTTAACTGAGCTATTGCCTCAATCAAGATGAGACAGCATTTTATTTTTATGGGGGGGGGGGTGTTTCTGGGGTTTTTTTGGAGGGGGGCAACTGGTCCCCATTAACCCATGGAAAGTGAAACCCATTGAAATCGACCCTTTAAAAACCAGTTGGTCCCTATTGGCAATTGGTCCCCATTAACCCATTGAAATCGAACTTATTATGCTGCCTCCAGAGTTACACATTAAACATTTGAAAACTTATTAAACTAACAAACCAAAAACTGTTCTGCAAGTCCTTGATTCCATTTGATTATTGACGCTGGTTAGTTTTAAGGTCCATGTTGCTTCCATTTCAGAATAATTATCTGTTTTGATCATGTCACTTTATGAAAGGAATTTGAGAAGTCTTGCTGTATCAAATTCCTTTCACTTTATGACATTTATTTATGAAATTTGATAAAGCAAGACTTCCTGGTGGGTTAAGTCATGTGATTTTTATGATACAAACCATGTATTTCTTTGAGATTTAATAGTTATTATTCAAAGAAACTGAAAAATTAGCTAAAGCGTAAACTAGCATTTAGGTTATTGGATTATTGATTAATGGCATGGCATGTTAGGATTGACAAAATCCACTGGGTTAAGTTCAAGTTCAGTTGTTTCACTAAAAAGAAAAATCTGAAGTTCAGTTTTCATATGGTAAAATGGTGTACATTGTATGATGAATGATGGAAGTTTTGATGATGATCAAGAAAGTAATGCAAAATGCCTGTCAATCAGGTTGTAATTTTATTGTAATATTTTTTGAGTGAGAAATATAGAGTCAGTGGTACAAACGGAAAGCAATTAAGGTACCGGTATGTGGATGCGAACTCTGCATAGTGCATGACTTCATAGGTAAAGTACTTTAAATGGTTCATTCTGTTTAAAGTGTTTATTATTATTTGAACTTGAAATGCATGTATTTAAAAAGTGTGTATACATGTATGCTGTTAAAGTTTTGACCTAAACTGCAATCAGATACAAGTCTGGTCTGCCCAAATCCGCCTTTTGATCATTTGAAATTTTGCCAGTGTTGCACAAAAGCACACAAAATAGAAATATGATCTGTATTCATAATAACACCTAAATCTGGGGTCTCTGCCATTGCAATGTACCATAGTGCTTACTTTTAGAGTGACCTTAAACCCATGCATGATTTACTTGGAAATCTCTCAGAGCATTCCATAAATGTCATTGAGTGAACTATAGAATTTGGACAAACAAGTGTGACTGTATTATTTTGCCCCCACGAAACTAATTTATCATAGACTATTTTGTTTTTCTCCACGTTAGCTTACGCGTCGTCTATTCTTAGACTCGCTTTGTTTTGTGGTTTCTTAATTGATTGTTCAAGTTGTGTCTTTGAAGTACTTCCTTCTGCATTTATGGTGCATTCATGCATGCAGTGCATGCATATGATGCTTGAGATGAAGCAAGTTTGATGTGTAAAATTTTTCTTGAACAAAAATGCTCCATGTTCGCATAGTATTGGTAGAAATAATAAGGAAGTTGAGGGGAACGTATTGCAATAAGTCTACAAACAGTTTCCAAATACTTGCAGTTTTGATTTTACAGAAATCACAGTAACAAAAGAGAAACAAAATGTCATGTACGATGTTATTTTGCAACAAGTCATTTTCCTTCTTATTTGAATAAAGGTAGTATTTATGTCAATACAATTCTTGGTAAGAAATTATTCTGAAAGGTTATGGGAAGGAAGGCTATGAAGGGGATTGTAATATTAAGAGTTTTCCTTGAATCATTCTGATATGATTATGTGTACATTATTGATGTTATGTGTACCATAGTTCAAATAGAATACGTGTAGTTTTATGGCATATGTCTTGTCTCCCATAGTCTCATAACCAGACTCCATGCACTACAGTTCTCAGTTCCTGCAGATCTTCCTTGGTATCAGTGCCGCAGCTGCGTCCAGGAAACCCAAAGGTCAAAATAACAAGGATTTGGGACCAACCAAAATTAAGGAGCCTATTATCTCTGAGCAGTGTTCTGTCGTGACAAAGTCTTCAGCATTCAGTATGGTAGGATTTCTTTCTTTGACCCATTTATTTGACCAGCCAGGGTTATTGTGAATTGCTTTCCAGTGAATTCTACATTTCATATATTCTTTGATGTCATTTGGAGTAGACTGGACCTCAAAGCTATGGATGTGTCTATGAAAAGCCACTGGTGATGTGCTATATCTACATGTATAATAGCATCATAGTAGATGGAATGCAGCCTACATGCTTATATTAATACAACTGCTTTGAGGGGCATGGTTGAAACTATAGCCCAATGTAATCTTGGAATTGTACTGTGCCCCGAGACAGAAGAGGGGCAGAATACAATCTTGAGATCATCAAGGAGCTATGGTTTTAACCTTTACCCCCAAAATAAGCAGTCAATATTTATTTCGTATACTGCATCCTGAGTGTGAATTACCCAAATATGGATATTTCAACAAAATATGCTTATGCTTGTTGAAATGTATTCGTCTGAATGGAAACCAGTCTAAGAGTAGTATGCCATATGTCTAACTGTGTGTATCCATTGTTAATGTCATATGCAGTTGTTGCATCACTGCTTTTGATGCTCAAGGAGAACGATGACTGGTCGAATTTGTTCGTTCTACTGCCCAGCATTCACTAGTGCATTTCATGCCTGCAAATTTGGCCAATCAAAGGCCCAGATTGTTGAGGTAGTTCTTTCCAAACTTGAAAGTTGTCATCAGAAACTTTTTTTTTTTTCAGAAAGGATACAAGCAATACACCTATTAACCATTTGTTAATGGTTGTGTGAGCATGCATGAATTTTGTAATATAATGTCATGATGAGGTATTGAAGTCGCTGTTGAAGTACTTAGGTATACAAGTGTAGCGTGCCCTATACCAAGCTAAGAACTGAGTGCTTCGTGCTTCGTGTCCCTATACACACATTATCTAATACAGATAATGCCTGGAGGTAAAATGATGCCAAGTCAGTACAAATGTCATAGGCAGTATTACCATTAGAAAACTAAGGCTGAGTAAACATATCTCAACAAAGGTACAATCATTTTTGTTCATTGATTTCTAAGATGAATAGAAGATTTATGGGACTTACCACACTGAACCATTGATATCTTTCTTATTATCCCAGTTGCTTGTTATAACTTTTGGAAATGTAGTCATGCACGCATCACCCACAGGCAACGACCTTAAAAAAAATAGAAAATACTATGTAGGAGAAAATTTGTAAAACAGTATTCCCTTGCTTTTCTTTTGAAGGGCTTTATTTCTAAGAAGCAAATAGTTTTAACCCATTGAGCATGATTTGATTTCAGTATAGCATGCATTTTCCATAGTCCCTAGCCCAAGTTATCTTGAGATCAGTGTTCAATGGATTAAAATAGCAGTGTGCCATCAAGGCCTACATCAGTCAAACAAAAAGAGGATGCGCTGTTCATCGTGTTAGCATACATCATCATAATATGCAATGAGATGTGATTGTGAATGGTATTTCTGTATGTTAATCAGTTCAGTATCATTTTAAGGTGCTTACATGAAGTGGCACTTTCTTAACCTGGTAATGATCAGTTTCATAAACACAATAGCTTTCTGTTTGCATTCCATAAAGGAGATTTCTTAGTATTGTATGTTATGACACTTCTCTTCAGTGCCTGAATTATGAAGCACAGGTTTCCTCTTCTGTCCGTTTTGGGAGCTGAATATTATTTCCAGAAATTCCAGAGGGCATTTTCTTCTGTGTTAGCTCTACAATATACTAGGAAAGAAACATTGCATATTCTTTGTACCTTATAAGGCTTGGTTGATTTGGGACTGTTCAGATCATCTCCCTTTGCGAAACAAGGAAGTGTATAATTGAATTCCTCGCCACCCACGCTGGAAATGTTTAAAGATTAGTATCCAGTTTTTTTTTATCCATTTACCTATTTGGGTCTCTTCCTTTTTATAATACCAAGTTGAAGATAATACCAGATACAGTTTGCTAGGGTTTAATTACAAAGCACGATGGGGTAGCAGTGTCACACTCTACTTTTGCATGCACTTCATTATTCTGCAATGAAAAGAGTACATGGAATTCAATATTGAAGTCCCATTAACAACTCTTGTGCTACATTTGCACGCTTAACATGTAATTACCGGTTTGCTTGTGATTAAAGAAGAATACATTCAAGTTTTGTTTAATGTTGTGAAGGAAGTATAACGCTTAGATGTAGAATATCATTTTAATTACATTGCTTGATATGACATTATGAAAAACTCACACATTGCCTTTTTTATTTAAAAAAAAGTATTTTGTGGCAGTAGAATGTATATTAGCCAAATACTCTCATGCACTGCGAAAGGTAGGTGTATTATAAACAAATGAATTATTTTGTTAACTCAAAATATATTTAATTTGCTGTATTTTAAGGCTAACAATGAATAAGAAAGATTTGCTCATTAATTTGCTGCAGACTTGATGTTTATTGCTCATGATCTATAGAATCCAAGATATTTTTGTACTTTTTGTGTATAAAGCATGAATGAATGTGCTATTTTGAAAATAGCTTGTGCTTGAATAATTGGCTGGCCATGTTTATGTTTGTATAATGCTCTGTAATTTGCTCTGCAATTTATTTCAAAACAGGTTTTTGAAATATCATCCTATACAATACTGCATTTATTTGTGTTTTTAACATGGTCAAGTGATATAATCATTGTAGTAGTTTTTTTTTTACTATAGTTATATTTGTAGTTTCTGTATCATTGTTCTCTTTGTAGAAATGATGGATAATAATGTTGTATTTCTTTATACTATGAAAAATAATTCATTACACTTTGTTGGAACAATTTGTAAAGTGTTTTATTAACTAAAAATGATATGATTTTACCCTCTTGAATTGAGATTGTTTTGTTTGTTATGATGAGTAAACAATAGGTATTTGATCATTTCATTTGAGATATTTCTTGGGTCTTCTGATTTTGCTTGTTCTCCCACAAACTGTATCAAATAATGATAAGATTCATAGCTTTTTCTAGGTAATAATAGGAATTCCAAATTATCGGGTAAAGTGATACTTTTGATGTCAGTTTGTATTGATCATTCCATTTAACTATTTCATGTTATGGCATTGGCAAAAATCGTTGGGGGGGGGGGATCTCACCCTTTTTAGAGAGGGGGATGGCATGTATAAATATACCCCACACTTTTCAAATATATGTATATATATTTTCACTAATCAGTTGTTGACATTTTGATAAATCTATTATAAACAATGGTTTTAGTGGTAAAATTTCTATTTTAAATGCTATTAAAAACCAGAAATAGTTTTATAAGATCCCGATAATGGGTGTGCGTGCGGCTGGTTTAGGGGGTGTGTGTACTATTTTGGAAAAAAAAAAAGTACTCCGTGTGAGAGATCGAGCTCGAAATTACAAGAGATTTTGATCATTCCCCCCCCCCCCAGAGATCGAGCTCGAAATTACAAGAGATTTTGATCATCCCCCCCCCCCCACAGAGATCGAGCTCGAAATTACAAGAGATTTTGATCACCCCCCCCCCCCCCCCCTCCTCGAAACAGATTTATGCCGGTGATATACGGAACACTCAATATTGAAATGAGATTGCTCGTCTCTGAAAAGTGAATCCCAACAAGGAAAGGTCAGTGGAAATGAATACATGTATTCCATTTGAGCCCGTAAGATGCTTGGCTGATCCAAATGTCTTAGTTTACATAGATGACATTCATATAATGTTTCATTGTTAGGAATGTTATCGTTTTTGACATATTACCATATCATTTAAGTGAATTCCTTAAATGTTAAATGAATGTCTGTAGGTATAAACACAATTTCTGTGGCATTCTCTTTAATTTATTCTCTTTAATGGAAGCAGGATTAATGAAATTTTGTTGTTTTTTTTTGCAGTTATTGATGTTTGTGGGGTTTTTATGGGGGGTCTCCCCCTTTCTCTACCCATGTTTTCTCTTTCCATCTCTCTCTCTCTCTCTCTCCCTCTCTTTCTCTCTCTCTCCCTCTCTTTTTCTTCTTCCTCTCTCTCTCTCTCTCTCTCTCTCTTTCCTCTTCCTCTCTCTCTTTCTTTTTCCCCTCTCTTTCTTCCTCCCCTCTTTCTCTTCCTCTTCAAATGTCAATGACAACAAGAAAATAGAGTGGTATAAATGTCACTTTCTTGTTAAGAAGAAAAATATTTTTAGGAAGACATGGAACATTCTAAGCTTTGAATCAGTCGCAGTCATTACTCTCTATATGTATGTTTTTGTTTTAAGAATACTTTTGTTTCACTTTTTATTTTTATGGTATCTTGGGATCAGATCAGGGGCTTAAGCTTGTTTCATAAAGCTGCGAAAGCTGCGAATGCCTTGACGAATGACTTGAATATGGCAAGCCAAATGGGATTCTCAATCAATATAAATCGCATCAGCTAAAGGTAAAATACGCAGACATGATTAACTTTACTGTTGTTTACAAACATTCTTATTGCGAAGTATATCTTTGCCACAATTTTATTGAGTATGGAAAATTTAGTCACACTTTGTTAAAACGCCGGGAAAAACTTTTGGCATCACATTTGGCACTTCATATTCAAGTCGTTTGTAAAAATTTACGTAACTTTACGAACAGCTTTATGAAACACCCCCTGTTCATTTAATTGCCTGCTCTGGACAAAATAGTTAATGTATAGTAATGTAGAAAGTTCCTTCAACTTATATTTAGCATTTGACATTTATTATCATAAAGGAAATATCGCACTAGAGCTGTATACTGTTAAAAGACGAGGTACAGCCGTTACCTCAGAGGGAGTTGGAATATATTTTGCTTGAATTTTTTGTCTTCGTTAAATGTTTTGAGATTTTATATGGTTTATCTGTCATCATGACTAATTGTGATCAATAGTGATTTGAATTTTCTCATGCTATGCGAGAAAATGTTTAATTGTCGCTGGGAAATTTCATGTTTTATATACTGGATGGCGAAGTGCCTTTGATAATTTGCTGTATTATATATGAAGATGATTTTTTGTGAAAGTATTATCAAACAATTTTGGTAAATAAAATGCTACAGCATGATAAAAAGAAATAAAATGCAAAATGAGGATTCATTTTTCTCTGATAAGTTACATGTGATGATACTTGCTTAGGGGCATCCTAAGACCGCCGGGGGCGGGGTGATGTCGAACCATTTTGCAACAACAAAAATGAAAACAAAGTCTACATGACTGTATCAAAATGGCCGACTGGTGCCCACTTTTTTTCTAATGGTGCATGGTTGTTTAGGTTGTGAATTCTGCCTTTTAAAACAAGAATGGAAGAGAAAAAATATCATATTTTCCTTCTAAATTATATATTTGTTCACCTCATCACTTGCCGAATGTGTTTGCTTTCCGAAAACATCCTGCATCTAAATATAATACGAGCGAGCGCAGCGAACGAGGAAAAATATACACTCTCTTTCATGGTACCAGTGTTATTTCGTCGTCAAAATACACAAGCAAATAAGCCGAATATGACTCTATTTCGGCACCTTAATCCTCTTTTTTTTTTTTTTCCTTCCTTCCTCTTCCTTTATTTTTTTTTCTCTCTCTTTTTTTTGCCGACAGCGATCGCGAATTTGCCGACGCCCCTGTGGATATGTGCGCTATATGAATATCAAATATTATCATTATTATTATTATTATTATTATTATTATTATTATTGTTGTTATTATTATATTTATTATTATTATTATTATTATTATTATTATTATTATTATTATTACTATTGTTATTATTATTATTATATTTATTATTATCATTATTATCATTATTAATATTATTATTATTCTGTAATTCTATGTCAAGCTGCGCAATTCGAAACTTTTCTGACAGCATCACTGAGAATCCTTACTTTCGGTGTTTCGCCACTTGTGACGCCGCGACGTCTCTACAAGGGTGCCGGTGTCATAGCCGATTTGTTCCGGGGAGGCGACCAATCGCCTGAATTTTCACCCGCCGATTGGATCCGCCTCGGTCCAGTCGATGCGATAGTCACAGCCATTTCAACCTACTCAAAGTCTCTGCAAAGTGCATGCTTACTTTGCATACCTAACAGTTAATTAACCCGTCTACGCGTCTTGTAGGCCCCTATGAATTTGCAGCCAATCAAAATGAGTTTTCCTAAAGTTAAGGGGCCGTTAATCGTATGCATAGTGTAGGTACTGTAGAGTCAGCTGTGTGTACGATAATTTTCTTTAAAAAAAGAAGATAAATTTGACTCTCTAGTACGATAATACAGCATTTTGAACCTGGCAACGCTGTTCCGGGGAACGAATCGACTAGTCGTTTCGTTCTTCCGGAACCCGGAACAAATCCTATAACACCGACCTTACCTTAATACCTAAAACATCAAAGATGAATAGGAGAGCATGACGGGAAAAATGAGACTAAAAGATGAAAAAAAATGGAAGGTGCACATGATTAGTATTGAACATAATTGTACAGTTGGGCAATTCCATGATTAGTAACATTGCATTTAAGCAAATGTCCATACCTTCTGATACAGCAAAATGAATATCCATTTCAAGTCCTAATCTTGAAACAACATATTCTCCCACACAAGGACTACAATACATAAAAAAAATTAAAAATAAAATGGACCATGCCGGAGCTGTAATGAGAACATTTGACCATGGTTAGTAATGTTATAAAAAAAGAACACAAGAAAATAATGTTTTTGAAAAGAAATCCCTCCTCACTGTCTTGTACCTCCATAGTTTTCTATTTAAGTCTAAAAAATAACTGCGTAGTCCCATATATCTATGTTTTGTATGGTTTGGATTCTGCTATAAGGAGAAATTTGGGACACAAGTTTCTTTTTTGGTGAGTATGAAACCCATTTGCATTTACAATATTTGTATGAATTCCCCCTCCCCCCCCCCCCAAAAAAAAAAAAAAAAAAAAAAAATTGACCTGAATATGAGAAAGAGCAAAAAAAAAGGGGGGGGTTGGGGCGAGTCAACTTAATCATGAAGTTGCCCAGTTACCATGGTTACCGTTATACTACATAAACAATGTAGGGATAAGGATAAAAACGACACGAAAAAGTCATATATGTACTAAAATCTAACGATTATGATATAACAAAAATGTGTGTATCCTCCATTAGTAATATGTATAGGGAAAAATTGAGCAGGTTGGACCATAATATTTAGACTTTTAAATTTTTGTTGTATTTTCTTTTTGCAGAATAAGGGAGAAATACGGCAGGAGCCGCAAATGTTTATGTATATATATTATGTCTTGCAGTTATAGAAAATACAACAAGATTATGTTATTTTTGTATACTTTTACACATTTTTTTTTTTAAATTTTGGTTCCACTTATTCATTGAGTTTGCCAAATATGTATACTTTTGCCTTAATTATGTTTATGGTTATGTATATTCTTTCTTTGTTTTGTATTGCTCATTTTGATGATAATCCAAAATTGTGGATTGAATATTAATAAAATTTTGATTTGATTTGATTTGATTTGTAAAATAAAGGGGTACAACACTAGGAAAATTTTATGAGCTAGAGTATGTAGTTGGAGGAAACAGAAGAGCGTGATGATTAAGGTAATAATCGCGTAATCGAACTGATAATGTACGGTAATGTTTTGATAGTTGATTAAGTTGTTGATTTTGCTTTCATTATTCCAACAAGCAGCAAGACGAAATCATGTGCACCTTTTATTCAAATCAAACACAAAGTAGACAAAAGCAACGGAAAAAAACAAAATACATTTTCATGTATGTGATTTAATTGAAACACCAATTGTATGAACAAATTCCATGACGCATTCTTACAAAGGCCATCATGATGTTTATTCTCAATCACTTTTTAATCAATCGGAACATGGAACACGACCATTGAAAAAAAAACACTTCTTGAAACCCACCTGATATGGTAGATTTGGAATATAATCACCATTGTTAAATCGACAAAGTGCCAAAAGACAAGTGTTGACTTTAGTTTGATGTGAATTAAAACCATTTAATTTCATGCTACTAGTATCCAATGTCCAAAAAATTTCGAAACATAACACTGTATAATTATGTACACGTATATCAGTGAAACGCAAAGGATACATATACACTTTCGAATAACATCTTGTCGATGGTATAACAAGCGTAACCTGTAATTATGATGGCATTTGTATTTCATTTCATGGGGGTGGGTGAGTAAACTGGCTTATATTTCTTGGTTGATACGGTATATTTTCAGGTTATATCCAATGACTTCATGTACTAGTAGATAAAAGCAAAAAAAAGTGTTCTCGCATCTTAGTATGTACATTTCAGTAGATAAAATTAGAGTATATCCGTTAAGATATATTCAGTCAGCACTCTTGTCCCACCGGTAGGCCGCCACGGTCGCCCGAGCAATATTTTTTGAAAGAAATAACTTTTGTAGCGGAACAAAATTTTACAAAATTAATGTATCTGATGTTAGATGACACAGCTGAATTGCAGCCATTTATATGTTAAAAGTTTGACTAGCACAATGTTTACGAAAATGAACTCCAGTAGTCATGGTATGTAATTTGACAAAATTAATGTTGGCGGCATGGTTGGCAGCTACACTAGGGGTTCTCGTCCATATCGGGTTGGTCCGATACCGTCAACGGAGTGAACATCGATTAGCAGTCTTGCCGTTAATCGTATTATATTCAATGTCAAACCATACTTGGGTACACAAACATATTATACATGGTTTTTTTTTGCTTCCTTTGGCATTAATATTCATTGAAAATACACTGCATAGGTCAAAAGTGATATTTGATATTTGATGTTTACCCTCTTCATAATGTTCTAGCGACGCCCGTAAAATAAACGCCAAGTCAAGAATCGTTACTGAATACTGGTGCTGACTTCCCGGTAGAGTAACATTGTTTGCTGACGAATTGTTAAATACGGAAGCTTAAACATGTTAAACGTGCCCCCAGAAGACGACATGAGAAGACGAGAAAACAAGTCAAGAAGACGAGAAGACGAGGCAAGGAGACAAAAAGACAAGATCCTCATTCTCGTCAAGTCGACTTCTCCAGGACGAGAAGACAAGAAGACAAGATCATGAGTCCTGTCAAGTCGACGTGATGAGGATGAGATGGCAAGAAGACAAAATCCTGGATCTCGTCAAGTCGACTTGATGAGGACGAGAAGAAAAGAAGAAAAGATCCTGGATATCGTCGAGTTGACTTGATGAGGATAAGAATTAAAAATCCTGGATCTCGTCAAGTCGACTTCGTCAGGACAAGAAGACTAGACCCCCGCCCCCACTTTGTTTTATTGGTACGCATATGCTCGTGATCGTGTCTTCTTGTCTTCTCGTCCTGACGAAGTCGACTTGACAAGATCCAGGATGTTGTCTTCTCAAGTTGTCATCTCATCCTCATCAAGTCGACTTGACGAGATTCAGGATTTTGTCTTTTTTTTTTTTTTTCTTCTTGCCTCGTCTTCTTGTCTTCTTGACTCCTTTTCTCGTCTTCTCATCTCGTCTTCTGGGGGCACTTTTAAGTTTCCGTATTTAAACGATACTTAAGCCGACGCATTGCGATGTTTATGTAGATAACTACGGCGCTAACAGGGTAGATGGCCTTGACGCCCAGGCAACAAAGGTACATGTATATATGCACAGTTACTTATAATGATGGGAATACTGTCATTGACTTACGGGTGGTGTAGTAGTGCCGACTGGTGGGTATATATATATAACATGTATAACATTAGCGCCATGACAGAGTACTGGTGCTGACTTGATATTGAGTGAGAATATGGGTGTATCCACATTTCTTGCAGATCTAACATAACAATGAACTTCCAGTCCACCCCATACCTGTATTTCTCACATGGATTTTTTTTTTTCACATCGCATTGAAACATCTGTTTTGTGTAAAAGTTGTAAAAATGAAATAAAGTGCTTATAAAACAGAAACCATACTGCATCCATTGTTGATGGTGAAAACACTGTACAGTGCAGAATAAAACTCCAAATAATATTTGAAAAGGACTTATTTACAAATTATCTTTCAAAGGCTGTTGACATGGTCGGTGTTTTAGTTGTTTTAGTTATTTAAACTTAAACAGTACACATACACTGCGTCGTTATTCTGAAGTAATAGCTTATATTACAGTTATGTCTAGTCTGCCTCATATTTTCTTATTTGTGAACCTTGAAGCTACACAAAGGAATCTAATCATCAGCTGCTAATCCTGTGGCACTTTCTTCGTCAAGGCTTACACAGGACCCATTAGATACAAGTGTGCTACTCCTCCTGCGAAGTATAGGTGAATACGCGGATCCGGGGAAGTGGTAGAGGCTTGCCGACATCTTGGCAGAGTCCAGATTTCTTCGAGGCTTCATCACAGGCGAATCTCTGTTGCGTTGACGGTACACATCTGATGCATGTATGGTCTCACGCCGTTTCAGTGCACCCCAATTCAGTTCCATAAGATGCCGCTGGTGTGAGAAGGGCGTTTGGGGGATCATAGGCTTTCTGGACCCACTTCCATATTCTTCTGCCATTGGGAGGCTGCCCTTCCGCCGATGACCTGTTGTGTGGCTCACGGCATCGCATTCACTAACGTCCGTACCCATTTCACCGTCTGCTAAAGACGGGGCTAACTGAGGTTGTCTCATTGACTTGGACTGGGTTATTTGGCCCTCCGACCCAGCAGTATCGCTGACAATGATCTTAGGGAAATCTAGCAACCATGGCATGGAGTGGTAAGGCTTGACGGCTTGATTTTTCTCGGGTAATTGGGACTGTGAAGGATAGATGATCGGCTGGCTTCCAGAGTGCATCTTGGAAGTATCCATAGTAAACAAAGGATTCCTCAGCATACCTCTGAAATATCGATAGGAACAAAATAGTTCTCAATGGCACAAAGAATCGGGCAACCTGTTTTCTTGTACGTCAAACTGAAGAGTAATGTTATTAGTGATGAATCAGATCTTCAATCTCAGACTTCGTAAATATGGAAACATCTGTATTAAAGTGCAGTATTACACGTTTATTGAGTGTAGTATTACCCACATGTACCTGTAATGGAAAATTATATTAATGTGCCATACAAAATGTTATAAAGCAAAGAAGAGAACCCATAAGTAGTCTGTTGTGGGTCGGTGATGGCAGGGCAGGGGGTGTTAATCATATTTAAGCGGCACTTTTTTTCTACTGACAGAAATACCTTTCCTTTACGAGAAATATTTTCCATGAGCATGATGAGCGGGAGACAAGATTGCGCAACACAGGCTGTCTAAAAATTGCTCCGCAAACCTTGAACCAAACAAGACAAACACCAGAGGCATGACAGGCTCACCTATACTTCGTTATACCTAAACTCAGTCGTAACCTTACATTGAAAACCAAAGCCAACAGTGGATGTATTGGGAGAATATACACCCACGGCGGTGCACACATAAGGGGAGACAAACAACCTTTTTCCTTTTTTCCCCCTGTTTGAATGAAAAATCTTAACAATTCCACCCAAAGTGCGCACCAGATCAATTCTGAATATGCAAAAGCTCCCGCTCGGTCGCTTCGGTCGCTCAAATATTGAACATAATATTCTGGCCCCAAGGAAAAATATCCCGTGTTCGGCCTTGTATACGTCGAAGCACCTTTCGTGAACAATTTTTCATAGTCCTATTGATTATGGAAATTGGAGAGGCACATTAAACAGAGAGGTGTTTTTCTTTCATTAACCCCCCCCCCCCCTCCTCCTCCTCCTCCTCCCCTCCTCCTCCTCCTCCTCCTCCTCCTCCTCCTCCTCCTCCTCCTCCCTCTCCTCCTCCCCCCTCCTCCTCCTCCTCCTCCTGCTCCTGCTCCTGCTCCTGCTCCTGCTCCTCCTCCCCTTCCCCTCCTCCTCTCTTCCTCCTGCTCTCGTAACAGACAATAATCATATAGGCTTACTTGTTGGTGTTTCTCCTATCATCTGCCAAATTCGAGATGGCATCTCGAATTTCTTTGGACCCTAATCCTAGACCCCCAAATGGAGTGCTACCCTGCGACCGACCTGCACCAGCCCTCGCCTTGGCCGACAGTTCGACGTCGCTGTTGGCTCTGTGCAATGTGCTCAGGGCTGGCAAGAAGCCACAGCTCTCGTGAATAGCGCCTTCGTTGACGGTCCCAGCAAGGTTGGTTGCAGATGAAGACTCCTAAGAAAAAGGGATTAATAAAGGTGATAAATAAAGGCGATATAGGCGATAATATTCAACATTGTGATTTTCATTTATTACCACTTACATTTATATTTCAAACAAACAAGGTGACATACAAGATGAATATGGAAGCGTTACTGCTCACGAGCGTTGCCAGGTTCAAAATGCTATACTATCGTACCAGAGAGTCAAAATTATCGGGGGTTTTTTAGAGAAAAATATCGTACACATTTACTGGACTCTATCATGTCTATAAATCACAGTAAATCTGGGCTGTACACAGAAAATTTTTCGGGGGGCAGGAATACATAAATTTTTCGAAGAAACATGAAAGCAAGGAGCGAAGCGATCGAGCTTCTCACGAGGTATGGATTAGAGACTTCAAATCAAGAAATTTCAATCCTCGTTATAAACCCAATGTTACTGCCTACTTTGAACTCTCTGGACAATTTATCCTGTGTTGTAAAGTGGTATTCTCGCCACCTCGTGTAACATACTTTCAAACGATGGCAGTATTGAGGAATCGGCTCACCTTCCAGTGTAAGTCGTGTCTTAGCAGGTGACGGTTGCTGGGGTTTTCGTTCGGATCTGCTCTGACGTTAGCCGAAGATCTTGTTATGTGTGGTGGCTGGTGGTGACCAGGTACTAGTTGAAGATGAGCGGGGAAGTGTTGCATGATAGGCAGCCCGCATCTTCTCGCTCCAGTCATGTGTGCATTGAGCGAGTGTGTGGACGAAAAGGCTGCCAACATAGAAAACATTTAAAGAAACGATTAATTTTCATGGCACGGTTATTTTCAGATCATCTGAATTCTTCAAAACACTAAGCCGTAAAAGATCGGTTGGAGGGGTAGCAAGGGCACAAAGCATAATCTGCTAATACACCGAATATGGATCACATATAGTTCAGGTCCCAATTACAGTACTGGTGTCCTTTAGCAAGGCATTGATGTGAAATCACCTCTCTCCTCCCAGGTTTAATTAATTATTACTTGGCAGAAAGATGTTGTTTGGATGCTTTCTGCGCCCAAGGGCAGCTGGGTTGTTTATACTAGCCAGGGTAATATTATATTCTTGGCACCTTGAGTGTTCAGTTTCAACGTGCAGGGATAGAAATATGCGCAGTATTCTAGGTGCGGCTGAGTTTCTTGCTGTTACTGCTGTTCCTCCTGTGCTTTTTGTTGCTGGGTTATTGTTTTGTTTTGTTTTTTTTTTTCATTTCGATGTTTTTGCTACTGCTGTTTTTGTTGTTACTTTTATTATTCATTCCCGGTGGTTTAGTCCAATCTACTCTTCAGAAGCTCCCCTGCCCTGCAACTACTACTATTACTACTACTATCATTATTCTTTATCATCATCAACATCAACATCATCAACATCAACATCATCATCACCACCACCATCATCACCGTCATCACACCACCATCATTATCATCATCATCATCATCATTATCATCACCATTATCATCATCATGATCATCATGATCATCACCATCAGTATTGTACCTTCTCTTTCTCTGTAATCTCCAAGCATATGGTGCTCATCAGAAAACACGTTAGCTCCTTGTAACATTCTGTTCCAAAACAAAACAAAACACATAATTTAAGAATATAGTTGTTTGATATGTTATTTACTTGATAAAGCCCTGAGGGCGAAAATTCGCTGAAAATTGTGTCTACGAAACCATCCTTTTTCGTTTCTTTGTTACTCATCATCATGCCCTATAGTTCAAGTTATGTGACGACAGTTGTTCTTGTAAAAATTTGACAGGCATCATCACGCTGATGCCGCAAAATGTAAAATTTCTGAAAGCAGGTTCTAAAATGTATGTTTGTAACTTCTTTTGATCGATTACTATTTTGAGCACCGTGGTATATTGGCGAAGGCTCTTGACTCTTCAACGAGATCTTGGTCCTGACTCTTTCCTCGTGCTTCTCTCTATTTCGTCAAGGCATTTTGTCGACATTTGTCCTTCTCAACGGAGGTGTACTGCGCGCGTAACTGGTCTGCTATGGTCATAATGATTGTAAGGCCCACCAGGAGAGCACTATGACTACTGATGTAACTGATGTGGCTACATTGGTTAAAATTGTTCAATTATTATATTCATTTCACTCTTAGAAAAAAAATGGTGCTCATTAGAACCTTTTCTTGTTCCACATTTGCAACCTTTAAAGGTTCTTCAAAGGAGCATCAGGGTTCTCTAACATGTCTAAAGGGTTCTAAAGCAGGTTTTAGAACCAGTCTTGGTTGTACAAGGAACCTTTGGGAGTTCTTGACAATTTTTATATAAAGAACTCTTTATAGAACCCCCTTTTTGTAGAGTGCTATATGAATACTGTACGGGACAAAGGGGGTTCTGACTGGCACATTTTTCTAAGAGTGTTTAATCATATTGACAACAAGCACTTACGCTGCCACTTCTGCGTCTCTGAAGGCCTTGGCAAATGGATTGTTCTGTATCTTAAGCTGTGTGATGTGGTCATTCTGGTACGCTGTCACAGCGACAAAGGATGTTTCTGGGAATGATATGCATGTCATCTGATCCACTTGATGATCGAGAGAGCTGCTCGTAATCTGTGATGACCCCGATCCTTCCCAAGGTCTAATTCCTGTCGATGTTGATGTTGTTTCACTGGATGAACGATCTGATGTGGAACATGAAGGTAATGTCGACATCGAATTAGACGGTAATGACGGTTGCGAATCGGCCTCTCCTTTCGTGTCGTCCTTGGGTGGTTTGTCCGAAATAAGTCGTTCAATGAAGAGATGCGGTGTATACTTATGCATCGAATGAAGAACGATTTGCTAAAGATTATTTCAAGAGATGAGAAACATAACAAAAATTAAACTCTAATCAAGGGAATTATTTTGACCTCGATCGTTCGGGCATACAGCATGACAGAAAATAATTCATTTCTTAGTATCTTTTGGATGTCACAGTGATTTTTCAGCCTCCGCCCACCAAAGGTGGTGCCGGAGACATTATGTTTACGGGTTGTCTGTCTGTCCTACTTATTCGCCAACGCGATATTCTATTCAAGCGAGTTTATTTCTCATGTGTCATATACATATCAAACAAACAGTAATTACAATATAAGAAAAAAAATGATATACAAAAATTGAAGCAAGTTGGCAATAAGTCTTAAATGCATATACAAAACCTTTAGCATGATTATACAGGAAATAGAAAACATGAGAAATGAGGAACTAAAAAAAAGCAAAGCTTGTAAAACATTAGTTCCTCGGTGATTGAATACAATTTGCAAGTTATAAAGTCAGAATGAATTTGAATATACCAAATTATGGAGCATTATACATGTACATTGCCTTGTAGAAAAAATGAAAATAAAGACATCAAATTAGAGAAAAAGAAGGCTATAAAAAGAGAAAAATAAATGTGAAGGAAGGAAGAGAGGGAACATAAAAGGAAGGAAGGAGAAGAGAAAAGGCATAGATGTGAAGAGAGGGTTCCACGTGTCATACATTCCAAGCTAAATAGCGGATATGTAAAAGAAAAAGAAAAAGAAAAAAGAATTAGATGTACGATTGTAAAATCAATTGTTTCAACTATTTTTTAAAGGGAGAGAGCCTGGGAATCAGTTTGAGAGATGGGTGAATTTCATTCCAGTACTTAGGTCCAGTGAAGATTACAGTTTTTTGGGCAAGGGATGTCCGTAAGAACGGAGAATGATACTGATTTGATTGCTGTGTGGGATATGAGTGTATTTCATAATTCCTTGTGAAAATAGCAATAAGAGGGGAGGGCAGCGCATTTTGTGATAACTGAAACATGAAAATTCCTAAATTCCTAAATGCCAATTATAGAGATCTTCTATTTTTAATATTTTGTTGTTGAAAAATAAGATGTCGGTATGAGAACGAAAGTGAACATTATGTATTATTCTCAGGATTCGTTTTTGTAAAATAAGTATTCTATTACTGAGAATCTTTGAGGAGTTGCCCCACGCTAAGATATCTCAAGAACCAATTGAGGTATGCATTTCAAAGACGACCTGATTAGATTTTGTGATACTTAGGTCTAAGGTCAAATGTCACAGAAGTCAATTCCTAAATAACAGGAGTTGCCCTTGATCTTTAACGCAATATCTCAAGAACTATTTGAAGTGTGAACTTCAAAAATGGTGTTACAATGCGCCACCATAGGAAGACGATCTGATTTATTTTGGGGTATGTAGGTCAAAGGTCCAAGGTCACAGAGGCCAATTCTGAAATTTCCTGTGATACTTAGCCCTTTTAAAGCTATATCTAGACTATTTGAAGTATTAACTTCAAACTCAGAGCTAGAATGCATCACTTTAGGAAGACAATGTGATTAGATTTGGGGGTATTTAGGTCAAAGGTCAAAGGTCACAGGAATCAATATGCACGAAATAAAAGAATTGTTAGCTTTTGTTAGCAATATGTTTTGATACAAATGTATGCATGGTTATGAGGAGAAAAAGTGATCAGACTTTTGAATTGTTAGGTAAGGGATCAATTTTTTTTTATCATAGTTTTTATTATGTTCATTCTGGTTTGTCACAATAATTCGAGAACAATTTCAGCCACGAAGTTAATCGAATAAAGGTGGAGGCATATAGGAGGCGAAATCGAGATCATCTTGTTTTTCCTGCGTGGATAGGTGTTTTTTCCTTTCGTGGCATTCACGACTTTACTAACTCTAAATCCATCAATAATGAAGAAAACATAATCATTCATAGAAAAGCAACGATGATGAGAAGCATTACTTCTTACATGTTTTCCATGTGTGTAATGATCATCTTTTATCGTGAAAATATACTAATGAGACTTTGTATGGCTTCGAACGAAATCTTGCCTTCGAAGCATAATCCTTGTAATTAACACGTCCCTGCATGCTCACAATAATTATCCGGTGTGTTTCTGTAAAAAGGAAATCCAACTTTCCCCTACAATATACCATCGAATGAACATTGCTTAACACATGATAATACATCATAAATTCTTTTTTCTTCCATATTTTGTGATGATAAGCAAGGACCAATTGAGTTCAAACAATTTTAAAGTAACCATATACAATGATATACCGAAAGTGATTTGCCCACGAAAGTGGTGATCAACACAATAAATGGCAATTCACTGGTTCTCTCTTTGCTTTCACTCGCGTGAACAGACGGGGGGGGGGGGGGGGGGGGGGGGGGGGGGGGGAAGGGGGGGGAAGGGGGGGTCATGTAGAAGGGCTCCGGGGCCAAAATATGGACCCCAATCCTACTTCACAACTGAAAAAAAAAGGGATGACTGATGAATAAAAGAACATTACGAAATGTCTTCTATGATTGCTTTATGTCTTTATCTCGTGTGTACTGTTTTATTGTAATTAAATGTAAGTGATATT
Source organism: Echinometra lucunter (assembly GCA_029962745.1). Classification (NCBI taxonomy): domain Eukaryota; kingdom Metazoa; phylum Echinodermata; class Echinoidea; order Camarodonta; family Echinometridae; genus Echinometra; species Echinometra lucunter. The sequence goes on along the minus strand of CM057159.1, from coordinate 8,309,088 downwards.
ACCAATCACTTCTGTGCGCAAACTGTTCTATTACTTAAATATCATTCATATTCATCCATGCGTCGCAATATCATAACATATATCATATAATATGAAAGAGAATTGATCTTTAAATTGAACAATGCAAATTTATCAGGACGTGATCATTTCTTGATTAATGGATGGGGAAAGTCGGATTTTTTTTTTTATTAAAGAAACACACTGTATTTGTATGTTGTAAGCCAGAAACCGCTCATTATTCATAGTGTCTGGGAGTTAAAGGAGAATGAATCCCAGGAGAAAATCACTTTTAATGGAAAAAAAAAAAGAAGATAGAGAGAAGCAAGTCAAAAAAGTTCCATCAAAAACGGTTACGAAATAGGAAAGTTATGAAATTTTGAAAAGTCTCGATTTACTTTTTATGGCTATCCTCAAATTGGCAATGTTGCTTTAAAATGGTTTAGAAGGACAACTCTCAATATGTTTTGTACACGAAATTTCATATTTTCTCCATTATGTCTGACGGTGCAGCTTGTCACCTTCCTAGTTCAAGATATATCATGGGAAAATGTGTTTGACACAGCATATGTTGAGTTCACAAAGATACAAGCAGCATCTTTAGAGATAATGGAGAAAATATGAAATTTTATTTACAAAACATATTGAGAGTTGTCCTTCAAAATCTGCCATTTTGAAGCAACATTGGCAATTTCAGGATCGCCACACTCTAAAAAAGGATTGGTCAAAATAACCAATGTGTGGTAAATATGTCTCCGACCAAGGAAAACGGTCAAAACCATCCAAAATTTTGGTAAATCTTAAACAATAATTTGGTAATATTGACCATCATATTGGTCAAACTTCACCAATATTTTTCGGTCGGACACATATTCACCAACACATTGGTAATTTTGACCAATCCATTTTTAGAGTGCATAAAAAGTAAACTGAGACTTTTCAAATTTCATAACTTTCTTATTTTGTAACCATTTTTGGTGGAATTTTTCTAAAAATTGTTTCTCTCTATCCTCTCTTTTCATTAAAACTGATTTTTTTTTCACCATTGGTTTCATTCTCCCTTAAGGCCCTTCTGAGTTTCAGCAGACGTGGTTTTAGTTATAGAGTGAAAGGAACAAGTAGTTGGTGTTAACATGGTTAATGGAACAACACCTACACTGCAAAAACGGTGGTGTTAAATTGGTGTTAAATCAACACTACTGGTTTTTATATAGGACAACACCACCATCAGAGTTGTCCTATATAAACACCAGTGGTGTTAATTTAACTCCAATTTAACACCACTGTTTTTGCAGGTAGCGTGAACCTGAACTTACATTTTTTGCTTTGGTATCTTTGTTGTTGGTGATCTTGAGTTTCGCGAAGCTGACTACGTTACTCTCCCAGAAGAGGCCGTGGTTTGGAGACGAAGTGTGCTCGTAGGGTTCGTTTGGCATTTCCGGATCAGCTTTCCCCACCGCTAGCCACTTTCCATTTATGAACTTGTAGCGACTCCTATACAGCAGTGTAGAGATAATTCAAATAAAGCATCTTAACTTCATAATTATGAATGCTACTAGAAAGAAGATAATAGTTTCATTTCCTGTATCACAAAATTCTCCAAAACACATCTTAAGCAATCTGATATTTTATTTCAATATTCAACATTTCGGTAGACACAATAGTTATTTCAATACATATAGGGTTGACGAAGTATTAAAGGGTAAGTCCACCCTAGAAGTTTCACTGTTTCAATAAAAGCAGATAAATTTGAACAGCATTTTAAAAAAGAAATGAGCAAAATCGGTCAAAGAATAAGAAAATTACACTCATTTACATTTTCTAGTAAATTACTCTTGGCTCTGCAAATTGGCAACACTGATGACATCATATGTTAGCATGTCTCCGTTCACTTTGTACATGAAATTTCACGTTCAAAGTGAATGGAGACCTGCTCACATATGATGTCATCAGTGCTGCCAATTTGCAGAGCCGAGAGTAATTTACTAGAAAATGTAAATGAGTGTAATTTTCTTATTCTTTGACCGATTTTGCTCATTTCTTTTTTTAAATGCTGTTCAAATATTTCTCCTTTATTGAAATAGTGAAATTTCTAGGGTGGACTTTCCCTTTAACGTATTTTGGTACTATACGTAGCGGATCCAAGATTCTATGGTTAGGAAAGGGGTAGGGGGTAGGGGTAGGGGGATCCAGATTCAAATGGTTGACAGACATAATAAAGGGACTGTTTCTATCAAGTAGTCATGCCAAAATAAATACCGTTTCCCACATTCAATGTGCATCTCATGAGATTGGACCTCTAGGAAGAACAGAGACATTTGATTAATGGCTCTGAATGGAGCTTCCAGCCATTATATGATATATGTTCATTTTTCATTTGATTATTCACTTGTATGATATATTGATTTGCATGTATCATGTTGTTTGTATTAGTTTTTATATGGAAAATAAAACCAACCAACCAATAAAAATCAACCAAGACTTTGAATGTGCGGAGGAGTAGATCCAGATCCCTTGTTAAATAATTATCTGCGGTATGCTCAGCATTAAGCAAACTATTATGTACGTGGTGGATGGAACGTGCTTTCCATACTGTACTTGTTGGTGCTATGTGTGGCAAGCTTAAAGTAGTCATTAGAAACTTTTGTTGGAAGAGAATGCTTGAAATTAGCAACCAGTTTTAAATTCAGCGACTCGCCTATAGTGACTGGATCCCTTTGCTGAATGAGAAGGCAAACTAGGGCATAGGCCAGTGATGTTCGATTGTATGACTCTCCACCACATAAATGACCAATAGGTTTGATTTGTTTTTGTTTTTGTTTTTTAACCCTGTTCAAAAGTTTAGAGTCTAAACCTCTAAAACTTTCACTATCAAATTTGGTCACCTAGTAGATTATGACAGATGACCTTTCATGAAATACAGAAAAACTATAAATCGATTCCCCCCCCCCCCCCCAAAAAAAAAAAAAAAAAAAAAAAACCACATATTTCAGCTGATAATGCTAAAAACTCACATTGCGACCTACTGGTCGTTTTGTGGTCATGGTGGTGGAGAGTCACTATTAAACTTTTTATGATATCACTCTCGCATCTAACGCCAACGTCGCCATTCACTGACGCAGACCAACATTGAGCTATTATGAGGACACTTTGTATGTATTAAGCCCACCTCAGGGCCAGGGCAATGCGTCATTTGCCAAGGTTGGGATAATAAAATAATAAACAATAATTCTTATTTACCCAGGGTAGCCACTTCAGCTATCAGCTGATCTTCCAGCGGGCCCTGCATAACATAATATGTTATTATTACCCTTCTCCATTCTTATATGCCGAGCGCCTGGCTAGAAGGCAGAAGGTCCCATTTTTGTAAGTCTTTGGTATGACTCGGCCGGGGATCCAACCCACAACCTCCCGTTCATGAGGCGGACGCTCTATGAATTGAGCCAACATGCCCGGATAGCATTAGTGACATGGCACCGTGCTTCGTCAAAGAGTGTTATCATTCAAAAGTTGGTGACAAAATAACAGTGCAAATAATTACGTATGATAATTGGCTCATGGGTTAATTGCCTAATTCATAGGCCAGATTTGCGATGATGATGAAGCAATAGAAATGATGCCTTGTGTCAGTCGGGTCAGATTATATCCTTGTCTCTTGCAGCTTACCTGTTATCTGACGATATTGTGACAGAAATACGATACATGGCATCTGGTTGCAAACCCGACAAAGAAACCGCAAAACAGGGAAACATTCGCCTACACAGAAGAAAACAAAGGAAAACATAAATGCCAATGAAAGAATTTTGGGCCAAAATTGCAAGGATTCCATTTTTAAAAAATCCTTTTTTAATCTTGTAGGAAATTTCATTTCCATATCCTTCCGCCCGGACAAACTTCTCTTCACTTCTTTGTGTTAAGGAGGATTACAGTAACGTGTAGTGTTTGGTAAATAGGACTTTGGCCAGTGTAGAAATTGACAGCGGAGCAATTGTCGCTGGAGTAGGGCAGGTATTACCGCTTTTGACATATCCCAATCTTGAATTAATTTCTTTCATTTATATGCACCTGAATTGTCCTATATCATGGGGTATCAAAATAAAGGTGATCCAAATTGTGGGCGTCATTATCCATCGTTTTTGTTTTGTTTTGTTTTGTTTTGTTTGTTGTTGTTTTTTACTACCAATGCTTACATGAAGCCAAGAAAGAAAGAAAAATTCCTCCCCTTTCCAATGATAGGCCTATCTGTCTGGCATCGTGGATTGATTGGACTTTTTGAAATAAACATACAGCTGCGTATCCCCAGCATAGAATATCTTCTGTACATGTATATCATGGACTTTTGTGGAAAGGTCTATAGTGTAAACAAAATAGGGCCTATCATAGATCCTTGGGGACATTGATTTAAAGAGTCGGCATGGTGGGTGGATGATTGGTCAAATTCATTAACATACACAGTGCGTTAAAATAAATGATTTCAGTCCATCATCGATCATCCACTATCCAAAACTTGCAAGAAATGGAATTCGTACCTGTCATTTCCAATTTCAATGTTTTTGGTCTTCAGTGACATTATAGTGAGGTATCAACGGAAAGAGAAGGAGTTCCTCATTATTTCTTAGCTCCTTATACATTTTACTGGTGACCAACCTTAGAATTTATTTATTTATTTATTTATTCAAACACATTTTTACACGTTAAAAACAATCAGCAAATGCTGTTTTACATTGTTGTCATGTGATGATACAGGGTAAAACATACAAACCAGAATAGAACAAGCATATCCAAATACCGAGAATACGAAAATAAATACTAAAACAGTCCAAAACTGCATGGAGGAAAGGTGTTCTAATAATAATGCCCTCTCCCCGGTTAGACTTGGATTACCTTATTTTGATACACAATGTAGATACTACTACTTCGATGGGATGTGAAGTTTTCAGATTTCTCGTGATACATACAGTCTGTCAATATCTACTGTAGATCGATCTATTCTTGTTTACCTATACTCATTTTGAAACAAATCGTCTTTGGCGTTCACAATTCAAAATATTATTACTCTGGTAGTGATGAAATTGCAGGTTTACCTCCTTAAGAAAAAATAATAATAATACAAAACATTTATATGGCGCTTAATACGGGCGTTTCCAAGCGCACTGTTATCTTCTATACTTTGATAAGGGAATTGAAATTAAATACCAATACAAAAATTATATAAGAAACCTTAAATAATTTAAAATAGGCATATATATTAATTAATACCGAAAATCAAAGTTGGTGTGCACCCCCATTGACCGACCCACAACTGGGACATTCCAGAGAATTATTTATTGAAAAGGTAAGTTTTGAGCAGGGTCTTGAAATGATTCACAGAAGTGGCTCGATTTATACGGGCAGGTAGAGAATTCCAGAGTGAAGGGGCAATTGTAGAAAAAGCGCGATCGCCATATTTTGTGGAAGTGCGAGGTCCAGGGGAGCGTTTCATCAACATTTGTTGTCTGACAAGTTGTCATATCTGATATCTTTCCTTGATTTCGATAGGCTGAGAAGCATCGTTACTATGGCAACTGTCGGATAAAACAGATTTTGTCGGATAAAACATCCGACAAGTCCTTTCATGAAAAGCTCCCCAGGAGTTAACTGCATTGTAGAGGATGAACGGAGAGGTCTTGAGGAAGTACTGGAACGTAAAGAAATGAGATCTGTGAGATACTTGGGGGCTTGCCCATTCAGAATTTTGTATGTAAAGAGAAGAACTTTAAAAGATATACAGTGATGTATTGGAAGCCAGTGGAGAGAACGCAGAATTGGGGTTATGGGCTCAGATTTCCTAGAGAGGGAGACGGTCTTGCAGCAGAATTCTGTACCCTTTGGAGTGGAAGTAAGTATGTATTAGGGAGGTTAGAAAATAATAATGATAATGGACAACTCAGTATGTTTTTTAAACCATTTATGTCTTTACCCGAATATGTATACGAGTATACGAGGATTATTGTATAGGACAAACTAAGGAATCTTGAACTTTGATGTTGCAGACATTACCAAGTACCAAGTAATGGCGAGTTCTATATGTAAATTGAAATCAAACTGTATAATTTCACTTTATGGTTTATCTGTTGCCCGTTGCATAAAACTTACAATTGATGGTAACTTTTCCATCAATGGTAACTTCCATGGAAATCTTGAATGTGATTGGCTGTTGAGCGATGTTACCGTGGTAGTTACCATTGATGGTAGAGTTACCATTAGTGGTAAGTTTTATGCAACGGGGCCCAGATCCGCTGATCAGGGATCTTAAATCGCTGTCAATTAAATATGAATATCAGAAAAAGTCTGATATATGATCGGTAGGCCTAATGTCCAAGATATAAAGCTTAATTGGATTGGCCTTATACGTCTTCAGCAGCGCTTACCTTCCCGATCTGTTGATAATCATTTCTGTCTCACATTCGTGGAATTTTCTCCACATGGTCGATTGTGCCAAAGATACCGTGATCCCATTGACGGTCGTGCGGATGGGATTGGCATCATCATCCAGATCACCCAATATCATCGGGACATCTTTGTCCAGGGATTCGTTGCTCAACGCCAGCGCCCCGAAACGATAACCACTTCCGAAGTGGTTTGTCTCTAAAGAGCTGACATCAACTTCGTCCGAACTTCTCCGAAGATTCGACGAGCTACCGAAATTGATGTCGGTCATCGACGAGGCGGAGTTCAACGTCGATGTGGAAGAAAACAACGTGGAATTGGAGGCGTGTAACCTTCGCCATGCTGTCATTCGGTTATGGTAATGGGTATCAGCGGTGAACTCGAATCCCCGAATGGGATGGACAACGTGATCATCGACATCAGCATTTTGGGCGGCATCACCATCGTCGTCTGGAGGGAATGTTGGCCTGTCAGTATCGACATCGTCGCTTTCTGATTTCGCAGGGGATGACAAAATGGAGTCGATTGAAAAGGCCTTTGCTCGCTTTGAAAGTGACATCTCAATAATTTGAATTTAAAATCTCTTCCGTGGTCGAATTCAAACACCAATGCAATAAGAAAATTGGAGTCGTAATGCAAACTGCACTATTTGTGCTTATGACTGGGTAAAGATTAAGGATGTGCACACAAAACAATAAAATAATTGAAGCTATTACAGAATCCTGTAAATACAAAAATTCATTTTTCATAACAATAAAGTTCCTTTTATTCGGGGACGAAATTTCAGCCGTCTCTACAGAGTGAATGTGAGTTTTTGTAAGTTAACACAGAGATAAAGAAGACTACATTTTCCTTTCCTGATAAAATGCAATGGCCCAACACAGCATCTGGTAGTTTTATAGGCCTTCGTGTCACTAGTACTAATAGCTGTAAAATGAAGTCTCGCAAAAATGGTAGGGCAAGTACTCACCCTCTAGGGTTTCTTTAAAATTTCTATTCGCAATATTGGTGATCGTTATCTGCGCACTGGATCTGCGCATTTACGTCAGTGTACAGAGGTATGAAAACTTACAACAGTTTTTTCTTTCTTTCTTTCTTTCTTTTTTATCAGGTGCCTTCTTCCGCTGCGACTTTTGTTTGTGCTTTATTTCTAAGATTATTAATTGTGTAGGCAGAAATTTTCTATTTTAATTAATGCCAATTTCCTGTTATTGGTTTCATATTTTGAATTCAAATTAATTCAGTTCAAGAATGTCTTATTTAAAAAAAAAATCCTCGTAGCCAAAGGTTGAATTGTACATGTTTACCATGCAGTTTATGAGCTCCATTACATAGAATTACACATTGGTACAAACACTTGAACAGTATCATTACCCACATTATAGTTATGGTGTTGAAAATCTTTTAAAGTTACCTGTTATGTACATGTACATTATTTTAAGAAAAAATGTGTAAACCTTTAAAGCTATGATTGTGTAAACATTTAAAGTTAAGATAGTGTGATCGGTTTCGTATATGCAAGGTGTGTAAAGTGCGAGGAAGCAAACCCTCAAACTGGTGGAAGAGTGGGGGTTCGCATTAATGCTAGTCTTCTCACGTTCCTTTCCCATTTTCCTCCTAAATTCCATTCGATTTCCATATTTTCCCCCTGTTTTGCCAACCCCACCATGCCATCCCCTCTTATCTACAACACTTTGGATTTTACCCGAACACACTTTGGAATACCAAATTTGTTCAGTGATCGCGAAAGTAAATCTCTCTGTTATCATCATTTCCATTTTTTGAAAATAAGGAAATAAAGTGGTGAACAAAAAATACACGAATTCATGTATATTATGCCTTACTGTTGTTTATTACTCAACATGATATTTCTAAGCTAAGCAAATGGAAACAAATTCACCTTTTATTTTAGTACAATGATGATAAAGTAATGTTAAAAGATTAAGATGAAACCAATGAAACTAAAACATGTATAATGCCATAATAGGCCTACCATAATATAAGTGGATTCGTCGTCCAACGTTCTGACAGAGTTAATCGTTGGACAAAAATTATAATAGGGGGATATTGTAATAAATACCATGAATTAGACAATGTATGATTAGAACCGAAGTAAAATAAACGCTACTGAAGCTGAAATGATATTGATGATAGGCTTGTAGAATCAGAATATTTTTTTGTCACATAGACTTTGGTAAGATACTGTACTCGATCTGTCAGGATGTTTAATTGAAGTCCTGTGTGCTGGGACATACATAGAAATCTTAGTGTGCATCTTGGAGATTTAAGGGTACAGTTGTAACTATATATATATATTTTTTTTTTATAATACTCATCGTGTCCATCGTGACCAACATGCAAGGTAGAATAACGATATATAACATAATTATAAAGGAGTCATACAGATTCACATCTTATTTTAGATCGATGACGCATTACAGATGCTGTATTTATTATTTTTATGGTGAAACACTTTGTCGGTTTTTTTTTTATGCGGAGGAGCGGTAAGAGAGGACGATGAGAGAAACCCGGGAAAGAAACCTTTCTTACATCTGATTGCTAACACTTCTGAGGACTATAAAGGTGTTGATTGATGTTTTGCCTGTTATCGTGGCAAAAGACACTTGATGTCTTCAGACTGAAGTTACATCATGTGACATCGTTTCATTCCGTCTGCCATGCTGGGAAAAACTACCGAGTAGATGACGAGTTTGCCCTGCAGAGTCAGTGTCAGTGTTGTCTAGATGAGCGAATTCGTTCACGAACGACGGTCGTCGAAAAGAGAAGTGCATGCTTTAGGTGTTATAAGTAGCACATGCACAGGCGCGGGTTCGCTAAATCGCATTAAACATTCTATGGTATCAGAGCCAAAAAGGAAGCCGTTGATTGGGGCGTGGATACGCGCGCTGCGCCGAACCTCATTAAGCCAGCAAGTTGTTGACAACACATCTTCGTTAGATGAAGTGATTGGTGTGGGAGCCGTGTGGAAGTCGGGAAATGTTCGCGCCAATTCAAGGTAAATAAAAAAGAAAGTTGTTGGATGGAAATTAAAGTACGACATAAATACAGCCGGGGGTGGGGTTCGGTTAAGTTAGACTAACCCACCCAACATTATGAAACATGTATACAAAAATAAAATAAGTTTCGTATGCAACTTTTCAGGAATTTTTTTTAAAACTTAGGTTAGACAGTGATAAAAATCACTAATATTTTTGATGGTTAATTCTGTTGGAGGGGCGTTTCCCAAGACCCCCAAAAGTAAATATGAACCTTTTTATCACTGAGCAAGTTAGGGCACACAACCCCCCGTCTTACCGACAACAGTAGTTTTATAGAGGGGAGCATACACACACACACATCCCCACACGCACACACACACGCACGCACACACACACACACACACACACACACACATATATATATATATATATATATATATATATATATATATACAGAGGCGGCTGAGCGTCTTTCAAACTGGAGGGACCAGCGAAAAAGGCACCTTTTTTAAAAAAAAGATGGCACAAACAATAAACACAAGAAGAGAAAGTAGCGTTTGAGACGTTGGTCTTTTTTTTAAATATATATATATATAGTGCAAAAGTGAACAATAGTCTCACCAGACATTTATGAAATCAATAAATGTGCTGGACAGCAGACTCTCACTGAGAGCGCCAGTGGGCCAATCAAATGGTTCACTGCTTTCTAAATGAATAATTAACTATATTGTCAAACAAATTAACAAACTACTCAAATTCTAAATAATAAGATCCTATCATATTAGGTTAAGGAGATATCCGTGCGCTCTGCATTCAAATGCCTGGAGTGCAACATTTAAGACATTCCCTACAGAGTCTACTCCTACATTCTATTTAACACACTATGGGGGATCATTTTCAATACATTTTTCAAACCTTTACACAACAACAGCTTTGCAGTAGTTAACTGCTCTGATTACTCATTTGCGAGCGAGCAAAAATGCTAAGCATGTTTTGCTAAACACCATGGTAATTCAGTTATTTCCATTGACTTGATGATACAGATGTCGCAAATGTATTTTATGGCTCTTCCTTGTCATAATTATTTTCATCCATTAACCTGGTAGTTTTCTTACTGAAAGCTATAATTTTGGATGCATTTTTGAAGAATCATCACGACAGATATTTTGCAGTGCTGTGTGACTCGAGTATGGACTCGGACTCGAGTCCGGACTCGAGTCCGGACTCGAGTCCAATTTTTGATGACTCGGATTCGAGTCCAGTTTTTCTCACTTGGACTCGTGACTCGGCGTCGAGTCACGCACGAGTCCAAGCAGTAGCGGCCGTGCCGTGTTGCGCCTTTTCTCGAGCATTGACATTCAATACATTTTTGTTTGTATTTTATTGCTTGATGAATTGCGTGATTAATTAAAATACTTATAGGCCTTCTGTAATGTATTCAGCGGCCTACTATTGTTGCACTAGCTGTGAGCTGAGCATGCATAATAATGCTCGCTAGCGTACAGCAGGGGCGCGTTTCATGAAACCGTCATAACTACAAGATCAAGGACATCTCGGAGTTGTCGGTCATCTTGTCTGCTAAGTGTTTCACAAAGCGACAACTTCCCTGACAAATGACTTGTCGCTCCTCCGAACATGTCATATCTTTTTAGCACGCCATCACAGGTCACCTTTTCGTCGGCTATGGGTAGCTCGCGGGTAGCGAAAAATAAGGAATGTTTATTTATTAAATACAGATATTTGAGTTGTAGACTCTCATTCCATAACCAGCTATTACTGATGTTGATATAAAAGTATAAGTGAAATAACCTTTATGTCTTAGCGACGTTTGAACCCTCTAGCAAGTAATTGTGATTAATATTGATTATCCTCCCATCAGTTTCCCATAGAAAACGGAACAGTCTGTATTTACAGGCCCGTAAGTACGATGACAATTCAACACGTATGAACTTCTTCCATATTTCCCTTTTTTGCAACTACAATGTTTATTGAAATCATATAAAATTTATTCTTTAATGAATTAATGTCAAAATTTCGATCGCAGAATATACCAATTCAGTATTTTTCAAAAATTAAAACAAAATCTGGGCCTGCTTTTAACAATTTGTCAATTACGGTGTCCTCCTAATTACAAATCTAAATTCGCAAAGCGCAACAGCAGGTTTTCGTTTATTAATTTTAGAAATTCTCAGATGTCACAATTAATATAGTTTTTCACGTGAATGCAACGTTTGTGTTATGTTTATCAAATCCTATTGATGTTTTCTATACTTTTCCGACAATTAGAGCAAAGTTAAGTCTAAATTGTGTTGGAATGATTGATAATTAATCCAGTGGATTGTGATCAAGGCTATCTTTTTCAACACTTTGTCAGGTCCATGACATCTCAGATTTCAGATCTGAGATGTCATGGACCTGACAAAGTGTTTCACGAAAGCCTGACATATCACAAATCCAAGATATCGATACTATCGGCTGAAAAAGATAGCCTTGATCACAATCCACTGGATCTCCGTAGATCATCGATAAGAGATATGACTGTCATGGAGTTGGTTTGATGAAACGCGCCCCAGCTAGCTTGCAGCAGCATCACTGATCGGTATGCATGAGCTGCGCTGCTTTTTATGTCAGTTGCCATGGGTGTCGATTTGTTTTCGCGGTTGGGGGGGGGGGATGACCGATGCCGAATATCCTCTGCCGCGGAGCAAAGAGACCGAGCGGGGAAAGGGTGAGTATGTTCAAACGTGAAGGATAAACTAAATAAGGGGTGTTGGATCTGTTTTTGCTGCCCGTATATCTGCATTATTGGTCTAATCTACCGCTCCTCCAATTAACAGCACAAAAAATTGTTTTCAAACAATATCACAGAGGCACATTCTTAGTACTTGAATGAAAACTTTAGGGGACTTGAACCTTTACTTGCAGTATGAACAATCCCGTTTTATTTTGCGAGCGAGCGAAGCGAGCGAGCCGCAAATTCAACCTTCCAGCTATAAAAGAAATGTTATTTGTCCTCAAAGTAGGCCTACACTCAAGCAAGATTTTTGACTAATTCAGCACCTCGCTGACTAAATTGTTTACTGCCCTTAACCATTACAAGCAAGGGAGGCGAGACAGGGGAAACAAATCTTTTGGTGATGAAGTGTTTATTTGTCATTAAGGGCTATAAAATATTTACATTACATATTCGAGTGAGCGCAGTGAGCATGGAATTCTTTGATAGCCTCAAAGATATCTAAATAGTTTTGATCACCTAAATGCGAGATATGATGCTTTCTGGCACGTTGCTTACCATCTAGCATCTGGAACCATTTTGTTATAAGAGCGAGCGAAGCGAGCTACCAACAATAACTCTGTTTTTTCTTCTGTCATGGGTCTTCTTCCCGTTCGACTCCTTGCAGTTATATTACTAACAGTATTACATTGGATAGAAAGACAAGATGCAAACCACTTTCCTTTCATGGAAGCGTCGTGGTCTGGTGGTTCTGACTCTCGTCTTTCAATCAGAGGGTCGTGGGTTCGAATCCCGGCCACGGCGTTAATTTCCTTCAGCAAGAAATTCATCCACATTGTGCTGCACTCAACCCAGGTGAGGTGAATGGGTACCTGGCAGGAATTTATTCCTTGAAATGCTTGCGCGCTGAAAACGGCTGCCGGGCTAAAGCCAGGGTAATAATATCCAAGTCCTTTGGAAGCGCATAGAGACGTTATATCATAATGTGATATGCGCTATACAAGAACTGTATATTATTATTATTATTATTATAATAAAATATTCGCTGGCTTTGACTAAGATAACAATATTAAATGTGAGTATCATTATAGCATACTATAGAAAGACAAGATGCAAACGGATCTGCTTTCATAAAGATAGTATTATAACCTCATAAGTTGCGGTACTTAAAATGCGAGCGAGCGAAGCGAGCGGGCCCTGAAAGCCCTTTCCTTTTCCTTCCCTTCTTTAAAAATTGTTTCTTTACTCTTTATTCTCTTTGTCTTTTTCTTTGCTTTTATTTGTTTTTCGGGAATTACAGGAGGCTATGAAATTTTTATTTTTTTCATGGTGAATTATTGGGGGGATGATTGTACAGGCCATCCCCCCGGGATTGACACCCATGTCAGTTGCAAAACTTACAAAAATTGCGCGTGCATAATCATATTTGACCTTGGTTGGTCGACCACTCGTCCCCTGGGTTGGAGGGTTGGACGTACCTGAGGTCGGACAGCTCGCCCCAACTGAGCTGAGGGCATTTAGTTCCATGTAACTCTATGACCGAGGGTAAATTGCCTCGTTATATCAGGATTGAAAAAAAAATATCCAAGAAATATAAAGAGTTGGAACTAGCAAAACTACCTTGTTATAAAAGCGTTTTGTTGTATCTGAACTCTCTATTATGAGGTTCCACTGTAGATGTAATTTGTTTTCATGTTTAGGAAGATGTCCAATGTATGTGAGCTTAAATTGTGACTCGGAATCTATTTTTTTTTTACTCGGACTCGGACTCTGAGGTGATTACTCGGACTCGGACTCGGACTTTGACTTTGAGGCTATGACTCGGACTCGGACTCACAGGTGATGACTCGGACTCGGACTCGGGTTTTACAACTCGGACTCGGACACAGCACTGAGATTTTGTTAGTACTACAAGTCCAACTTCAAAGGGATTTTAAACTTTAAGCACATTCTCGACATGAATATTAGGAGAATAGATCAGGCTTTATGGTTACAACACACTTGATATGCCCTGCCTGAGATATAATAATAAGTACGATTGCAACACCGGCGTAAATCCACTTTGAGGAGTGAGGGGATGATCGACTTTTTTGCCGATTTTTTTCCTGTCGAACTCACACTTAAGTGTAAACACACGCCCTCACCCACCTGCACAGACCCCCTTACACACATTCTAATTTTAATTTTGCGAGTGAGCGAAGCGAGCGAGCCTAAAATTATCACTTTTCTGGTTTTCAATTGCATTTTCAAATAGAAAGTCTATAATATGATGAGCGAGCGAAGCGAGCAAGCCAAGAATAACCACTTTTCTGGTTTTCCATTGCATTTTCAAACGAAAATTCTAAAATATGAATGAGCGAAGCGAGCGAGCCAAAAATAAGCGCTTTTCTGGTTTTAAATCGCATTTTAAAATGGAAATTCTAGAATACGATGGTTGTTTATGACAGATTATTCAAAATTTTATTAACTGATTAATTCAAATATCATTTCTTCCTTAAAAAGTGGGGGGGGGGCGATATTTGTACACGCCATCCCCCCCCCCTCTCAAAAAAGTGGGGGATATATTCCCCATCCCCCCCCCCCCCCCCGGATTTACGCCTATGGAGTGCAATGAGCTTTGGGAAAAAAGAAAGAAGAAATATCGTCATTGCTAATTATTTTAGGGGTACCGTTCGTTCTTTTTAATGTTTTGGGGGTTGTGCCCCTAGCTCTTGTCTCCCGCTCCATTGCCTCACAATGTATATCAATAGAAAAGAAATCTGTTAATATAAGAAGCTTCTCTGCATTCTTTAGAGCTGGGTATATGGTTATTTTCAGACTTTAAGTCACCAGAAGTGAAGAGGGATAATTAAAAGAAGGGGAATGTCACAAGAAAGGAAAAGGCCCTAATCAGACGTAAAAAAGGGACATGTATCAGGTTTGAAAGGGGCACATAATCGGAAAGAGAATTGCAATACTTACAACGAAAAGGGGCACTCAGAAGGGGCACTTATCACAATGAAACTGGACGCTCGTTATAAGTGGGAAGGGACACTTATCATAAGGAGAAATGGCACCTATCAGAAAGCAAGTGAGTGTGTATCAAATTTGAAAAGGGGTACATGCCTGAATGAAAAAGGGACACTCATCAGAAAACAAAAGGGCACTTATAGAACATTAACAGAAGGAGAAATTGGACATATTAGAAAGAAAGAGTGTCAATTATCAGAAGTAAATTAGGGAATGTGTCGGATTTCAAAGGAGGCACTCAGCAGAAGGGAAGTTGCACTATTAGAACTCGTTATAAGTGAAAAGTGACAATTATCAGATTCGAGGGGTGGAGGCACTTATCATAAGGAGAAATGGCACTTATCAGAAAGCAAATAAGTGTGTATCAAATTTTAAAAGGGGCAAATGCCTGAATGAAAAAGGGACACTCATCAGAAAACAAAAGGGCACTTATAGAACATTAACAGAAGGAGAAATTGGACATATTAGAAAGAAAGAGTGTCATTTATCAGAAGTAAATTGGGGGATGTATAAGATTTTAAAGGGGGCACTCAGCAGAAGGGAAATCGCACTATTAGAACTAGAATGATTTTGGCGCACATCCTCCTTGGCAACGTCTTAGCAACGGCCCACAGAAATCTATCTTCTCTGAGTGTGGTTGTTTTCCTCCGCTCTATTCTGGATACGTTATGGGCATTATTTCCTCGCGAAAATGGTATACAAACCCTGTAAACCGGTAGGGGAGACATTTAAAAGAGTTTCATTATTTCGTTCACTGATATACCCCCACACCCCACCCCCACCCCCCGATATGGCGATTTGTTTTCTGTGGTCTTTTGTCTTCTCAATTGTTTCAGACATGACAGGGTCAGAATAGTTACTGTTCTCAGGACAGAGAGGGACAGGTTCTCCCTTTTAAGATATACCCATACGGTCCACAAAATAGATAAAGGCTTTTAACCAATCGAATGCATACGTAATTAAGCTATGTTGCAATACTCATGGCACGGGAGGGTACAATAAAGAATATTATAAAACAAAAAAGTATATGAACAAAGAACGATATACGACAACCAAATCATTATGATTAGACCCACGTGCATAACAAGCTTTTCATTTCATTTCATTTCATTTTTCAACAATAAGATCAAATAATTTTACAGTTTTTCACTTTACAAAATCAATATAAGCATAAAAGACTAACGACTGAGATTCAGTACCGTATGCATGGTATGTATAGGTTCAGTATGCATATAGGTATGAGTTTTAAGTCATACTATTTGAAAATAGTTCAGTAAATGAATATAATCAATACAAGCTGTTTTGTGGCGGAAACATCTAAAGCAGAGCTTGTATTTAAGGTTCCCTAACATATATATATATGACAGTTTCATTCACTCAAGAAAAGCATTAAGAAATACAATAAAGACAGACGATAAAAGACCACAGAAAACGGGACAATACCACGAACAACATAGGCATCAGGATGGGACAAGAAATAGCCTTCTGCAGTAAAATCACGGTGCTTGTGCTTGTAGGTGACTGTTTGGCTGACTGCCGAAAGCGACACATTATGACACTGAAATATCGGTTGAGACATTTTACCGTTCCAACTAAAGCAGAATCTTTTCATAAAGGGTTTTACTTTGTCATATTTTGCTCGTTTTAAGATTAGTCCTGTATCGACAACGTCTATTTTGTTCACTTAAGACAATTAACTGTGTCTGATAACGCCTTTTCTGTGTGCTATGGCGAACATTCACTGTTGCATTTCCTTTGAAACAATATCGAAATTAAAAAGAAAGAGAAAAAAAAGAATGTTGAAAAAAGTATTGAATATATTATCGTATTCCTAATTCGTGTCCGCAAAGGTATAAAAATGCGAAACGGGTGCTTATCTAGACTCTAGCCTTGAGAGGGGAAAAATATTTCAGCTTCCAATGGCGCTTGGAATTAATCATTTTTGAAGGCCCTTGATTATAAGAGCTATCTTGCAATTATTGCAAGTGGCTGCGTTTTTCTCCCCAGTCAGAATTCTTTCAGGAGAAGCAATTACATTTTCCTCATCCGTGTACCAATGGTGCGAAAGTTGCATAAACAATTATTCCATCGTTTAATTAGTACTCAACATGTTCAAAGGACCTATAATCTCTATTGAAATGCTAGTCACAAAATTTTACGATAGTGTGTCGTCAGCTTTGGTCAATGCGCCGTCTCATTCTTGCCAGTGCAGCGCCACCTTCGGTCAATGATAGCGTTTTGTTTTTTGTTTTTTGCAGAAATTGCGCAAAATGTGGAGATGACAGAAAAGGGAGAAAGAGAGAAAAAGACAGACAGACAGGGGAGGGAGAGCAGGTGGTATATTAGGGAGGGAAGGGGCGGTGAAAGATAGGACATCTCTCTCCTCCTGTTTGTTTTTTTATTCTTTTTTGCAATTCCAGATACGGGATGTAATACTGCCTGTCAGTTCGGGGCGAATATTACAACGGTCCACACGCATGCAAGACAAAGAAGGAAAACGCCGAAAAGAATACTTTTTTTTTTATTAGCTAACACCCGCATAGCCAGGGAGCGATATTTAATAGAGAGGAAATTTTTACAAAAAAGAAAAAGAGCGCTACATAATCGGACATAAAAAAGAGCATAATCATTTCAGATTTGAAGGGGACACACATCTGAGGTGAACGGGGGGGGGGATTAGAGGCTAATTGAACTTTTTGAAATGAAAGGTACAATAATTAATGGTACAAGAAAGAAAAGGAACGCTACTCAGACTTAACCAAGGGCATAACTAATTGTACTGTTTGAAGCGAAAAGGGTACTGAAGTGGGCACTTATCATAATCGAACGGGGCATGCGCCATACTAAATAACCTTCATAAAAGAACAGCGTATATCTAGACAGTCTTGGCATATTCCATCGCGACAAGTCCTGGATGACCTAAAATGGCCGACTCTTAACGAATCCTTGGACAAAGCCACTTGCTGTCTGGTTTTCATATGTATTATGATTGGCTCCTCCAGCTCTGTCAGGCAAATTTGTACTACGAGATGATAATATCCAACGCACTACTCGAAATAGAAACATGAAACTGTTGAAACCTTTTAAGTGCAATACTCGAATACTTTCGTTAATTATGGCGTCAAAGTGGGAACAAGCTAACAACAGAAGCCCGACTTTTATACCTTTCCCAAGCACATCTCAAGTTTTTATCCACTGAACTGGGAAACTTTTTGCTCATAATTTATAAAGAAAAGGTTTTATGTTATTACTATTAGCCTGTTAATGTTGTAATTCTTTATTCAAGTCCGCTGCCAAATGTTTGTTTTTTTATATATAATATTATCATGAATCTTTTATCTTATTCAGCACTGTACTTGTGGCTCCTTTTAAAAAAGTTACAAATGAGGGGCGTTTTAACTTCCTGATTTAAGCTGCTCATTTTAATTTTTTCTTTTGTATTGACATGTTTTTTTTTTTGGGGGGGGGGGTTGTGACCTTACCTTACAGTTCTCTTATTTGATTTTATACTCTAGTTGTTATTGTTTAATTATGTTTGGAAGTATTTAAATATTTGTTTGTATTTTCATAAGTTTGTAGCATATCCACTTGATACTGCTCGTTTAATATATTTATCACTGTATTTTAAGTAACATTGTATTTTATGTTATCGTATGATTTTGTTTAGTGAAATTTGTATATATCTGTGTTTTTGAATACGACAGGGCCTTATGGAAGACCAACTTTTAATCTGAATAATATACCCTGTATAAATATGTGAATTAAATGAATAAATAACTATATCAGATTTGAAGGGGCACATATCTGATGTGAAAAGGAGCACTTATCAGAAGGCTAACTGTACTGTTGAAGCGAAAGGGTACTGAAAATGGGCACTTGTCATAATCGAACGGGGGCACTTACCAAAAATCAAATGGGCATGCATCATATTTGAAGAGGGCCCTGACCGTGTGGAAAAGGGACACTGTACCAGAAAACAAAAGGGCACTTATCAGAGACATAAAAGGCACTTGCAACCTTTCGTTTTAAAGCCAGAGCGAACTGGCACCCTTGTATGGGATTTTGAAATAGCGCCCTCTCAGTCCTAACTACTGATTTTGTCCCCTTTTTGCTCCCAGCATGCTCTATTCTCATAATGAGAGCTTATTTGTTGAGTAACATCTGTTAAACATGTATTTGTATTCATACTAAAGAAATTTACGAGAAGCCACAAAGGATATGATGTTCTAGAGTCTCTGGTTTGAGTATAGCCCTAAGTTGGCGCTGTTGTAAATACATCTAACAAGGGTCAGTTCACTGTTACTTTTAAAGGAGAAATGGGGACATACACTGCAAAGGAAAGGGTGCATTATCAGAAGTAAGATAGGGGGCATGTATCAGATTTCAAAGGGGGCACTTTCCCAAGTTGAAATGGGCACTTATCAGAGAAATAAAAACACTTGCAGCTATCGTACGTTATCAGAAGGAGAAATTGGGACATGCTGGAAAGGAAAGGGTGCACTACTACAAGTGAGGTAGGTAGCATGTATCGATTTCAAAGAGGGGGCACTTCCCTTAGTTATCAAAAAAAGGGACCTTCTTATGAGAGATGAAAATGGACACTCAGCAGAGGAGGATTGCACTATGAAAAACCAAAGGGGGTATTCATAAAGGGCACTTATGACATTTCAAATGGACATTTATTACAAGTGAAAAGGCGCACTTCTTAGACAAGAAAAGAGCTCTATTTAAATAGGAAAAGGA